>JAHQIW010005485.1:0-600000 GCA_019055375.1 Parelaphostrongylus tenuis | reverse complement strand
GTACAGTATGAGGTCAATCATGCATTTGGCGACCACGTTCACTGGGATTTAAAAGATCAGTGAGAGTCCTACGAACAGCGTCGACGAGCAAGCTGAGGATATAATATCGAACGAACGGTTTTACTTGTAAAAAAAATCCTGTTTTTTGTATTACTTGGGGGCAGGGCGAATTTAACATTTACCATACTTTTCCATGTGCACTTCCCAACTTGGAAGGTCATAACTGCGAAGTCCTACAGCGCATGTGTCGCAGTGGTCAGAGGTGCTCTACGTCACACACAAGATCCGATGGTTTGATTTCAAGCTCATGGCTCGCTAAGCAATCCATCCCCCGGGGTCGGTAAATAGGTACAGGACAGGTCAGACTTGTTTGAGAGGATAAGCACCATTGACCATATACAGTGGGAGACCACCACGAGTCTTTGTAAAGGCCAGATATGCATTCAATTGTCTCGAACGAGGTTAAAAATCGAAAACGAATGCATGGAGCAATTTTTAGGGATTGATCAACGCCGAAAGCTCTATCCTTTGCCCTTTAATTGCTACATCAATTAGAGATTGCAGTGGGCTTTATTCACATTCATGCTGAGGGCCCACAACGCTTGAAAGTCGGTTTGTTGCTTAGCTTATAGAACGAGACCAAATCTTCAATTATATCAAGTGAAATTAGGAAATTTGGGATGACCAACTGCTTCTTGAGGAAGACCGGAAATGACTTGAAATACTTTCCGTCCCTTGTACAGTTTTTTCATCCATCACTTTATCCGATGCGTTTTCTGAGAACCTAAGATATTTGTAGAACGCGGTCTCTTCAACTAATGTGTCATTCACTGCAACACGTTTCTCTCTGCACTCGTAACCTATGAGCTTGAGCTCTAATTTCATCGCCTTTTCGCCTTCTATTTGCTCAGACGATTTTTTCCAGGCTCGTTCCATCGGCAATGATAAATGGATAAACGACAAGATTCTCGGCGTTGATCAGTCCCTAAGGGATGCGCCATGCATTTGCCTTCAATTCTTCACCTTCGTTTGAGGTTACTGAATGCATATCTGCACTCTACAATGATTCGCACTGTGCTCCCGCTCAACCAAATCAGTGCTGCTTATCCTCCCAGACAAGTCTGGGACCAGTCTCCTACCAGTCTATTGATAGCGGAGTGATGAATGGCTTAATGAGCCATATTTGCGAGAACGAACCATGGACCTTGTGTGCGACGCAGAACACCTCTAATGACTGCGCCAAATGCGTTAAACGAGTAATCATATTTCATGGAAAATTTGAAGCCTCATTGGCAAGATTAATTTTCAATTAGAAATCTTTCACTGCATTTAAGTTTCCACTAATGCTCAAGATCATGTTATACAAACATTCTAGGATCCTCAGCGATAAAATTCCAAACAGGGTGTGCTGTGGAATACAAATAAGGTAAATAAGTCGTATTTCGGGACCTTCGCAGAAAAAAAGCGAGATGAACTCTTGAGCAGGTTGAGGACCACAGGTCTCAGAAGGCGTGCCTGACTCCACCCCCTGTCCCGCACCCACCAGTCATGTCTGCCCTTTGATAAACGATCGTGATAGTGATTGGGATGATAGTGGTGGCGAAGGTAGTGACAGTGATGTTAGTGATAGTGATCATAGTGATAATGACGGCAGTGATAGTGATGATAGTGATAGTGGTGGAAGTGATAGTGATAGTGATCGTAGTGACAATGGCAGTAGTGATAGTGATGACAGTGATGATGATCATAGTGATAGTGGCTGTAGTGACAGTGATGTTAGTGATAGTGATCATAGTGATAATGGCGACAATGACAGTGATGACAGTGATAGTGGCGGTAGTGATAGTTATAATGATCGCAGTGGGTTTTATGCACCTGCTATGCTCTTCCGTGTATGATTTTCTGCTTTCGGATCATCTTGTGATGGAAAAGAAAGACCTCTCTTTATCTCTCCACGATATCATTGGATTTTCACATAATCTTGTACTACAATCGGAGTGTAATAAAAGCTTACTATAACTTGTCATGTGGTCTGGTAAAGGCTCTTACCCTTATCAGACCTTATGACAAGTTGGCTCAAATAATAATGAAAGGATATATCGAAATTTGAGCGTGGTCTTAATAAAGTACTTGAAGGAAAGGTATAATATGATAAAAATACCAGCCAGCGAGCAATCGAGTGCGAAAACACTCTGTGTTAGGTGAAAATTTTGCTTGACATAGAGCGTAAAACGTTCGTCTTCGATAACTCTCTATAAGGGAGAAGAGCTCCCGAGAGAACTGACTTCAAAAATAAAGACGGCGGGTTTTGCTCGACTGACGAGTCTGTAAAGACGAAAGACGTGTATCGGGCTGTACAAGAGCCTTTACCAGACCACATGACAAGCTGGCTCAAATAATAATGAAAGGATATATTGTAATAAAAGCGTTTCAAGAACTCCGAATGTTTGCTGGCCCCATTATACAATCTCTGATCAAGAGGCTGTCAACAGGTTACAAAATGTTTGCGAGAAAGGAAGTTTTTGTGTCGAGAATCGCGAAGAAGCATACACACTGAATCAACGTGTACAGTCTTGAACCGGCGCACATGTCGAAATTCGGTGTATGTAACTACACAAGATTCAGGATGAGTTGGCACCTAGTCACTTTTGCCACGACAGCGTCATCCTTAGCCCATTCGTTTCATTTCGTCCATTTGATCCGAAACTTTGAACTTAAATATCACTGCATGGGCCATTGTCCGATGAACTCACATCACAATTACATTTCGTTTTTGTTCTCATTAACTAGTAGTATTTGTTTTGTCTTGACTCAATGGCGTTACTTCGTTGATCTATGACTTAAAGTAATCTCCATAAATGACCTAGTAGTCCTTATCTTCAGTGTTGCTTTCTCCACCACTTTTCATAAATGTGATAACAGTTCATTACTAGTTGATGTTATCGCAATCCGAACAATTTTACCTCACTTTCAAGCACATACTTGACTGATCATTGCACCCTTACTTGATGAAACTAAAAAATTCCTCTGCAGATTTCGTTCTAGGGATAGAGTTCGTTTGTAGTGCATCGGCTTCCAGGATCAAACTGCACAGATCTCACTGACTGATAGAACAGGTGCAATCTTCAGGTAGTGTGACAAGGAGTCAAGCCAAAGAAGTGTACAACAAATTAGCACTCGACATGCGAGTGTCACCAATATACTCCCTCTATTCTACTACAAATGTTCGACTTAAGGTACCGTGTTCCGGTTACCAAAAGGCTATCAAATCTTATAATTTGTTCCACTATTGGTTATGTATCAATATAAAGTTTAGGTTCTTCCCGGTCATAAGGGGCAAATGGAATACCGAGCTCATTCGCTAGACAGGAGCTTTTTATAGGAATGTTAACAACCATTCAAAAAAAAAAAGATTTCCGGCTACGGTGTCATGTCGTCGCTTTTCGAAAAATTTTTTTCTACTGCTACAGAAAGAAATTTGTTGCGTTGCAGACGCGCACATTTATCACCTGACAGAGCTCTTCTTTTGGACTATTAGGAATCATTTTAATAGCGCAATCGGTGGTGATTTCAACTGTGCTTATATCGTGAGAAGATCGCTTCTCCGCAGCGCAGCAGGTAAAATATTTTGAAGAAGTTAAATAAAATAAAAGTGAAATAAGTTAAATCCGCATGTGTGACCAAGACGGTCTTTAAACAATTCACGTGCCCCTGTGTCAGTTGTCCAAGTGCGCTGCCGCGATGTCGCAAGACCGCTCCAACGTTGAACGACCACCGCTTCAGCGCACGAGGCCGATTTACCCAACGGCACGTGAAGTGGCTAGAGCCTACTCTGGTCGCTCATGAGAATTTAACTTGTTTTACCTGCCACGTTGCAGAGAAACGTTTTCTACAGGATATAAGCGTGGCGTTCGATTCAACAGCAATTACGCTACCGAATGACACCAATAGTTCAAAGAAAGAGCTCTGTCCGGCGACAAATTTGCACCTTAATTTTATTTTGATTTTTTCAGTGTTTCAAAAGGGTATTTCGAAAACCGACGACATGGGACTGTAGCCGAAAGTCTGAACATTCGACTGGTTACTAATGCTCCTATGGAAAGCTCTTTTCCAGCAAATGAGGTCGCTTTTTCTCTGTCTCCTTGTAACCAAAAGAACCAAGGTTCGCTTCTAACAATCACTTTCTCTTCGACTTTGTATAAAAGGGAGCTCTACTCATTCCAGACATGAAGAGGCAAATAGCTGAGTGGAAGCTACTGGCACTGATAATGTAATGTTTCTCAAACGAGACTTATCCATCTCAACTTTATATGGCCCCGATGTTAGACAACGGCTTTGAGAATCGTGATTAAGACGACATTATCCATTTCGGTCGTCATGCACTTGCATGTGGCGTACTCAGTCTTACCTTTTACTAGACACGTGTCATATAATAGCCCTCTTTTTCAAAGATTAATATTTTTCGAAAACATTGTAGTTCTCTGAATTTTTCCGGGAGAATAATTATGGCTGAGAGGGGATCGTCGGCCGAGTGGCTGATGCTCGGCGAGGCTCAACGCGTGATTGGTTCTCTACCTTTCCTCAACACTCTACGGCAATCAATAGCAAACCCGAGGAAGCACACACTCTAGCTAACATTAAAATCGCAAGGAGACGTGGTCAAACATTCTTATAGGGAATTTGCTAAGAGGACGAAATCCTCAAGCACGCTAGAAATGCGAAGAGACAAATAGACTGTCAGCAGTATTGGGGCCCACACAGTAAAAAATATCTATGAAACGGGCCATATCAGCCGGCTAACTTCGGTGGACCCAAACTGGGGATGTTTGGCTGGCAAGGGCTCGAGCAGCCAGCATAGGAACGGTTTCATCCACCCTCCCCTCCTCATTCCTCTCTCTGCTATTATAAGACTCTAACCTCAGCGTGGCAGTCACTGTCTGTCCCACTCCTCTGTGCCAGTCGGCACACATCCATCAGGAACAGGGTTACTGATTCGATCCCCAACCGCAACACTTCACTGTAGTTCTTTTGGTGTAATGTTTTTGGGTTCTTTCTGATTAGGAGGGGAAACATGGGAAAACCGATCTCTTTCTCTGGAGAGAAACTTTGCGCGGTAATGTAAGAAACCATTAGAAAGCTGACACTTGAGACTACAGCCCTTCATGGCCATTTTTTCAAAACCCCTCTTTATAACGCTGTGACATCGAAAATAAATCATGTTCCAGAAAATCACGTGTTTTTCTCTTATCTCGCTTATATTTCGATCGACAAATCTTTCTTCTTGGAGTACTAGTACTCAAAGTCTAGAACAATCTTCAAAGAACTCGAGAATTTTTCTGCTTTTTGAGAATCTCTTTTGGTCTACTCCGGTCTTTTGATTTGTGCTTTGAACCTCGTTGCACAGTGCTCTTCCTTTAGATTATTAGTAATCATCTGATAGCTTAATGTTTTCTGATTCTAGCAATGTGCTTGCTTTTTAAAAGTACGGTTTGACAGGAAAAATGAGATCGAGTTTCGCATTTTGGCAACGTTGTTTCCAGGCTATTCGACAGGGCGAGGGCCACTACAGGGAGCGTGGCAGGAGCGCGACGATCAATTTTGTTATTTAATTGGAAATTTCTGCTTCATTAATATGGTTAGATATTGTCGTTATGTTACAGTGTTGTTTATAAAGGTGCAATTACCCAAGTTTGGGGCTGTTTGATCCACATTAGGAAGGAGCTAAAGTCACGCGAGGCAAAAAATATAAGGCGAGCACCTCAACGCCAGTACAGTTGTCTCTTACCGCTTAGAGTTGTTCCAATATCTGTAAGCACTCTACCTTTTCACACGTATGCCAATTCTGAATAATTGAAAATAAACGAATGGGTGGTTTAAACTCAGTTATACTGGAATTTTTCAATGAACAGGTATCGCACACAGCATGCATAATCACTTTTGATAAATTACTAGCTGTTCTCCAATTTTTATTTCTCATGATGACTCTTGGGTCTTGCATAAAACTAGGGAAGAGAAAAACTAAAGATTTTTTTTGTGATCCCTCTTGTGCAATGCAATACAATTGATTGGATGCCAATTTAAGTACGGTTGCGCAGTGAACCAAAGTTTTTGTCTACAGAAGATACGTATAATTAAAACAAAAAGTTATGGGCGAGTAGAGAAAATATTGTTCTCTCAAAATAGTATAGTAATTTCAGTAAATTTTGCTAAACAAAGAAAAAAGCCATAATTAAACAACAAAAATAGCGCAATTCGCTCTGCTCGTACCGATTTCTATAGCCGTCCGTTAGGGGATTAATGGTGTACGCAATGTTAACCGTTTTTCACATCTCTGGAAGATTTGTAAAGTTCTAAGCAAATACACTTTCTTCTTCAATGTATGACTTTTGGAGGAAGCTTCTAGGTTTTGCAGTATGTAGCAGGAGTACGCCTATAGAGAATTCCCATTCTTCAATTCGATGAGTATTTCTATAAACGTGCACACTTACACTAACAATGAGTACATCCTGCTTTTGAGTATTACTTCGGAGTTATTAGTGAATCGCCTTTCAGCGTAGTAGGCAAACATGTTTTTGATATGTTACAATAAGGCAACAATGAACTCAATTTTCAAATGATTTACTGGGTGATAATAGATATATTCTTAAAATTTTGAACAAGAAGAAACAATAGTAGAGACACCTAGATAAGCCGTAAGTTCCACAGGACAATAATCAGGCAAGAGACTGGAAGCATGTCTCGAAAAATTAGTTCCACAATCGTAAACGTATAAGAGATCAATGACAGATATAAGGCATTTGTGAAAATTGATACATAACTGGAAAATCAACACTTAATACTAATCAACTATTAGAATTGAATATACCAAGTTTATCACTTCTGAGAGCAGCCAACAATAGAACAAACAAATCCAGAATATGTAGGAAAACATAAAACTTTTCTAAGGGATAGGAAACATCAAAGGAACTTGAATGCACACGAATGTACGTGCCTCCAGCTTCACTACGCATAGTTAGAGCTGAAACAATGCGCATCTAAACCATATAACGACTAGTGCTGACTTAGCGACGCATCAGGCTAGTGCTGCCATCCCTGGAACAAATATATTACCATTTTGCGAACTCTAACGATACACGCTTCAGAACGGAATCGAACCCTATCCATTAGCATATTGCAGGGCATCTCTTACCACTACAATTTCCCATAAACAATGCGATTCCTAGACATTAACAGAGTAGATGTGGGAAAGAGTACACTCACGACAACCATAAAAGAAATTAATAATGTGCATTATATGCAGGATTTTGGTGAAATGTGATACAGCGGTAATACATCTGAAGCTACAAATAATAAATACATACAAGCTCAATCACCTAGTTATCTCCGTAACAATCCCTTTTCCCTGCAGATGAGGACATGTAGTGACTGGAGCAAATTATGCGTTGCAATATTGAGTTGTTCAGCTCGAATTTCAATCCCTTATCGACGACCAAGCCGGATTCGCTATAGCACGTCTATTCGCATCTATCTGAGAAAATTAGGAAAAAATTGATTCAGTGATAAAAATGAACTCATATTTTCTTTTTGAGAGGTCACTTGATTAATAAGTTATGAGGCTTTTTATATTGAGTATGGAAAAAGCTGAAGCCGCCAATGTCAAGACAACATTGAAAAAAGAACATTTGTGCAGCAGGGATTGAAAAGGAAATCGCAATAAATAGAACAGGAAAAATAGCACTCTTCTGATGTTTCACTTCTGCCAGATTTACAGAGATGGAGTTCTATCTAAATGAAAACAACTACGGAACATCAGTAGAAAACAAAGTTGGTTCAACATACCTCAAAATGAGGCGCTGTTCACAGATTGTTTTCAGAGCAAGAATGCTGGATTTGTCTGCCAACAGCATGACTCCAGAGGCATACTACAATTCGCCACATAAGCGAGGATCTTAAGGAATTAAAAGGAAGGATATGAACAAAATTTTTTGAAAATTTCTCCAAATCAACCTTTAACGTGTCTAAACAAAAGGTAGAAGGATGAAGGCGCGGAATTTGACATGCAATTACTCGGAGTATAACAGACATTCTAGTGTGGATCAATTTTATCGGTACCCCAAAAAGAAAAAAAGGGATGAGAATGAAAGTTCTGCTGGAATATCTGACACTCCAGTTTTGTAAGCAGTAATGTCAATTCGTTATCAAAAGATAAAAGCAGAAAAGAACAGTTCTTAGAAGCCGAGATTCGCTTATGCATTGTGGCGATGGCAGGTGCTCCGCTAGGTTCCCGTCTGCTAGCATCACATCGAGATTCTTTCATCATGCAGTTCACTACTATTGGTTACAATACAAACACCATGAACATGGTCTAGATAGTAAGAACAACTCAAAATGTTTGTGTAGTATGACAACGAACCTTGTTTGTTATTAGCAGCTATCGTTTAGGATAAACATTATCACAAATCTGCAATATCATTCGATCTCAAGAATAGAAATAGCTCACCTACCGGGAAACCCACTGCGATAAACCGTGAAGCGCTGCTATTGCAAAGGGTTCCTAGAGATAGAAAATAGCTGCGCAGATAACACCAAAGCGGTCTCTATAACTGAGGGTGACAAGCGCATATGGTCGGTTGCTGGTCTAATCGCAAGGCCCTGTAACCAATTGCAAACCTTTCTTGAGAGCGTATGAGGTAACTCCTTTAGGTAGTGTCCTCATCGCCTAATGAAAATCTTAAAACCAATAATGCAGCTAAAACTTTCAGGAACTGGAAACAAATTTCGTGTGGAAAACGTTCCGCTGCAGCCATAGTGGCCTAAAGGCGAAAATACGAGTATCAGTAAGATATACAATCAAGTTAGTCTTTGTTTAGAAGCGAGAAAGCTTCAGACCAAATAAATAAGAGACCGTGAGGCGTTCATAGCTTGAAGGCCTAATATTCATAAAAGCTTTTTAAGTCCGCTTAATTTCTTCTCAGTTTTTCTATCTATACGTGGGGGACAAAATGCCTTTAAAATGTAATTTTCACTATTTGGGCAACAACACATCCGTTGCGAAGTTCAAACAACGGGCTAATAACCAAGGCAGAACATTATCCTTTTTTGCCATTTGAACGTAGAATGAAGACCCTTCCACAAACTATGCCCCATATTAAGATTTGCATTTTCTAATCTGACGAATGTTCAAATAAGTACGAAAAATTGCAAAGAACAGTTAATAACACTACGTGATGTGTTCCGTACGCAGTGTCCGACTTCTTTTCGGGACATATGAGAGTCATTTCAATAACCCTGTAGAATTCTCTTCAGCGATATTTTGTTCAAGATGATAATGTCTTCTTTGATGTCCTTATATAAGTAGTTGTTGGAGCGTGAGACAATTTTGTAGCCATACAAGCGGAGGAGCCCAACTGCATCAAAAACGATGCACGTCTCGAAAGGGTCAATTCTCGTGCCGTCTGGAGATCCTTGCTGATACTTATTACATCTTCGTAAAACGAGCTTATCTTCTCATACACTTTGGCTTCATCGCAAATTTATAACTTCTCATATGTTAAATGTATGCCATCAACAGTCAGAAGGAAGCACGAAAAGTTTTGAGCTTACTGACCTCTTGCCATCAGATTTTCCACCAGCAAATAATTGAAGGACTGGAGGTCCTTAGAGGCAAGAAGGACCTACGTAGCTAGGACGCCCGTAAGTGAACGGTAGCTTTATTACAGTACGCCAATCGCAATGCTTAAATGACTTAGTTACGTTCTCCTTCATCGAAGCTTTAGTTACTTTCTGTTTCATCGAAACTTTATCAGTCGTTGGCGAAAAAAACGCAACAAATCACGCCACACGGGTGAACCTAAAAAATTCCCGAGTAATTGACACCTCAATGAGCGTATACCACGTGAAGAAGTAAATGTGCCTCACTGTTTGCAGTTATATCTTCCCTAGTTTTCCTGCATGAAATCACCTCTGAGTGGATTGTTGAGATTTGTCGGCTATGACAGAGAGGCCACAGTTGTGGCAGCGAATTGAGTCTGGCTCAGTTTCGAAAAGAAAGAAACAGTGACTGTCCATGCCATGAGGACATCCGGAGCTTATCTCCTATAGAAAGGGTTCGGTCTGGTCCATCTATCAAAGTGACACTGTTTGACTCAATCAAACCTTCTCTGCATCAGCAAGCCAAAGACGCTGGACGATTACCCGACAGCTGTCGCCAATCGATTTGAATGGCGACTCGAAATGTTAGGCCAATAATGCCGATCTTTATTGGAACAATAGCAATGCATTTCAATTCGTGAGCTCAGTAACGTGTGCGATATTTCATCTACAAGAAGTAGGAGACGTGGCAAACAACGTAACATCGAATCCACTTCCGCTCTTACCTCAGGAAGTACGAATGATGTTGGGAAGTTCGTCAATCTTATAACTTTTTTAGCGAAGTTTTTGTAAAAAAATTTATTTTAGCAGCTGTTATTTCGGCATGGTATTTAACAAGAAATATAAGCAACTTGCGATGGAACTGAGAAGGATACAAAAGTCCCATGCTTGATGTATAATGCTTTAGCTTCTTCATGTATCTTTAATCTCCTATAAATGAATTATCATTGAATTGAGCTTCATTAATATTATCAGAAATATTCTTTATTATTACCAGCATTACTATGTCGCCGAAAACGTTGTTCAAGACTCGCAAGAAATGATCTGACAAGGATATAACATGTTTTGCGCTCTTAGGTCTAGTGGTATACAGGCGCCTGTTTCGTCTTATTGGGACTGATCAATACCACCCTCCCTCGGTACATCCAATCACCTGAGGTTTAAATAAACCTCTATAAAGAAATCGACGCCGAGTAACAAATCACCCCGAATCAGATGATGTATTTACCTTACATTGTGGAGACCGGCAGTCGAGCACGCAGCAGTTATAATGAAGAAGAGGTACTCGCAAGATATTTAAATCGAGTGCTTGTTTCACACAGCAGCAATCACTTTAGAGAAGTGCGAATATGTCGGGAATATTCCATGAATCACGGCAATGCTGGTTATAGTGCGTTGGATTTTCTCTTCGGTTAGAAAACGATAACGGTGCAGGAAATTGAGCTTCAGGTTTTGATACACTATTGGTGGTAGCGACAACCTTCGACAAGGAAGGCTGCGAAGGAGATCTGTGGTGCCAAAGGTGAAGAACTGTGAGCCACGACCTCTATGGCGAGCAGCTGACCGAGTCTGCCATGCGATGAAGGAAAAGTACGCAATATTGATTCTTCGAATGCGCTCGATGTTTCAGCAAAAGGGGTCTAAAGAATTTGATCGCAATACATGATCAGTGTACAATGCACTATGGCGAAAGGAGCAAGCGAAGCCAATTTTATACAACCTTGTGGGATTATCATATGGCAAATCTTATCCCAAAACAATGGAAGATTAGACAAGTGTCAGCACTTTTACAGAAAAACCCCAAAACCGAAAGTTCATTTAGAAGACGCGCCTTCTGGCTCTACAAGATGCAGTCTACGGTATTATTTGTTCGCAATGGGAATTCTTCACATCAATAAGTGTGATTACATGTAAAAAAGGGCGACGGTAGCACTGTAAATTTGCCATCAGACTCATTTTATAGGCAGTGAGTAAAATAGGATTTACCTCCTACCGATTCCCGCTCCCGGAGTGGTCGGAGTCTTGATGGCCCCCAGGAGCACTCGGGCCTTTGTAGATTGGGGTGACTGAACGATGGCACTATTGCGGTGTGTCACTCGTGAAGCCTGAATGATTTTGCTACCATTTTAATATCGGACTTCCAATAATCGTGAAAATATAAATACAACAAAATGCGCCCAACCAAGCAGTCAGCATTTACCAAAGGTGAAACGTGAAATAACGCTAAGTGACATGGCATTTATGAACGTGGACTACGTGTAGAACTAAGTCTGTCGCCCTGTATACAGTTATATTTTCGCTAATTTCCCCTCAAGAAACTGTCCCTGTGTCTGTCAAATGTCAAATGTCTGCAGAGCAATGAAAGTTTCGAAGAGAGCGGAGAGAATAGGGACAGTCCTTAAAAAAGTTGTCCACTTACAGCGGCTACTCCGGTAAACATTCAGAGCGTCCGTAGTGCCAGATACAACGAAATCCGAAGCGTTAGAGGCGTAAAATGGCTGGGAAAACATGAAATCAGCGTGCGGGAGCGTCCGGAACAATGTGAAAAATTTTCTGGAGCTACACAGCTACAAAACCTCTTGTGTTCCTTCCCTGAACAACGAAAAAGAAACGATTTTCGGAGGCTCGTCTAATCATTTTTTTTAATACCTGATGTCACAATTAGTTGAGCAAACTCTGTGCAGGCGTCGAGTTGAATAGTGACATTAGTAGCTGCGTTACTGAAATCTTATTTGCATAGGAAAATATGAAAATTGGCTATTTGTTGATAGAGAAAAAGGTTGAAAAGAACCATGCATTTAGGAATTTCTTTCCAAAAACCTCACCTAATGTTCTAACCAAATGACATCCAAACATTGCGTGTTGGAGTTGTATGTTGTTTTCGAATATCTGCAAAGTCGAAGGTTGAACTACGCAATTGTGAAACCAGTCGTGCTCAATTTGGACGACAAACAAACTCGACTTCCTAATATGACAAGGAATTTTGGGCAATCCAATCAAAAGCCGATATGGGACAAACTTGGAAATGAAAAACCATATCGAACTTGCAGAAGCATATCAAGCGCATTTTTACCTTGCAAAGAGCTGCAATCATATTCCAGAATAAAACATGATATGCAATACTCTCTTCCAGTGCTACCAAAATGGCAAGGAAACTTTGACACATACCCTACTAACGTGCATACTGGCGATGAGACCATTACATAACCTGATTTGAAGGGCGTTTTTGCTAAGAATGATACCATATAGTGCACAGTCTGTGTTCAAATAGAATTTCAATATAGTTATCATTGTGTACATGGGTTCTTGTACAGTCCTATACACGTGTTTCAACATTGCAGTCTCGCCAACCGGGCAGAACCCGTCGTCTTTAGCCAATCCTCTTGGAGAGTCCCCTATACTAAGAGTAGACAACGACGAACGATCTACATTGTAAGCAAAGTGAGATATTGAGCTTACTGAGAGAGAAAGAAAAACATTTACACACGCCTGAGCAAGCAAAACCAGCAGCGCTGGAAAATGTGGAATTACAAGTGATTCAGCACCTTCACTAAAGTCAACCAAGTGACGATACAAATTTTCTCTTTCCACAATAGTATGCAGCCTATTTTGTTTCCTTGAACCATCTTTAGTATGTTGCTAAAAAGCGTCTCAGCAATGTCAGAAAGTTATCGCTGTGTGCGAGATCAGATTTGGTTTACTTGTGAATGACGAACAGCAATGCTTATTCATGGTTCAACTAATATAGACATTGTATTCATCATTAGCTGCCATCATAAAGAGCTCAGCGTACGCGACCTATCATAGTAGCACAATGGTCAATAGTATGAAAGGTCCTGTACAATGCTACCCTCGTTCAAACATAGAAAAAAGGGCTTCCTGCAAACCAAGTCCAATGTCAGGAGCTGCATTTCTCAAGCTATCGAATGATCACAAAACATATAACATATATCAAAAAATAGTCCCTAACAATAATGATTATGTCCCTGTACTCAAGATGTGGCTTTCTTTAAGGACATTTGAGCGTTATTCTAACAACCTTGTAAAAATTATTTAGGTGAATTTGGACATCTCCTTTTTTAAAAACAACATCTTTGCTTTGATTCAGCCATAGAGAGTGCAGAAAGAGCTGTGATAGTTTTGTATTTTGCTGACTTTAGCATTGATATTACAAGTTGATACCTCTCCATTATGTAGCGGTTACTGTAAAATCGATCTCATTCTCTGGTCAGAAACTTTTCTTAGGATTGTCAGCAATCACTCGAGAGCATAAACCTCTGACTACTACCTGACACAGCCTGTTCTCGAAACAGGCTTTTTTGATGTTGCTACAGAAGAAAAAAAACCGACGAACTAACTTCTACGTACTGATAGTTTACCCCTCGGCCATAACGTCGTTTGCTGCGATGGAGGCTTCATCTCTTCTGAAGTACAAATCATTATAAATAGGAAAATTTCCATCGTTCGCTCAGATTTAGATATCTCTGGCGGCACACAATATTGTTGATGCGAAAACTGACGATGGATAATGACGAAATGTCGTCTAGATATCTACAAATGTGCTTTCAAACGGTTATAGCACACCTTTTGCAGTGGCGGAATAGTTGCGTAACTCTCTTTTGTGGGAATCTATATCCGGCGCGGTGGTTTTAGGGTTACTGGTTGAAAGGGATCTCCTTCATAGACGCCTTGGAGCGCGTAACACGAGTAGTCTGAGGTATCTCACCTGAAAAGTTGGATTCATAAGTGCACCATTCAGATAAAGCTTGGCATGTTCGACATGGCAAGATAAATGTAAAGATAACAACTCAGACTCTCAAAAATTCAGCATAGCAACTTGTGAGGACTTTTCATACCCTGTGTAACTATGTTCCTTATGTAGCTTTGGAAGAGACTGCTCTAACGGAGCTTAATGAAATATTGTTCAAATCGTGATAAGGTGAAAGTCAATTATCAGGCCTTACTGTATCAATGCTGAAACCGATTAGGTGTTATAGCAAGGGACTCGTACTAAACGGGTCCAAAGAATATGATCGTAAAACATGAACAGTGTACAATGCACTATGGCGAAGGGAGCAAACGAAGCCAATTTTATACAACCTCGCACGATTATTATATGGCAAATCTTATACCATGGCAATGGAAGATTCCGAGACATCTGAAACATGTAGCAAGTCAGCACTTTCATAGAAATCCCAAAACCTGGAGTTCATTCAGAAGACGCGCCTTCTAGCTCTGCAAGATGCAGTCTACAGTATTATTTGTTGGCAATGGGGAATTCTTCACATCAATGAGTATGATGACATGTAAAAGTATTGTGACCGTAAACTGTAGATTTGCCATCAGACTCATTTTATGCCATCAAGAAATATCGGCAATGAGTAAAATAGGACTTATCTCTTACCAAGTCCGGCTCCCGGAGTAACCGGAGTCTTGATGGCCCAGGGGCACTAAGACCTTTGTAGACTGGGGCACCCGCGACTGTACGGTGGCCCTGTTGCAGTGTGCTACGCGTGAAGCCTGAATGTTTCCGTTACCATCTTTTATATCGAACTTTTCGAAAGTGGGATGGGACTTATGAACGTGGACTACATGGAGAGATAAACTTGTCGCTCTGTATACAGTTGTATTTTCGCTAATTTCCCCTCATGAAACTGTCGCTGCGTTTTGCTGAACTCTAACTTCAGCTATGATGAAAACGTCGAATGTGTGGCTGTGAATCGACTCTGTTACAGCTATGGAAGATAAAAACAGTGACAGCCTATAATTTGAGCGACATGCACATCAAGTTCATTACCAATCTCCACTTTGAAGTGTTCAGTCTACTTCATCTCTCATGGTGAAGCCGTTTGACTCAACCGAACCTTCTTTTGCATCAGCAAGTCAATGAGGTCGGATTATGTCCAAACGAATGCAATCAATCAATTCGAAAGGCCTCAGAAGATGTTAGCACAGATTTTTGCTAGGATGTCTTCAAGCATAGTGAAGTAAAAGTTTTTGTCAACATGAGATAAACACCAATTCAATACACTAACCAGCTGTCACCCATGGTTGTTTAGGAAGAACAGAGGTGTAGACCCAGGGTTTGGGTATGCTTCAGTATACCGAAGCAAGATACAGACGAGTTCATGTATTATTAGTTTTCCTTGAGAAGCTTATAGTTTTTCGCACTTAGTTCTGTACCTCGAAGCGGCCGACTCTTCTGAGCAAATGAGAATTACAAAAAATTCAAGAAGTCAACAAAATCTGATCTCTTGAGTGGGAAAAGATATTTATGTTATAAACCTCTTTTGAACGTTTCACTTGGATCCTTCTGCTACCGAAATGACACAGAACTATGTAGATCACTTGAACACAAGGCGGTTGCTCTACGAAGATGGTTGAAAAGGTTTCGTGAAAGCGACACCAACACGCCAAAATCGGCTGCTACAGCTTCATAGAAGCGGCGTCAGCAAAACGCTCCTTCACATATTGCGCGTCTGACATTGTAAAAGTCGAAGAATTAGAGTGGAAACGTTCAATTCCTACACCATATAGCCAGACGATGCTTAAGGTGATTAACATCTTTTCTGGTCTCTGCCACATTCTTAGGCAAGAAAACGCTCACTAAAGTCAGTGATGTGATGAAATATCTATACTAATTCCGGAATGAAAAAATTTTTAGACTTTGAAATATAAAATGGCTCAAATTGTTTAGAATCTCGGGATTACAACGACATCAAACACAAGACAGAAAAGGCCAACAAATAATTTTGACGTAGCTAAGTAAAAATAACAAGAAAAAGTACAACGCAATTTAATTTCCAGCCTAACACTCACCTTTTCAGCAGCTTGGCGGCATAGCTCTACCAGCAGCAGTACTGAACAGCCAGTCCAACTGAACTTTGCGCGCGATTCTAGACTGGAGCGCAATATCTACTCATATCCGTATCAATGTGATACGCGTCAAATCCGAGAAAGGTGGAGCCCACTAAGTTCCTTCGAACGGTCGTTCTTTCGCTAAGTTTTAACTAGCAAACGCAGAGGTGTAAAGAGATTAAAGACAAGAAAAGTACAGCCTTCAGAAGTTGAACCTTAGAGGGCCCTTCAATTGCGCACGGACATCAACATTCACATCGGAAAAATCGTGTTAACCTTTTGAAACATTTATTTTCATCGCGTATGTCTGCAAGTAAGAGATTACAGGTAAGAGAAGTGCAGTTTTTACAAGGTGGAAGTTAAGGACCGTTTCATTTGCACAGACACTATGACATGAATATCGGAGAATCGTATTAGCCTCTATAGTCATTTACTTCTTAAGAACATCGCATATGTCTTTTCGATTCTTCACAAGTTCGCTAATGCACTTCGTTTTTTCAGTTCGATTTAGGACTTTTACCTCTTATTCACTTTTCAGAAAAAAATTCCACTTTCGTACATTGATGCAGACCTAGTGGATTTGAAAAGAATATCATTTTACGTTCGTTGTCGTGATAAACGCCTGACTACCCTTTATCTGCAAGATGTTCTCTACTTTCTTCAAAACAGAGGCTCTTATCAACAAATTAGGTCAGCAAAAATTCATTTGAAATAGTTTCTTCTTACATTAGTAGTATGGCGAACTGCTTCCGGAGGACAAACTCTGAAATCTATAAACTCATGAAGTAAAGCCTCGTAATGACTGTCCTTCTTTTCCCAGCTTTAAACGATAGTGAGATGTCAGCGAATCATTACACTTCAGTGAGTTCAGCAACAAATGCGCTTCCTATAATATAAAGCAACTTTGTTAGCACAAGTGTTTGATGTCAAACAAATCTTTAAAATTCATTAGAATTAAAGAAATTTGGCTTACTTCTGCTTAAGCAAAGGTAAACGCTTTCTCCAGTTATGACATTTATATGAGCTGTCTAAGCACGTAAGCCATACTAACATTCATATTGATTAGAGCGCTCTCTTGGTAGAAAACGATTGTTAACAAGTATGCCATGGTATGTTTTGAATAAAACAATTTTCTCGAATGAGCTTAAAAATAGAGCGAAAATTCTCATAATTAGTTCACTACAAATTGATTTCTATTAATTGATTCAGTACTGAAATGACGTGTCAGAGGAACACGCCGTTTTTGTTGGTTTGCTGGTCGCCAGTTGTAAAACCACTTCTTAGTGGTACCAGACTTCCTTGGCCAGTTGCAATAACATTAAGCTTCCTCGGTGGCAGTGAATCTTATATCAGTCAGAACAAAATCAGTTCAGAATTAGTAAGGTAATATGTCATTACTCATTCTCTTCAACCTGTGCATTGTCAGACATCGTTTCTTTATTGGATAATGTAATTATACTTTCCTTGTAGGAGTTTCATGAGCAGTTGCTTTGAAAGGTTATGGACCTGTTCGGTATACACCTTCCCAACTCCGATCGTAGTACCGCAATGCATCATTTAGAGCTACATTGACTAAATGATGTCGTATGTGCCATTTAAGGAAATGTTCTACGTGCATATATCTTGCATGCTGAACTGAAAGAGAAAAAAAAACGCTAGAACGGCCTTTGAGAAGCTTTGACAGATATGCTCAGACACAGAGACAAAGGCGAATTTGAGAAACGTCCTTCCTTGAGCATTGGCATTACCAAATTATCACAAATTCATTCTCGATTAAGCGAAAGGCATGAAAAAGTATTTATTCATTTCATCGGAGTGTTTCGACGTGTTTCGTCCTCCTTGCAGGAACGATCCAAGTCGATGGTCCACGATCAAGCGACCATCAAATCGTGCAGATTTACGGCCTAGACCGCACATCCCACTTGACGTGCATTGCGCCGCGTAGCTGAAACTTAATCTTAATCACTTCTACACTTCAGTGAAACGATCTTTCCTGAAAATAAGTAGAGCATTGGAATCGCCAAAGCTTACGCTACTGAGTGGTAACCTTCAAATTTCACGTAACAGTCCTGTCCTGCAAGAAACATCCGTGTGTTTCACACATGTATGCTCTTCCCATAATTGATTTGAGCCAACATGTCATGTGATCTGCTATGGACTCTTGTGCAGCCCGATACACGTGTTTCGGCCTTGCAGCCTCGTCAGTCGGCAAGCCTTTCGTCTTTACTCAATCCTCTCAATGGCCCCATCATCCCCTTATAAAAAGGTAGGCAACGACGAACGTCTTACACAATCGCCGTCATGTGAAGAATCATTGAATCAGCAGTTTTCAAAATTTTTTTCTTCTGCAAATTTCTTCTTCTTGCTACAGTGCTGTTAAAAAACTGGAAAAAAAACACATTTTTGAAATTTTTGAGACTTGAGCTATCCAACGATTGCTTGTAGTCTAAAGAAAGAGATTTGTTCAACGAAATATAAGCGAATTCACTGCCCGTCTGAAATATGATTATATTTTGAATGTTACAGCGTTGTGAAAAGGCTTAAAAAGGCAACCATGCAGCGCAGTGGCCAGAGATTCTAGCGGTTAAATGATTACTAACACTCTTATGACTGATCAGCCATAGGGATCGCTTCTTCATTTCCTGCCGCATAACCGAGATGAACCCAAAGTTCCTAAAAGAATATGTGGTTTTCTAAGTTGTCGTTCTTGTTGAAAGCCAAAGTAGTTGTATGATTTTCATCACCAGTCATGCTTGTCCGAGTACATTCTTCATTGCTTCGTTGCACTATGGCTACAGCGAAGCGTTTTTCAAAGGGAATTCCTTTTCAGGTAAGGACGCCCCCAAATGTAGCTATCTCATGCGCTCTAGAGAACAATCGTGATTGATTACAGAGCCTCACAGTTAGGGCAACAACCGACCATATATTCCTTGTGGCCCTCACATAGGCCGCTTTTTGTCATAAACCGCGCAGCTATTTTCTATCTCCGGTAACATGTTTCGATGTTTGCGTGCCCCGTTTATCACAAAATGTTTTCCGTTATGTGAGCTATTTCTATTCACAACATATTTGTGGCAAGGAATTCGTAGGTTGGCCTCTTACATGATAACCTATTAGTGGGATCGGATTAAGTCGTAGGTTTGTGATAATGTTCTTCTTAAACGATAACTATTATAACAAACAAGGTTCGCTGTCACACTTCGCGAACATTTTAAGTGTTTCTACCGCTTAGACCGCGTTCACTGCATATGTATTGAAGCAGTAAGTAATTAACTACATGATGAAAAAATTTTGTTTGAGAATCTAGTGGAGCACCCGCCATCGGCACAGTGCATAAACGAATTTCTAGATAAGACGAATTTCGCTGTCTAGGAGCCGTTGTTGTCTTCCTTCATCCTTCTTTGACAATTAGTTAAAGTATTTTTAAATCTCAAGAAATTAGTTTTTCCGGTAATGATTCCATCTTTCTCTATTTTCTTCATCGGTGTCCAGCAGAAGTGGGTGTTTCTTCATCTGTCCCCGGATAATCGAAATTAACCAGGAAAACATTTGATAGTAGAGCATGGCTAATTGACGTCCCTGCGGATCACATGCAGGACACGTCCTAGAAGTACAGAATTTGCATTTTTGATTTTTCTAGATTAAATTAGCATGTTTCTCCTTATAGATAACGAAATTCAAAACCGCTCATATTTGGACTTCGTAGACGTAGACTTCGCAGATTCGCACAGACTTCGTAGACGTAACTTCTGGAAACGTAGATCGTTATGATTACTTGAGATGAGTTTTATTTTGTGGTACTCAAACGCATAATGAATTTCCCATTCTAGAGAGCCTTTTGTTATATATTCTATTGCGTTGGCGATGAGGGCTATAGTCTAGTTAATGAACTTTTTAGATAGGAAGACAATAACGATATCGTTCGTGAAGGTTCATTCAGGAGGATATATTTCGTCGCAGTTTTTTATATCATCATCATCATTAATCATGGCGTGTCTGTATTTCGATCCTGGGACCAAAATAAGAGATCGAAACCAACAATCTCAACCAAAAAGTGCTGCTTGCCATTCGCGATCTACTGAACAGTCCGGAAATTTATTATGTTCCTCAAGAAGAAGCAGCCACAATTTTCTTGAAGATAAGTATGCTTTGATCTCAATATTTCCAATTTACTGAACATTTCCAGAATTGACTAATGCATCACACAGCTTTACTATTTGCTTTCCCATGTTTTCGTGAACCTTTTTTGTTTGATCAAGAGTCAGTTGTTGTGTTGTATCCAGCATGCTCCGAAGAAAGCTATTTTGTACATGCAACAATTTACAAAATGATATATAAGGACATATTAATTATATAGTCATGCGATTTCTTTCTTCACTTATGTCATGGATTTCCAGCTGTAGTTTCTCACATTTTACATTTACGTTGTTAATAAAAAATAAAGGACAAAGCTCTCGGCGTTGATCAATCCTTGAGGGATGCGCCATACATTCGATTCAATTTTTAACGTCGTTTGAGGTGATTGAATGCACATCTGGCCTTTACAATGACTCGCGGTGGCCTCCCGCTTATCAGAGTCACTGCTGCTTATCCTCCCAGACAGGTCTAAGACCAGTCTAGTGTACCAATTTAATGACCGCGGAGGGATGGATGGCTTGGTGAGCCATGAGCACGAGATCGAACCATTGGCTTCGTGTGCGACGCAGGGCACCTCTAACCATTCCGCACATGCGCTTTACGTTGTTAATATCACGTTCAAAAGTTTTTTTTGCACTATCTAATGTTTGAATTTTACAACTTCTCTGCAATCTACACTTTCTGTAGGTGGTGAAACATTTTGAACATTAATGTTTCCACTTCAAAAGTGCTTGGCACGTTTCGCAGCAGCAATTGTCCGTTTCGTTTTAACAGCCAAGACAAAATTCTTTTGCACTTAGGTGAGCCTTACTTACTGGTTTGGTTGAGACCGCGTGATCCCATCTCTGTCCATCTGTACAGAGCTCGAACAAATTTTTGCCTTTAGCTGTGCATCGCACTTTTTCAAATCCTCAAAATAAATCTTTTTTTGGCCTAATTACAGGCGCTCAAGTGATTTACAGGGAGAAGAACCGTGTATAGAACCTGGAAGTCGTAGTTTTATTTGTGTGGGGCTGCGATATCTCTTTATTTTTTCGGTTTACGGGATTTTTTTCGGTTTTTTTTTCAAAGGACTTGGTCCACCGCCGAAGTCGCAAGCTCCGCTACAATGTGTGAGCATCGCAGTAATTCATGAATCGCAAGCCTTTGACAGGAAAGTATTGCGCGACATAACAAACAAGCACAAGGAATGTTCTTAGCCAATTCACGTGACCCAGTACCTCTTCATGAGGGTTAATACTTCTGCGATCTTGAAATGGCTGAATAACACGTAGTGAAAGTCAAACGTTAATAATTAAATTATGTAGGAAAATAATAGGCTGTAAATCAACAATAAAAATTTGCGTTGTATGTGTTGTACGTGAGTATGTAGAGATCCATCTCATCGACTGTTCTGAAACCTTGGATAAATGGTTTGTTTTTGTTGCAAAAGTACCGTACATTATGATTTCTGTATATTGAACCTGTCGTTTATGAATTCGAATAAGATATCTTTACTTCGAATGTTTTCTTAAAACCATGAGCCAACTTGTGATGTGGTCTGGTAAGGGCTCTTGAACAGCCCGATACGCGTGTTTCGTCCTTACAGACTCGTCAGTCGGGCAGAGCCCGTCGTCTTTCGATCTTTTCATAGTCAGTTCTCGGAGCCCTACTCTCCCTACAGAGAGTCATCGAAGACGAACGTTTTACACTCTATGTCAGGTGAAATTTTCACCTAACACAGACTGTCATACACTCGATTGTTCATTAGCTGGTATCTTTATCATATTATACCTTTATTACCTTTATAAATGATAATGAAAGGATCTCCTGAATTTGAGCGTGGTCTTAACAAAACACTCGAAATAAAGGTATGATATAAATATGCCAGCTAATGAACAATCGAGTGTACAACAGTGTGTGTGTTAGGTGAAAATGGCACTTGACATAGAGTGTAAAACGTTCGTCTTCGATGACTCTCTGTAGGGAGAGTAGGGCTTCGAGAACTGACTATAAAAAGATCGAAAGATGACGGGTTTTTCCCGGCTAATGAGTCTGTAAAGACGAAACACGTGTATCGTTCTGTACAAGAGTCCTTACCAAACCACATGACAAGTTGACTCAAATAATAATGAAAGGATCTCTTGGGATTCGAATGAGATTCACAAAAGCTAGCCTTTTTCTCAACAATAACGGCGATTTTGTAGCTTGCCACAATAGAAAATATAAGCTGTTCATTCTTACGAATTATTCGTTAAGGAAGAGAGGATCATACTAGTTATGTAGAGTCTAGTGGAATACGAATTTTTTACCAGTTAGCTGTGCTTATAGGCTAGCTCGTTGTCAAACGTCAACTTGACGATTTAGCTATTTTAAAAGCAGTGAGGTCCAAATCTAATGTCATCTGCTTTAATTTTGGACTAATGATCATAGAACACTTACTTTAAAAATGTTGGAAAAAAAAACCTCTCAACCTCTAAGACTCTTAAGATATTCTCGGCTGGATATAACCATAGCCATCTTCAGAAACACTTTGACTCTTTACAAAGTTGCAACAAAACACCTGAATATTCAATGAAAGCAGACACGGATGAGTCAAAAATGGGAATTTTCAGCAAGGTTTGTTTGTTTGTAAGATCACAACTAAGACTTCTTACTCGTTTTGAAGCGCAATTTTGTAACGAATACTCGGCAGAGAGACAGCTATAGCATAGTTGCAGTTTCCTGGTTTGAATATTCGTTGCTGTGAAGTAATCTAAACATTACACATTAATCCAGAATTCAGTAGGAGAATTACGCAAACATATTGAGCTCGTGATGACGGGGTATCCACGAGTACTGTCATAAGTGATCGAGCTACATTCATGGCAGAATCGATACGAACAATGTCGGTGAGCAGGTGAAGAAGTTTAATGGGGATGATGGGGATGATATTATGATTATGACAGGTGTGATCATAAATTCGGTTGCGTATTCGAACTGGTAGCTTATTTAAATAAGTGCCCCGAGAGACATTTCTTGAGAATCGTCGTCTCTTGTTGCATATGAAAGCCGACGCAGTAAAGAAAACATTTGACTGTAGAGTACCGCCAGTTGGCGTCCCTCCGGATCACATACAGGCAGTTGTGCAAGTTTTGGGCAAATAATGTGTTTTGAAGTTGTCATCGTACAGAGTTTTGAGAGTATCTTTTGCAATACAGTAGTTACCTGCAGTGATGACAGTGCTTGAATGGAAAGGAAAGCTTCTTCGCCAAAAAACGATTGAGTAGAGAGAGTTTAGCAGTATCGTTCAATCTATTTTCATTATCAACAAAAGTTACAAACCGTGCTGAGAATTCTGAATAGCCAACTAGGTTACTATCGAATGTAGGTAGTTCGAAGCATCCACAAAATTGAGTGAGGAAGAGTCTAAGGCAACGAGGGAAATAGAGGACGATTAATGCAGTGACTGAGGATTTCCACGAACAGCAAGATCCTCTTTGTCCAAGATTGTGTCAAAAAAAGATCAGATGGAACGTGTAGGCCGCAACTGATGAATTTGAGATCGATATAGTTTATCAAGGAATCCAAGGTTTCAACTGAATGATCAAATTAATGTTCTTTTCACCGTGATCATCATATAGCTATGGTGAGAGCTTACCAAAACTCTTCCGTATCATCCCTTCTTTTTTTGCTTACTAAATGGCAGGTGATACTAGAATGTTCACCGAATCAGCTAAGCTCTCTATCGAGATGTATGCTCCTACTTAACATCTTTTAAGTCTCGCAGGCTTTTCGTAGCAATGTTATTCTTTCATTTAGTCGCGACCACTTTTTATATGATTTTTGTACCACCAAATACCTAACTGTCAAATCTGGCAAAATCCATCGTGTATCTGTGCAGTTATTTTCAAAAGTAAAAGAGCAAAATTCTTTTTTTTTATGTTGAGAATCAAGGCATTTCGATCAAAACATTTTGAGCATAGTAGTTGCTGATACATTAATCTTCTTCATTTCTAAGCTTGGAGCTTTTTGAGTGCATAACGAGACAAGCTATATGGGTATTTGATCTGCATGTAAGTTTCGAACGCTAACGAAACTGCAACGATGGTTGCGTGAGGAGTGAGATGTATGTTCTGTAATGTTAGGCTTGTTTATGTGTCGGCCTCTCTGAACATGGCTATAATCAGTATCAATTTCTAAAGGCTGAAGTTTGGTGAAGCAGGCTTTTGGATTCAGATGAGTGAAATGTTGAGCTCTGCTCTCTGTGCGTTTACCTTCAGTGAAATACATTTCCAGATTTGTAATGCTCAGATTTTCTTGTTGTCTCAGGTTTCACTGCCTCAGATACTCTTTAACAGCATAAGCTGACTTACTCGGCACAACTCACTTATCAATGGGCTGGAATGTTTTCGCATCCTACATATTCGTCATATTATGAGTGCGTTTAGGCTTCTATACAAGCAGTTATTGTTTGAACAATTTATTACCTTTGGAGTTCAATTATTTATTTTGTTGTCTGTCACGTGGCTTCATTTTTCAGTGTTCTCTTATTAATGCACACATAATGATGAGCTGAATACTGAAATATACTGAAATTGTAATGTCTTGATTTTTATCTACTGAGTATTCTTTTTGATGACATGTTAAGACGCTATATACAGGCACAAGAGTACTGAGATGCGAGCAAACCGTGATTCCGCAGTTGAGCTTCGCACCTGATCTCGGTCTTCTGGGTGACTCACGTGTTATTCACTGCACCACTCAGATTTCTTGGAACTACGTCATATTATCTTTCTCTCAATACAGCTGTAATAATGCTTATCAGAAAGCAGTCATTGGTATCCTGTGAAAACTTTTTTTTTTGTTGATTTCGTATGTGTTCTGTTTGTTTGAACAGTTTTCGGATCGGATCAGTATAGACATCGTGTTATGTTCACTGTTATCAGTTGGTGTTTGATGATTATGTCCGCAATATCTATAACGTATATTGATAATGAATAATAATAGCTTGCTTTACATAAACTTTGGCACTCACAGTCACATGCAATCGCAGCGATTCCCAAATTGGTCCCTCATTCTAAAATGGAGGTTGTCAACACTGTTTTTCACATACATTCACCAGCATTGTGTTTGCTCCACACTGTTTTCATCAAATTGATCGACTGCGAGAGTTAAATTTAGAAGCAACTGGAAACGCCTTCTACAAAAATCATGGAGATCTCACTTTAGATAATATCATCTTTACGCTAACTAACTAGAGTTATTCAGTAGTTGCGTCTGCTCGCTTAAACAATTAGAATTTATCAAACAATGGCGATCATTTCATTGCTCGAATCTAGAAATTTGTACTTATTTTTCGAAAAGGCCTTTATATTGTGCTGTAACAGCAAGGGTGAGTTCAAGTCTCATACTCAGCGTGGTTTTTGCTGGACAGAGTTTTTCCCTTACACTTTCAGTATCTTTCGATGGATCAAATTTCAACATTTTTTAGTGATAAACTTTGTTCAAAAAAACGACTTTTTAGCGCAGTGTAACAGTCAAAAAAAAGAGGAGGATCTGCACTTAGAGCTCATTTCTTGACGGTTGGGGTGCGTAAGAGGCTTTAGTTTCGACTGCATAATTGATTGCGCAGCGCAATTCGCATGTGGCATGCGATTTTTGTTGACAAATCCAGAGCATTTTCTATGTTTTGAATAAACTAATTAAAATATAGACTGTGATACTCTGAAATTTCCTGCACACGTTCATATGCTCTTCGTGAGTAGGCTTGGCTTTCTAGGTTTAGACTCAGTTGCGGGTTTATTTGGCAATATAAAATGAAAATGAAAAGCTCAATGTATAGAACATTGGAACTAAGTTTGTTCCAAAATTCTAGTACGGAAATGGAAGAACTTTCTGCGAAGTGAAGAACGAATTCTATGAAAAATAACAAAATTGCCTTTTTCAAGGAGACACTGACACGCTACGCACAGGGCGATTTGAGAGACGCCATGATGAGTGTTAGAGGTGAAGAGTGGTACCTCTTTCCTGCAACACGCTCTAAAAAAGCCATTTGAGAAACCAAGTTACAATGCTGAACTCATCGAGACTGAAGTTACTGAGTTTTTATAAAGACTCTAGAAAACAGCAAAAAAAGGCGTGAATTCTAAAGGTCCGACGTTGTTTGAAGATATCAGAAATATACCTCAGAAGTCATATGAGAAAGTCAGGTCGTACTAAGAATCCAAGCGATCGCCAGAAGTCATGTGCAACCCGTTGGAGTTTTTGAACATCGAAGAAGTATACAATGAATCGTTAACATTGATATTTTTGTACGTATTTTATATGAGGCCTTCCCATAACTTCTGGCAGTGGAGCAATGAACACACAATTTACTACCCAGATTAACTAATTAATTAGATAATTAATCAAATTAAAAGTGCTTGACAGCACTATCCGGAGTATGCGCCACCGACTTTAACACATTTCTGCCATCTCTCAGGCAACAAGTCAATACCGCGCTCATAGAACTTTTCCTACACGGATTCATGAAAAGCTGCCAATCCTTGACGCAAATTATTGATGTTTCGGAACTTCTCCTTGCTCAGGAAGTGCTCCAACGAGCGGAAGAAGTGATAGTCGGACGGCGACAAGTTAAGACTGTACGACGAATAGTCCATCATCTCCCAGCCCGATTCGGCCGACTTCCTCTTTGTCGCTTTGGCAATATGCAGCATTGGTTGTGTTGAAGAAGGATGAGATTACGGAGAACTCAAACGTGAAACTCAGCAAGCGTCGAAACGCTCTTTGCCTGGACACATTCTCGCCCCTTTGTACGGTTGATGTTCTCGAAGATGGTCTGTGCATAGCATTCAGTTTGCACTCTTAAAACAGAGATTATGATAGAGGCTTCGTTGAGCGGTCTTGATGAACCAAGTATGACAAATTTGGTCTCAAAAGAAAGCTCAGGAAATCATGCAGGAAACGGTATTGATTGTTACCTGAGAAATGGCAGAGATGCGTCCAAGCTGATGGGATTTCTACTTTTTTGATTAGACTCCTTCGACAGTACAAGTCTCAAAAATTCAAAAAATATGGCTGTTTTTTGGAAAAGCCCTTTTGGTAGCGCTGTAGGAGAAAGAAAAGATTTGTGCTTTACACCAAGCCGGAAAGAGCTCTTTATCTGAACTAATAGTAGTTATGCGATGGCGTAAGATTCAATGATTCCAACGCTTTGTTTATTTTTTGAAAAGACTGCTTCACTGCAGTGTAGCACGGAAAATAAAATCAAGTTTTACATATTCGACGAGCTCATTCACGGCTAATCTGCTCGTTGGGGAACAGAACGATCGATCAATGACCTAAGATGTTAGAAATGTGGGATGTAACTTGTTATTCAATCGAAATTTTTTTTCTCTACTTTGAAAGAAACTCCATTTAAAACCGTTCACTTAAATACTACGAAATTTACATGTTTTTTGTGCTTTCAGCGAAGTATACGCGTGAGAAAAATGGAAGCGCGCGGAGGGTGCAAAACATTATTTTTTTCTAAAGGCTACAGCGTCTTTTCACAAAACCGGCCACGTAAGGCTCTAACCAGAGATTTGAGCTTTTGAATAATTACTAGGAGTACTATAAGAAATTTTTGTTAAACGCAGTCGATCGATAGCTGTAAGGAATCCACAAGCAGCATCTTCTCACCCGCACCACCTGCCTATGCGCAGCCCACATTTTGGCCGAAGAAGAACGCCCGCGTATGTGAAACCCAACATAATCTTTACTATCAGATTGCAATGAAGCGGTATTTCTAGAAACTAAGCACAATACTGGAATAACCGAAACTCAAGATATCGAATGATCACTAGTATTTCTTGTGAACATTTCTCTCCAGCTAGAAGTATACGTAAGCAAAACAGGATTTTTTTTTGCTGTTACAGTGCTACAAGAAGATTTTACAAAAAATGGTTGTATGTATCACTAGTCAGAGATTAGTCGTTTCGAATAACTACTGAAATTGTAATGGGAAGTTCTTATCCAGCGAAACGGTTCGAATCTTCATATATTACCATATCACAGACAAGAAATGTTAGAATGAGAAACATAATTCAGTTTTGTCGTTATAACGTGATATCAGAACCATTTCAGAAATTAAATACAACTATCAAACTGTTTCGATTTAGGCTTTAGAGTTAAACTTTCAAAGCAAGCAAAAAATGGGTCTTAATCAAGACGACAACACCGGGTACGGATAATTGTAGAGCACCTAAATACCTTACAACAGTTCTCCATAATCGTCCACATGTTAGTCATCTGAATAATCGCATATAAAGCTCACATTCGACGGGAAATGGAGACATATGAAAGCAAGGCATGTTTCAATACAGAATACGTTACATTTGATGCTATGTATATTGAAGCAAATTTTGGTATATTAGGTATAATATTTCTCTTAGGTATATATGAAACAATAACATTTCGAAAAATGCTGTAAATACTATAAATTTTGAGTATTAGTTAGTGCAATGGCTGTCAGCTTAACTGGGTTTATTAAGCGAAATCGCATGCCCGACCAAACTTGTTGAAAGCTGGTGGCTGATAGCTAACATAGAGATGTTGAAGAATGAGTGGTGGCGCAAATGTGCCTTTGTGGTGATAGAGCACGCGTTCCCCGCATTGGATGAAACATGGGTTCGATTCCCGCCTAAGGCCGTGTTTTTGCTCACCACTCAATTCTCCCAGGTTTATTGAAGCAGATTATCAAAACTAGAGAAGAGTTACTGCTCATTTCTCATACGCCACATTTCAGTATCTTCAAACGTCTTTTCATGATCAGTGTTGGTAAGTTCAACATTAGTGAAGTCTGGGAGATTTGTGGAAGGTTCGTCAGACAAAAGTACCGGTGTTGGCTGGATACCCCACATTGCTTATCCGACTCTCTACAGAACAGTATTAAGAAAACTTTCATTTTATATAGTTAAGCCAATGTAATTGAATTTAGCACTCATCCGGGAAAATATATAGAAAATTTGAGAGATTGTGATAGGAGCGAATCTCTCCGAGTTGTACAGTTTTCAAAGAAGTTCTTCTTCATGATCAACTACTTTATCAAACCCAACCGGATTCGAGATGGCCTCTGCTATTTCGTTTGAACGTCCTGGTGTTCAGATATATCCTCTACAAGATCGTGCATCTAACTGTTTGTTTAGACAAGTTTTGCAAACAGTATCCAGAACTATTAACGTGATAACATAAACCAGCGAGTTAACGACGTAGTTGAAGAAAAAACCTGATTATTAGCGGTTCTATAGTGAGCTGCCGTCAATGTCTTACTAGCTTTACCCGTGACCTTGAAGACTTTCAGCATTTAAGTAGCGCTTTCCAGTGTTTTTCTCTCCACCAACTATCATAACTTTAGCTTTCGCCAAAACACCTGCTTTGAAATTACCCACGATCAATTGAAAAGAAAGAATTAGAGCGAAGGAATTCTTCATAAGCATTTTGACGAGACCAAAGAGTATGCAACTGAGACAGTTTCAAACCAAAGAACTTGAATTCAGGTAGGACTCAATACGCTGAAGAGCTCCTTTCATTATTATTTGAGCCAACTTGTCATATGGTCTGGTGGGCTCTTGTACAGCCCGATACACGTGTTTCGTCCTTACAGAGTCGTCAGCCGGGCAGAACCCGTCGTCTTTCGATATTTTTTTCGCCCTTAGTAGTAAAGTAGGAGAGCCCTTACCTTATTAGTAGAAGAGCTCTGACCAGACCACATGACAAGTTGGCTCAAATAATAATGAAAGGATCTATTTTGGAATTTGAGCGTAGTCGTAATAAAGCACTCGAAATAAAGGTATAATATGATGAAAATACCAGCCAAAGAGCAATCGAGTGCGCAAACGCTCAGTGTTAAGTGAAAATTTCGCTTGACTTAGAGTATAAAACGTTCGTCTTGATAACTCTCTGCAAGGGAGAAGAGCTCCCGAGAGAACTGACTATTAAAATATCGAAAGACGACGGGTTCTGCCCGGCTGGCGAGTCTGTAAGGACGAAGCACGTGTATGGGGCTGTACAGGAGCCCTTACCAGATCACATGACAAGTTGGCTCAAATAATAATGAAAGGATCTATTGTAATTTGAGCGGGGTCTTAATAAAGCACTTGATAATGGTATACTCTGAACAGCTTCATCGACAAAATCAAGTTGTTTATCGATTCGCTTTTTTCTACCGAAGCCATTGAGGGAAAGGGGTTTCTTCTTTGTTCCGTGCTCTATCACTGCAGCGAATTTTTAAAGTGGTAAGGTATAGAGTTAGAACTAACGACACAAAGAAAATTGTGAGATGCTAAGTCATTATTTGGCAAAGAGCTGTATGACTTCCTATTTTTTGCCGATTTTATGTGAGTACTCAGAAAGAACTAATTGTAAAGAGCCAACAGATGTCAATTTAGTTAGATTCACAAGGCCTATCAAGGCTTCAGCGAGACTACGGTTACATATTGTAAAATCTGTCAAATAGTTTTTTTATTTCACAATATTTCCAGCGAGATGTATCAAGGATGCCTAATTCGCGACCCAACATTTATTTGGCTTTAACCCTGAAATTACTACGATCATCCTCACTATGTGCCTTTAGTGCGAGAAACTTCAGTGAAATCACTAGATATTATTTTCAAATAGTAAGCGGAAGAATACACAACTCAAGAAGATAGAGAGTTAGTCAGTTGTTCAAATATTAGCAAAATTGAAATAAGAAAGTGAGAACTTGAAGCAAAAAGAATCCGAAAATGGATGTCTAACACATTTACGCGACGTTCGCTGACATCAGATGGTGATAATGATCAAGACGTTTCGCCCGATAGGAATGCCCATGGACAATTAGAAGTACTTTGAGCTCCACCTTTACCTTGACTTTTCCATTCTTGCAATCTCTTTCTTCTCCTTCATTTGTTTTTGGAAACTGAGCTATAAATGAGCTGTCTCAAGAAACTCAATGAGTTCGATCATTTTCGAGTCTGATTGAAAGAACACTGAAACGAGCCCAAATGAATACCGATCTCCACTCGAACATCGTGCGCACACTTCATTTCCACTGATAGTTTAACATCTCAGGCAAAGCAGGAAGGCGGCTGAAGAGGTAAGTAGTACGTATGATTTTCATAATTATATTATAAGCTATCTCTTTATTACTACATTAATTTATTATAGATTATTATCAAAATCTCAGTGACGTAGAATGATATGTAAAACCTTTGGGTCAGCTGGGACCCGAACCCACATTTCACCCTATCCGCGGGCAGGTGCTCAAACTGTTACACGACCGGCGCCTGTTTTAATACCACTCTTTTTACGCTACAACGCATCTATCTGTTAGCAACCAACCGTCAACGGCTTCGTCGGCTCTGCTTGATCATCTGATACCCAACATCTGACAGCTGTACCGGGTTTATTGTCGATGCCGCCTACCTGGGTCAAACCGTTGACGGCTGGTTGCTGTTGGTAGCTGCGTTGTAGCGTAGAGAGAAGGGTGTCAAAACAGGCGCCGGTAATGCAAAGATTCGAGCACGCGCCCCCGGATAGGATGAAGTGTGGGTCCGAGTCCTAACTGACGCAAAAAGTTTTGCACATCACTCTACATCAACAGGTAAATTTATAACATCCTACCACAGATAGAAGTGGTTAGTAAAAAGAATTCTTGTCGAAACGAGCCGAATGCGGAGGAGCTCAGTTCTGCTGAAGCGTAAATCCGTCGGCGCCAAATTGTTGAGCACTCCAGGGCTCTAGTACATCCCGTGAAAGTTACTGTTCATAGCTGACAGCGTTGACTCCGACGTTTCTTGTGATAAAGACCAACGGTGTCTTTCCGGTGGAGAAAATGCCAGCCTAGACCATCGCAGAGGCTGGAAAATGAATGCGGTCCATGGTTTTTACTACAGCGGACTTCTGCTGATCCTTCGTAAAAAGTTCACGTTAATTTTGGCGTTTTGCGGGGTAATTCGACCGTCAGTATCTTTTTATCCGTTAAAACACCTTCGACGTACGAGCAACAGTTGTCAAACGAATCATTCGGTAAGCCTTAGAAAGCCGTTTCCTCTAATCTTTCAGTCCAAAAAGTGAACAGGAGCAATGTTGTGATTGCGCAGCTTCAGCTAATTTTTGACAATGTTTCGAACTTTCCGCTCGCTGATCACCAGCTTTCCGAGCCATTTTGCGCATCGAACGCTCGAGATTTCGTTGAATTTTCCAAGGGATCTGCTGAATGTTTCACTCAGGCGAGGTGATTAGGCGGCCTTTTCGAAGACAGTCCTCCATCCCTGCAGTCTCTCTGAAACGTTACGTGCTTTCTAGACACTTCCTGGTTCAGAACCACTCATTTTGAGAGCATCCGCCGAATTCACTCCCGTCTTGTTCAACTCAACTTATGCAACTGCTACACGTCCATTTTTACAGTCCACAACTTATGCACAACTAAAAATAGGCAAATAATCAAGTCTATTCTCTACCAAAATTAACCAAAGAATCCAATAAAGTTATCAGAATTGGTTTAAAAACTTTGTAACAATACTAACGTCAACAAATTACAAAATTTTTAGAACTTTCATCGCACCCTGCATGTTCTAAAAAAACTCAAGTAAAAAAGAACTCAAAAAAAACCAGCAATCGCTTCTGAAGTTGAAGCGATACCAATCTCGCGTCAACATAAACAGGAACACTTCATAGCATGTTTCAGCTTCATTATAAATTGAGTATTTGTAAGAGAAATTCACGGTTATCAAGATTCAAACACCTAAAAGAGATCCTCAGCTTCGACAAAGGTGATCCAGTATTAGACGGTGAATACGATTGTGACAAATGTGGAACAAGTGCTTCTTCGCACTCCATAAATCATCAGTAACGTTTCAATTCTATGATTAACAACCAGTATTACATCACAGAATGCATGTGGCGCAATGGTTAGCGGTGCTCTACGTCGCATATGAGGTCAATGGTTCGATCTCGCGCTCATGGCTTATTAAGCTGTTCATCCCTGTGAGATCGACAAGTTGGGACCAGACAGGTCTCAGACCTGAAAGGGAGGATATGCAGCACTGACTCGGAGGCCACCGAAAGTCATTGCATTCAACACTTCAAACGAAATCAAAAATTGAAGTCGAATGCACGACGCTTCCTCAGGGATTGATCAACGCCGAGAGCTTTATCCTTTCAGACCTTTTTATAACATCACAAGTTTTAGGCATTATACATATTTTTGGTTATTACGTCAAACATTGAAAGCCGTAGCAGAGACATATGCATCACGTAGATCTCCGAGGAAACGAGAAGGAGATTTATAAAAAGTTTGGATCGTAAATCACGGTAGAACCAATTTATGTTGAAGATGGTGAATACGCTATGCACATTAGTATTACCAAACCACTTCTTCATAGTTTTATGTGTTTAAACCTAATTCAAACCAGAAACGACGAGCATCATGCAAACATTTAGCTGATAGTGAACAGCCGGTTCTAGGGTAATATAGAAACTGGACAAGAAAACAGAGATTGTGCCAACTTTGAAGGTTGCGACAGTGATTAATATAGAAGAAGATCCACAATCTTTGCTTTAGTTCACGGTGTTTTGATATTTGTTCAGCGCAAGGATTTCATACATATGCGATTGAAAGAGCGACCCCTTTAGCTGAATAATAACTTTTCATGAGTCTTAGTATTCACTGGAAAGCGTAACTTTTGGGAGAATGTCGTATGTGCTTGTTTTTCGAAAAGGCCTTCTTATAGCGCTGTAACATTGAAAAGAAAATTATCAGATTGGAGAAAAAGATCCTTATCACCAGCTGAAAATTCAAAGTTTACACATAAATTCAACTAAAACGACATTGATTATTCTTTAAAATGAAGACCATCATTAGTCACGATCTTCTGCCAACGATCTGCAAGCTTCCGTATGCAATCGCAACGAATGCGGATCGAAATCGTAGCGTTCATTCTACTCTACCCCTCCTACATGTACACAGATATGAGTTTAAATGGTAGCTTATGCGTTAACAGAAGGTTAGTTCGATCTTCCGCAGTAATGGAAGCAAAAAGATTTGAGTGTCACGAGTCCACGGCCATGTCAATCTGTCATTAAACAACGATTGAACTCCTTTCAGTGTGATTCTGTTATCAATTCAACTTTAACATTCGGGATAACTTCATCTCTTCATTCACAATATATTCACTTGCATTTTTCTGAAACGGGAACTACTTCCCAGTAGTTCGACCTGAATCTTACGGCTGATAGCATTGGTGACCGACTGTTTATGTTATACTCGAAATACCGCGAAACGATCGTCTTGTCGAGCTTAGATCTCAATTAAACATGGCTGAGATCATACACGAAGACTCACAAAGTCAGCAAGAAGAAGTCAAAAGATATGGAAAGCTTGTAAGATTTGCTAACTGTTATAAGAGCGCTATCATTGATGCCATTATTGAAAACTTATTTTTTGCAGTTGACGCGGTGTGGTGCTGAGGTTGAGAGTCGCTTTTTTGAATTTGGGATGTCATTATGAGTCAGTTGCTACAGTGAACTTTGCTGGAATAGCAGACCTTTTTCCGATGTTGTTTGGAAAGCAAAAATTGTAGAAAAAATATTATGCCAAGAAAATCCGCACAGGACAGCTAAAAAGTGAAGAAAGACATTTACTACAAGTTTTGTGCTACTTCTCCCACCGGTAGCAACCATTGAAATCCTGATAATTATTTTTGAGCCATGCATGTGGCCTGTTATGGGCACTTATACAGTACAATACGCGTTTTTCGGCCTCGTCTTCTGAGTCAATCCCTCTTGAGAGAATCTCTCACTCAAAGGGATCTCGGACGTACTATTTACACATTCCATCAAGTGATAAAAATCACCAAACGCGCAGTTTTGTCCACTCGATTGCTCTTGGTTGCTAATAGTATAATCTCGTACTATTGGTTGCGAGTGTCTTCTTGAAACCACGCTCGAATTTCAATACATCTGATAATTATTTTTGAGCCATGCATGTAGTCTGTTATTTCACGATTACCAGCCAGGAGCAATCGATTGTACAACATTGTCCGTTTGGTGTTTTTTTTTATCACTTGACGACGAGTGTAAGCATTGCGTCTGCGGTTCCTCTAAGTAAGAGGGTTTTTTCCCAAGAGGGTGAATCAGACAAAAGTACTGTTCAACTGACGAGGCTGCAAGGCCGTAACACGAATATTGCACTGTAGAAGCGCCCATAGAAGACCGCATGCATGGCCCAAATCATTAGGCATATTGAAATTTGAGCGTGATCTTAATAAAACACTCGAAACGAATGGTATTGAAATACCATCGTATACTTTAAGCTCTAAACAGTTCGCATACTCTTACACGACCGTTTATGTGCAACGCGAGAATGCACAATATACCCTAACGATAGAGACGGTGATTGCACCATCACGGGGACAGTTTATCTAATCTCTTGTGAAACGTGCGGCAAAAAAAAAAAGACTCTGGAGAAACGATTAGGTCATTCGTTCGCATAAAGAACACCTGGACGTCCATAACGCTAGACCAAATATCTCGTTAGGCTCGCATAGGACACAATAACATAACGGAAAAGATTTTTAAGTAGAAATCATTATTCTCGCACAGAAACACAAGACCTCAGCGCGTAAGATTTTGGAAGCTTTTCATATAGCCACTAGCAATCCTAGCATAAACCGCAATGCCGTTACCTGAGGTGATATGAGGTAATAAATAGAACTTTTATTCTGATGTGGGAGTTGCATTAGCACTCCATGTGAACTCTGCAAGGCTGTCTCCACTTTAACAACTTAGTAGAACACTCATAAAACGTGGTATGTTGGAGTTCTTTCGCGCGTGGTGCTATTAGAATGCAGGCTTAGTGATTCCTTCTAATGAAGCAATAAACTGTATTTTATAAACTTCGAGTCTTCTCAGCCGAGGTTAGTAGGCAGTCGGTCTTGGTAATTAAATTTTTGAACACTAAAGAGTTCCACATCGTACACTTGAAACCAACGTTTTTGCACGTCTTCCATGCAACGCGCTAATGAAAACTCGCAATGCATTTTCGGTTCCACCTTGGATGTATTACGTTTGCTCTCATGTGGATTATGCATCGCTATAAGTTTCAATTAATAATTTCACACAGATATATGCACGTTTATTAAGTTAAATATGACATGCTACAGATGAATTCTGCTCTATCGATAGATACGAAATTTGCGAATTTGACGACTAATACAAGAGAATCACTGGCGCTATCAAAATTATTTGCGAACCCTATCTTGTGGCGAGAATGAAACAATTGGAAGTGAGTTATTCGAAAACATATCGAAGGAAGAATAATAGAAACGAAATGTACAACGGGCGTCCCAATCCTTTACAACTTATTCATTGAACATATGCTGAGAAACGTGCAGCAAATAAGGAATAGTGATGTATGAAAGCAAAGGATCTTCAAACACGAAAACGTTACATTTAGTGGTATAAGCACTAAAGAGGTTATAATTGGAAAGAAGTTATTGCCCCATTAGGCATTCGCCCACATCTCAAGATCTTCGAGATCTTTGTCATGGTCGGCTTTAGCAGGTTTAGCACGAGTGGCAACTGGTAGGTTAGTGGAAGGTGCATCAGGCAAAACTACTGGCGTCGGCTGGACGTCCAACAATTGCTTGTCTAGTTCCTCCTGAAATAATGAATAGGTGACCTCCATTGTTTGAAGAGGCACCCACCGCTTTCCTTTCTACTTTTTACTCAACCAGCTGAGAAATCAAAGCTTCAAACCTGTTCTAGTTGTTCAAGTTCCCTGAGGAGCTCCTCGTCATCAACTGCTCTATCGAACCCAACTGGATTTGAGATGGCTTCTGCTATTTCATTTGCAACATCCTGCTGCTCAGCTATGTCCTCCATGAGATCGTGGACCTATAATTGTTTGTGTAAAATGAGTATTGCGAAACATTCATCCAGAGCAAACAAAGAGAAAGCGTTAAAGAAAGAGTTAGGAGAAAAGTAGCTGGAAAAAGAAACCTGATCAATATCCATGTTATTGTGGGCTGCCTTTAACGCTTTACTAGCACTTCCCATGACTTGAAGAACTTCAGCATTAGTAGATGCATTCTCTAGTGCCTCTCTCTTAAACAAATATTAAAACTTTGGCGTTTTGTTAATAACATTTGATATAAAATGAATATATCAACTGAAAAAAGAGCCAAAGCAAAGATTTTATGTACACATTACGACAAGGAAAATAGTGTGCAATTGAGAGAATTTGAACTACAACTGAACATACCTGGAATTCAATAGTTTGAAGAACTCCGTCGATATGATTTAGCTGTTTTTCAAATTGCTTCTTCCTACCGAGAGCATGAAGAGCAAGACGCTTATTCTTTGTTCCGTGTTTCACCGCTGTTGCGACTTCCTGAACTGATACGGTGGAGTGAGAACTGATGTATAAGAGAAAGAAAATTAGAAAATATTAGGTCTTCTTTCTTTCTTGAAAAGTAGCGACCTCAAATTATTTCATTATATAAAATTACGAGGGAAAAATTGAAGTTGCAGAGCCAGAAACAGCCCAATTATTTCAATTCGTCAAATTTTTGAAACTCTAACGTGGCTCATAGAAAGTCAATATTTATGGCATCACTGATAAAAAGACGAGCAGAAATATTAAAAGGTAAACGAAACAACTGATCCCAGATCAAAGCTGAACCCGCATTCGCCAACATGGGGGGGGGGGGCTGCAACTACTGCACCACCACGCCTCCGCTTTGACCACTCTTCCAGCGATACATACTATTGTAGCTGTCAGTGACAAATTTTTAACGGGCTTAGTCTGGTATGCACGTAGACTGTAGAAAGCATTGAGACGAGTTTCTCTCATTTCTTGAGAAAATTACTGTGCAAAGAAAGAAGATATGAACATGAAAGTGAATTGCTGACACTATTCCATGTATAGGAAAAACTAGATGAAACAGATAGATTTAATTTATCCTTCTAATCTCATCGTCACTGAAGGGTGATCATCCATGATGAACAAGTAAAAGACAGGTCAAGTTCAAGAATAAACCAATTCCAGGGGCTATCGTCGTCTCGAAGCAATTTATCATGAGTACAATTCGCGAGGCTACGGATATATGCTGCTAAACCCATACCATATCCAAGTTCTTTTGTTTCACACTATTTGCAACGAGATGTACCAAGGTTGCTTCAGTGTGGTCACAATACTTGCATGTACTCTTCACCTCATAATCATTACAATTTTCCTAATTGACCTGCTAATTTTTTTGAGTAATCGCCACGCGTCTCTTGTAGATGAAACATTACTGAAATCGCACAAAATGATGTTAAAATAGCAAATAGAAGGGTATACATACTCAAGAAGAAACAAAACCAATCAACCGCATAAAATGATCATAGAACTGATGTAGTACTCTTCTTGAAATTTAGTAAACTATGCAGAAAATCTAGCAAAGCAAAAAATCTCTGAAAAAAAGTAAGGCGATAGAACCGCACCGAAACCGCAGAAAGAAACTATGTCTTTAAACAGCAAGGGTTCTCGCCTCAATAAACACTAGCAGTCTAGAATTTTTCAAAAGAGCGTTTATATCGCTCCTGAATCCTGGATTGTGTACATGTGTGCCTAAATATATGTATACATGCGCAAATGTACAACCATGTGCACATATATACATGCACATACAAATGTACAGATATACCAAGATTTATTATATTTTTACTGCTTTTTCGCAATTACGATGTTTCAAGTATACATGGAAGAATTGAGTAGTCAGCAAACAATCGACCTCGGACGGCAACTGAACCTCGTCTCGCCCATACTGGTAGTGCGTGCTATCACCACACAATCGAAACACCGTTTTGCCACCACATATTCGCCAATTTCTCTATCACAGCCTATCAGCCACCAACCCTTAACGGGTTTGCTTATGTAAGTAATATCGCTCTATAAACCCAGCTAAGCTGACAGCCAGTGTACTAACATCCTGTTAAAGGTTGGTGGCTGATAGCAATAATAGGAAGATATTGAAGATATGTGGTGGGTAAGTGGTGGCCTGGGTGGTTTAGTGGGGGCACGCGCCGCCCGGTATGGGTGAAAACGCAGGTTCAACTCTCGTCTGAGTTCAGATTTTTCGCTTACCACTCAATCCTCTAGGTGTACACACGTACATGTACACATACATACATATATATGCATATATATATATATACATATGTACGCACATACACTTACCTGCATATGCACATACGTACACACGTACATACATGTAAACACATATGTATATGCATGGATATATATTTGCGACCCCGGTGGTATAGAGGTAGCACGCGCCCACGATATGGGTGACATGTAAGTTCAACTCCCGCTTTGTGTGGAATGTTTTGCACATCACTCAAGATTCTTAAAAATATGAGCAGCGTTCATTTTCTGCAAGATGAACCTCCAAAACAGTCTGATTGAAGAAAATAGCGAGAAATCTCGATTTATTGTTTTCCCCGTTATCGATCTAAATTTAAGTGAGTCATGTTCCATCTGTTGATAGTGAATCAGACCAATTGCAAAAGTGATAAGGGTAACAACCCCTCAGACCATCTCTTAGTTCACCTTTGTGACCACACCACACAAGAAATTTGCTTATGCAGAAACGATCTAAATGTCGCAGAGAGGTTTCAAACCGATAAAAAGGGATATTACGCGCTCCAGCTTGTGGGTGAAAGGAGAGTTCAACTCCCGCCGAGGTCATAAGTTTTGTTATCACTCAACATTCTTAAGCGTATATTTGTAACACCACAGCACTGCTATAAAGTGTGAAAACAAAGAATTCATACATGCCAAACTAGAACTAAACTCACATCTTTGATCTTCTTTTCTAAGAAATCCTGCTTTTTGATTAGCATCTCTTCGGTTTCGCGTAGTTTCTGGATCGCATCCTGAGTCGAAGTTGGAGGTTCTTGTTTCTTTCCTCCGAATATTTTGCCGAATAAACTCATCTAAAACATCAATTCATTCGCGATAATCGACTTATAGCAATTCCCACGATCGACGATCAATTGGACTTCGTGCGACGAGCAGTTGCGAAGCTGCTAATGGCAGGAAAAAGAGCAAAGTACAGGAATCATGAGAACTGCTCATCACGAAAAAATCGATATATAGCTCTGTGTTACAATGAATTTGTAAACAATAGAAGCACATCTGATAGCTAGGAGAACAACAATTCAACGAAGGGGCATATATCAAGCGTTTGGACCGCTTAGCCCTAAACATTTCACGGGGATTACCAAGCTGAGCTTAGATGGAGATGGGCAAAAGTCCAAAATCTGTCCAAAAGTCACATTAGGAGACGAGGTTGTCTTCGTTCCTCGTCCAAAATACTAAGTGACGCAATATCATCGGCATCAAGTTTGGCATCGCAGTGAGTTTGAGATATGAAAGAGCCAGTGGCGCGCATGCGCCGCAGTGGTTGGAGGCGCTCAGCTTCGCACACAAGATCGATGGTTCGATCTCGTGTTCATGGCACCATCGGGCCTTCCATCCCTCCGGGATCGACACAATTGCCACCCAACTTGTCTAGGAGGACAAGCAGCATCGACTTAATACAGCGCAAGGCCACCGCGAGTCACTGTAGAGGCCAGATATGCGTCTAATCACCTCAAACGAGGGTAAAAATTGAAGACGAATGCATGCGCATGACTCATCCTTTACGGATTATTCGACACCAAGAGCTTTGTACTCTTATACCCTAAGGATGGCCGACATTTCGGCACTTTAACTTTTACCTTTGGCTTTTTACTCCACCGGAATCAGTGATTTACCATCTGACCAGTTTGAGAGGAAAGCAACGCTGACTTGGGACTTTGGTAGGTCACCGTGAATCATTTCAGAGACCAGACAGGCATTCAGCCTTTTTAAACGATACTTGATGAAGTCGAATGGAATGCGAATCTCGCAGAGATTGGACCACTCCGAAAGCTTCATCATTTATTCTTTTTGTCTTGTATTTCCTGCGATACTCGGGCGCATGTGGCGCAGCGGCTAGAGGTGCCCTGCTTTGCACATATACTCGATGGTTCGATATCGCGTTTATGGCTCACCAAGTCGTCCACCATCCCTTCGGGATCGGTAATTAGTACCGAAGAGGTTGCAGACTTGTCCAGAAGGATAAGCAGCACTGACTCGATACAGCGGGAGGCCACCGCGAGTCATCGTAAAGGTCGAATATGCGTCCAATCACCTCAAACGAAGCTAGGAACTGGAAGCTAATGCGTGGTGCATCCCTCAGCGATTGATCAACTCTGAGAGCTTTATCCTTCATAGTTACCAAGTTATAAGCTCGAATGGAAAGGGACAAAAGACTAAAACCTCTTAAAAAGTAACAATAGAAGACTTAAATAGCCTTCAACTTCTCATCTGAAATCCCTGACTCATTCGTGATGGTGAAGTGTCACCACAAGGAGTGGTGGCAAAACAGGCGCCGGTAGTGCAATGGGTTAGATCACGGCACGCGTCTGCGGATAGGATGAAATGCGGGTTCAAGTCCCGCTGGCGCAAAAGTTTTGCACATCGCTCTGCATCATTAAGTATAACTAATTCGTTTGGTTCGATAATATCATCGAAATCGAAATTGGCATCGCAGTGAGTTTATGAAATGTATGAAAGTCAGGAGAAAACTTATGAGCAAAACATACATCGAGCACTTAATTGCCGAAATAAAAATGAGAAAAAAATCGCCAAAAACTTGTTCACCTCGACTTCCTGAGGTAAAAATTCTAATAAGAAAGATCATTAGGAAGGAAGGATCCGCACTAACAAAGGAAGAACCGCCCACTGCCGCTCCTGAACATTTAACGGGAATGGGATGAACGAGATGAAAGCTCGAGAGAGAAAAGAGGAAGGAGGAAAAAAAGAGAAAAGAGGAAAGAGAAAAAGAGAAAAAAGAGAGGAGGATCATGCTTGAGGCTTGCCGGGAGCCAAGGAGGTCGTCCACGAACCGCCCGACGGAGCGGAAAAGTCTTAAATGATTCAGGATATAAGCAGTGACGTCAAACGTTGGACCAATCGAACTGCGTAGCGACCCGCGCGCGCGCGCCGCATCACATCGCGTCGACTGCGGGGGCAACTACGCAGCTTGTATTTAGCACCTCCCACTCGTCTTTCTTACCGATTTCTTGTTTACCCAGGAGTTCATCTCCGCCTCGCTTTCGTTAGCTTACTTATTTATTTGGAAAACCCATGAGAGTTTAGACCTTGTGAAGAACGAAGACCCTAACCCTCTACTGGGTTTCCGATCGGGGTTGACGATTGACCTTCGCGATAAATCGATATCTCATTTTCGGCTCTTATTGACAAGCCAACGCGGGGTTTCTTCTTCGTAGGTCTTTATCGTTGCGCCCATTGTTCCGGTGGTTTCGGGCTTTATCGGAGCCACGGGGTTTCGATACGAGTCAAATGTTCCCTGCAGGTCATGTTCTTGAGATACCGAGACGAGTCGAGAGGGGAGGGGGGAGGGGGGAGGGGGGGGGGGTTGGGGGTTTCTACCCCGGTTTTCGTTTATTTCCTTAGTTTTATTCGGTTTTCTTCGGTTTTTTTTTCGCATACGAGGCAATATTTCAGTGAATTACTTATTGGCTGTATCGATTTGCAGAAGCTACAGGACTCTGGGTGATAAACATGGATCGAAAGGCGATGGTCGAGAAGATTAAGAAGCTCCAAGCGAACGCCGAGAATGTTCAGCTTGGTGGCAAGGTGGGTGCTTTCGTTGAAAAGTTGGTATCATGAGGTGTTTTTATAAATTTTGGCACTAGAAAAGTAACCAACAATCAAAATAATCAGAAGTAAATAGAATTCCTTAACAACACTACATGAGCGCACACGGCGCAGTGATTAGAGATGCTGTGCGTCGCACACGACGTCAATGGTTCGATCTCGCGCTCATGGCTCAGCAAGCCATCCATCCTCGGGGCCGTTAAATTCGTACTAGACTGGTCTCAGACTTGTCCGTGAGTGATAAACAGCGCTGACTTGATACAGCGGAGGCGACCGCGAATCACTGTAAAAGGCTAAACATACCTTCAATCACTTCGAACAAAGTTGAACACCGAAGACGAATGCATGGCGCATCTCTGAGGGATTGATCAATGTCGAGAGCTTCTCCCTTCATGCTTTAACAACCCTATTCAAAGTATGCATCGTCAGCCTGAGCACATTCCTGCCATCTCTCAGGCAACAATCAATGCCGCTTTGTGCAGGAGTCTCTGAGCTTCTATTTGGTACCAAATTTGTCCATTCTTACCGCATCATGGCCGCTCAGTGAAGCTTTTATTGCAATTTGCCGCTTCACGAGTACGAATTGAGACGCGATGCACAGACCGCTTTTGAGGACATTAACTGTTCAAAGGCTCGAGGATTTGCGTCCAGGCGAACAGTGTTTCGGTTCCTTGCTGAGTTTCGCGCCGGCGAGACCAACTTGAATGACCAACTGCGCTCGCGAAATTGATCGAAAGGTCGTCATCGAAGTGGATCCAATTCTGAATATTGAGAAGTTGGCCGACGATTTTGATTGTAGTCGTGCGAAAGTCAGCAGTATATTCAAAACAGCGGGCAAGAAGTGGAAGAAGAGTCGATGGATTTATTGCGAGCTCACTCAAGCACAAATGCGCAGAGGCAAGAGCATCGTTCAAAAACTTCTTCATCGATTGATTTGATTGATTTATTGCCTGAGTAACGGCGGAAATGTGTGCAGACTGATGGCGCCTGCTTGAATGGTGTTAATAAGTAAATGTAATTGATTGCTTCTGGTCAATAAATTTGGTGTTTATTGCTCTAGTGTTAGGCTTGAACTGACTTTGTATGTTCGGTAATTTACTTACGTGTTCTGTGCTAAGCCCAATAGAGCGTGCCCGAGGTGGCTGGCAAATCCCCCAAAAATTTTGTGAAAAATGGTTATTTGTAGGGTACTCCTAGAAGAAAGAAGAAAATTGTCTTTAAAACTGCGGCCGCTGATGACAAGAAAGTACAGAGTAACTTGAAGAAGCTTTCTGTCACGAATATTCCTGGAATAGAAGAGGTATGTGTGTATGGTCTCTACGGAATTTTTATGAATGCTGTTTAGTAGTAGTAGATCGATGTAAATACACAACTAAGAATTTAAATAGTAAGCAAAAAATCAACCCAGGCAGCAGTTGAACTCACGTGAGGCGATGTCCCCGTTGAGGGCAAACGCGGGTTCAACTCCCTCTTGGGTAGAGTTATTGGGGGTGCCATTCAACATTCTGAGGTGTGCGTATTTATACACGTTCTTGGTTCGTTGAGTTTCTATTAACTGGAATTTTAGAGCTAAACTTTTAGGTGAACATGATTAAAGACGATGGAACAGTCATACATTTTAACAATCCAAAAGTACAAGCCTCCGTGCCAGCCAATACGTTCTCTATCACTGGAGCCGGCGAAAATAAACGTCTGTTTCACTGGAGTAGTAGTATTTGATATGTCGAAATGTCCTCTCAATAATATCCACTTTTCAGAGATCACAGACATGTTGCCCGGTATTCTCAACCAGCTCGGGCCTGAGTCTCTTACTCATCTCAAGAAACTTGCTAATAACGTTACAAGTCAGTTCAAACCGGCACCCAATGACGATGATGTTCCAGGTGAAGATTTGAGCTTCTTTTTAGTTTACTTTATAACTCTATGGAGGTTTTTGTTCCATTTTAAGTGTCTTTCTTGCAAGGGTTTTTTTTCGTAATTTTTTTTTTTGAATACTGCACCATTGCCCTTTTGTTTTTTTCCCGAAGCACTCGATATTTTTATCCTGTCTTTCATTGAACGTATGAACCTTGACGGGTACTCTACACTATAATGTGCTAAATTCTTTTTTTTTCAGATCTCGTAGGAGACTTTGATGAAGCTTCGAAGAACGAGGTTAAGGCTGAAGAAAAAGCTTAATTCATTAGCTCGGAGGGCAGCTTATTGAGATCATGAAGTCTAAAACGTATAGCCGTCATTTATTTTGTACCATACGCGTTCATGTCCCGGGAGGAGTCCGTTCACACCTCTATTTTCTTTATTCATCTGTTGTAATGGTTCCACCTTATTCCCATATATGTTCAGCGTTGTTTTTTCGTTGGTTTTTGTTCTGTATAAAAATTTTAATAGTGTTATAAATCGGCGAATGGATAATTTACTCTTCAGAAGCATAGCGTACGTTGTTCAGAATTTGGGGACCCTCATATTAGCGTTGTGGAGAGTTCCTAGCGCCTCCTTGAGCTTTCGGAATGATGCCGTGTTTGTGATAAAGTTAAAAGGCGGTAATTATAATTATTGTGGTTATGGCTAGTCAGCCAAATCGTACATGAAAATATTCCTGGAGGCACTTTAAATTATTCTCTGTGATTTACAGCTATGGGCGAAACTCCTCAAACTTCTGCACAGTTGCTTGTTTTGAAAGGTAAGTATTAACTTGTCTTTTTTTTTATCAAAATTTACTAATGTAATTTATTCCTGACCTAATGTTCGTAAGGATGTCACGGCACGATCAGTGGATTTATGCTTGATCTATTTACTACTATCAAAGCGCCAAAGTATCTAGACATAGTCAAAGGTCAATATCTATGGGTACCATATGGGTCTGAGGAGCAAGTGGAAAACCGGTCTCATTCGCTGGGGAGGATTTTTTCATAGGAGTTCTAGTGACCATTCGAGGGCTGTGACTTCAGGCTATGGCTCCACATCGCCGCTCTTCGAAAAAGCCTTTTTTTAGGTTGCTGTAGAAAAAGAATTTCAGCGTTGCAGACGCGCGTATTTCTCGCTGGACAGAGCTCTTCCTTTGGACTAGTGGTAATCATTCGATAGCGTAATCGTCGATGATTCCAACGGTGCGCTTATATTGTCAAAAGGCCGTTTCGTGGAAACGAAACAGATTAGATAATTCAAAAGTTCGACTTTCTATAAACCTCGGCATAATCAATTGATATATGAAAATGGAGAAAACTTATCTTGATTAGCTGACGCGAGGTTGATAAAACAGTTGTAGAAATTCGGCTGACGTTTCGGCGACCCGCCTTCTTCAGAGCCTGGACGTATATAGTATTAGTCTCATATACTAATGGTCTCAGACTAATACTATATACGTCCAAGCTCTGAAGAAGGCGGGTCGCCGAAACGTCAGCCGAATTTCTACAACTGTTTTATCAACCTCGCGTCAGCTAATCAAGATAAGTTTTCTCCATTTTCATATATCAACAGATTAGATAAGTTGGATTCCCATTTGCGGTCAAGGAGATCTTTGGCCAATTCACGTGCCTGTGCGTGAGGCGCCCACGTGAACTGGTAATGCGGTACTTCTCTGTACGTTGGTATGCCCGAAAATCGATTATCATATTTCAATGAAAGTGACTACCTCACGCACGGGCACGTGAGTTGGCCAAAGACTCTCTTGCTCACACATGCGAATTCAACTTATTTCACAAACGACCTTTCAGGATATAAGCACAGTTTGAAATCAGCAGCGATTACGCTGTCGAAGGAGTACTAATAGTATGAAGAAAGAGCTCTGTCCGGCGAGACGTATGCGCATCTGCAAAGCAAGAAATCTAATTCTGTAGCAAAGTCAGAAAAAGGCTTTTTGAAAACCGGCGACATGAGGCTGTAGCCTGAAGTCAGCTTTTGGATGGTTAGTAACACTCCTGTTGAAAGTTCATGTCGAGCGAATGAGGTCGGTTTTTCATTTGTCCCTTCGTAACCGAATAGAACCACATATATGCATGTGCCCAAATGCTTAGTTCTTTTCCAAGATAGCGGAAAATTTGAATTAAGTTTCATATTTAAAATCGCCTAGTTATGCGACTTGCACGACCAAAGTTCTCTGAAGTCTCGCCATTCCCTGTGGATCCCGCCGATCCTGCAGGCTTCCCCCAGAAGATTGAAGCTGCCCTCTGCAAACGTGACGGAGAGAGGAGGCACGACATACCTATTGGTGAATACTTGATGGCACCACAGATGTTTGAGTAAGTCTAGTGTCTATTTCCCTAGCCATTCTTTACCTTCTTATGTAGTCAGGTGTAGTTGGACATTTGGAGTTGACCAACAGTTCGCACATCCAATATATACGCTATCCGCCCAGGCTAGCGACAATTCCCTCATAGCCCTGTTTCCTTGTGTGGTGTGAGTCAGATACGATGCATACGATGTGATGCGAAATTCCCCTGCGAATATGAGCCTACAAAAGAGATAGAACTCTCGACGTTGATCAATCCAGGAGGGATGTGCCGTGCATTCGACTCCATGAAGAATCGTTAGGGGTAATTGAATGCATGTCTGTTTTTACATCAACTCGAGACGGCCTACAGATGTATCAAGTCAGTGCTACTGTCCTCCGAGACAAATTTGATCAGATTCGCCGATCACGGAGTGGTGGAAAGCTTGGTCAGCCATGAGAGCGGGATCGAAACAAGGACCGCGTATGTATCGCAAAGTACCTCTGACTACTGCGCCACACGCTTTCCTGAACTTACCTCCCACTCTTTTCCTCTAAGTAATTTAGGTTCATGTATTTTAGTGATATATATATATATATATATATATATATATATATATATATATATATATATATAATATATAATATACTTTAGCACACAATCAGACCACCATTCAACATTCTGAACTATCGGCCTTCTGGAAGTTTTTATAAGGTGTGCGTACTTGGGTAATTGAATACGATGACCCTATTTTTTGTGCTGATCCAATTTCTATTTTACTTTTGAACTTGTCATTCTTTCTCATTTGTTAGCATAGGGAAAGATGCAAGTGAAACGGCGCGCAGGATTAGTGGAGTTTGGGGCGATGATACTGATAAAGAAAGGATGGCTTGGAAGTGGTTTGTGAAGATCAAAGCTGGAGAGAACAGTCTGGAGGATCAGTAGCACTCGAGCCGTTCACAGGAAGCTCCATTAATCTTGGCGCCGCTTCACTAGCATTTTTCTCTACGCGCCATTTGTGGATGATTAGCATGCGAATACGTTTCCACGACATCTCCACTTAGAAGTAAGTCTAACCAAGTTGTGCATAAAAATTTTCTCAAGAAAATGCACATTTGAACGATACCAAATTCATGCATTTTCAATTACTACTATTAGTAAATTTGGTGTTTATTGCTCTAGTGCCCAAACTTATCAAACGACTCAAAACACAGGATAGTTACCGGTTAATTCATATGTGAGTGATCTACTGTTTTTACGATATTATCGCTGCCATTGATATTCCAAGGGATAAAAGCCCCGATGTACAGTGGGGCAGCGCGCGGCCCTGGAAAGGGTGAAACGTGGGTTCAATTTCCGCCCGAGGTTCAAAGTTTGGCATATCGCTCAACATTATCGGATATGCTTTGATGTTTCCTTTTCCCATCGCCGTCTCTGAAACGATTCCTTTTTCGATGTCATTTACTTTATGTTGGTATTGTTAATGTCGTCATTCGCCTAAAATTCTCCACAAGTATCTGTTTTCCCTCTAATTATTGGTATAGTCCTTCGCTTCTCAATTCTGGCGAATTTGGTGGTCAAAAACTGATTAGCATCGATCATATCCTCACGAAACAGAATAAATTTAGACGTCCTTTTCATCATCAGCTTTTTAAAACCTCGCAATAAACATCCATTATGGTCCGTGTCGCATGCTGCGCAGTGATTGGAGGTGTTCTGCGTCAAACTTAAGATTGACGGTTCGATCTCGCTCTCATGACTCACCAAACCAAGCATTCCTCCGAGGTCGGTAAATTGGTACCAGACTGGTCTAAGATTGCCTGGGAGGATGAGCAGCACTGATTCGATACAGCGGGAGGCCACCGCTAGTCATTGTAAAGGCGAGATATGCATTCAGTCACCCAAACGAAGCTAGAAATTGTAGACGATCACATGACACATCACTCAGGGATTGGTCAACGCCGAGAGCTTTATCCTTTCATCTTTTTATAGTTCGTGAGAATGCTTGGAGCCTTACGAGGTTGATACGTCAGAGCCATACGTACGTTTCGGTGGTGTCGCCCGCTTCATCAGTGGCCCACGCTGCTCACTGAACCATACTTTATAGCAGGGATGGGGAGACGTTGTTCCTAGCAATAAAAGGATAAAGGATGAAGTTCCCGGCGTTGACCAATCCCTGAAGGATGAGCCATGCATTTGCTTTAACTCTCAACTTCGTATTGAGGTGAGTGAACGCATATCTAGCCACTGCTCGCGGTGGCCTCCTGTAACGAGTCAGTGCTTATCCCTTTAAACAAGTTTGGGACCAGTTTGGTACCAATTTACCGACTCCGGAGGGATGGATGGCTTGGTTAGCCATGACGCGAGATCGAACCATCGTCCATATAAGCGACGTAAGGCACCTCTAACGACTGCGCCGCATGCTTTCCTTATGGTTATAGCACGTGATGTTGTCTATGTTGTGTATCAAGTGCTATCACCATAAACAGGCTGTAAAGTAGTGTTTATTGTGGGGGGTGGGCCACTATGAATCGGGGGACACCGCCGAAACGTACGTAAAACTCTAACGTGCCAAATTGGGTAAGGCTTCAAACATTCTCACGGACTATGTGGAATAAATTTATTTGGGAGGACTTTTTTTCTGTGATTTGAACATGAGGAAACCTAAGACATTGGGAACAATGTGGAGTTTTTTATACTACTTTCCGATGGGAAATCTACAGGGAGTGAATTTAATGATGAGGTCAAAGATGACGAAGCCAGGGCTGAGGTTCAAATGTACCTTCCTGTACTTTTCCACCAGTTTCCAGACTCTGATGAAAATCAGTGAGCACCGGTGGCTTTTGCTCGACTACTCATAAAATAATCATAAAATACATTTCAATGAAAAATTGGTGGCAAACGTTTGAGCGCTTTTGTGTTGATGTGCCGAAAGTTTTGGGCTGAGCGTAGTTTAAAACGAAGACCTGTTTGTTCAAGGATGTTTTGAAAGGAGAGAAAAACTTTGAAGACATATGAGTAGTGGGGTGGTGTTGAAGCAGTATGGTCAATATTAGCGCTAGGTGATAGGTGTGAAGTTTTAAATCGTGGTTTGTAAACTTCAAAAAGGATTTGTGGATTCGATTTGGATCTGATCAAATCATTACTCTTGAATTCAATCAATCCAATCTTGTTGGTAAATCAGTCACTTGGACCAATCAAGTCAAGCTCTTGTGATCGATACCAGCATTTCTAGAGGTGCAGTTAATGAGGCGACTCTGCTTGTCACACGCAGTAATTTTGACGGTGTGATTTCACCTGAGTCACGTCCGTGGCCGAGTGGCTAGTGATGTTCGGCCGGCTCTACGTGGGATTGGTCCCCCACCAATCTTCAGCAGTCATCAACAAACGCCACGACCTGGCTATCCTCGACAATGCAAGATGTGCTCAGCCGGTAATCTATGATGTTCATAAAGAAGATAAATCTACAAGCAAGCATGGAGACGAATTGAATGCATACCAGGCCCCCACAGTATGCTGGTCAAGTAAAGTGGTAAGGTGAAAAATTTTATGGGTTGGTTATTGCAGAATAATGGACGAATCGAATCGGATAATTTGAGATTCCAAGAGGCGACTGTGACAAAATCTGGCCAGTTATGGGAAGAATTAGTAGAGTTCAAACGTTTTGCCAACCGTATGCAGTTTTATTCCAAGACAAAGATTTATGATACTGTACTTGTTTGTTAATGAGTTGTTTTCGTTTGGTGAAATGTCCGATGACGACACTAGATGGGAAACGTTTTGTAGTCCATTTTGTACTGCTTGCATCAATAGCATAGTTGTACGAACTGTGTCTTGTGTCCTGCCATAGAGATTTCCTTTTTGAACATCAACTAGCTATAGAGACCTTCATGACTTGCATTTTCTCAAGATCATGACATTATATTATCTTGGTTTGCCCCCTCAGAATACAAGACGATAATGGATGTACTGCGGCGCCGTGGCCGAGTGTTTTGTGATGCTCTTCGCAGAGCGCGTGAAGCTGAGCTCCATCTCCCACCTATCTTCGGTAGTCAACAACAACGCTCAATAGAATACCACAACCAGGCTATCCTCGAGATTGCAAGGAGACTCGCTCAATCGGTATTGTACGACGTTCAAGAAGGAGACGAAAGAGCGAATTGAATGCTAGAAGTACTGGGATTCGCATAGCGAAAACAAAACACTGTGAAGTTGGATCAATAAAAAAAAAGTAGCGGATTTAAACAGAACGTTCCTTCGGCCTAACAACTACTCCTCAGAATCTCATCGGTTGTAGTACAGGCTCCCTTTCTCAGCGCGCGTTACAGTTGGGGTAAAAAGGGGTCTCTTTTAATAGGTGAGACAAGTGTAAGATGTAATTCTCAATAATCCCTTTGACCTTTTTTTATCTAACCGCTCGTAGCGGTGGTATGAGAAATTTGACGTCACCAGGAGTCGAACCTGCATTTCACCCTTTCCCTGTTAGCGTGCTAACTAATTGCACTATCAATGCCTGCCTAGCCGCCACTCTTTCTACGTCGTACCGCATCAATCTGTCAGCAACCAACCGTCAACGGTTTGGCCTAGTTCGCCATACCGGAATTGGTTCCACTTACTGAATCTCTCTTTGTTGTAGTTCAAGTCGTGTAGTAACTATAAATCGAGCTTACTCATTTTGATGGAATAATTGGTTCAAGACTGCTGAGTGGGATGCAGAACTTTCGGCTCCCAGTGGGAGATGCGTCGAAGGTGATGAAAGAAGAAATGTTAGCGCAGCGCTGACCACTGTGGTGTAGTGATTGCACGTGCTCCGGTGTTGATATAACGAGCGTTCAACTACCGCTAGGGTTTCAAAGCTTTTCATATTACTCAGTATCTCTCGGATGTTAAATTATAACATCAGAACATTGTTATAATGTTCGTGGAATACACAGATTTATGTGAACAATTAGCAATCGTTAATGAATACTTTAGAGGGTCATACTCAATTATAACCCTCTAAATGATCGTCGTTCATCCACAGAAGGCGCTAATGACTCAAGTGATCGTCAAGTTTTATATTTTGGTGTGAAGTGTTTTGAATCATTCATGCACTGTGCGATCAGCGGTGGTTTGCTAATGCTACGTTCCAATGATACTTGAGTTGAGTGATATGCAAAACTTTTACCTCGGGTGGGATTGAACTCGCGTCCATACTTTTCGCAAGCGCCTGCTAACCAGTACGCTTCCGCGGTCTTGTTCGGCCATCTTTTTTTTCTGTCTGCTTGGAGATCTCTTCACTGGTGAAGCTCCAATTTGAAATACTTCTCTTGTGTCTTGGGCCCAAACGATGTTGACTTTCTGCTTTGGACGCCATTTAACTCTTTCCGGACTGCGGACCCACGGCCTCCGTACCTCTGTAACTGGCCACTCTGGACGGTGTGCTCCACTTCCTCAGCGTGCCTAGCCCCAACGTGCCACTGTTGAGCGCAGTAGCGTTCCATTTTTAGACGCAACAGCCTGCCATTGTGGGGCAGAGCACGCTGGGAGCTAAAGATGCAGAGGAGATGGGTGTACGGTCCCGAAAGGGTTTAACTCGTCTAAAATCATTATAAATATTGGAGGTATTACACAAAGTTATGTTCTAAACAAATCGTTGACTAGAGCCATGCATTGTATATGACTCCTACCTCGAGGGATATGTTAAAAAGATACCTCTTTCGTCATTCAGTGTTTGATTTTCGCTTCAGTGTTACTAGGCTTTGCAGAAATATATATCTCGGTGAGACGTTCACTTTTTACGTGAATTGTGTCAACGAAAGTGACCAGAAAGTGACTGACGTGTCAGTGAAGGTGAGTTAATTCTATGTCGAAATGACATATTCTTCCCTAGTTGTCGAGCCGACGTAGATTGGTAAATGATAAGTGATAAACAGTGTATTACAGTAGTGTTGAGTGATATGCAAACCTGCGAAGTTCCGGCAAGATTTGAACCCGCACTTCACCCTTTGCGGGAACGCGTGCATTGGTGCACTACCGGGCCTCCTGTTCCTCTATCATTGCTTCTGCAATACAAGATGTCGGTTGGTTGCTGATGTAATCGATACCTTGCATCGGAGAAAGAATGGTAGCGTAGCAGAAGCCCCATAGTGTAGTGATAGCACGCGCCCGCGGAAAGCTGGAGACGCAGGTTCAACTCCCTTCTGAGGTCTGAAGTTTAGCATATCAGTCAACATTGTTGGATATATAGTTATAACATCATAGCAGTGCTGAAGAAGCGGTTAAGTAAGTAATCCTTTTCTATGAACGCTGTTTTATAACATTCTCCACTATTTCAGTGTGAGCTACAAACGAATAGTCAACGGGTGACATTACCTTCCAATATTCATGATGTGGTATTGGAGGCTCGAGCGTGTTCGGGACAGATTATTAGCCATGAAATAAAGGAAACTGGCCAGCATATGTGGGTCTGACGCTTGTAAATTTTGAATTTAACAAATGTCAAATATCTCTTTGAGTATGATTCCCAACAGAAAAGCCTCACATGAGTTTGCATGCAATGTATGCTAATCTATTGTTTATCTACTAACTTGTATTTAAGTTTAATCTGATCTTCTTGGCACTTTGGGGCGTCGTGGCCGAGTGGTTGTGATGCTCTTTGCGGCGGGCGCGACCTAAACCCTGCCCCTCAGCGCTTTCCGGCAATCAACAACGAACGCTCCTGGAAACACCTTGGCCAGGCTATCCGTAAGATTGCAGGATGTGCGCAACCAGTGTTCTACGACGTTGGAGAAGACAGAAAACAACGAATTGATTGCTAAAAGTACTGGGATCCGTACAATAAAAGAAACAGTGAAAACAGATAAGAAGTTCCAAAAAGAGCAAATCAAACTGAAAGAAGTAAATAAACAATGGATTTGCATACCGAGCATGTAAACTCATGGCCAGCATATGTGGGTCTGATGCTTATGATTTTATAGTTAACAAATATTGCGTGTCTTTCAAATTGTACAAAATGCAGCAAAAAAAATTTAGGAGCGTTAGTAATCATTCAAAAGCTGAGACTTCGGCTAAGCGCCACGTCGCCGGTTTTCGAAAGGCCTTTTTTCAACGATGCTACAGAAGGAGATTTCTCGTGGTAAAGGTTCAGTGATCTTGTTGTTGATCTGCTGCCAACTTGTGTCTCGCAACGGACAAGAGCACAAAGTTCAAATCCTTTATATCGGTAATACCCAGCAACCTATAATATACATATATCACTACAATAAGAATACAATAATATATATACATGATTACGACATATTGTTATGCGAACATCACCACCTGTATCACCTGTCGTCCCGTTGATCGTCGAGTGACTCGAGCGGGTACCAGCAACTCTTCCATTTTTCCCTATCGCGTGCAAGAGTAGCCCAGTGGGTCCTCCTTGCTCTAGGAATTCGCTGAGCATCATATCTTTCTTCCATCGCTTTCGTGAAGAAATCGGACCAACGGGTCAGTGGTCTTCCTTTAGAGCGCTTGACGTCCCGAGGAATCCAGTCGGTAACGGCTCTCGTCCATCGATTGTCGTTGAAGCGCATCACGTGTCCGGCCCACCTTATTTTCGATATCCTGGCGTGTAGAACGGCATCTCTGATTTTCGATTGTTGACGTAGGTCGGAAGTTCGGATCCTTTGTCTCATTTGCGAAATACGAGATACTCCTAGGCATCGACCTTTCGATTGCGCATTCGATAACGGCAAGTGATCTTTCATCCTGCTTACGTAGCGACCAGGTTTCTGCTGCATACGTTAGGGCAGGGATAATTGTCGAGTCGAAAAGGTGGGCACGGAGTCGGATGTTCTTTGTCCTCTTCACTACATCTTCGAACATATGCGAACATATGCCTATGTAAATACGAGTGACCGATTGACGAGAACTATCGTCATCTAACGATACTATGAATGTTATTTTAAGCGACAGTGTTACGGTAATTGGTGTCATTGCAGCTGACGGTGTTTTTGTAAGTGATGATGTTATTGTAACTGGCGATGTTACTGTAACCAACGGTGTTATTGTAACTGACGGAGCATGACTAGGCGGCGGAGCCCGTCTGAGTTGTTATGCTCGCCCCAGAATAACAAGACAACGGTGGGATCCACTGGGGTATATATAGTGTGTTAGCAGTGAGGTCAGTACTGACTATATATGGGCAGAATCCCTTAACCACGGTGGTGAGCCGAGCATAGCCTGAGTTCGCTCCGCCACGGAGGGGCTATGTTCCGTTCACAATTCTATTGAGTTCATTTAACAATTATTTTAACACAACCTTATGATAGCAATTAGGTACACGACAACGATTGTGTGGAGAGAGCAATAATGGATAGATTGCGATTTGAGGTGAGATGGTCCGAATGAAGTCAAACGACCGTTTGGATGATGCCGCGTGATCGAACTGACTGTTGAGGTTGGTGGCAGCTGAATTCCACGCTCGCCACTTAGACCATTTTCTCTCTACGGTCCTCGAACCTCTGCGATACCTCTTGCTCTCTAGGGTCATGGACCATCTCCGTTGCCGAAATTATCGTGTAATTCCTGGAAAGATAGCTAAGCTCCGTTTAGAGGTTTGCTATATCTCTTGTGTTGCAGACGCGCATATTTCTTACCTGAAACAGCTCTTTCTTTCTTTTAACTGACAGTAATCATTCGATAACGTAATCGTTTCCGATTCTAACGTTGTGCTTGAATCCTGAAAAAAAAACATTTCTCTGAAACGCAGTAGCTAAAATAACTTGAGCTTCCATCTGTGATCAATGGCTTTATCGGCCAACTCACATTCGATGACGATGATCATCGATTTTTCAGGCATACGAACGCGTAGAAAAGTGTCACGTCAGCAGTTCACGTGGCCGCCTCAGCAAGGCGCACGTAGTTTGGTCAAAGATCCCCCTTGATCGCAGATGGGAATTTTACTATTTTACCTGCTGGGTTTGAGAGATGCGGTCTTTTCAGGGTATAAGTACAGCGTTGGAATCAAATTTGACTATGCTATCAATTGATTATCACAGGTCTAAAGAAACAACTTTGTCCGGCGATAAATATGTGCGTCTGAGACATAACTTTGTGTGGAGATCACAGCGTTATGAAAAGGCGGTTTGAAAAACTGGGAACTCGAAGGTGTAGCCTCAGGTCCTAGCTTTCGAATGGTTACCGACATTCCTATAAACGTTTCTTCTCCAGCGAATAAGGTCGGTTTTTCATCTGTCCCCTCATAATCACAAAGAATAAGAAGTCTTACATGAATTTGCATGCCATTTATGGCAATCAATTGTTTATTTACTCAAATGTATTTCAGTTTGATTTGCTCTATTAACTATAAAACATCATCCGACGAGAAGATGTACTTTCGGAAGTTCTTCAAGTTTCCGGTCGGGAAACCTTTTGACGTGAAGACAAAGTTTTATAACGCCGAGGTAGGCATTTTCTCAATGCGTTTTGTCCCTGACCTATTTGATTATATGAAGTGCGAGATGAGAAGCTGGTTTCAATGGTCTAACATTTGTTGTTCAATTGTAATGCGGCTGTTAGGGTACGAATAGACCAGGTCAGCTATGCTGTCCAATAGTGAAGATACGGGAACACAGCCCGTCACTCTTGGGGTTTTGGGGAAATCGCTGTGTATTTGACGACACTCGTTAAGAGGCCCGAAAATTCTCTAACAGCAGTCGATCTCATATGCTAAAACCAAATACCAGTCTTGGTTGAATATGAATGTGAGAAGCAAATAGATTTAATTAGGTCCTGAAATCCACGCAATATGTGATATCGTCGGACCATGCGAGGAAAAAAGAATTCCATCTTCATTGGATGAATGCGGATAACTGTAGAAATTTTCTTGAATATTCTTACACAACACAAAAGCCTAGAGGAAATGTGGAGCTATAAATAGCATCCACATTTTGTGTATGTCATAAGTATTCCTAATTTCTAATTTGCGGCTGCACCTGAATGGTTAGGCTATCGACGCGGTTATTGTGAGGCTTGTTGTGGGTATTTTTCATCCTTTGCAATACCAGACGTTTCTCTAGAGGTTGCTTCGATTCGCCTCACATGTATTTCTGTCTCTTTCACAATTGGGGCGCGTGTGGCACAGTTGTTAGACACAGTGCCTTGCGTTGTACACGTGGTTGATGGTTCGCTTCTGTCCAGAAGGTTGCCAAGCCTTCTATCCTTTTGAGGTTGATGAATCGGTGTTGGACTTGTGTGGGAGGATAGCAGCACTAAGTCGATACATTGATAGGCTACAGCAAGTCATTTTATAGGGCAAATATGCTTTCAGCTGATGCTTGATGAAGTTGGATGCATGACATGTCTCTCAGGAATCGATCAATGCCTAGACCCTTATTCTTTAGCCCTTATTTCAGCCTCATGAGTGTAGTCTCGGGACAAACATGTAGCTCCTTTGGTTCGCGTTAAACCTTTACACGAGATAATAGTGGCTCCGAAGCATGCCTGTTCGAATCGTTCATCCGAGGCAAAAGTCATGCTGTGTTTGTCATAACGCTTGATAATGAATAAAATCAAAATGTAAGGGTGATTAAATTTATCGAATGGAAACTAACATGTCCATAACCAATCACAGGAACGAATGTTGTTACACAGTTTATGAAAGATTGATGAAAATCACTTTGTCACAAACTGCCCTTTTATAAAACGCTTGGGCGAGGTTGGTATCGTCTTCGAAAACGATCACTAAACTTTCGGCAATTCGTCTTTTTCAGAGCCGTTAAATTACTCTCAAAAGAGAGGTTGTCCGTGTGTTCTCACACAATAGTTGACTATTGATCATCGATGAAGTGATTATAGACAAAGATTACTCATTATGTGCGGAACACGCGAGGAACCCCTCCTATGTAAATAATTTTGCAGCTCTGAGGAGAACGAAATCGCCTAAATGTTGAGTCATTGTTGTTCGAAGAAGGAATTAACTTTGCACAAGCTCTATATAAAATGGCCGGTCGTGCAAATGATTTTCGTTTCTCTTGCTGAGGTTTGGTGAGAGTCGATCGTAGATTTATCCAGTGTGCATAATGCAGATCCATTTATTGTTTTTCTTCCTTTCTACTTTTCAAAAGTTGGTTCTTCGTGTTTTGTGTGCTGTGATTATCATAATCTTATTATTATTATAACTTGCATGCTTGCCGGATTTCGTTGTACGTGTGAAAATGTGATGGTTCTAGGATAATTCGGTGAGTTTTCTTCCCTTCGTTTCGATATTTTCATATTTTTGCATCTCTATTAGCCAATGCAAGATGCACTTCTAGGACCACACTTGGAGCAGATTTTACAGTACCTTGATTTTTTTCTCGGTTCAGAATAATGACGTGTACTTGGAAGCGCAAATTGAGAACACTGCCGCAGTGGCGATTGTTCTTGAACGTGTTGAACTTGAGCCGAGTACAAGTTATTCCGTCGCTAGCATACCATCATGGTTTGTTACTAAGCACATCTCATATTACATTTGTGAGGCTCTTCATTGTGTTTGGGAAACAGCTCATTGTTTAACGCTTTGGGTTCCGCGTGCCCCATATGTGGGACACTGCCGTGCCGCGTCCTAGTTTAATGAGGCTTACTATAATGGCTGCGCACCCGGATACAAATCTGGTACACATTTGATTATTCTTATTCTACTTATTTGGTCATTACTGCAGCATCTACGATTATCAACTTTATAATTTATTCACTGATGTTAAGTGATGTGCAAAACTTCGACATCGGGCGGTTCTCGAACCCGCATTTCACCCTTTCCGTGGGCGCCTGCTCAACCAATTGCACTACCGACGCCTGTTTTGCCACCGCTCTTTCTACGCTGCAGCGCATCAATTTATTGGAAACCAGCTGCCAATGGTTTAGCTTAGCAAGTCATTTCATCAGCAGTGATCTCAGTTATACTGACAGATATCGGTGTATATGGTCGTCAAGAATTCCTTTAATTTAGCCGCTTTTTAGCTCCGGGTTCGATTCCTGCCTGATGTCAAAAATTCGAACTTCACTCAACAGCAATGGATATGCCTGATAATGACTTTTTGAGCCACGCATGTGGTCTGTTATAGGGCAACTTATAGAGCCCGATACACGTGTTTCGCCCTTGACAGTCTCGTCAGTTGGGCGGTACTCTTCGTCTTTAGCTAATCGTCTCGTAGGAAACCAACTCCATATTAAGAGTAGGCGACAGCAGACATTTTATGCGACCCTCTAAAAACTAAAAATCAGTGTCAGGCATATTAAAATTTGAGTGTGGTCTCAAGATATTTCACTAAGTGGATTGTGTAAAATGTTCGTCGTCGTCTACCTTTAGTATGGGGTTGGGTTTCCGAGAGGCGGAGTGGCTAAAGGCGAAAGGTACCGCCCAACTGACGAGACTGTCGAGGTCGAAACACGTGTATCGGGCTCTACAAGTTGCCCTATAACAGACCACATCGTGGCTCAAAATATCGTTATCAGGCATAATGAGATTTTAGCGTGGTCTCAGGAAAACCCTTGAAACGAAAGGTATCGATAGGTATATTTGTAACGCCATACCACCGCTAAAAATCCATTAACCAAAAAGAAATCTTGTCAGTCACAGCTCTACAATAGTCTACGAAAATTTTCATCTATTAGCAACATGCTTAAGAATAAACGCAAACACTTCCTAAAATATATAGTGTATATAATCATGAAATAAAATTTCTTCGCTGTATGCAGCATCATTGTTGACAAACAATCAATTGTTTCATTGTTCTTAAAGAAGCATTGACGTTGTTTCCACTACCGGTAGCTCTAATGAAGCCTTTCCAGTTATGTTCTGTATTTCACTAAGTACAAAACCCTTTAATTATGACAGAAGTCTAAGTTTGATTAGAAAATTACAACATCGTAATTGACGTTCGCCCTGCCAACTGGTTGACCGCGTCGCGAGCCAAATCCAAATTGTCGTGGTACTCAAAGGGTTAGATTTTGGCTCGTGTTAGAAGACTAAAATTAAATTTTTCAGTGATGCAGACGAACTTACTGGAGTATACCTGAAACCTCATGACATCCGTCAATTTCTGTTTCGTCTCACTCCTAGGGACTCACAGAATGCAATGTTAGTTTCTTGCGTTTGTTGTTAAGATTATTGATTTCAAGCGTCTATTGATGTTTAGATACAAGGATATGACGAATATTGGCAAGTTGGATATGTCATGGCGAACCAGTATGGGTGAAAGAGGGCGACTACAAACAAGTCCCTTGCAAAGAATTGTGCGGCTTCACTTTCTTTTGAACTTGATCTACGTTATAAATTAGTTATACTTGAACCTAAATGAAGTCCTCTTTCCGAAACGAATGTTCAGGCGCCGTCTCATGGCGATGTTCGCCTATCAGTGGAGAATTTGCCTGCAACAGTTTCTGTTCGTAAACCGTTCACTCTGGGATGTATGTTACAAAATTGCTGGTGAGTAATTCATATCAACTTTATAGTGGTAGGATTGAAAGAGAGTTAGCGTACCTGGCTTACATTCACTATCGCTGTGATTATAGTGGTGTTGTTCAACCTTAAATTTGTGTCTGGACAATGACATCGAAATGGATAGAATAGTTTAAAAGGTCACATGAAAGTATTCACGCTATAGAGGTCAAGGTCATGTTAAATTAATATCTCGTTATGTCCATGAAAACGTTTTGACGTTTAGTAACCGGGATGCATTGTCAGCATTAACTTGGCACATCGGTAGATCACCGAAAGATTAGCGTAAAGGTTCTACGTTCACGTAGACATCCATGCGTTTGTGCCTCGCTATCCGCACATGTATAGCTTTCATCGCAAAAGTCATTTTGCCTAAGAGGAAGGTAGAGTCCATAAAGAGGTGTATGGAAGCTAATTCCAACAAGCAGGCAAGGTCTCCGAGAGATGCAGCTAAATAATTCGTGATTATGTCACACTTTACGTTGAGAGCTGAGCGGGTCTATCAAAAGCCAAACACAACAAAATGAACGCATTCGTGAACCTGACAATGATATAGCCTGTCTAACCGAAGCGCCGGATAGGGCAAGTGTGAAAGGGTGTTGAAATCTTACAGCCATCCTCGCTGTCTAGCTTCAAAATGCTGAGGGTGCAATTCATATTTGTACTGCAGTAGAGGAGTCGACATCATTGGCATTCTCGTTAACACGAATTTGGCCTTAAACATATAATCCATTTAAGCAACCAATAATCCGAGTCGGACGCTTACATCTGAAGCGATGTGAATTTATGCTGACTTCGCACCTTGACACAAAACCTCGTGATGCTGTCTCGAAGACTAGGTCAAGAGCTTAATAGGGACTTTGGTGGATTAGTCGTAGAATATGTCATACCCTTTTTACGATCATAATTTGCGAATAAACTTTGAATTTGACAAGGAGAACATCTGGGCGAAGAACGCCACAATATAACAGATAGATTAGATCGAAACGAGCAGGTGAACCCCTGTTTGAGTTCATCATGACGAGGAAAAGACTTTATTGTGACTTACAATTCCGAAATCTTGATTTCAATGCTGGACGTCAGAATTTTCAATAGAGTGCCACAAAAGTCACAAGGCAACGCCGTTCTCCAGAAACGCTCAAGCTGATACACCAACGTGGAATCGCACGAGCCGCACCCATTAGCCATCCAAGCTTTGGCATTCAAACGCACTAGGTCGTCTTTTCACGCGTCTCAACGAAACCCTGCTTGACTATGTCGACGCATTTATGCAAATCAAACTAGAATCATTCGTAATAGGATTGGAAGAATAATGAACGAAGAATAACCATAGAAGCAGGCATGGTTCCAAGGAAAGATTTTATACGATCGGCCACATTTCACACCACCGCTAGCCTGATCGAGACATCTTTCTCGAGCTATGTTAATTTTTAGAAAAAGAGTACCATTTTTTTACAATATTTGGCATTGATCTAAAAAGTAATTGGACACCGTGATCTCATATCAACCGAATTATGAAAGAAACAACATGGGAATAAAAATGGATGGTCCACAATTACGTTATCATCGCTTTGCTGATCACATTAGGTATCAGCCAAATGGATGGAATTCTAACCTATTCCATTAATACTTGTGTAGTATCAGTTCCTCGACCAAATCTCGCAAATGATTTTATTTAAATCTGTTTCATTTTCACGATAAACGGAATAAATATTTCTGAGCGTTCCAACGATGTATATCTGCGCCGGATAGTCAACATCTCGAATGGGTTGACATGCAGTAAAGAAGACGATGCTGAGAGAATTTCATATCAAACTAGCGAGAAAGGAAAATCGTAGTTGCCATTTACGGTAATGGTCAAAGATTAAGTACTCCACCATGCACACTAAATTGTTGGGAATACGTGGGCGAGATTGTTTGAGCGATAAGCGATCAAGAGATTCCCGGTGATGTCAAGCACACAGTAGGAATATCACAAAGCTGATGAGTGGAGTTTCTCACGAAGGTCTCAGAAGAAAGATATGGTGCTCAACGAACCATAACCAAGCAAAAACCGCTTATAATACTTTTACCGAGACAGGGGCAAATGAGGAATTTACAGGAACGCGTTCAAGTTACTCGACGATCAACATTAGGGACAAGTTAAATTGGTGACACAAAAGGACGAGGATCACCAGAGCAAGAAGATATAAATGTTGTGAACTTTTGGCTCAAATCATCATGAGTTTGATGTAAAAGAAACCGACGGGATGTTAGCGATAATTTTAAAAAAAATTATATCTCGTGTAAGGTCGTCAGTAAACCAAAATACAAAGTTCAGTTCCAATCACCTTATTGTCACGCAATACATTGTTTGAACAATCGGCCCTGTCACCATTGTCAACACATTCGTCTTTTTTTTTGTTATTAATTTTTCAAGACAACCTTCCTCACAGGCAATCCCGTTTAAGAATCATTCGGAATTTTTGAATAAAAGACCCAACATGAGATTAATGTTTGGGAAATGCTACTACATCTTCTTGAAGCAGTAGAACGAAGTCACTTCCAAACGTTGATTAACTTTCAAACCTTTCAAATTCTTTATCGAATTATTGGAAGTAATGCGAAAGTCGTCCTCTTCAGTTATGTAATGCGTACAACGTTCATTTTTCCACTGTCATCCTTATCGATGCAGTGGGTCTGCTTAAATGGTTGGGTTAAAAAATATAGAAGTACTCTTAACATAGGTAAGAAGACATTTCGAAATGTTGTGAATAATGTGGACGAATGCCAAGTAATATATTGTGAAGAGTAACATACATGCTTCTAGAGTGGTAATATAATTTCCATCCCAGAGCTATGTCATATTTATTTCTCAAATCGTCTAACTATTTAAATTTATCGTATTTACCGAAAAACGGGCATAGTTCATTGTGTGTTTATGGTAAATGACGGTTTCGTTGTTCAAGGCGCAGTCCCACCTGGCAGCTACATGAAATCAAGCATCGGGCTTTCTATGTTAATCTAATCTTTTGAAGGTTGTTAATAATACAGTGTGAACGGAATTTTCATGTTATCATTGTCAGGAACAAGACTCGAAACTCCGTGTTTGCCTTTTCGATTTGACAGTCCTCCTAGCGCACTCTTATGTAACAGAAACGTGGAATGATACTTCGACTGCGTCAAGAATTCAGCGCGCCAGACATTTGAACGAAATAATCTAAATTTTAGTCGACACTTGTAACGGTTTGCGGTGTACATCGGTTTGCGCAGCTCAGTCTTTGAAAGTTATGCCATCTTCACGATCCTTAAGTATATGCATCGATAGCCTATCACAGATGGGCCGATCACATAATAAAAAAAATAGATGGCAAATGGATGAAAAGAATCGTGGAGGTTTCTCCAAAAGAAAGTACACGTTTTCTTGGACGACCACAGGAAGGATAGGTGAACGCGTTCGTGGCTAACGTCAGTCAGTTGCACCCTACGAAGACCGGCTATCCAAGTATCCAAGTAAGTATGAAGAACTAGGAGAGCGTGTAACCTGATGTTGTGGAATGCCATAGGAACCAGATATCTCCTCGTTGGATTTAGAATCACGAACCTAACCCTTCGTGGTAGGATGTCGGTGTTGTTTTAGGTTGATCTGATTAGACAATTGTACACTTTTTGGTTGTCTCATTTACCATACCACTTCATCGTCATTGAAGTATTCCAGATTTTTAAGCTGTCCATTTTTCCCTTCGCACGTTAATAATCTCTTCATGTCATTCCCACCAGTGTCAATGAGATGGGTTCTTCTCTACACTTTCCTCCAAGTTCTTCCTTTCATCGTCAATGAATTAGGGCTTTCTCTGCACTGAAATCCAAGCCATTTGAAGGTTTAATGAATTTATACAAGGGTGCTTTTCTCCATTCAGGAAATGACATCCAGCAACGTCACTACAGAGTGAAAGATATCTCCAGCTCTGCTGGTTCCACTAACTGTGTGCAACAAGAGTCGGCAAGTATAAATACCTTTGGGTACCGTTTCAATTGCATGAGACCTCTAATTTGCGTTAACCATACATGGCTTGGTTTTGCCTGCCAATAGAACGACGAAATCGTCAGTTTATACGCGTTTTCAAGTCTCTGTATTCAGCCTTGACTACATTTGACTGCTTTTACTAGTGTCCTAAGCTTGCACAATCTATCTTGTTAGTGATCTATAGTATTGCCGCGTTGTTGGCAAAATGACTGTGCCTCCTACAGTTTCCCACTTGGAAGTTACTGATGTTCAAATTCATAAAATCAATGCCATCAACAAAAAAGTGGAGAAATTGCTCTGTGTCTTTGGTAATAAACTGGAGTTTTGTTTCTCACACTGTTTTCGTTTATGAATGGGTTCTCTTAGACAAATGCGTCACATTTTTCTCTTCTAAGGAATACTGATTTTGCGTTATGATATAGAATATTCTATGCTCCAGTGAACGTTCGCTTGATCTTCGGCTGGAGTTGCAGAATAACTCGCAATCCCTCGTGTTTTGTTCCGTCAGTGGAGTGTCTTTGGGTCAACTACCACCAAATGGTAGCGTCTCATTCAGCGTGGAAATTTTGCCAGTTTCAATCGGATTTCAGGTGCAGTATTCTTTCTTCGATTTTTCAGATCTCCAAACTCTCATACTGTTTTTCTTATTAGCTTGTAAGTATTATATAGAATCAATTGATTTCAGTCAATCTCTGGAATTCGAATAGTGGACTCTTTTTTAAAACGGGCATATGATCATGATGATGTCGCGCAAGTATTTGTTATGTGAAGTATATTCTCTCGAACTTATTATTAGTATTATTACGTTGTGCTCAGATTGTATTTTGTTTGTTGAGGTTTCTTGTAATGATCTAAGTGCATAAGATGTTTCTAAGGATTGTTTGCGTAAGTCCGGTACCTTAAGTCATGCTATTGTGCTTCTTCCTTATGCATTTAGTTCTCCTCTTATAGACGGTTCTTATTATTTATTATCTGATGAGAGGACGGTGCTACTGATGAGTCTTAGTAGGATGAAACAGGCGCCTATATATCACTTGACCTTAATGGCTCAAAACTTCAAATCCTTACCAGATTAGTATTTTATGATGATAATGGGCTTCAATTCTTTCATGGGCAGAAGGGAACAGATCAGGCGGCAGTCGTCAGTTGGAAGGGAATAGAAGTGGTCAGATTCATATCCAAGGATTACAAAAATAGGCGACCTCTCACACGATCTTCCTTGTCCTTGGTTCCCTTCGTAACGATGGATAAGCTGAAATTATTAGTGATGCATAAGTAGGATAGGGCTAAGTTTGCTGGTCGACGTTTTTTGAACTTAACTCACAGCAAGTGTGGCGAAATCTAGACAATGGGTTGCGACAATTGTGAAAGCGTTACGCGCAGGATTGTAAGTATTGAGGATAATTGATGAGTCTTTAATTGTAAATTGAGCCTTTTCTTTGTGTGCACTCGTTTGCTCTTTTGGCTGGTTTCCTCATCATATCATACTTTATTTCGAGTGTTTTATTAAGATCAAGCCTTTTCTGTTACTTCACTCTTATGTGTTAGGATTTTCGGATGATGATAAATTGTCATCCGATTGAGTTGCGTCTCTAGACTGCCGAATGATGTTCTATTTCTATTTCTGACCTAGACTACATGTCATAACGCATAATAAATGCAATCAATACTCACAAACATTTATTCAAAGGTTTACAAGATCATATAGACAATATAAAATAAAACAGCGTAAAAGTTGAGACCTGGTTGAGTGAGAGCTGGTGTTGTTTTACAAGTCAACAAAACGACTTCAAAAATTACTTGAGTCGGTGTACTGTATCATGCCAGAAGCAGGCCTTCATATTTTCGAAGCGATCATAGCACGGAAGGTACGACATGTCTAGCATAGTAACATTTCCGGGTCTCTGATCACAGAACGTCAAACACTGAAAGATTAGAAATTCCTTACTTGCTCTCACCTCGATTAGTCGTTTGCAAGAGTGGATAGATTGTTTTTAGGCTCGTTTACTTGTGTTTGTAACTTCTTACACGTTCGACAATGTCTGTAATCTTTTGTCCCGTAGTAGAGGTTTGAATAAGGTAACAATTACCAAACGGAAGATTTTCTGTTGAAGGTCCTGCTGTTAGAATTACAACAATTGGCTATAATTCTAAGCATTATTCTATAAAATGCCTGAAATCGTCATTAATGTCTCCAGTCCTTATTTAAGTACTATTGGAAATGTGAATATCAATACTACCTTGGGTCCCGCCAACGTTGTAGCCACTCCATTTCGGCGGCAACAGTCGCGATGATCTCGACCCTGAGCAGCGCAGAATTGGATTTCGGCCGAAGCTTGTACTGGACAAGCGTCATGCTTGAAATACATCCGAGTCAACTGAAATTTAATGAGAATATGATGCTGGACGGAATGAAGAGGCGAGAACGATATATGAGATGTTTATAAATGGTTTTTTAGATAGCTGTCAAGAATGCCCTTACAGATGCCTTTGTGAACGTGTTGTACGTACAGTGACGGAGACAAGCATCTGGTAAGCCGCGTTGCCGACAGCAGTGCATGAAAAGAACATTGGGATCCTAAAATTAGAGTTGAGAAAAGCCGTCTTTGAAGCGTTAGAAAGAATAGTAAATAAAATTTAGACGATTTGCGTGGATCAACTTAAGGCCTCATCTGCGCATGTAGGAACAATTTATCTCGGTAATGATTCAAATCTCCACGTATTTAGATTATGTCGACGTCGTAAGTACAATCACTATTGAGTAGTCATCCTTTGCTATCATTCTTTACATTCCTCAAGCTGTTCCTGTCAAATTGATCGTGAGAAGAGTATAGTAATGTACGTCTTTTGCTATGCACTGATCAATCGAGTAAGCTCTTGCGCAGGTCATCTTGTGCAAGTGCCCCACCGACGCCGCTCTATCAGCAGGTCGCAAATTCCGGCACTCGGCTGTAGTTGGTTAATCCGTTGTAGCGGACTAGTCGCCAAAGCTCTCAATATAATCCGTCCGGCTCATGCCAGTGGGCCAACCGGCTCTGTGTTCTAACCATCTTTGGTCAAAGGATGACCATTTCCGAATTCGAAACCATATACAAACAATGCGCGATGCGGCTCGCTGCCCATCCGGATGTTCTCGGTGACGTGGTCAACAAATGATATTCATGGCTCATCCAATATCGACATTATGCGAACGAGTTTCGTCGATATCGCCTAGGTATACATGAATGAAACGTACAGACTGTTTTAGAAGAGTTTCCTTCTGATATTGACGACGGAAAAAGAGAGGAACCGCGTTTTTCGAAATCGAAATAATGTCACATAGGAGTCTTTGAAAACGTATATTCGAGCTTGAGCAGGTACAGATAATATGCGTTGGAAAAAACTCACGCAAAGATTGAACCTGAAATGAATATTGGCATCATTCCAGCGTAAAACGGATATCCTAATCATTTATATCACTATTTTACATGGCACGTCATCACATTTCAGTTTGCGAATCCTTGCACTTCTGACTCTCGGTTCGTTTCCCTGCTTCCATCCTGCACAAAGGTTTTTGAATATTCGATGCGTTGTTTCAACTACTACTTGAGGAGTTCGTCTTCTTTATGAGTATCGTAGAATCCTCATCGAAACGATTCTTTTTGAAATCTTGAGGAAACTCGAGTTAAGGCGTTTCCTAGAACATTCATCAATTTATTGCAGAAGAGTACTGGGAGAAGATCGAAGCAGCGCTTTGCTTCTCACCCTGCTTCCTGTTACACCGCATCGCCTACCACTGCCCTATCCCGTCTCAAATGGAAATGTAACAGTATTAATATACAAATAATGTAGTCACTGGTAGTGGTAATATATCGCTTTGATTACTAATAGTATCACTACCACTTTAATTTTAGTAGTTGAGACCACCATAACTGTCGCACCCGTTTCCGCCTCAAAGCTTCAGCGCCACTATCATGGCAAAGTAGCTATTGATGGTGTCGTACTGTGCTAGATAACATGAATTTCATTTCGTCACAGAGTATCTACCACGATCTTCCGCTATGGCGAACTTTTAAAGAGTTGAAGTAAACTGCTGGAAAGCCATTTGTATACGAAGAAAGCGCAGCCCAACAAAACTATGTGCACAGTTTACTGGTAGTTGCCCACTACTGGCTTGTTCCTTTTGAATATGAATTTGAATGCAACGATTTTAATTAGTATAAAAAATCGCTTCCAGCTTCTCTCTATTGCGCTGAAGATTATTCATAATAAAGAGAAAACCATGTAAGGTCATCAAGGTTATGATCGATCTATGCAAGAGTAGCTTCTATATCGCCGCAGTCAATTTTGAGATACTGGCTATATCTACATACGTAAATACTTAAAAACCTTCTCAAAGCCACACGAAGTTTCTCGATGTCTGTGTCGATGATGCTGAGCAAATCAACATAACTGAGTCAGTTTCAACACATTAAAACTCAATCTGTTTACAATTGATTCCACGGCAATGTACGCGCCCTCGTATGTGAACACCTTCAAGTTGAGCCGATCTGTCCGTTAATCGAATTAATGAGCTGTACTCGCAGCTCCCGATCTTTTAGATCACGATATGACACTCGCAGCAGCTGCCATGCTTAAATTAGACCACCGTCAAGGACGACTGCCACGCAGTAGAGAGACGAATGGAATATGTGCTGCGTTCAAGTATCAAGTAGTACTTACAATTATACAAGGGCTTATTTTTTGAGACTCACTTTTGATATCTCCTGCTGGTGAATCTTTGAGAATCGACTGACACTAATCCGTACTGGCTCCTCGTTTACAATAGCAGCACCATGGACACGTGCTCGAGTACGATAGCATCCGTATGCACCGCATGCGTAACCAGGACCACAACCTGTAATCATATAACTTCTATAAATAGTAGTCGTCGCCTTTTTGATGTGAAACACATCAATTCTGAAGCGGTTCAACTCAAATGCAAACTGGGCAGGAAAGCGCATGATTCGCTCATGCAAAGTTTTCGAGTGCGATTCATACTGAGTCCAGTATAAGTTAGCAAATTACGAAAGTCATCTAGATGAATCATCTAACAGAAGAGAACGCGATCTGCAACGAACGCTTTCTTAATTTCGTTTTTCTTAGCAAATTCGCTGCAGAGCTCTAAACGAATGATCAGGATCAAAATCTGATCAAAACTCAGAAAAGGAGTATTTTCTTCTCCTATGCATTCAAAAACTTAAGTAAATAATAGAGGAAATCTTTATAGGGTTCACTAATAGCAAGTTTGCTGCAGATCCAGATAAAAATATAATGAAGACGAGTAATCAGGATAACATTCCATTAATTGGACAAGCTTCTATTCAAACGGATACATCGACATGTTGAGTACAGCTACTGTTTAGCAATCAGTAACAAGCGATTTCCATAGCTTGTCTGGTTAATTGTCAAATTAGATTGCGCTAAAGGTTCAACACCTCGACTACAGTCAGTCGTTCATTAAACAGAGCTGGCTGCGATTCTAAATTAGAGACACGAGGAAAAAATGGGACAGAAAGAGGGAAAGATGATAATGATGGTGATGAAAAAAGAAGGAGAAACACGAACGTAACTAACCAACTCCACCGGCGCATGGTGGTGGCACAGGAGGGATTGGACTCATACAACCCATTCCCAGTCCACCACAAACTCCAGACGCAAGGCACTGAAATAATCCAGGAAATTGATATAGAATTCTATGATCATAAATATCACGAAAATACCGATGAGAAGTAGGCTGTCTAGGTGTAACTAATCATTATATCATCATCAAAAGGGTATGGATAATTGACCAAGTAATATCGAATTTATATGTGACTTGCAAGTATTCCCACACTACTGGATCTGAGTTTGAAATTTCGCATTCTTTGTTTACTCAATAGTATATGAAGTACCATCACTTATCAAACGCCAAAGACCACAGTGAATCTTTATGAAGATGAGGTTCAAAAGAATATTGCAAAGGAAGCAATAACTGCAAGGAAATGTGCAAGAAAATCAAATCCCTCCTGAGAACATTCTGTCAAGGCCTTTGTTGCTAAAGCAGTTATTCAAGGAATAGCAGTATTTACGTTGGCAAAAAAAAAAAGAAATAATTCGAAACAACGACAAACCGCATTAGCTTTTGGGAGCAACAAAGCAGATGTGACAGCAAGTATGATATAGAAGGCGACGCTCATGATGATACGGTAACTGGCGATTAGAGCTGTAGTCGGCTTTTATATGGCAACCCTAGCGGCGGTCAGCGGCCGGTTCGCCGCCTCCGATGCGCTCAACGCACACTTTGATCACGCTACATTTTTTCGACACACAAAAGTTAGCTCCGACGATTTGGTACGGTAGATGGGTGAGAAAATACGTGAATGTGAAAGACTGACAGTGACGCTGAAATCTATGGATTTGCGATGAAAGAATCCAATTCGAGGAGAGCAAGCAGCAGTGTTGAGAAGAGGTGAACCTAACGATATTAAATTGGAATAATCTTATGAAAGAATAGCCTATGTTGCATAAATTTGAATGGCGAATACGTTCTAGGAATATGGCGCAGTTCTTCGAGCTTAAATCAGATTTTCAATGTTATATTCATGAGCAATTAGCATAATATTGGTGATATCCTCAGGCTGGTAGGCACGAAACTAAGTAGATTATGAGAAAGCACTTTGAGCAGTGTTTCGGTGATTTTTTAGTGCAAATTATATCCTCAAAACTGTCTCCAACATTTTTTTCTCATTATGGATTACTCTCGATTTCTCTACTATTATCTTTATGGGCAATTGTAGCTCAATGGATAGAGGCGATCTCAGAATAGCCATGATGTCATTGGTTCAATTCTGTGCTCAGAATTCACCACGCCTCTAATCCTTCGCAGTAAGCAAATTGTTAGCAGACTTGTCAGAAAGTATAACAGCACTTACTTGATGCACAAGTCACCGTAGAAACTTGCACTACCCGCATATCATTCTTTTAGGAGTGATCAGTGCCGCAAGATTTATCCTTTTATCATTCATTTTTAAAAATTGAATAACGGGAATGACTGCAGCTGTTATTTCGAGAAAGTTCATCGAGTGCACTTGTCTAAATTCAGTAAGTGAGCTCAGCTTAATATCAAGAAGCCGGCAAACCGGAATTTCATACCTATCAGTTTCACGGATTTTGCGATTGTTTATGACTGTGAGCTTCGTGAGAATGACGACAAAATAAACAACAAACATTTCCTTCTTAAGTAACACGAAAAAATTTTTGGAAATGCTCAATGTTTGCTTCTGTGTATCTAACTTATCGATAGTTGATCAATTGAAAAATATTGCAGTTAAGCAAGGAATTTTGACAGTTAAGGGTTCAAAAGGTTGCAATGAACTATCTGGTGATAATCTTTCAAAATGATCCGGTAATAAAACAAAAAAAAGGAACGACCTTTATATTGGCCGCTAGGAATGACGTTCATAAAAAAGGCAATAAGAGCTCCATCAATAAGATAGTTCTACTGAAGTGTACGTTTCTTATGGAAAATCTAAATGTTTTTGTAGGCGCACTTTTGTTCAAATCGACAAAGATGAGCGGCGTTCGTGTTTTTCGACCTTAATCTTCATACGACTATTTTCATGAAACAATTACATTTTATGTAATTTTCGTGTTCACTCATCAATGAAAGAAAAAAGAACTAAAACCCAAAAGACAAATTTTTCGATAGTCGCAGCACTTATTAGCTTGGGCTAGAAAGATGTTTCGAGTAAAGGTATCATTAATTGTAAACCGTTCACAGACTCACATTTCAATAATTAATCAATTTAACTCAAATTCAATGAATTCCGCTCTGAACGCGAGAGACTTCTCACTAATCAAACTCTTCTACGCTTTCAAACTTGAGTGGAAGTAGTGTTCATATAACTAATGTGGTCTTAGTAAATGTAAGACGGATGGCTGAGTGATTTGGCTGCTGCTTTCAGAAGCGATTTGACAGGTAGTTGTTAGATGTGAGTTGAGTTTGTGGCGATGTACCCTCATTACTCTTTGTTGTCATGATGTTTCAGTAAAATTACTACCTGCAGTATTTCTTACAGAATTGTTCATTGAAGCAGAGGAACATAATGCTATGAAAAATATGAAATTCAAAAGTAAATAATCCGCTCCTCTTTCCTTCACTCGAAATGTACCTTTGCGCCTAAACGGGGATTGACGTTCGTTGGCGATCAGGTATTATCCGATTAGTGCTCGATCCTCGTTCATTTTACACTTACAGGCATTGAACACCGGCTTTGGCAATGGACCAACAATCGTTGGTCACACGAAATGCTCAGCCGGATTGTAAAGCAGATTCGCCCGTTGCCGGAACTTCAATTGACGCGATTTAAGAGATGAAGTGCCGATAGCCTCTGCTGACTCATACTCCATTTTGAAAGGCACAATGGTTATACAATAGCTTGTAGCTTCATATATAGTTGTTCAAATAAATGTATGTCATTACATCGTACCTGCATTGATGTTGGGATAACCGGTTTCCAAGTGCCTTGCTTTATCATGATGTACATCAGATTGTTCACTGACCACTATCGTCTGAACAGATGATCTGTTTCGTGTAAAATTCACTGGTGAGTATTATTCTGTGGTCAACACTAACTTGTGTTCAGCTGCCCATGCATTGGATTCATATGAGCCACACACTTTCGCATGATAGTCTCTACAAGGGACGCTTGAATTTCGAGGTTCATTGTATTATTCATCTTGACCATCTATTATCTCGTTTCTCCCTTTTTTTAGTTTTCGGCATATATTCATAACCATCTCAAAAAAAAAAAAAAAATCCAAAGCACTAATTCGTCGCGTAAGTGATATTTGGGCAGTGGCCTTTCTAGCTGGGATTATTGAAGTGTGGTCGATAATCTTAATGTTGATATGAAGCATAAATCTCCGATACGTTAGCCACACTGTCGAATATATTTATATAAATCATTTTTTTTTCTTATTTTCACACTGCTTCAGTGCCTTCCATAGCCGATAAGATTTAAGGAATGTACTCTTGTTGATTGAGCTATGAGCACGAAGTTGATAAATATAATAAATTCATTCGCTCAACGCTTCGATGCACTTTGTATTTTTTGAAGCCGATGATTTGAGTCGACTGCCCTCAGTCGTTCATACTCAATTTGATTTGTGTCTTCGTTGACGATCAAAGCTAGTAATCTAAGTGGGTGGTGTTGAAAGAAAGGACTTCACTTGCCAATGTTCTTATACATAGGGTGGATGCTGATGATGAGGATTATCCGATCATAATGTCTTGTTTTTCACCAGCTTATGTATTCTGCAAGAATCAGCGTAATCACTGGCATGCACAAAACATCTTCAAAAGGTCACAACGTCTCCGAACGAGTGTGGGCAATCAACTCGAGTCATCTGCTCTGAGGAACACAAAACGCTATGAAACGTTAGCCGAATAAACTTATTATTCTTACCAACTTCGTGTTATCGGCTACATCAAGAAAGGGTGTATAATTGACTAATGATGTGAAAAAAAGATCGAACACAATATGGAAGGTCACGGTCGGGCTATCTTCGAGATTATAAGGAGACGTGTTCGTCCACTTTTCTACGACTCAAGAAGACGCCAGAGACGAAAAAAGTAATTGAGTGCTAGAAGTACGGAGATCCGCACAGTGAAAAAGCACAGAGTGACGATGAATCAATGAAGTGTCAAAGTTTGATAGACAAATCGGTTTCAGTCGGTGAACTCCCGAATCAGGTCGGTGCAAAAGCAAAGTCAGTTTCTGAGCTTCAATTTTCAAATCAATATGACGAAACTCAAACAAAACTCTAATACCTTTCGTTTCGAGTGTTTTCTTAAGACAACAGCTTAAATTTCAACATGCCTGATAACCATTTTTTGAGCCACGCATGTCAGTGGTCTGTTAAAGTGGGCTGACTTATAGAGCCCGATACACGTGTTTCGATCTTGCGATCTCGTCAGTCGGGCAGTTACCCTTTCTCGTCTTTTGCCAATCCTGTGTCGGTGCTCCAGTCCCCACACTATGCGTTAGCGACGGCGAACGTTTTACACTCTGTGTCGGAGAAATTATCACCGAACACAGAGTGTTGTACACTCGATTGATCTTGGCTAGTATATTTAATATATCATATCTTTGGTTTCGAATGTTTTCTTAAGACCACAGCTCAAATTTCAATATGCCTGGTGAAAGAAGAAATCTCTAATAACTAAAATAGAAACCATTATAGTCAACACATTTTCGTCAACGAGGAATAAGTTTGGTTATTGCTGTAGCATTAAAATGTTTTCGTATTCTCCTAATTGTGGAAGCGTTGTACCTGCAAGAAGCTGTCGAATTGTTTGAAAAAGTGGTAGACGGTGGTTACGAGGTCCAGCGAATATGGAGGTTTAAGCAAAGCTTTGTAGTCCAATTCGTTAAACCTTTGAGGAGTTCGTTGGGCAAAGGGTGGCTATCAACTTAATGAGAAAAAAGAAATTATTTTTGCACCAAACTTTCTACTTTCTTAAGTTGCTTCAAACGGCGAGGAAGGTAAAATGGTGAGAGTCGAGTTTTTCTAAACATTTCATGTAGTTTCATAAGAATTAGCTTTGTGATGCAAAAGTGATTGTTAGTAATGCATTGTTTAGAAGCGTATCCATGACGAAACTTCTTCGACCACCAATACACTGTACGTTCGTTAGCAATTTTTAGAGCAAATGACTTGTTGAGGTCACGAGTTGTCTCTGCTGCTTTAGGCTCATTTTAAGCCCACAATCTTTGAGTGGAATTACTTTTGCATCGAGTACTATCAATTCCATAGGCCAAAGTAGATGTAAACGCCGTTAGCAGCAAAACATACAGCGAGAAATGAGCACTAAAATGATATATAACCTTGCCCAAGAATTCGCTCCAATAAACGCAATATTCAATAGTGCTAGTCGATATCACTTATGCACAATATCTGATTCTCCAGCATGATCCACACACGAATCAAAAATCCGACATCAAGATAGTTTGCTGAATGAAGTTTACGGTGGGCTTGTTCGGGAACAATAGCTCTCAACTAGATATTACCGATTTATTTAGCTTTTTTCTAATTACCACAAAGACGACATGATAAAAGGCTATACGCCAAGGGTGATCAAAAAGAGGCAATTTGCTTAGAAGTGTAGCAAACCATCGTAAATATAGTGTCGATAATTATGAGGCTTAACCCCGTGCTTAAATTTCTTGATAATACGGGTCATCTTGCCTTGTCATAGACCTCTGCGCTTGAACGGTATAGTATGATCAAATTACGGTCAGCATTATCGAAAATGCATTCCAACATAATCAAGAATGCATTCAAACACGGGCCAAAATGTATCTTCTTCCGAAAAAAGATATTGAAAGCGATTTTAGAATGCTAGCTTCTGTCAATGGTCAGAAATCACTTATTCTATCGCAGACTCTAAAATTCGAAAACAGGTGTGCTGGACAGGTCATGTATCTTACATATAATCATGCTGAAAGGAGTTGTCATTGAATGATTCCGTGAAATCTCAAACGTGTTGAATTATTTCACTTTTTCGGGAGAATTTTAATTCAGCTACAGGTTTTTATTTGTGTTTCTCGACAGTGTGAAACGCCTGGACTTCCAAAGCTCGTAAAAAAATCATAGAAGACTTTACTAGCGGCATTTGAATTGCTTTATGAATGACATAGATAAATATAGTAGATAGACATAGTAGATAGGATAAATAAAAGCCTTGTTGTTGATCAATCCGTGTGGAATGTGTCATACATTCGATATTTTAAACTATCGTAAGAGATGACTGATTCAATCCTGGTCTGCAGAATGATTACGGTTGTCTGCTGATGAAGTCTATCGCTGCCGCCTCTTTCAAGACAAGTCTGATTGGCGGTGAAATGCTTGGTGAGCCGAAGGAGCATGAAGATCCATTAAACACTCACGTGTGTCTCGCAAGGCACCTCTAACACTTGCACAACAACTCTGCCCGCCAAGAAGATACATGACCAATAATGTCTGCTTCGACTAGAGTTTCATCGCCCTCCATAAGCATTCTCATCCATGCACGCTGTGGAGAAATCCATCCATTTTACTGGAAGCCATGACTTACATTTTGAGAATGAGTTCAATACTGGTTCTGAGACAGCCGCATCACAAGATCTCCGGTTCAACACCATAAGCATAAGCTAATCCTTGTGGACTGCTCTCATATTAGATTGACTATACCAGAAGAAAGATTTCTTCTCAAATGAATTTCTACAATAAAATCTTAATCCTTTTGCGGCCAGCATAGGTGGTATCGTAAACTGCGCACGATTTTTGTTCTTCAGTAAGAATTTTCTTCTGTATTTCACAAAAGGCTTTGGGTTTTTTGAATTACTATGATAAAACATGGTTTTTTTTCTACATGCACAAATATTTTTTGTGCATATGTAATCCTTGTATGTTAAGGAAGCTCTGCATGTGGAACGTAATTCTGCGCTCCTACAGCGCACTATAAAAAAGTTTTCAAAGAACAAATTCAGCTTAGGAATCGTCGAGATTTGTGCTATCGAATGAGTACTAGTACAGTCTGATAAACAACGATTCACAAACCTTAGCCGAGAAAACAAAGCAAACCGGATGTAAAACTTGATTATATTTTCGCTGTTACAGAGTAGTAAAAAGGTCTTTTTAGAAAACAAGCACAGTTTTGAAACCATTGAAATATAACACTTTGAAAGATTGCTAAGATTCTAGGTAAAACAATTTGTACAGGGTAGAAAGATTTCTGAGAAGTTGATGGTCGAAAGACACCTTATCGTCCGCAAAAAGGTTAAAGATGTCAGCAAAGATAATTTGCGAATATAAGAATCATGAAAAAGTACTGTATATTTTTCCTATTTTCCATTTGATAATAAAGAGCTGATGTGCTATTTGAAGGTAATCAAGTCGACCATTATAATCACCTATTGTAGCTCAATTTCAGAGCAGCATACTATGCCTTATCTGACCTCTGTTGAATATGAGACGTCAACTGAATTAGGAGAAAACGAATAACAGAATAGCATCGTCATTCTAGATGTCGATCAATATACAAATGTAGCGGTCACACATGTAATCGATTTTCTAATGATTACACTGTTGTTGTAAAAATTTCTGTCAGTCATCGCCGAAAATATTAGGGTTCTTTTCAAGGTGATCCTTGAAGCAGTCCCTGATAGCGTTGAAATTCTGCAAGCAGACCAAATGGTTCAGGTAGTCGGTAGGTACTGCGTGCGAACTGTCGCAATATCGCATGCAAAGCGGAACAACGTTTCTGGAATTAAGAACGTCATTGTGTTTCTACTGATGAACAAAACTCTTTGAAGCTTCATAATGCTTCGCAAAAAAAGATTTTGTTTTGATATGCGAAGCGTGGTTTTGAAATTTTTTCCTCTTTGGTAAAATAAATACATCTGTGAGCTCAAACAGCAACCAAGAACGAACACACTTTTTCTTACAACATTCCGTGTGATCGTGCCTGGACGACGCGCAGTCCCACATTTGGCGTGCTGTAGTTCCACGAGGCGAACAGGTATTCAAAAACACCAGCATCTAAACGAGTTTTGCAGGAATCAAAAATTCTAAACTAACTTATATCCAGTTTACTTTGTCCATCTTCATGTTTATCACCACCTGTATCACCTGTCGTCCCGTTGATCGTCGAGTGACTCGAGCGGGTACCAGCAACTCTTCCATTTTTCCCTATCGCGTGCAAGAGTAGCCCAGTGGGTCCTCCTTGCTCTAGGAATTCGCTGAGCATCATATCTTTCTTCCATCGCTTTCGTGAAAAAATCGGACCAACGGGTCAGTGGTCTTCCTTTAGAGCGCTTGACGTCCCGAGGAATCCAGTCGGTAACGGCTCTCGTCCATCGGTTGTCGTTGAAGCGCATCACGTGTCCGGCCCACCTTATTTTCGATATCCTGGCGTGTAGAACGCGTCTCTGATTTTCGATCTTCATGTTTATAGTAGTCTATTAACCTTAGATCACTCAATTATTGGGTACGTGTCCAACAAAGTACCCAAAGAACTTTCTCCGTCGTTATCTACTTCCCATATTTTCGTTACCTTCATTAGAAAATGAGATAAGCTGTTGCCTTCTATAGCTTAAAGTGAAGCTAAAAAGAAGAAAAGTTATAAAATTCTACAACTGAAATTGGTTCTAAGACTATAGGTGTTCCTTATAGAGTATATCTTCAGCAATGGTTTTTGCTATTGATGAAATCGGCAAAGAAAACTGACATTGTCTTGGTTGATGGAGGCGAAACTGCAAAATCGTTTCTTGCACTCCTTGTCGGCAGTTTTTTGTCTTGCACAACACGCCTTGAATTTCTTATCGCTGTCACGCTTAGCACTGTAAGCATTCAATGCTATACCAAAAGCCACGATCATTCCTGACCTATACCTCGAATTTTGAAGATCTCAGGTCTGTTTACACTTATCAAGAAAATGCTAAGTACTCCAGCCTAGTAACAATTCCGCATAGAATGTTGCTGATTAATGAGCATAGCGTCGTTGAATCCAGCAGCATCGTCAGTCATTAGTGGCTAGAGAACTCAGGGGCCCTTAACCCCAAGAATGGAACCTTGATAGAGAGTGTGAAGAACGTGACCGTTCACGGATTTGTTTGCACCACTATTCTGCTCTTTCAATCCCAGTGCTTTGAGTGTCACTGAGAGATATGAGTTGCACTGCCGAAAGCTTAATGATTTTTACGATTTTATTTCTGTGGTCCTAGTTTTACAGCTATCTAGTTGTTCTGAAGAATCGAACCAAATTTGTTCAAACATTTTATTCAGAAATGGAGGCCTTAGAGAATTTTACATTACTGGAATTGTACAATCTAAAGGTTACTTTGAGAAATTCATGCGGAAATCTTCCTATGAAATACCTCTTCAGAGCTTCGAAATCATCACAAAACAGTGAAAAAGAGAAATTAACGTCTAAAAATACCTGATAATGCAAGCGATTGCGAGCAGCATCAAAATCGCCCTCATCGATGGGAAATCTAAGGTTGCGAACACTACGTTCGCTTATAAATGTCCACATCTGGCTCATAAATTTTGCATTCGACCAATCAATCTTGGACGATGGTTGTAAAAAGCGTGTTTGTGCTCAGAATGTCCACATGAACGGTCTCGCCATGAATGGACATCTCAGTCAAGCTGTCAGTATCACACTTCGCACAGTGTTGTAGTCTGAATCACTATGCCCAATTTTGTACAGCGAGTATGCTCTTCTTTCTGCAGAATGACATCGATAAAGATGTGGAAATTGGTACGCAATTGCTACGAAATCATAGGAAGTAGGCAATATGCCTCCGGAAAGCCACTGAGAAGAATTAAGTTTGGAGGCAGGGAAGGGGAAGTATAGCTAACTCTGGTCATCTAATTGCTTTAGAACGAGTACTTCGAAGTTATTTAATGAATCTCAATGAAAATATCTCATCTTTCTATCCCGTTCCTCCTGTCTCTAAGTTGGTGAATTGTCAATACTTAATACTTAGTTATTAGTAGTTAATAACAATTCAAATGTGATTCAGTGAAAAAACTCTGTGTTTCTAGAAATGGACATCTCGCATGTTAGCAGGCAAGGGTAATCTGTCTCGGACCGTGTTTGCCCCGAAGTGTGCAGTGCGAACTTCATTGGAGTTTGCGAGTCACAAAAATGAAGTGGGGGAGCGTAAGGTTTTTGATAAAAGTATCTGAAGAAGAACATGTGCGAGCCGTCAACCGGGCACTTGCAAAAAATGAACAACAATCTTTCACAATGGAGAATAAACGCTGATAATCTCTGTTGCTGATAAGCGCTTTCTTTGATAAAAAGTTCTGGAGAGTGGTAAATTATGTAATCAGTCAAGTGACGGAGTGGCCGATGGTCGAAAATATCCGATTCGGCCCTCGACTCGATTTGGACAAAAGAACTCGATCAGAATTTTTGGCCACCGCCCATAACGACAAACAGGTAAGTGGAGCTCAACATTACCTGGGCTAATTGATAGCGCCAGGTTTACAAACAGTGAGAAGATCTCTGTGAATAACTTGTTTGATTATGTTTGCTAAACGCGTAATGTTACCACTAGTTGTCAAATAACAATTTGGTGACGGCTGGCTAAGAAGATGCTCCGAGCTGCACGCACTTTGAATGATGTTGCGACTGAGGTTTATTTTTTATAAGGAATTAGCAATATGATGGAGCAGGTGTCATTTCTCTATAGAGAAACCTAGCCTAAATTTAGAAATTCCCTCGGCTGAAAGGAAAGCTCTCAAAAAATCTCATTTCTATAGTACAGTTCTAAGTACAGTCTGATTACACCACTTTGAAACGAGGAGCTCCACAATCTTTCGGCAGTAGCTGACCTTAGGTGTTCCCATAGCCATAGAAAAATTGCTTGGTGCCTCCTCAAAAAAGAGATACGAGTTATTTTCGATGAATTAGTTACGAATCCTCTCATTAGCACACAATTGATGATCGTGGATAATTAAACAGATAAGAGCTATCCACGTCTAATCAGTATCAACGTTCTTCATTAACATATAAGTGAATGTTGGTTGTGAGCACTTGATAACAGGTAACGGCATAGAGTTATGGCAGTTGTTTAGTCATTTATAAAATTTCCCTAAGCTGTCTAAGTGCCCGTATACAAGTGGTAGATTGTGACCTGCCGTTTTCAGGGAAATTCATCGGAGAAGTGCACGAGAGAGGACAATGAATTTAATGAGGAGAATGAACTTAATTATAAGGATTTTGTCGCGTAAGTTTGTTCTCAGATTACACAACATCTACTTATAGCACCAGGAATTAGACATATATCACCTCCTGCTCCACATCGTTATTCTACCAACGTAGCTAAGAAGTGAAAGACTTGATGCAGTTGTACAATTATGAGCACTCAACATGACTTGAGAAGCCTCAGATACACATGAATTTCATGGAGTTTCACTCGCCACGCATTATAGATAAGTGCATCCGATGCACTTGAAGATACATTGTGAGATCACAAAAGTCGTGACGGTAACAGAAAGCTGCACGTGTACTTAATTTAGCTTATGTGCAATAAACTACATAAAAGTAGTTGCTCAGTGATGTCTCATCATGAGAGCGTGAAAATGTGTCTCTTCAGAAATAAACGTTATGACGTTTACTTACCACATTTCGACAACAACTGAGCTCAACTCTACAACATTCGGACTTTTATTTGTAACTTCGTTTTACCTTCAACGGCAGAGTGCGACGTGAAGTTTTATCCCTATTTTACCATTCTTGCATTTACTACACATAGCGATAAAAACTGAAGGTATTAGGTTGGAAAGAAAGTTCTGGGCCTCTTGCAAAAATTGAAGGTTTTAACATGATTTCAAACAAAGACAATGAAAACTATTTTTCCAAAAGTGCAATCGTTTTCTACGGCTTCCTGCCACCGGTCCGCCAAGTTTCAGACCTGATCGAAAACGGCCATTTGTTCGACTTCCGACCAAGGAACTCCTGACTTGCTTTTTCAACTTCATTGAGCGATTCAAGCGGACGTCCTGAACGAAACTTTTCTTCGAGGTCAGAATCTCCGGCATTAAAGAGTCGAAACCAGCGTCTAACAGCGGATGTGCTTGTTGTGCCTTCCTCTTCAACTTCGTTGATTTCATCGACTGCACCTCGCTGTGAAAGACCCCATCTTCAGTAATGATGCAGTAAAACACTAACGTCGATTGTATCGTTGGACATGACGGAGGCTTTTTAACAAGGTGAAAACGAAAGGCGAATAATATCTAGGCCTTCAGTATGAAAATTTTACATGAGAAACTGCAATATTCCCAGAAATGTACTGGAGTTATCTCATGCTTATTGAAGTGCCCAGGAACTTCCTTCCCAACCCTAGACAATTTCTGTTGTAGCAACTCATTTTCCAACCCATGTAGACAAACATTTTTTCCCTCGCTCTCAGACTTTTAGTAAAATTTCTTTAGCCTGAATCTCAGCAACTAAATACCGTGTTTATTTCCTACAAAGATCTCTATAGTGCCTGTGGCAGCGAAATTGATAGGTTGGAAAGAAAATTTTCATCATTTGGAAGAGAATGTCGTTTTTTCACATGAATCGTGTGCGATTTTCATATCACTTGAAAGATCTACTTCTTGCACATTTACTGATATATAATTTGTCTACATCTGCTGCAGAATGGAATTGTCCAGCAAAAAAAAAACCTTTGTTGATGCTTGACGAGTACAAATTTGGTTCAAATGCCGCTGGTGCTGCTCGCTGACTCAACAAAGCTAAAGGTGACCGTACGGTAGGAGAATCAACAGTCCGCGAACTATTTCGTGAGTTCAAGGCTGGAAATGAAGAGTTGACCGACAGACCGAGATCCGGACAACTAGCCGAACTCGATGATGAAGACTTGATTTCTGGTCCGGACATTGCTTCATCTGACTACTGGCCTTTTTCGATCAATGCAGCACTTTTTGGAAGATCGCTGATTTGAAACCTTCGATGAAGTTGAAGAAGTATGTCAAGAGTTAATTGATTCAAGGCCGAAGGAGTGTGCTCTGATCCGATCCGAAAACTGGCGGACCGATGGCAAAAGTGGTGGATAATGATGGCCTGTATTTTGAAGAATAGTTGTTGTTGTTTGTCGTCTGAATATATGCATAAAATTTGAATGTTTGATCAAATGATGGGAACTTCTTTACCAACCTAATAAGAATGATTCTCACATTCGGTACGCATTATCCGCGTTTTTTTCCTATTTATTTAGAAATGTTGAACGTTTCGTTTCGAGTGCTTCTTGAGACCCCACTCAAATTTCAATATGCCTGATAGTTATTTGTGAGACATGCACGTGGTCTGTTATGGGCATTTGAATTGCAGAAGCGAGCACATCGTCGCAGCTATTTGTAGTTACTAAGTTGTTTTAGAACTCCTTAGTTTATCATTCGTTAAGCATGTGAAATAAATGTTTGGAAGTGGAAAAAGAAATCGAAGTGTTTAGATGTGAATTTGCTAGGATTCTGGCCATAAAGAGTTAGTCAAGCATGTGTTGCTTGACTTAACTTTACGCATTGTTTCATTTTCTTCCTTTCATGCCACTGGTTTCCTCGCGTCCTTTATCCACTGAGGTCTTTCAATTTTCATGTGGGCTTAGTTGCTAGTTTGCATCCTTGATTTCTTCTGAAATCTCGTTTGATGTTGATTAGTTTATTCTTTCTGGAATCGTAGCCACGCCAGAACGTTCCTAGAGCTTCATCGCAATCGACAATTTTTGTCGATTTAGTGGAAGTCTTCTTATCCAAACTCTGTACGTATTTACTGACCCCGATGATATTTTAGCTCTAGTTGGCCTAGTCTTTATTCGAACGTTGGACTTACGCGTGTCTTACTGTGCGCCCCTCTCACACCAACAGGTTTCACAGACTCGAGAAAATTTTTACTAGCACAGATTATGTCTTTGTATGTGATCATTGCAGCCTTCGAGATACTTTTAGAGCCGAGGTAACAAACCAGAATTGGGATACGATTTCGAGCTCAATGGATGACGTTTACGCTGTGGCACGATCTGTCAGTTTGTACTTTTGTACTATTAAGCAAAATGAAGGCCTCTTGTAGCTGTGCGGTTGGAGATTCCTTGTAGTGAGCACCGAATCGGTGGCCGGTTTGACCCTGCGCCCTGGACTTATCACGCCTTTTAGCCTTTCGGGTTGACAGTTTGGCAAGGACTTATTGAGGAGTTTAAGAACACTGACTTCAAACATCGGCAAACCAATGCGTGTTATTGCTCAGCCTAGATATGTATTCAGTCACCTCCACAATGCTATGATGGAGCTAAACTGATGCCGTATCGCTCACGGAATGATCAATGCCAAGCGCTTCATTTCCAAAGGAAAGAAAAAACAATACTACAGTATAAGTTATGCTATATCAACTTTGACCAAGAAATGAATAGACGAAAAACGGCACTATAACTCACTGCTGCTTTAGTCAAATATTCGTAGTTGATTTAAAATCTTATCGAGTAAGCCCTCGCGCAATTGCATTACTATTCAACAAGCAATCACAGTATCATATTAACAGTAATAGTAGTCGGGAGCGCTATGGCCGAATGGTTGTGATGCTCGCCGTGGCGCGCTTGAGGTCGATCCACCCCCACCTCTCTCAGGCAGTCAACAATAATGCCTTATGGAACGACACAGCATGGTTATGCTCAAGATTGTAAGGAGACTCGCTCAACCAGTATTCCACGCTGTTCAAGAAGAAGACGAAAAAACGAGTTGAATTCTTGAAGTACTGAAATCTGCACAGTGAAAAAAACAGTGTGATGACGGATCAGATAAAGTGCTAAAGGGCTAAAGATTACAGTAGTCACACACTGACCTGCAATGTTAGGAGATAAAACGTCTGGCGTTGGTTAATTCTTAAGAAATGTGGCTTGCAATTAGCGTTATGAAGTGCCATGGAGGTAATTGAATCCAGTTGGCTAGTTAAGTTAATTGGAAACTTGCGTGGCTTACTGATGTCGAGGGAACCTATTCCTTCACTCACAAGCGTCCGCTGTCTATATGCCCACTCCGGAGGATTGTAGGAATGGAAAGCCTTGTGGGCCATGGTGCAGTATCGCAATAGCGATTGGTCCGGTGTGTATTGCATGGCACTTCTAACCACTGTGCTACCAACGCTCCATAATAACCTAAGTTCTTGATTATCTACCTAATCATATAATGGGTTCAACGGGCACTAACAAGGTCCGCGATCGTTCTAAAAACGTGAGTAAATATGACTAGGCACATAAACAAGTGATCAATCCAGCTCAGCAGAGGCCGCGATCCAGTAGAGAAAATTGACCCCCAAGCGATGAATTCGGAGCAAATTTTTCCATACAGGAAGAAAATTCATTTCTTGTAGCGGTCAAATGACTCCATTATGAGACTCGGTTATTATGGTGACTTATTGAGACACAACATGTGCACTTCTACGGTGACAATACATCTGATGCGAATCAATTTATGAAAATATTGAGCTCTTTTATGATTTTATCACCTTTCCTAATTCAGTCATTGCGCAAGAACAAAAACAGATTATTGGATCACTTGGTAAATGTTTATTTGTGGTAAAAACTGCACCATTTTACATCTCCTCCATAAGAGTTATGCATTCATTTTCTCGAAAATATTCTATAGGCTCGACGAGCGAGAAACGCCATCAGTAGAAGATCACAAGGGAGCTTCGTCTTTGATGAGGAAAGCCTCACGAGCTACACCTGTGATGATGATAGTGTATGTATTTGAAATTCCTCTGAGAGAATGATTACTATCATACATGTTCACAACAATGTGTAGTATCATTTCATAAGTATTATGTTAACATATCTTTGATTGTCTGTAATTTCACAGATAACGTTATTTCTTTTTATTAGACAAGAAGTAGCTACCTATTCTCAATAGCAGTTATGAATTGCCAATAGAACCAGGTCAATAACCTCGCATCAAAACTATAGCTTTCCATCATAATTTCTCTTGCTAAAAATACTTTCTCAAAGTTTTCACAGTGTGGGAAAATAGAGCGAGCACTCCAAAGGTAGTTATATTAAAGCATTTTAACTCGTCATCATAAACTGTGCAATTAAGAAAAATTTTCTTTTTCAATACTGAACCAAAAAATATCTTCATAAACAAGAATAATACGAGAATGTTAAGCGAATTTCGTTCGAACCGCATGACCTCACCGGCGTTGTCTGGAGAGACCAGCAAGAGGAATATTTGATGCATTACATGAGCGTTGATAATCTCGAGTAAGACAATCATTACGATTTCTGTTATCTTTTTTTCCTAAAAAGGTCATATGATTTTCCTTCAATTCTAACAACACTTTAGCTTCGATTTGGCTCGACAATACGCTCCTACCGACAACGAAGAGACGCACATCGGAACATTACGCAGGGTAAGCAGCTTGATCATCTTTTTCCATACGTGCAAGCGTAGAAAAAAGGCGCAAAGCCATCTTTAGAAGTCGTCTGGAACTAAGAGAATATTTTCATCTTTTTTTTTGGGTGAATTACTAATAGTAGTTGGTGTTCCATAACAAGCCAGTGAATAACACACAACGAATTGTGAGCTTGTGCGTCAAGATGTAGCGTCCCGATTAGCCGGTATATCGTCACAGGAGTATTTCCTTCTAGATTTCATTCAGCAGTGCAGAACTTTTCTCACCAGAATTTGTGTAACCATTCAAAAGACTATGAAAGCAGAAAAGACATTTTCCAAATTAATGATTTATTTACTTTAATGATTTTAGTCAATTATCAGCCATGTAAAATGTCCAAAAAGCTTTTTTCAAAGCTTTTTTGGACATATTATAGGCTGATAATTGACAAAAAATCGACCATTGTTTAGCTGCAAATGTTATGATGAATAAGTTATCTGCTGTATGGGGTGATAGACATATAAATATCGAAATAGATACAGTTAAAGTTGCAAAACACCGCCATATGCCGACAGCAAAGTGTTTGAATGATGGACCGTAGTAGCACATATGCCGCGTACGCAACCATTCAGACATGTAGAAGTATAGAGCAAGGTCTCGTCTAAAATGCTGTCACGTATGCTGCCCCCTAGGTTCTCAAGTTATCGCAAAATGATCGTCTATTGTCAAAGCTAAAATTGTATAAAAGATGTACTATACCGTTCTTTTCGAGTGTTTCTCAAGACCACGCTCAAATTTCAACATATCTCATGATTGCTATCTGAGCCAATTTGTCATTTGGTCTGTTGAATGGGCTCCTGTACAGCCCGATACACGTGATCCGACCTTACAATCTCGTCAGTCAAGCGGAAACCTTCGCATTTAGCCAATCCTCTGTGGGTGCTTCAAGCGAATGTACAAAACTGCTGTTTTAGTGATTTTCACGTGACAGCAGTGCAGTCTAAATGGTTCGTCGTCGCTATCTCTTAGAGTGAGGACTGGAGCCTACTGAGGATCGGCTAAAAGACGGTGGTTCTGCCCGACTGAAGAGACTGTAAGGTCGAAACACGTGTGTTGAGCTATAGAAGAGCCCATTTAATAGACCACACGACATGTTGGCTCAGATAGCAATTATGAGAATCTATAAAAGATCAAACTAGGCATGTTCCCAAGCGGGAGGATTACGCAACGCCGTCCGTTCTTTGTGCGCCAGTATGATAAGTTGTGGGAAAATTTATGTGTACGCTTCAACAAGAGATATATCAATAGTCGAAGTAGTCTCCTTCCACATCAAAACAATTCGGGGTTCATATCCGGCAGCATAAAGAATCAGCGGTGTTAAAACTCGTGATCCCTCAAATTCAACAAATTTGAAGATTTGCTCAATTTCGGGACCATCTTGAAATTTCTTCCTTTTCAAAAAAGTGTTCTATCAAACGGATTAAGTGATAGCCTGTGGGTGCCAAATTCGCCCATTTCTCCTTCACAGCATGTCTTGAACCAACGGTGAGCTGTGCGAACAACATGAACTTCGTTACCGTACGCCTTGCAGACTTATCGATGAGTCTCAGAAGTGTTGACACCTAATCTATAGTGGAACTGAAAAAAGTTTCTTTCTTTGGCAGTTCCATCTTGAAGTCTGTGTAAAGGAATCATATATCATTCGATGCGCAAGAAAACGAGCTTTCTGATGAACTTAGATTTGCACAAAACAACGTTTAAAAATCTTTTCTCAAGCACTACGACAGAACTTTTCCCAAAGCCTACTAGCTGTCAAAAATTATAAGGCCTATTACAGAAATCAATGGGCTTCTATCTGATTTCTAGTATAATTGACCGCATGACTCGGTCGCGTGCTTTACAGGAAAGTAAAAGTTTTGCTCCATTCTTGGCCAATCATAGAGCATGTTGCCTTGTACGTGAAATTGATCACAGAAATTAGCCTAAGATAAAACATCGACCATTAACACATCTGATCGAAGTGGTTGTAGCCGTCCAGTTCTGAGAATTTTTGAGGGGTCTCTAAGTGTTCGCTCACATTCCGATTGAGTAGCATAGACGGCGACATAAGCTCTAACGGCGCAAGCTTTGAAAGGCCGTATCCGCGGCGTTTTGTAGAGACCAGTTAATCCTCAATAGCTTCTTTCAAAGCTTGAGGAAAAAATCACCAGGGCTTTGAAATTTCTATATTTTATGTTCTTTTCTAGTTATGGATATTTTGTAAAACTACTAAGGAAAATTGTGAAAATGTCAATAATCAATCGGAATCCACTTATTTGACTGCCCTCTTGCGGTGGTGTGGTCTTATGATATACCCAATAATGTAGAGTGCTGTGCAAAAACATTTGCGTCAGCCGGGATTCGAACCCAGATCTCACTCTTCTCGGGAGCGTATTGTTCTTTTTTGCAATGTTTTGCTTTTGTTTGCTGTGTTGCAATGTAAATGTTTTTGCACAGCACTCCACATTATTGAGTATATTATAAGACCTCATCACCGCAAGAGGCGGTCAAATAGATGAATTCCGATTGATTCTTGATATCCAATATCTGTCAGCATGATGGGTTCAATACCGATAGCGGCTGCACCGCCAGACCGTCGCCGGTTAGCTGTTGACAGATAACGCATCGTAGCGCAGGAAGAACGTTGTGCAAAGCTAACGTCGGTAGTGCAACGGTTCAGCACGTTCCCGGAAAGAGTGAGATCTGGGTTCAAATCCCGGTTGACGCAAATATTCTTGCACAGCACTCTATCTTATTGTGAAAGTGTCAATATCTCATTCGAACCAAAGAACAAAGGTTGACAAAACCTAAAGACATAGTTTCCTTGGGAGATCGCAAATCATGCGATCCGCCTCTAGAATTTCTGAAACTGTTTATTGAAATATCTGATGCAAGACATGCAATTTCTGTAAGAGAGGCATAAATGATCGTACGGATTATTCATCTCCTACAATATACATGGTAGGATCGTTATGGAGATTTTCTACATTTCAGGGAGTCTTCCGATCTTCGTCTACCAAAAATGCTAAACCACTGTGTGTTGAGATAATGGTTCCTGATGCGAAATATGTCAAGAGAAAAGATGTTAGCAATTAAACAGTATACCGTTTGCTTGTCACAGAGATATCTCAGTAATTTATGTGATAAACTATTCAAAAGAACATTCAACGCAGATGATCTGCTGCTTTAGAAGCTAAATATAATTTGATACCGTTGTGTAAATGATCGTCTTTCGTATGTTTTTGCATTGCTTTGGAGGGATGTGACGGATAAAAACGAAAGGGATGGTACATTGTCGACTCATGCATCTAATGATAAATCACATTATAGACATTAGACTAGAGCATTACATCCAGACGCTAAAATCAAAAGAGATCAGAATAGATGAGTTTAGCAGGAAAAAAGTAACTGAGGAAAATGAGATAAGATACGTCCTGGTCATCTCAGTTTCAAAATGCCATGCTTTCAGGGCGGCTGTAATGCAGATGAACATGAACTAATAGAGTTGACAAAAACTCAGATGGATCACGTTGCCCGCGCTGAAACAACAGCTGTCGCTATCAAAATCAAACCTGATGCATTTCATTATTAACTGTTACCACACACTACAATCAATCGACCTAATGATACGACAAAGCAGTGACTGGGTGTGTTCTTTTTTTTCAGTAAGCCAATGGACGGGGAAGATTGGTGACGTGATCCCATAATATTATAAAAGCCTTTTTCGAAATGAAAAAAAGAGAATCGCTGAAGTAAGAGATTTCGTAGGTATAGTTTGAATTCCTCGTGATCTTAAGACAAGAGCAGTTCAACTCTTCGTTGCAACAGGATTGCATGTGGTTTTAACTGTTGCATGATGTTGATAAAAGATTTTCTGACATACCTAGTGTACCTTCATCTAGTGAACACCTAAGTCCTTCCTGATATCAACCCTTTGGGTATGAGAAGTCATGACGCTAGTTCTGCCACGCCGCGCGCGGTGGCGAGCAACCTATTGTTCTGGGTGGTCAAAGATACCGCATTAGGAACAAGTTTGCTGGTTGGATCTCTTACCACAACGCTTCACAGCATACTTCTTTTTTTGATTTTCTGCTTCAATTCGAAATGCACTATATTACTATCATATCATCTCAAATCGTATCTCATAACGCAACATCGCAACACAAACAACCAGTTAAATAATTCATTTATCACCATTTATTCAACAATCTGCAGCTCATAACATTACTCATAACATTACAAATTTGCATATACCTCTTTTACATGCAAAACAACAACAGTGATATTAGGTCGTTCCATAAGTTTCAGCACTAGCAAAGTAAACACCAAAATTATCTAACAAAGTAATTAGAAGAGCGTCATTTTTGGCATTGTTCAATCGCGCGATTCCCCGCGGATATTTTGGCTTACAAGTTGCCTATACTTGCTCTAAAATAGAGGTATCTTGGTAACAAATTTGCTTGCTACTCATGTACGAATGGCGTTCAAGGGAAAATGTTAATGAAGCGGCGCCCAGGATTGATGGAGCTTGGGGAGATGATACGGTTTCAGAAGGGCGGCTAGAAAGTAATTCGTGAGACTTGAAGCTGGAGAGAACACTTTGAAGGATCAGTGGCACTCGAGCCGTCCACATAAAGCTCCATTAATCTAGTGGCTGCTTCACTAGCATTTTCCTCGACGCGCCATTCGTGCATGAGTAGCAAGCGAACTTGTTCCCACGACAGCTTCAACTTAAAACAAGTTTATGCAAGTTCCATGTCAAGTGTTCACAAGAAAATGTGTATTCATAATATAATAAAATCATGTAGTTTTGATTTGTTCTGATTAATAATTTTGATGTTCATCCTTCTAGTGCTAAAACCCATGAATCGACCTCATACAATTCAAATAATATATTAATACGATACATTACAATACAAATACAGTAAATATGATCACACGTAATGATAACTTCCAGATGACTATTTGTGCCCTTGCTTAAAATGGCCTGGTAGAATGCTACAAGCCTTTCATGAGGTCTGGTATGGCATTTCGAGTGGTAGAAGTACGTTTCAATCTCCTAAAAGCCTTCATCAGTACCTTATGCAATTTGGCCGATCGTCTTACATGCCATTCGGCTGATTCTCTAATATTATCGAGAATCGTCGCCGAAGATGTATTATTGGATGTCAAATGAAAAGACCAATTGTTACGACGTCCGTTTGATAACTGATTGCTAATTCCGTAGCTTAAATCGACTATGTCGATGAAAGGTATAGTTACATATGCCCCTCAACAGCCGTAACCCATGTTATCCGCAATCACTTACTGAAAGACGTCGTGTCAAGTGATATTTTCACTTCACGAGCAGTGATACATCTTCGGCAATGATTCCTGATAATAGTAGACTCGATCAGCCGAATGGCATGTGGTACTGACGTGACTTGCGAGAAAGACGAAATTTACATCTACCGCTCGGGACGCCATATCAGACCTTATGAAAGGATTGAAATATTCAATTATACAATGATTACTTTTGAAATATCTATTTGTTGATTACGACCAGTAATAGAAATCTATAGAAGAACTTTCAATACTCATCGACAGAAAGAAATAACATCAGGAGTGTTGAGGAGCGTTGTTGTGAGAAATCGAATCGACAATCCTTTTCCCGAAGGCAGGCATCATTAACCGCGCAGCATAGTGAATTACTCGCCGCCACGTTGAGCGGGAGAGTAAGGATAGTGCCATTTCCTTGTCTAATCAAAGGTTAAAGGAACTTTTTTAGTCATAAGAAAACAAATGAATGTTCGACCTCTTCTGTTGTACAAAAATTTTCATAGGAGCGTTAGTAGTCATTCGAAACTTTGATCTCTAATGGAGCCGTACATAACCAGTTTTTAAAAAGACCCTCTTATATCGCCGTAAAGGTTAAAACAAAATAAGTTTGACAAGCTCATATTTTCGCCGGACAGAGCTTTTTTTAGATATTAGTAATCAATTGATAGCGTAATATTTAAAAAATTCCAGCGCTCTGCTCACTTCTAGAAAGCGTTTCTCTGCAGTGCAGCGGGGAAAATAGTATCAAATTTACATACGCGGGAAAGGGGACTACTTTGGCCTTTCTATGTGGTGAAGAGGCTGGGAGAGGGGAGAGGTGGCGGGGCTTAGGATGTGGTCGTTTCAACACGCCGGTCAGTCGATTGGGTCTACCGCGGGCCAAAAGAAGTGCGATTTTTGTTGTTCAATTAGGAACTGTTTCTTGATACTCTAGACCACACGTCTGACTTTAATACGAAAAGATTTTTGTTACACGTTCACGCGCTTTCGTGCTCTCAGTGAAGCAGTAGTTGAATTGCGGGACCGATGTGAAATATAGTTTTAGTTTGAATTGCACAGTGTTATAAAAATATCTTCTTGAAAACCAGCCACATATGGCTCAAGCCAGAGATTCAATCTTTCGAATACTCACAACCCTCAATGAAAATTATTGCACGGCCAATGATGTCAAATATTCATTTGTTCCCTTGTAACCGGAAAAAACCAGCTTAAGTTATTGGGGTCGGCGCCTTCCGTTCCGCTGGAACGCGATATCTATGTGCACCAATTTCACAAGTATATTTTCCATGGTACCCCGATAAAAGGTACGGTGAACTGGTTTCTTGAGACAGCACCCCCTGTCTGATACCCAAAAAGAAAGAAGAGCAAAAAACAGATCTCAGATCAGAGAGGCATCTTCTAAAGGTCGAAATTTGGAGGACTCAGTTGCGCATGAATATTATAGCACCTTGGCGTCCAAAAACGTGTTAACATTGTCATTGATGGGGAACTTCTTAGGGGAAGTGTTGACAAAAGAACACTAGACTTTGTATATGTTAATGAAACCAACAGATGAACAGAGACGTCAAGGAGATGTCAAGGAAAATTGAGCACTTGGAAAGAAAAAAAAAGAAAAATGATCCATCTGTCTTTGGTTGACTTCAAAATTCAGTGAATATTTTATGGACTGTGAAGTAGAGATAAATCTCGATGATTTTTTAAGTATATGTTTAGTTTTGTGATGCATTGGACGACTTAGAAAAGCGAATACGAGACGAGGAAGCGCTGATAAGAAGACATGGTAGAAACGTTAATGAAATGATATCTCCAGTGAGTTTGGAAAAAAAAAACTAGTTCATTGAGCATATCGATGTACACCAGAGAATACTACTAAGCAAAAACAAGCTGCCTTAACAGTGCATATTAATCATAGGTTCTATTTGAGAAAAGCATTTGTTGTCCCAAAGCTCTACACGAGTTCGTATCTCTTACTCTTTATATTACCGACGTTGGGAGAGTTTCAGTTGGCCTATTCGATACAACTAAAGGTTAATGGTCGAGAGATTGAAGGTCATCAATAAATGTCCATCTATATACTCTTAAGGTGACATGGAGCAATATGGAGCTACACTACCTCTAAGTAATCATCAGCTTTAGGTCTGAACTGAGAAGGCATACAGAAAGGTGACAAAACTACATAATTTGGGCTAGCAAGAAAGAGACGCTTAGGTAAGCACGAGAACGGAACACTGGCCAGGCATTAGCCTAGATTAATTGGTAAACCATTACATATTACGCTTTATCGAATTCGGGGTTTGCTACGCCTCATAGTAAACGATTGGAATCTGACACTCGCCCGGCTTTTATAATCTCAAACTGCTACACTTTTCCAACGTGAATTATAAGCAAAATGCAAGTGCTAAATGTTTCTTCTATGGCACACTTTTTTTTGGCAACGAAAAAAAAAGCCAGACGTTGAAACTACAGAGCATGAAGTTCAAAGATGGAGATAAAACCAGACGATATAATTATAATTTTAGTCCAAGCTGAGTTTTGCAAAATGATTACAAGTACTTTTATTCTTCGATGCTAGGCATCATTGATAATATGTAAGTTTCAGATAGTGAGGAAATTCGGCGATTTGTTAATACTTGACGAGGCGCTCACTTTCCTATACAAAAAATCGCTGGCCAATGACAAAACGATTCACTGCTCAGAACAAAACATGCAAGCAGCTACGAGAAATTTTCAAAAAGTGACTCGCATATGATTGTTTAGTTTCAACTTTTACTTTAATATTGTTTCTGCTTCTCATTCCAATGATATTCCTAATTTCCATGCTAAAATAGCATTGCTTTCAGCTAGCAACCCATGATAAGCAGCAATTGGAAGAGCTGCCAGCTCCCACTACTTTAAAGTTCGTGTCAGAGGTAAGCAATATAGATTGTAAAGGAAAAAGATCAAAAACTCGGGCATCTCTGCGAAGCACACCATGTTTGGATTGCACACGAATGGGCCACCATCGACAGAACTGATGCCACTATAGTCGTCTTCTTTGGGCATGCTCGATTTAGCATGACGCACATCAAAAACATTCCATATATGGTACAACTAATCTAATTCTCTAAGGAACGTGTGTGTTCTTTCTAACCGGTTGAGGATCAGAGGACCCAAAAGGCGTGCCAGGCCCCATCCCTGGTCACGCCCTTACCAATCATGTCTTTCCCTTTGATAGATGACGTGATAGTGATTGGGATGATAGTGGTAGTGATGGCAGTGATAGTGACAATGATAGTGGTGGTGATAGTGATAGTGACAGTGATAGTGATAATAATAGTTATCATTATCACCATCGTTATAATTATCATCATAATCATTATCGTTATCATTATTATCGCTAACAATGTCATTACTATCATTATTGTTGTCATTATCACTATCTTCATCACTCTTATCATGATAATAATGATGATATTGATAACTATCATTAGCACTATCACTGTCACTATCACTATCACCATCACTATTATTATCACTATCATCATTATCACTACCACTATCATTGTCACCATCACTACCGTTATCACTATCATCACTATCGCTATCATCACTATCACTATCATCACTATCACTATCATCACTATCACTATCAATACCATCACTACCGGCACTATCACTATGATCACTATCACTATTATCACTACCACTATCGTCGCAATCATTATCACGACCATATATCAAAGACAGACGGGATTTATTCTGCGCCCTGTGGTCCTCAACAAGTTGAAAAACGACTCTATAGAGGCCTTTTCGCTTGGCAAGGATTTTTTGCTAAACATCTAGTAATCGATTGATACCTCAAAAGACAGCGATTCCAATACTATGTTTGGCACCATGTCTCACGAGGAGTGTAAAAAATTTGTCAATATCGCGATGTGACAGCCTACAAAGGTGTAAACAATGAGTACTAATTTATCCGATAAAACGACAGTTAGCAAAAAGAATGATGAAGACTCTTAGATAGTTTTTATAACGTGAGAGATATATTGCTGTAGTAGCTGATCGCAGGATTTTCATTTTATGAATCATTTAGGTATCGACAGCGTTTTATTGGCTCGAACGTGCTCTACTGAAATTGTTACGATTTATTGCAAAATCACCACTTCTTAACTCTCTACTTGAAACGATAATGGGCCAAATGAAAGGCATTCTTATGGCGCTACTAGAAAAAGTGAGAATTAGCAAAAATCACATTTATTCATATAAATAGCACACTTTCTAGTATTTTCACTTTTGTCTTTCTTGCTATATTTTGAAATCATATGCAAGAAATCAGTTGCTATGTGAGATTGAAGAACGTAATTTATGAATATATATGCGAAGCATAGCAAGAGAAAATAAATGATTTAGTCGTGATTTGTGGAAATTTATCAAAGTACAGACTGTGATGGTGTTCAACATTTAGACATCACGACGATCTTTGTCGGATTATACGTATACAGTTCGATCTCCACTTAACACCTACACCGCTACCCCTGCCACTACGAAACACTTTTCAGGTAATTCAAGATTATTCGTAAGGTGTAGAACTCTATTACGGGGAAAAATTTCTGAAGAGACTTTTTTGCTGGGTGAGAACGCTCCACAGGGCTTTTGATAATCCGTGAGATCTAGAGTCTTCGAAAATCCAAAAATGTTCTGGTAAGATTTCTTACAGCACCGTTGAAATGAAGGAATTCTTTCACACGCGACACGCATTAACTCGCGTATACTTCGCTGGAGAGAGCTTTTCTCTTCAGATCTTAGCAATCATTCGATAGTGTAAATCTCGGTTTCAAAATTGCACTTGTTTTTTGGAATGGCTTTTTGATGTAACGAGGTTTATAGATCACGCAGTGCGATTCACATATGGCGTGTCATTTTGTTCTCAAATTTAAGGCTTTATTTTTACTCAAAAAAAGCTTATGGTAAACATATGCCAGTGGTACTCCAAGATTTCCCTACACATGTTCACATGCTTTTCGCGCACAGGCATAGGCTGCTCTAGCCTAGGATATTAACGGTTTAGTTGGAAATAAACATGAAAATCGAAAACCTAAACCATTAGAACGATAGAACAAAGTTTCTCTTTGGGATTGCAACACGAAAAACTTAGAAATGTCTGCGAAATGGAGTAAAAAAACTCTTAAATAAGTAACAGAAATACTTTCGATAACATGCGACGTGCATGAAACATAATTTTATTTTCTTTGCTAGAGCTGTGATAACGCGAGAAGCGTGTAAAAATTAATTTCATTTTTGTTTCTACGGCGCTGTGGAATACTCTTTTTTTAAATAAAAGTATATTTTCCAATTGCCAGGTTTCAAGCCTTCGAAACATCACCAACAATTCAGTGGAAAGCCTTTGTCTTGCAAAAAAGGTTCTGTTGAAAAGCTCTTTTCGATTACAGAATTATAGCTCGTAATGCTTCTGTTCGTTCTCTTCTGTACCGCCTTCTTGTAAAACCATGTTTTGCAGATGTGCCGAAATTTAATGGCAATCTAAAAAAGTTCTTCGCGGCTCCACGACGTCAGAAATATTGCTCATATCTGAAGTGAGAACTCTATGTTAAAACTAGGATATTGAAGTTTTCACAACATCAATATAAGGCTAACAAATTTCACAGAAGAGAGTAGGAAAATATGGAGAGAAACATTTGGGATGACTTTGATGAAAATAAAGGAAGAGGAGTAAAATACGTTCATAAAAACCAAGCCGATAGTAAGCGACAGAACCACGTCATTTTGAACATAGTTGCACTGCCGCAAAAAAAGCAATAGCAGAGCAAGATACTAGGCTTATAACACTGCTTGTGGCACACGAGCGAGAGGAAACCTAACAAGCAGCCTCGTCAAAAAATGAGTATTATTTGATCGGTGATTGTTTGTGGCATTCAGTAACTAACTTATTTCGTCTGATCTAAAGGGAACATGTGAGTAGAGCGCAATATTTATGTGTATCGGAGACAGTCTATTTTTCCCGTGAGGCACGACGACGGTGGAGTCCACTGAGTTTTTCAAAACCGCCCTTCCACTTTCAAATTCCGAGAAGAATTAAAAGTGAAAATAGATGATCTTTTGGGTCAGAAAATGGAGCCACTTCACTGACGTGTCAAAGAACTGTCCAATCGTGTATTGACGCCATAGTGTGTCTACCCAACGGACTATGTTCACTAGATAAATCACAAAGGCGTATTTGGCAAAGAACCATGTAAGGAAGGACTTGATTCAATCAAAGCGGCAACGATACAGCTACTAGTTCCGTTCCGTTCGGATGGCACATCATTGTACTCCATCATGTATGCTGCTCACTTTCATATTTAGATAAACAAGTCCTAGAAATGAATATAGCACAGTTCTCATCACATCATCCTTTTCCCATTTGGTGTAAGTGATTCCAGGCTGGATGAATGGCCATCCGAGGAAATGCACCTGAAGTCCGCTGCTGACGATGCCATCAGCTCGAGCATGATACTGAGTGCAAAATTTCCGACGGAGCCACTATCAGACTTTCATCAGTCTGATCGAAGTTGCAGTCCATCAAATCCATATTTATTAACATCAGGTAATTTTCGTGGATATGCCTCTGGAGTGACAAAGAAAGTACTCAGGATCTTCAGAAGACTAGTAGAATTTTTTTCCTCACTACCCTCTCACAGCATCAATTTGGTAGACACTTGTGGGTCAGTTTTCCGTAATTATGTAGACAGAAGGTATATTAAACCGTAAAGAAGAGAAAGAATAAATTTACTGAGACGGGAATCGGCGCCGTGGCCAAGTGGTTGTGACGCTCGTCACGGCGCGGGAGCCGAGCTCCACCCCCACCTTTCTCCGGCAGTCAACAAAAACGACCTATGGAACGCCACAGCAAGGCTATCCTCGAGATTGCAAGAAAACTTGCTCAATCAGTACTCTACGACGATCAAGAAGAAGACGAAAAACAAATTGAATGCTAGTACTGGGATCCGCACAGTGTAGAAAAAAAAACTGTGATGACGGATCAAATAAGTGCTAAAATGCTAAAAATGACGGGAATTAGCAACTGCAGGTGAGCTCTTCAATGTAGTCTCTGATGTTATTCCTTTGAACTCCATTCTAGTAACTGCTATAAAACGCGCGTTATTTTGGAGCTAGTAAAAATTATGCGGCCAAACCAGTTCGAAATGATTAATTTTGTTCTAAAGGTTTACTTAATTTCAGATAGTGAGAATAGTTCTGTAAAAAACAAAAGCTTATTGACGTTCCACAGTTTGAACACTAACATTAGTGACGACCGCCCACCGACAGTTGTTGGATCGCCCGGACCCTCAGGTCAGCTAGATCAACGCAGACATTAATTCATTAAGACTTTGCTTTCATCAAACAAACATCGAAAAATAATTGCAGAATGCTCTCAGAGCAGCTCATTCGAAGAGGCGAGGTTGGTTACGAAGGCATCTCTCAATGTGAACTGTAACAAAAATGCGAATTCATCCATAAGCAAGTCTGAGCAACAGTCCCACGGAAATGTTATAGTATCCGAAACACCAAACTCTCGTAATGCCATGAAAAAGACGAAAGTTGACAAAACAACAGACAATAAGTTGAAAGTGTCCAAAATTTTGTCTCGTCACAAAACACCAAAATCGCGAAGAATCATTAGTGAGTACTTACTAATTACTCAGTATTGCCATCTTTAACCTGAGTTCTTCAATTTCTAGTTCCGGAAAATCTTCGTCCGAAGAGCCCTGTTGAACGACCGCCATCAAAGGCAGTGAGTTAACTGGAGCATGATATAAAATAGATAACAATATAACTTTTTGAGCCTAAGAAAATAGAAAATAAAATGTACATAGATTGAGCAATTTCTCACTCTTTCAATATTTCACACTACTCTTCAGCTCATTCTAAATTATTTGTGCATCGTTTTCATCACACAGTCAACCTTTTCAATGAAATTTTAACGTTGACTGCAATCAATGCTTCGTTATTATGTTACTCCGAACAAAAATGCATATTGATTGATCATATGAATAGATTTTGTGATTAGTTGAGTGATAAACGATAAATGAAAGCTCGATATATTTTGAGAGACTGTTCTAAACCTTTTCGAAGTTTAGTGTGTCAGTGTGGTTAGACAAATTTCACGTCGTCCAGACCGAAACATTTCTCCCCTTACTTACTATCACTAGGGATCACTGGTGGGGCGTGTGGTTCTAATGGCGGGCAAGATCGCCGAAACGTATGTAAACCACTGACACACTGAACATCGATCAGGCTTGATGCAGCTTTTCAGAGTATGTCGGAGCTCTGTAATGAGGTGAAAGAAACATAACTGAAAGTGTTTCAATTTTGTGAAGCCAGCAACGCATCTACGGTAAATCACTAGGACAATGTCGGTCACGATTACTGCTCGTTTCAAGTTCTTAAAAATATCTGAGTGATCTCAAATTAAGACAAACACATTTATGCTTCTTCACTGTTTTTAAAATTGTTTTCCTGTCAAAAACGCTCAATAAACATTCATTAAGAAAAGTTAGTGTTTGGTATTTCCAAAAATAGTCACACTTTTTCGTGTAAGCTTCTAGATGAGAAAACGATATAATGAATGAGTAACTTGCAATGAACAAAAACGGCACAACGAGGAGCGTATTCGCCTTTACATGCTTTGCAAGAAATCAAATGCACCGTGCTCAAACTCAAAAATTGCCACCTCTACCGTTGAAGCGATTTGTGGAAATTTGCACAGACGATGAGTACTCATAGAGCTAAACAGCCTCGTTATGCAGTACCGGTTTTTTGCGTTTTTTCTCGATAATTGCAACATACTTTGAGCACTCAAGTGGTCGATTCTTGCATGAGTATTAAGAAATTGCTCTATTCATTTCGTCACCTAGCAGGGGTAATTTATGAAAATTAGGGTAGTAAGGTATTTTGACTACAGCTTAAGAATCTGTCTTCGTCTTTCCTCATTAGCACGTTGAATGTCAGTTGAACATAAATTCCTGTAGAGTAATAGCTATAATCTAAAGACTACATTAGATTGTTCCCATGTATTCAACATCATTAGCTCTGCCACTTGTCTATTGGAGAGGATTTAACTCCTAGCACCATATGATCATCACTGAGGTCTTCTATGACAAATATCAGGACCCTAGGCGTTTTGATCTCCCATTGGTTCAAACTATACAGATAAGATAGTCATAGTAGCAAACAGTTGAATTTGTTGAACTGTATATTTCAAGTCGACGAATGGTCAACTTTTGTGGATGACTTATCTTCTCATACACTATGCGAATCCTAACAGTTCCAGCATTAGATTCGTATCCTCGCATTTACTCTCCACAAAGGTCTTCGGACATGTCACGTGCTGAGAATATCGTCTTCCCTATCAATGTAGTACAATGCTTTTCAAGACTAATCAAATTAAAAGCGAATTATCAAAGAAGACTTTGTATGTGCCGAATGTCTCGTAAATGGGCTTGATCCGCTTTGATTTGGAATTTCTGAAACACTAGCCATGGAAAGTCTCGACATGGATTCCTTTATAGTAGCCAAATATCTCTTTAAAAAATGTAGTAAAAGTAGAAAGTAGCCACTTTCGGTAATGGCTTCTGTTTTCAAAACTTGGACCATCAGCAATTCAAAGTTCCTTTTTGATGAGTACAGAAGAGTTTATTATTAAGTCCTTCCGTAAGTTCTAGCGCTTGAGCAATAAACACCAAATTATTGATCAGAAGTAGTTTAAATTTCATGATTTCAATACCTCCCACTTGCTCATTTTCTCGTAAAAATTTTGGTATACAACTTGTCGACACTTGCTTCAAGATGGAGCTCTCGTGAAAACAATATCGCTTACTACCCATGCACGAATGGCACGTAGGGAAAAATGTTAGTGAAGCGGCTGGAAAATTAATGAAAATTGGGGCGATGATACGGATGCACGGACGGCTAGGAAGTGGTTCACAAAGTTCGAAGCCGGTGAGGACAGTCTGAAGAATCAATCGCGCTCGGGCCGTCCACAGGAGGCTTCACTTAATCTTGGGTGCCGCTTCACTAGCATTTGCCCCTGCTTCTGCGCGCCATTCGTGCATGAGTAGCAAGCGAATTGGTTACCATGACAGCTCCAACTACCTAGTGATGTAGAGTGATTTGCAGAGCTTTCGCGTCAGGCGGGACTCGAACACACATCTCACTCTATCCGGGCGCGTGCTCTAACCTGCTGCACTACTGACGCCCATTTCACACACCATTCTTTCTATGCTACAACGCATCTTTTTCAAGCTGCCAATCGTCAACCCTGGCCCGAATAGTCGGTATCGTCATTGAACCCAGCCAAATCGACAGATATTGGGCGTTGAATGATCAAATCGAATTCTTTTTGTTTGACCGCTTTTAGTGTGATATGTGATATTTCAAATACACCCAAAGGTATAGAGGGATGTACAAAACTTTTGCGCCACGCGGGACTCGAACCCGATTTGTTCATTCAATACCCATTATCTCTCGGCATGACTAGGTTCAATGTCGATACCGACTAACCGGGCCAGGCTGTTGACCGTTGGCGGCTGACGGATAGATGCGTTGTAGCGTAGAGTGGTGTGCAAAATGGGCGTCAGTAGTGCAACTGGTTAAAACACGCGCTCCCGGATAGAGTGAAGTGTGGGTTCGAGTCCTGCCTGACGCAAAGGTTTTGTACATCACCCAGTACATTACTGGGTATATCTAAAACATCATACCACCTCTAACAGCGGTAAAACAAAAAGAATCGATTTGATCATTGTGTGAGATCGCCAACTCTGCGTTTCATTTCTGCGCTCTTGAATTTATCTACATCGCTTTGAAGAATTTAGAGTATTTTAAAGGACAATGGATAAAGCTCCCGGCTTTGATCAATCCATGATGCGTCGCGCATTCGATTTCATTGAGCATTGTTAGAGGTGGATGAATTGTCAATCCGGGAGGGATGGAAGACTTGACGATGCCGGGGTGTGGGATTGAACCAAAGACCGAACGTGTGTTGTTGGATACTTCTAACCACATATGTGCTTGCACCGATATTGGGCACCAAAATTATAGAGTGCAGCTGATACATGTATTCGATGCAAAGCGCCATAAGAAAAGGCCCTGGGAATGATCACAAATTTGCAACATACTCCTTTAATAATAATCAATTATATTTTGCTTAGAAATCAAACAAATCAAATGAGATTCTCTAAATTCAATACAACAACGTGGTAAAAACTACATGAAATTTTTATTGAGCATATATTTGGCATAAATGCTTTTTATCTTTCTTACTATAATTTCTAATGCATTACCACTGGAGAAAAAGAGGATGACGGAAATACTAAAAGCAGTGAAAAGAATGAAGTACAGTATTATCGTGTACCAGTATAAGATACCTCCAGTTCCTAAAAAGATTTGAAATATTGATAGAATTGACAGCTGTATCACGAAAACTCTCAGCATCATTGAAAACGTTTGAAAATTGAACAAATAAATGCATAGGAATGAAAACACTGGCACGTCCGTTGTGAAGAACATGAGATAAAAAGTTTAAGAAGAAACGAAAATCTAAAAGGACTTTTCGTGAATCTTATTGCGTATATTGAATATCCTTTGTTGTACAATAATTTTGAGCAAAAATTTCAGTGACAATGTTTTACCCTATATCTCTATCGCCGATTACGTCACTACTATTCTATGTCAAGGAGTTCACATAAGCGAGTTGAACGCTCAAGATATTCCTTTCGTTCGGTGTAGATTAATGTAGACGATGTTCACCAGCGCGTTCATGTGATATACATGAAATAGTTTTCTACGTCATAAGAACGACTCGTCGGAATTGTCATAACTGAGTTGTGCCATTTTACCAACCATCACCAGGCCCGCTGTGATCAAAATCACAATCGATATGAAAATCGCCAGCAGTAATCTGGAAAGAAGCTGTTACAAAGTGAGTGGCACTAACGGGCTTATGAAATTTTTTTAACCTGCTTGAACAGACCTAAAACTAAGTATTAAACAGTGCTCCGGGAATGTAGAAAAAGGAATAACTAACATTATGTAGCAGAGAAATTTGAAATCGGCATGAAGGGTTTCAACTTCACAGTAAAACTAACAGCCAAGCACATTTCTCATTAATAGAAGACTTTGTGCGGACCAGGTTGGTCTCTAACAAGGAATGTTGAATAGTGTTCAAATCTTTGCTTACTGCCTTTTTTATTGGAGGGAATGATAGATATATAACCTTAATGTTGTTGAGATATGAAGAAAACTCGAAACCTCAGACAGATTCTGAATCTGCGAGCACCCTTTCGGGATTCCTTAGCATTCGACACCGATATAGGCCCTTATTTGGGGTTTCCTTCAGAGTGATTTGACACTTAAAGTTTTCAGCTCTGTTCGCACTTGAGCTATCTTGGAATTATTGGAACACTGATAAAGCACAAAACGGTGATCGTTTAAAAGAAGCCGCTAACTACGCGAGTAAAATTTATGCAATGAGCTTTTTCTGATGAGGTTACGAATGTGTTTGATTGAGTAGACTGCTTGTAACTTTAACTTTCATACGCACTGTACAAGGTACAACTGCTGAAATGCTGGCGTTTGAGAATTTCAGTTAGCTGTACAATTAAATAATTCATCTAAAATTTAATCTGCACTCACAGCCCTGCGCAGTTTGTACCACTCCTCGGAAACAACGTGTCTTCAAAATCTAAGAGAGTACACATTAATCACGAAGCACGGATAGGCTCGTCTAGAGAGAATGTTTTGATGTTCGCATAACTCGTAAAATCGGGTCGCCCAATTATTCAAGTAAGTAAAAGCTTGGTGAAAAAGTACATGTCTGAACATGAAGATTGAAACAGTTTTCATAATTTGAAGTTTAAAAAATAATTTCTACGTACGGCAGGGTTTGTGAGCTCAGATAAATTTGAGCAGTTAGGATTTTTGTGGAAGTATATAACTAAAAAGACTAGAAAAAAGCGGTGCTTATATGTTAGACGGCCACGAACAAAAAGCCGATCTCAATTACTAGACAGAAACTTTTATAGGTATTAGTAACATTTGAATGCTGAGTCACTGGCTAGAGCCACATGTGGTCGGTTTTTCAAAACACCCTTTTATAACGCTGTCAAATCAAGATAACATTATGTTTCATGCTGCTACATTTTTTTACTTATCTCGCTTATACTTTGCTGGACGAAACTCCTTCTCTAGAGTGCTAGTATTCCTCCGATAGCGCAAGTTTCCAAGGACTCAGAAATATGTTTACTTTCTAGAAAATGTCTTTTGATAGCACTGTAAGAGAAAGAAAAGATTCGTGCTTTACACCTTGCCGCATAGAGCTCTTTCTATAGACTCTCAGCAATCATTCGATAGTGTAAGTTTTGGTGATTCCAACAATACGCTTATTTTCTGAAAAAATCACTAACAGGAAAAATAAGATTGAGCTTTGCAATCTCGGCAGCCTTGTTTATCGGCTAGTCCATGGGGTCGGGAAGAGTGGGGCAAACTTCCGCTTTGAAAGAAGTTTCAGATAAAACGATCGAGTCAGTTACTACAACAGTTTCTCTACACGTTGATATGCTTTTCGTGCTCTTGGCAAATTATACGCGTGATGAAAATGAAGGCGAACGACGGGGGAAGCATAATTTTACTCTAGATGCTTCAGCATCATAAAAGGGTGTTTTAAAAAACCAGCCACTTGGGCCTCTAGCCATGGATTCAAGCTTCCAAATGATTGCTCAAACTCTTATGAAAAGTTCCTGTCCAGCGAATGAGATCGGATTTCCATTTGTAGTCGTCTATAAAAATACCATAAAACATGTTATTTAGGAAATATCAAAATAGAAAAATAAAAATGAACAAATTTTCAAAACGTTAAAAAACAGTTGAACTTGAGAGAAGAGAATCCGATTATAATGCATACCTATCGAGAACCGTGGCCAAGAACTCCCACTCTAAAGAGCACTGCCGTTTGCGGCGCAATTCGTCGACTTCGCGTGTAACCGCAGCCGACGTACGTCTCAGTAGCATGTTAGTACCTAGATACAAAAGCAGTAGCAAGGAATGAGAGTGAACTTGTACTTGCGTTTCCTTAACACGATAATGTTTCATAATGACGGATGAAAGTAAGTTATGTACTTGCTAGATCGTCTTCGGACAAATCCGTAAAATTGTTATCCTACACAAATCACCGTCATATTCTTGTGATTTTGTGATTTGATTGGGCAGTGGAAAGTTCCTGACGAAACGAAAAGCTGAAGTATAATCCTTACTTCAACATAGGTCCACTTTGCACAGGTTCTAGGACGCCACTGCTGCAGTAGCATAGAGGTGTTATGAAATACACACGTGGTTGCTGATTTGATCGCACCTCGGTCTCACCAAGCTTTCACTCCTTCGTGATCAGAAAACTGATACCAAATTTGTATGTGAGGATAGCTGTACTGATACGATTTTCCAATACGTCACCTTAAGTCATTGTGCAGGGTAAATATGCATTGAATCACGTTTGAAGATGTCTATTGAAGTTATGCGCAGCACATCGCTCAGACTTGATCAATACCCAAGCCGTACAGCTTTGCATCTTACGTAAGAGAAGACATTAGCAATGATCAAAAAAGCCTCAGAAGATTATCCAAAATTTTCGCTTTTGTGCTACATGCGCACTATGATGTGGTATTAGTGGCATCAGTAAAGTTAACATAGGGTGTAGATCAAAAGGTTCACTCTCACTTTCAGGTATGGCCAGTGTCGTGGCCAAAAATCCAGCAAATTGTCAAAAACGGAACAAGAACTGACCGGTAAGGGCACTCACCGCGCTCTCCCACAGCCCGTGCGTAGGCGAATGCACTGTGGACTGTGCGCCAGAGCGCTGCGATATGGCTGGTGACGATGGCGACGACACGTCGATCATCTGAATCGAATTAGAGCGAGCGAAACCCGGCTGCAGACTCGCCCCAACTGACTGCCTGGAAGCGACAGCAGAGATTCAGAGGGTTATTACAAGGCGAATACAAAACAATCTTACTGTGAACATGGATTAAATTTTGTTACAAAAACTCTAATATAAATGTACCTTTAAAGCGAATAAAGGAAAACTCAGCATATGTCTGTAAGACTGAAGCTCGTATCGGTTGTTAACTAGTTAGTTTGCAAATTTGTTAAGTAACTAGCTACTCATATGGCCAGAAAAATCCTTCTATTTTTCCGGTGTAATCCTTATGCACTCAAAACTCCCTGTTCACTCAAGAAGTACCAACAATATCACTTTTTGCTCAGAATCTTTTGAGGCTTTTTCTTGGCAGATGTTAAACACGAATAGCTGGTAGGGATCTCAGTGTAAAATTGGGGTTTTCCAACAGTTAGCTGCCGAAGCGTACGCTGTTGTTCATATTTGCTCAGTCTCAATGTCAATAGAAGAAAATCGAAATTGATTTCTCGGCGAACTGCATAAGACAGTACTCATAAAACAGAGAAGTATTTGCAGACTTCAACGGAGTTTAGTTAAATACTGCAGACAGATGCCTACAGTGAATAATAAGTGAATGTTGATACTCAGACTTTCAACGGTTGATATATCACTAACCGTTCAAGTAAAGGCAACTTATTCGGGTTTTCCTTAGATAGACAAGCGGTTTTCGGTGGATATGACGGCTTCCGTATTCGACGCCAGGTATTCAGTGGATCATCCTGAACACATTGATTGATTCTCACAAGAGTTTCTGTTAGCCTCTGTGAATGATAATTGTTTTGCATTTATGACAAGTCTATATGATGCTGCCAATACAACGTTTTTCATCTTTACTAAGTTACTGTCGCATTTAATCTTCATAAGAGCTGATTAATACTCATAAGATATTTTTAGCACTCAACTACCTCGATGACCTCACAATGAAATCGAAAGCCGGGATTCGAGGAAATGATAGTCAACCTTTCTTTAAAAGCCGCAAAAACAGGGAATAATGAAGCTTTGGGAGTTTTTGTTTAACAACAATGTACATCATATGATGAAGCGCATCACTCTGGATAAGCCGTATAAGAGCCAAAGAGCCGACTAAGTGCGATTATCGATCAAGAATTCGAATGTTGTAATTATTTAACAGTTCTGCATCACCAATAGTTTAGCACATATTGGAATACAAGCCCGTTTCCCTTCCCGTCCTCAGTAGGAAATATTTCTGCATATTGGGCCATAGTTACTGATATGGAACAGTGTAGCTCTCGAAACATCCGCTCAAAATCTTTTACCTCTTAAAATGGTTTGAGAGCCTGTAGCGCAGTGATTTAAGTTGCCCTGTGATGCATGTTTTCCACGGCTAGAGCCCAGGTTTCAGGTTAAGTAAGTTATTCCATCTATCGTAGGTAGCAAAATTGCTACGAAATCCGCTTATGGGGTTGCAAACACTGACCTGCTACAGCAGGGGCAATCACATCATTGTATCGTAATATTATACTGGTCAGATATGAATTCACATTGCAACGATACCGGATCAGTATCAATAGATCGAAGGTGGATCCAAAAAACGGACCAAAGCCGGAAGCTTTATTCTTTACTTTCTTGAATAGCTAATTGTTCGTAAGTGAAAATGATTGTCGAATTAGCCTAGAACTCACATCGAGTTCGGTCCATAATGTCGCGAGCGCTTCCGGTACGCTTAGGTAGACAAACGAAGGAATAACGACAAAAAAGTAATATCGTATATAAAGTGGAGGAATTTGTCCATATTGTCTTCGACCTAGACAACAGTCTTTGAGTAAATTCAATGCTTAGAGAATAAACACCATTAAACCATCACTGAACAAGAGTTGCTACTTTTTCCTACGCTTTTTTGAAACCCACGTGAAACTGGTCGCACTGGGACAAAAAATCCTAGTTGCATCAGTATAAAAAAATGTTACGCATTTACATAAGTGCGAATTCTTATGATGTCGATTGAACGCTCACTTCATTTTTGCTTTCTCAAATCAATAATATCTCGCATCTACAATACTATAACAACAGACAAGCCGGTTTAATTACAATAGAACAAATTTTGATTCAGTTATTTGATGAAAAACGAATATGAACATACATTGGACAGAGAGCACGACACTGGTAAGAAACGTGCCAATGGAGACGACGATGATGATCACCAGATAAAACCAAGCTACAACAAACATTTATATAACCAGAATTTATAGCAACATAGAACGATTTAGGAATAACCTCTCGACAGGTGTTCATTCAGAGAATGGTGTCTAGGACTTGGAGTGCCTGCACACTTCCATCTTCTTATTTATGCTCGCCTACAATTTTCTTTTTCCTCTCGTTAAGACCTCATTCTACTACATTACAACTGAATTTCACAAGATGAAATGCCGAATGCCAAAAGCAGTGGCTCCGATCTCCAAACTCCGATTCGTATATGCAAGTATACATAATGCAAAGAATGTAAAATCAATTATATATTATATAACACTACTCGCGAGTACCCAGCCCCACGTTTAGAGCTTATCAAGCTATACATGGGGTATAAAATGCAAAAAAACAGTAGCTCATATGGGCCTCATTCCCCTTACATCGAAAGAGCCCCTGGTACGGCAGCGCCAGATAGGACGAGTACGAAGAGGCTGCTAGAATCTGAGGCCAAACTAGGCTGCCAAGATCAAAACGGACTAAAATGACTATATGTACCTATGATGCTAGAACCCTCGTTCATGAATCCGTTGTAGAAGATCTATTGATTCAAGCAAAAGGGATAAAGTACGATGTCATTGGCCTAGACGAGAAGAAGCCATCCTTTTCACGCTGTTTATGACACCGGAGAAGAACTATTCCTTGGTACATGCGATCGCAGAGGTGTCGGCGGCGTTGGCGTCCTCGTCAAATCGAATTTGACCGTGAGCATTGGTTCGTTTGAACAGCTAACAACCCATATCGAACGATTACAGTTAGAACGATGTGGTTCTATGCCGGCTATGACCATCTTCGTTGCTTACGCACCAACATCAAGCTATGACAAAGACGAAGTCGAAGCGTTCTATATGGACCTCGAAAAATTCTTCAGAGAAGATCATACATTCGTCATGGTCATTGTCGGAGATTTTAACGCAAAAATTGGACCTAGAAGAACGTCTGAAGAACGTCACATAGGGACCCACGGACTAGAATGGAATGAACAGGATAAGAGGCTATGTGAGTTTACCATGACGACCCAAATCATCCATGGTAACTCACAATTCCAAAAGCCTCACTCTCAGCGACGGACGTGGAAGTCTCGCAATGGAGAGTACCATAACGAAATAGACTACATCTTTGTAAATCGAAGGTTTTGACTGACCGATGTCGCATTCCTAAGTTCTACTCGGGATCACACCATCGTCTTCTTCGCGCAACGTTCCGTTTTTCGCGGAGATGAGAAAAAGCCGTTAAATTCAAGCAACAAGTCTCAGAATTACCATAAGCTGGGATGTATCCGAATCATTAGTCTGCTCTTGGAAAGATACCGTTGTCGACAAATCGACGAAGAATACGATCGGCTCGTTGAAAATTTTCACGTTAGCGCTATGAAAGCCGAGAGTACTAAAGTCACGAAGGGACGCTTGTCTCCGCAGACACTCGAGCTGATACGTTAACGTGGAATCGCACGAGCTACAGGCAACCGAATCCTTACGTCCGAACTTGCGAAAGGCTGCAGAGAAGCAAAAAGGAAGACTTTGAAAAGAGACGAGCAGCAGTTATGGCAGAAGCTGGAAAGAGCATTCGCAAAGTTTAGCGTGGCTTCGCCAACTATAAGACCAAGATGTTGCACTCCGATACCCTGACGAGACACTTGCAGCTTCGAGAAGAGCTATGGAGAAAATCATCCACCAATACTACTCAGATCTCTTCGCTAGCCATGTCCTTTTGCCGTCATATAAATTGAAAGAGGATGAATATGCCGCTCCACCGGTCATCCCTACCGAAATCCGACATGCTATATCGTCGGTGAAGACCAGAACAACATCCGGTTCAGACAGGATTAGACCAGAACACCTGAAGAATGTGCCGCCAGTTCTCACCAACACCCTGGTTCCGCTCTTCACTCGCTACCTGTCAGAATGCAAGGTCCTCATTCAATGAAAAACCAGTAAGATCGTATCGTTGTTCAAAAAGGGAGACCTTTACGACATAGGTAATTATCGCCCAATCTGTTTGCTGTCCGTTGTCTATAAACTCTTTACTCCAGTCATCCTAAACAGGACTGACAGAACAGTGGACGAAGGACAGCCATGCGAGCAAGCACGGTTTCGATAAGGATTCAGTAGCATAGACCAAATTCATGCGACTACAAGAGTCATTAGAGTTTCAGGAAAGTGCAAACAACACTCTCTCTCACTTACAACGATCTGAGGAAAGCCTTTGATTCACTGGAGACAGAAGCAGTTGTAGAGGTTCTGGATAACCAGGGCGTTCCTGCTCCGTACATAATGGTCTTTCGTAAGCTTTGTAAAGATTTCACGACCAAAATATCGCCTTTCTACAATAATATCACCATTGACGTAAGAAGAGGAATTGGACAAAGCGATACAATTTCGCTAAGACTATTCACTGCCACCCTACAAAACGTCATACGAACATTGGGATGGGATGATATGGGCGTGGAAATTGACGATCGACAATCAAACCATTTTCGCTTTGCTAATGATATCGTCCTCATAATATTAAACATCAGCAGAGCGGAACGAAAGTTGACCGATTTTGGAAACGCCAGTGGAAGGACTGGTCTTCAACTAAATCTGACGATAACGATGTTTATAAGCAACGGATGTTTTGATTGCCCCATTCACGCTCAGCGGAACGACAATGTCCGAATGTTCCAATTACGTCTATCTAGGTCGTGGAATCAACATGATGAACGACCCAGCTCCAGAGTTGAGCAAGAGGAAGCGAGCGGCTTGGGGAACGTTCAAGAGCATCGAAGGTGTAGTGGAGAAGGCATAGAACATCCGACTCCGTGTCCACCTTTTCGACTCAACGAATATCCCTGCCCTAACGCATGCATCAGAAACCTGGTCGCTACGTAAGCAGGATGAAAGATCACTTGGCATTATCGAACGCGCAGTCGAAAGGTCGATGTTAGGAGTACTCCGTATCCCGCAAATGAGAGAAAGGATCCGAAGTGTCAACCTACGTCAACGATCGAAAATCAGAGACGCCGTTTTACAGGCCAGGATATCGAAAATAAAGTGGGCCGGACACGTGATGCACTTCAACGACAATCGATGGGCGAGAGCCGTTACTGACTGGATTCCTCGGGATTCAAGCGCTCCACGAAGACCACCGACCAGTTGGTTTGATTTCTTCACGAAAGTTATCAAAAAATGATATGATGCTCAGCTAATCCCTACAGCGAGGAGGATCCACTGACCTACTCTTACACGCGATAAGGAAAATGGAAGTGTTGCTGGTACCCGTTCGAGTCACTCGACGATCAAGGAAACGGCAGGTGATACAGGTGATTATATAACACTGGGATCAGCGACCAAGTAGCTAATGGTGCTTGGCGCGCGGGTGCCCTCGCCCTCAAAACGTTCGGCAATGAATAGTGAACGTTCTACGGGACGCCCCAGCCAGGCTATGCCCAAAGGTTCGGAGGTTTGCTCAACCAGTTTTCTACAACGTTAGTGAAGAAGATAAAATGCTCATAGGCGATGAGCACGAGGAGAGGAGACGAATTTTGGAAGTACTAGGACCTGTACAGTAAGAAAAAAGTGCCGGTCAAATAAGAGTGGTAAGAGTGATGATATATATACATTCACCAGATATTTCATCAGATTTACCAGACATATACATGCATATACATATGTATATATGCATACACATGTAGATATACATGTGTATATATGCATATAAATGCACAGTGCATACATTATATATATATATATATATATATATATATATATATATATATATATATGGTTCCAAAGTCATTCCACAGTCCGTAATTTTATTTTTCTTGCATAAATAAAATATTATAGAGCTTGTTTAACGCATAATCCGTATTTATCTTCAAATTTTAGAGATAGAAATTGCAGATTTTTGTGCAACGTCTTCACTGTATCTATTTTCACATCTTCAAACTCGGATGTGAGAAGAGAAAATGGTTCGAAGCATTTGTGGGGCTCAAAGGCAAGAAATTCACGGGCACACAATGCAGGGTTAGTTTAGAAAATTCCGTGGTGGTAGATTCCAACTCCAATGTACGAAAGGCTGCTGACGTGCTTCCGCTATTGACCACGACTAACTGTGGCTTCTCTCGAGCAAATAAACATAGAACGGTTCGAGTGTCTGCACAGCTCGATGTAAGGATTCAAATAACTTCTATAATGTTTCGTAGAAATTGTATTCTCTGTGACAACCAATGAAGAACAGTTTAGCGGGCTGCATAGTAGTAAATTCCACAAAACTTAGCAGAATCGAAATTGCTTCAAAAGAAGGTTCTGCTGATAGTTTGGTAATCTACAATTGACTCAATCGACCACACATTCTTGTATCCGATTGAAACAATCAGACAAAGAAGTATACTTCGAAGTTATAGTATTTTCACTGCGAAAAAAGCAGTGAAAATACTATAACTTCTAAGTATTAGTAAATAGAATAGCTATCAGCTCAACTGGGTTTATAAAGCGAAATCGCATACCCGACCAAACCTGTCAAAGGTTGGTGGCTGATAGCTGACATTGAGATGTTGAAGAATGAGTGGTCGGTCAAATGTGCCTCAGTGGCGTAGTGGTAGAGCACCGCGTCCCCGGATAGGATGAAACGTGGGTTCGATTCCCGCCTGAGGCCGTGTTTTTGTTCACCACTCAATTCTCTTAGTTATACAAAGAAGTATGTTCAGCAACTCTACGAAATGCAGCAGAAACTCTAACGATTGCTCTCCGCCCTACTAAACGAAGAAGCATCAATTCTTTCCACGATAGAACGCAAGCACACGTAAAAGAGCCGACTCTGCGACGGTGTAAGGCGCTGCTTCAAAAAGCTCTCTCTCTCGTCCCCTATACTCCCCAGATGTTTTGCTTACCGAATACCATTTCGAACAAAGTTTAGACAACTTCTTGCAGCAAGGTTTTTGAAAATAAGCTGTGACTCAGATTTGCTTCAAAGGTTTCATCATTTTCAGTAGTCGGAAAGTTTACATAAAAATCTACAATAGTTTTTTCTATTGTAACAGTTTAATGAGGTAAGATGTGCCACTGTGGAGATACAGATGTGGAATCTCTAGTACTACTGCCCTACTAAACACATGTGCTGAATGTAGATCACTGAAATGAAAATTATGAAGGATGAACCTAAATGATTATGCGTATTGTTTCTGACAACTCGCTCAAAACAATGCAATTTGATGACATATCTTGAGCCTTTCATAAGGTCTGTTAGGGCACGTATACATTAAGAATTGAATGAACCAACAGTCAGTTTCTCGTGGATCTGCCCCTATATATAGAAATCGTGAACGAACTTCATACACTCAGCGTACAGTGAAACATTCACCGTGGCGCTCTCTGAGAGAGGATGATTATCGATTGCATGGCGCATGGCTGCTGCGCGAACATATTTACAAACATTGTAATTGCAGCTCAATAAACTGTTTGATCGAAAAAAACTATTGAATCTGCAGATTTTCAATTGAAAACATCCTGACTCATGAAGGTTCTTTTCGGCTTGTGAAAGCGATGAACTCGTTGAAGCAAATCGTTGAAGCAATCGAAGCAATTGATGAAATCGCTGAAACAATTGCACTTGCAATGTTTGCTACATATGTCCACGTAACTTGCAGTGTACGGCAGTAGAAAGGAAAACCTTAAACACAGTAGCGCACCGAGCTCCGAAAGGCCATTTGATTGCAGGACAAATTGTTTTGTTCCAAGGAAGTTTCCTTCTTTTTGTGATGCTCGCTGTAACCATCTAATGCGCACGAGATTGCTGTACGCCATTGATAACAGCGACAACGTACAAAATTAGTTAATTTGCTTCTTTCTTTCTAGTCTAGCTTTACTGTGCAGCTTTGAGATTGTAGGTGTGTGAAACGTTGGTAGGAGCAAATGAAGTACAAGTGAATAAACTGTAGATTGGTAAAGTTATGCTTCTGTCACGATTAACCCATTCACGACCGTTCTACACGAGCGTCATTGGGGCGACATATCTATGTGAACGGATATGGTCCATATTTTCAGTGAGACCTAGAAAAGGAGAAGCTTACTAAGTTTTTTTAAGATGATTTTCTATTGTTGAGTTTTCAGAAAGGAAAGAAGGAAAAAGATATTACGGAAAAGAAACAGTCATCTTTTGAAGTGCGAGGTTTGAAGGACTAGGAATGCACAAAACTCTGGAAGCATTTTGAGCATATTTTGATAATTCACAAATGAACCACAAGGACGAATGTATTACTATGACACAAAGGATAGCGAATTTCTTCATTTGATAATTTCACCAGACCTAGACGATGTATGGAGGCGTCCGTGAACTACTGAACCAATTTAAATAGTTTGATATAACGTCCTTTTAGGCTCTGAAGAAGGCGATGTGGCCGAAACGCCAGTCATCGAGCTACTGCTATTACTGCTACTACTACTATTATTATTATTAATATTACTAACCTCGCGTCGGCTAATCAAAATAAGTTTTGAAGATTTATTTATATTCGAAAGACTAATCAGTAGTGCACAGGCTATGCGCCTAAAATCGATGCGCATAACCGTAGAATGGGCCAGGAAGGCTACAAAAACACCGAGACAAAACCACTCAATATCATCTCTATTTCTAATATGAAATTGACAATGCTCGTACCGATTAGAGGTATAAATTCACTGGTGGTTGGCATTTGGTCAGACACCATCAACATTAAGATCGACATGGCTAGCAAAGTAGTGATTCCTGCAAGATTTAAAATTCCAACTAGGAACTGGTAGGTATTACTACGGTTTAACGAACTCGTCTTCCATAAATTTCATCTCCAAGAATGAAATACAGTCATCTTCAGCCTTGAAGCTTCCCTATGCTTGAAAAATTTCATGATCAGGAGTAACCTCATTTCTCAGAGGATGGCCGTTGAAATTGCATCGCATGCAAAAGCAGCGATTTGAAAGCGCTTGTGAATTTTGTTGTTTAGTTAGCGTTTTTTTCGCTTCGAAATAAATTCGAGATTTCTACCTTCTTTAGCACTATATCTTTATATATGGCCCTCCAGACCTTTAGCCGTCTTTTCGACGTTTTATTGCAATCCTTGGCCACAGTCCGGCAGACGCGTGTTTCAGCAGTTTTGCCATCATCAGCCTTCTTTCACTCGCCGCTGTCATAGACATAGAGCGATGAGGAGTAGTACGTTCTCAGCAAGTGAAATCATGGCTGTTACCGTACGTATAGTTGGAACCTTGCGGCTGGTACAAATACATATATTACCTTTTGATCGATCTTTTTTTTAACCTCTATTGAGAACATTCACGTATAGCCTTCGAGGATATTCAACCTCTATGATGGGGGGCGAGTGGCTAAGAAATAGTTCTGATCATGGCGATATCGCTGAAGTGCGTGTCCGCCGAACTGTTGCCATGAATGAAATTATAAAATAACCTCGAAAAGACGGGTAAAAGCATTGTTAAAGACTATATATGTATGTTTGACGAAGTTTTTGAGGGAAAGTCGATCAACCCTTCTGGGACCACAGTTGAAATTTTCGCGCTCAGTGCGATTCACAATTGGTGAGTGATTTTGGTTATCTAAATCGGACTTTTCATCCTTTTGCAAATAAGTAGAGTAACTCATCTAATATTTATATACTTCACGACGTCCTCTGCACGCTCGTGCGCTTTTAATGCAGATATAATTCTTATGTGTAAACTCAAAGCTCTTTTTCTTCACGCAATGCAACTGTTGTTGTCATCCTGTGAATTTATAATAAGTTGTAAGAAAAATATTATGATATAAATCTGTTAGTTGCATTTTAGTTTGAAAAACTCAAAAGTCGTCGCAGTGGCTGAAAATCACAAAATCACGAACAGTTTCTCAGAAACGATGGTGGATAGTGCACGCAGTGCCAGGTCATCAATAACTCTCATGCTAACTGAGCGTGGTACTTCTCCGTTATCGATAGGGAAATTTGAGAAATCTTTTTTGCTGGACAAAGTCTTTCTCATAAATTATTAGTAACTACTTGAAAGCCAAAATCTCGGGGAATCTGGAAGTTACATCACATAAGTTTTTTCTAGCAGCTATGCGTCGAAGAAAGTGTATCTTGGGACTGCACTTCCACAATGTCGTCAGAAAAGTAAGCAATAAGGAATGGAAGTGCGTTGTTTCCGCATAAATGTGGCCACCGTATTGAATAGCACAAAATTTTTAAGACACGTGGACGTTTTTAGTACCAAGAAAGACCATTATAGAAGGTATTCAGTAACATATCATATTTCTGAGCATCAATTATCTCTAATGTATGGACTTTACTATAAAAATACCCACAGACCCGCCGCGCAGTTCCAGCCATGGGCTAACTACTGAGAGCGCGAGACGCGATCTTTTCTACGTTAGTCGGCTGCACCAAAAAATCGCATAGAGAAATATAACTGTTAGGACTGTTTCTTTTCGAGCCATCGGATTACTACCACAACTTCGCTGCGGCGTAACTTCTGCTCGTGGTTACTACGGGGTAGTACACTAAAACTTCAGTGAAAAAGCCTTATTTGGTAAAAAAAAATGCAAGCAAACATGAGCCCAAAAGACACTTCAACCAAAAAAAAAACATAATTATTTTTCTTCATTGCTACAACTCAGTGGAGAAATGTTTCAAAAGATCAAGCGCAACATTGGAGTAGCAATATTCTCAGCTATCGTGTGGCTACTGAATGTCACATAAAAAATCTCTGCTCGACGAGAAAACCACTGAAAGGCTCGTACAATGAATGGTACGCGTGGTGCTGAAAGGGTCGAAGAAGGCGTTATGTTTTTCTCTACAGCCAGTTGTGTTAGCTCTTGAAAAACAAGAAAAAAGTGAATTGCTTACCAAAAACAGTGTTATACATTGCATGGGATGCCAGTCCAGATATAACTTTTAGCAGTTTTTGATCAGTAATATATTTTGAGAGTTAAAATGTTTACGGAATAGTATAACAGATTTGGTACTCAGTCCATAAGCACTAACTTTCTATTTACTCACTTATGCTATACTATGAACGTTATTTCTCGTGGTTGCTTGTCGCTGGATGAGTCCACTAAATTCACATGCCTTGCACACTTTTGTCACTTTAATCTCCTAAGGGCAATTTATCAAACTTTGGCAAGTCCTCATCTCTCCGAATGACTTCATGTTCCTTACACTCAAGTGGTTTAAGGAGCCTATCAATAAAAAAACATGGTTCGTCATCTGGCTCATTGGATGCCCTCCTCCATCTAGAGCAAACAATTTCACGCAGAATGGTCAAATTGTTGGACTATTACAAAGCTGTTAATCGTTGAAATTGTAAAAAAAGATGCCTGAATAAGTTTTTCGAGCAAAAACGTTTTGTTCTGTTTGCTCAAAAAGTGGGAAGTTCTTGTGAATTCGCTTGCTGGCAGAAAAAAATGATGATGAGGAGGTTTATGACGCCGTTAACAGGTTGGAAAACAACGCACTTGTGACTGATGTCGGCTCTGGGGATTACGAACTGGACAATGAAGAATTATAGCTGAGAAGATGAAGAGATTTTTGGTGAGTCGTCAAGGAAGATGCTGATCAATTCTTCCAGAGGCTGCTCTGCACAATAATGACTGAGCGCTCTTTTGTGCATATTTCAGCTACGTAGTATAAAAAACCTCTTTTAAAGGTTTTTAGAAGTTCTGTATCAAAGTATATGTATCTTTGAGTTATATTGTCACAAGAAAAGTGGTAAAAGTGTGCATGGAAAGTTTGCAAGGCTTTGTTTCCCATTAAAAAAATGTATTTTTAGGAGGCGCGGGTATGCCTTTTTTACCAAAAATACTATGGTAGAAGTCTTCTCAGCAATACTCCATCTTCTTGGAGCGATAAAGTACTTTCAAAATCTGAACTTCGCTATCATAATTACTAGTAAAATCGCTGCGAGTTCGAAACAACAGTCTAATTACTCCGAAGGCGAGATTAACATTGTCTTTGTTGCTATAGCGCACTAAAGAGGCCATCACGAACGCGCATCAGTTTAGAATCGCCACTTCTCGAGGATCAAATGACTACTGATAAATTGATGAAAGAGTTTGGACGTTAAGAAAGCTAAGCAAAAATTAATGCGTAATATAGAACTTATCAAAAAGTTTTCATGTACTCGAAGTTTCAGCCTCATGACAGCTGTATATATCAGTGAATTGACGTTTATTAAAGCGGAGTTTGATGGATAGATTTTTGAAAAAATCAATGGCAGCACAGCTTAAAAATCGGATATGTCAAGGAAGACTTAAAAGGGTAATGCAAGCATAGTCGCATCTTGAATTGCTTTCAGTCAAGATATAATACTGGAATTCAAATAAAGAAACTGACTGACACGTTCTGACTTTGCCTTTGAATACATGGTTATGGTTTAGCGCCAAAATATTGTGCTAATGTCACCATCATGATAAATCCGAAGGGCGTGTGAGTGTAAGCCATTGGAAAACTGACCTAAATTAATCTTTTCAGTGCGATCGTCGTCGGTGGATGCAGGTGTGAAGAAGCCGGTAATAGATACGACGGTAATAATTGATGTCGGAATGATTAAATTCACAACGTAGTAGAGAGGCTTCCGCTGGATTACCAACGATGCTTGCAAAATTGCCCAAGGTTCCGGGCAACATGCGTACTTGTACTGAAATCAACTTAATAATTTGAGAATATCAGCACTCATAAAAATGGGAAAAAAATGAAGAAAGGCGAGTAAGTAGCTGCTGTTCACTAAATACTCACGGCACAAAAGGAGATGATAACACTTAGTAAAATTCTAATATTGCTTCAGTCAGAAAGGTGCAGAGTAAGCCTTTACCGGGAGGCTAGGAAATATCACGAAATTGAAAAAAAAACTTGTGTTTAGGTTGTGAAGCTTTTTTCTACGCCAATGTTTGTAAATGAGGAATATCTGTAAATGTTTTTGTGCCATTAGTAGTAACTGATTGCATTGTACAGAAGGCACAATACTCCTTAAGTTTTTTCAGAAAGATGATCTAACTAGATAATTCTGCTATGCGTTAACAACATACATAGATTCTACTGCTGCGCTCGAGACATTGAAACAGCGCAAAGTACAGGAACGCAGTAGCGAATTGTATGGACAGTATAGGACGTCTGGGGCATGCTCTGTTCGATATTTCTTCATAGGAACGGTACCTCGTGTCGATAAATCTTGAACGACTTCACGTCCCATTCTTCATTTGGAATGAACGACGCCAAATTTACTTCAGGATCACTGTAGTAGTCGAGTGCTGATTTCGAATTCGTCCAGCTTGATATTGTCAAAGTGCAATTCTGTCGATCGTATGGAAAGTATCTGAAATTGTGAATATGTCAACAAATGCAGGAGGTTGCTCAGGCAAAATAGATCATTAGTTTAAAATTAATTTCAACGCTCGTAATCTTCTGTCGACGTCTGAAAACCGGTACAGAGTGGTAAAATAAAGAGCATGAGAGACGAAATAAGCTTCTCAGATTTTAGAGACTTTTATTATGAGTAAATCATAAGACTGCGACAGTTTTATGTCCTCTAACAATTCAAATACTCGGCTTTTCATATATTGCTTCCTTTACTTTCCATAGACGTGCTCTCACCATCTGATAACACTTAGTCATTTATATGAAAGAAGTCTCAAAAGAAGTTTGTAAGTGAGGTTTTTGGTGAAGAATAGTGAGAATGCATTGAATGGACTACTTTGTTTGTTTTGTTCTCAGAACCAGAATACTCTTGAGTAGGAACGTAGTAAACACTGGTCTTTGTAATCTCCATAAGAAATTCTGTAGTGAGACATTGTCGTCTCAAGTACATGTCACTTGGAGAACATTTCTGAGCTCTTAAGCAGAAAGATGAGGCTGTATAACAATATGTAAATCTGTTCCATTGACAGACTGAAAATGATCCAACCTGATGTTCAGGCGGCAAGTGACGGTGTAGATGGCCGGATAGAGGAACGACATCATGGAACCGTTTCTGCCTTTCCAGTATTGTGATTCGATCTTCACGTTCATATAGCGTTCAGTTTCGTCACGGCTCATCTTCACACTAAAATTGGCTGCGCATAAAATTTTTTACTTTCCCTTTTCTATGCTAATTAATCATGGATCTTTCCTATTATATCAGAAACTGCATTCCTAATATTCAAAACAACGTCACATGCATATAGTGAATCAATCATTGAAAAAGCAGTCATCGTTCTGTGATAAGTACCGATCATTATTGTTGAAGCCCATAAGCTCAACTTTCTTGAATGCCTGTAAAGGATTATGTGAAATACCTATCGCGTGTAGAAGTCGTTTAGTGGATTCTTCTCGCTCTAGGAATTTTTCGACCATTATATATTTCTTTGCGGCTTTTCGCAAGGAAATCAGACTACTGCGTCACTGGTGTTCTTAAGCTCTTGACAGTCTCGCGTGTAGTACATCATCATTGACTTTCGATCGCTGACATAAGCCGAAACTTCGCATCCTTCCTCTCGTTTGCGAAATACAAGTTACTTCCATTATCGACTACTCCACTGCTCGTTTGATTCGTTTAACGCTGAATGATCTTTCATTCTGCTTAAGTAGTCCATATTCTGATGCATATGTTAAGGGACGAAAAATTGCTGAGCTGAACAGATGTACACGTAGTCAATTATTCCTTGTTTTCTTGTTTACAGTGAGTAGCACGAGAAAAGTGATGGCAACGTGCTAACCTTCATGAGGTTTTGTGGATATTTGTATTAGAGATTAGATTATTGATATCAACTAAAAGATCAATCTAATTGAAATGAATGCAGGAAATGTTTTGCTGACGATGGAGTATAAAGAGCATTGCCAGTATTTGCGATGCATAATCCAATCTCGAATCAATGAAGTAGTGAAAAACTGAAAAAATCCACGGCGATAAAGGTATTGAAATGAGAATTTCGAGATTAATTTCAGGATTATCTCTAATGTTATTGATCAATAATCATGTGTATCATTGCACACATCATTTTCACTTTGATTAATCCGTATCACAATTTCTTTTCACCGCGGATTCCATCTTTTAGCCCTCAATTGTTCTTCGCGCGTTCATCGCTTGACTGAGGATTTGTCTTCTCCATGAATGTCGTATATATAATTTGGATGATAGCCAGTCTGAGGCTTTCGTTACTTATTGCCGACGAGTGATGGCGGGATCATCACTGTGTCCAACATCACTAGCAACTTTAACACCGACCCCTAACCTCACACTATATCACATATCATATACATTATATATGTATATATATGTAACTATTTTCTCCCAATATCATACCCAACATTGAACTCCATATTCAATATAATATATGGCAAAGCCAAGAAGATAGAAGGATAAAAACTCCGACTTTGATCAATACCTAAGGGATACGTCATGCTTTCGCTCTCATCTAATATCTCTTGAGATCACTGAAGGCATATCTAGCTTTTACCGTGTCTCGCGGCCCCACCGATCTATCGAATAAGTGTTGCTATCCTCCCAGAAAGATCTAGTAACATTTCACCGACTCCGGGAGACTTGAGAGCTCTAAGCGTGAAATCGAGCCATCGACCTTTGTGTTTAGCACAGTGTTTAGTAATGAAGTACAGCACAGAGAATAAGAAAGGCGCTGGCTCAGTTCTTTCTACTCTTTTGCATCGATCAACTGAACACCTGGTGATGCTTTAAATCAGCTACCTTAAAGACTGCAAACAGGACGGCTTCGATTAGCACTCTACAACATCTGTAAAGAAAATGAATTCCTGAAGCAGCAACCGAGTAGCACGTGAAATGTTCGTAGACTTTTGCTGCCGATGAATGCGAGAAAATAGCAAGAAGTACTAGGACACGCGTATCAAAATGTGATGAAAACTCGTCTAGGATGAAAAAATCAAGAAGAGTCAAATTCACTTAAATTTGTTTCTTTTGGAGAAATTCTTGATGGTGCGAGATTGTGCTACTTCCTAGAACCACTTTACGTGAAAGTTTAAGACATTAGTTCAAGTTTTCTCACTCTTCCGCTTTTGTATAACGCAATTGTCCTAGATGAACTTTTTCACAAAATCACTTGCTGCCTTGTTCGTTCATGGGTAATGACGAAGATCAGTTTTCAATCTGCAACGTAATCGAATCTCGTTCAAAAGTGTCAGCGATCAAACCAAAAATCCCCCTGCGAGCTATGTAGAAATGAGCAGCATCTTCTTATGACGGATGAATGAAACCGGAAAAGACGTGTTCTAGATCTTATAACGCTAAAGTATAAAGTTTCTAGCGTTGATAAATTTTTGAGGGAATCGCCATTCGTTCGTGTTCAATTCTTAGCTTCGTTTGAGGTGAGTGAATGCATATCTGACTTTGACAATGACTCATGGTGGCCTCCCGCTATTCAGAGTCAGTGCTGCTTACCTTTCCAGACAAATCTGAGGCCAGTCTGGTACAAATTTACCGACTACGGAAGAATGGATGACTTGGTGAGCCATGAGTACGAAATCGAACCATTGACTTCGTTTGCGACGTAAAGCAACTCTAGCCACTGCGCCACATGAGCTCCTGTGGTTCTTATATTGAGCGTGATTTCACTCCTCTCAAAAACAAATTCCTTAGAAATGCATGTTTTGTACAAATGTCCAGCAAGACGGCTTTCAAGCTTAATCATCCGATGTAGGTTTGTCATTTTGCGAACAAGCTTAACGGCGGTAGTGAATGGTATTAACCTTATTTATGGTGAATTTCCGAACGGAACGGTTGAAATTTTCACAGGGTCATTCAAACAAATCAAGAAAGATGTTATGATATTTGATCCACAGTTTGCAAATATGCGAAAGATGGTGTTATTCTGTTGAACGAAGAAGAACAGAGGAGCTCAAAGCTGGGGAAAGGAAGGGTAATGGAGGTAGAGATGATAATAGAACAAAATGGTGAACGGATTTGAAAAAATACCTGTTATAGAGGTAGGTATCGGGAATCCAGAGATATTGAAATGGAATGATTGTCGAGTTGATCATACCATACTCTTGCGGATTCCACGAAAGGAACTCGTCGCGCCACTTTTGTATCATCCACACATTCAGCTTAATGTTCTGTGATGGCTCATCCTGCAAGATGTCCATTTCTTCATCACGTAGCCTTTGAGTATTTCTCATGATTGGCCATAACTTATTGCCGTAAATACCGATACAAACCCAATATATCATTTTGAAGCCACTAATTCATTACCATAGTTTTAATTGGTATGACCTTAGACTTTTGATTTTTGATTTATGTGAGCTCTGATTCACTATTCTTATGCACTTCGTACCTATGATTATTAAAACAGGTGGCATTAATGTGCCCCATAATTATGTTTCAAATACTGAAGACAGATATCCATTCAAGCTCGAAATTTCTTCCATCCAATCTATTGCATCACCACTCCATAAGTTGAGCAATCAACCCGCTCGAAACGGCAATTCGTCGATTGCGCAGCGTAACTCGCAAGCGGCGCGCAATTTCCATCATTTAATGAGTTTTTTTTCTCCGTTTTGGAAAAAAATCAAGGTTTTTCGTGTGTCTCTGGTACTCCACGACCTTCTCCATACGACCATGGGCTCCGGTGCATATATAACTCTTATGTGCAAAGTAAACTATGAAGCTCAAAGAAGAAAATCAAGAATTAAACTATGAAGGTGGAACGTAATCTACTTTTTGATCTTAAAGCGCTATATACAAATCTTCATGACAACCAAACTTAGGCTCGAATTTTTCATGATTTAAGCTATCAAAAATTTCAATGAAAAGCTATCCGCACAGATCTAGCTGGACAAAAAATGCGTGCCGAGTGTGAAACGTAATAATATTTTCGCTGCTACAGCGCAATAATAGGCATTTTAAGAGATCAAATACAGCGCTAAAATATCTGAGATTTGAGATTTCGAATGATTACCATAGGTTTGGTAAATAGCTCCGTCCAGCAAAAAAGGTCCCTACAAATAATTGGGCGTGGAAAGGCACACGCCGTCTTGAACAAACTGATCACAGAACTCTTTAATATCATCGAACGAACTCGCGTAGAAATCTAGCAGAAATCTAGCAGAAATCTTTCCCATAAGGAACAGCGACCGTAGCTAGTAAAAGGTTTGAAATCTCGTAACAAGGCACTTTCAAGGACCTAAAAAATCACGTTTAATCACCGATTCATCTCAACAAAGAAGGAACACGAGTCTTAGTGGACGAGGCTGCAAAACAAATGCCTTGAAAGAGGTATTTCAGTGCAGCCTTGGGGCGTCATCGTACACATGTTCGAGTGAGTAAAGGGTTGAGTGCAATTGGAAATTTCGTATTGAAGCCTTCTTTTGCCAACGACATCGTAATTCTTTCGAGAAGCATTAGCGAAACAGAAACGATGTAGAAAAAAGCGAAACGAACTGAGCAAAAGGAGATAGGATTACAAATCAATCAAAAAAGGACCCCTCAATCATGGAAATTATAGGTGTCCTAGAGTCAATATGGTCAATCCCCAGCTAATATTTAGGTGACAATGCAACTATATATTTCGTAGGCTCAAAAATGATGGCCGCTGACAATTTTCAACTATTATAATTGAGATGTGTGGAATTATGTGCAAAAGTTTTGCGTCAGGTGGGGCCTTCTCTGTTTTTCCAAGTGTTAACAATTTTTCGTCTCGTTATACTCACCACTTCGATGATCTGATAAAGCGAAATACTGATATGAACTTTGAGGGACTTGGAATGATTGAAGATTGGTCTCACGCGAACATCGTACCTGCAATCATTAATCTTCCAGTAAAAGAAAATATAGCGCAGATTTCAAATGGACACAAAGATGAGAAGTAAACGGCGACATACCGATCCCTTGCCAGAAGATCTCTGGTGAGTCGCACAAGAGGCGTATTCTCCATTGCCAAGTCCTTACGAGAGCTGTTGCTGAGAATTTCACTCACTGAAAACTTCAACCTTTTCTCATCAAACGCACACTCTAATAAGAAGCGGTGTCTTGAAATGAATATGACAAACGCAAGTTTTTTAGAGAAAAAGAAAAGAATTGAAGATATCCAGTTTTTTTTCTGGAGAACCGAAAAACATTGAAAAGGACATAAATAAAAACATGACCCACTCGTATTAAATCAAACAGGCTAGGAAAAATTTTTAAAAGCTTTTTTTCTTCGTAACTTATCCAAGGCATCAAATCGATCAGAGAAGATAATATTTGACATCTGGATTGTATGTAACCACGCCTGTTACTCAAAGTTTACTTTATAATTAATCACTCAAATCGGAAGAGGTGATTAAATGAATCAGTGGTTCAAACCTTGAAAAATTACTCTTGTTAGCAGAATTCCACAACTATTTTTTGCTGGTTTAAAATGCTTAGCATTATAGAGGAATCTGGGTGTGCTAAAGAAGAATTTAATTCCAAAAAAAAAAGAATGTTTTTAGCCTAAACGAGGTTGGTACGCCAGGGCCATACACTGGTGTTTCGGAGGTTTCGGCCTACTCGTCAGTGACCCCCGCCGCACATTACACCGAAATCCATCGACTGAACAGTGGTGATGGACCAGTGTCATTGTACACTATGCGGTCACCACATACCCCCCCCCCCCCCCTCCTTGCTTCAATGCAGGGCTTAATGTGGGGCGGGGGTCATTGACGAGGAGGCCGAAACCTCCGAAACACCGGTGTATGACCCTGGCGTACCAACCTCGTTTAGGCTAAAAACATTCTTTTTTTGGAATTAATTTTGAATGTTCATCACGAGGTTTTAAAAACAGTCGATCATATGAAAAATTTAACTATTTGTAGATTTGTAAACACATTTTATATGTCAATCTATACTACAGCACTCCTGTTGTCGTCGATCAAACAGCACTAAACATTTTATACCCAATGATGAAGAATGGTGTGCAAAAGCATTGGTGTCAGTCGGGGCTCAAACCCACATTTCATCCTATCCGGGACGCGTGCAAACCATTGAGTTACCGACGCCCGTTTCGACACAACTCTTTCTACACGACAACACGTTATCTGTCAACAGCCAACCGTCAACGGTCTGGCGTGAGTAGTCGTTATCGACATTGAACCCACTTATGCTGACAGAAATTAGGTAGCGATAATCAATCCGAATTCATTTTAATTGACCGCCTTTTGCGGTGGTATGATGTTATAATATAGTGTACTCAGTGATAAAGAGTGTCGATAGCGACTACTCACGCAAGACCGTTGACGACTGGCTGTTGACAGATAACGTGTTGTAGCGTAGAAAGAGTGGTGTCAGGACGGGCGTCAGAAGTGCAACGGTTCAGCACGCGCTCCCGGATAGGATGAAATGTGGGTTTGAGCCCCAGTTGACGCAAATGTTTTTTGGACACCACCCTTCATCATTGAGTATATTATAACATCTTACTACCGCAAGAGGCGGTCAAATAAAATGGACACTAAACATTCTTGGCAATAATTTTACATCTTAACGATTTTTCCCAAAAAAATGTTCTACAGGATGAAAGCGTAGGAGCAAATGTATAAACAACACCATACATGCTTCCTCTAGGTCTTTACAAAGGAATCGAGCTAATGATTCCACTTCGGACATAGCTTCCATCAAAAATGTAAACTATTCAAAACGAACAGTCTAAGAAAGTCATTTTCCAACTTTATCACATTGGAGAATAAGTAATCACGGCGTAGCTGGCTGGTGCAACAAAATCAGTATTCAACAGTCAATTTTAGCGCGATGAACTGATTTCTTAGGATCGTCTTTCATTACATTTCACAAAATGGAAAATAAACTTAAAAAGGGGCTCTGACTAATGGCTTCAAAATTCTACAGTTATCGTATCTATGGAGTTTATTTATAGATTTCACACGTTCTCAACGTGAAAACACATTCAGCCTGGTCTAAAGGGAGCGTGCGATTGGAGCGTGATATCTACGCAAAGTGAAATCATTCCATATTTGCGGTCGTACTTAAGGAAGATGGGAGCCATTGGGTTTATTGAGATCGTGTGTCGGCAGTGCAATGTCCATATTGAGCCGAATGTATTTAGTGGGCATTGAAAATTTCCGTCATAAAACTATGTAGCTAGTACGTACCGACATCTGCTTCGGCGAGAGTGACCATGACGACAAGTAAACTGACGATGACGAAAAGGTAGTCAGTCATGTGAAAATTAGGGTCTTGCGGCACATAAGTACATATAACTGGAACACCGATTAACTGATTGAGTGAAAATGCCATAGAAATATTACAAAAAGAATATTGATTTTGTCGTGTAGAAGCGATGAAATGAATGGCGAAGGAACAGTAAAAAATACAAAAAATAGCTTAGACAGGTCATTGAACTAACAAGACGACAACTGTCAGGAATTGCTAGCAACGGAGTAGCACCTGAATACTGCGGAAAATTCGTATAACGGAAACTGCCTCTACGTCGCAGAATAGCCAAAAAAGTGCAAAACGAAAACTGAATTTGGTCACCTCATTTCCTATGCTTATGGAATCAGCCAGGCTTCAGCTACGCACTGATGTATTCAACGCAGTCAAAAAAATATTCACATCTATCTTTTGAGGTGTACTCAAAAAAATCAGGGAGAAAACTTTTGCAAGAAGATTACCCTAAAAAGAAAATTGGTTAACAAATACTCTATGTGGACTATTGTTGGAAGAGATACTCATTAGAACTGATCGATGCTTCTCGAGGAAATACACTGATGTTATAGATGATGAGCATCAATAATTCCAGCATCAGCATCAATAAATTCAGGTACTCAGCGTAATTCCACACAATGTTGCGATTTTCTCCTTAAAAGAACATCATAGACCCTGAAATTGTCGATGTTCATATAATAATACCCGAAATCACAACCTCGCTGTTATCTCACTAGATAATACCAAGTAGAGACGTCTTGAAACAATTCTTTTTTAAAGTTTTCACTGTTTTATATCTAAAAGGTTTATTATTAAAGAACGAGAAAGAGCTTTCTAAGCGTGAAATTGCGGTGTGTATATGAGATCGTGCCATGATCACCAGTTGCGAACTGCGCACAAGAAATAAGACAATTCTATCTGGTAGATATTCACAAAGAAAATAATTATCGATAAAGAGAAGGAGAACAGATTTTGTGAAGGATAAATGAAAACTACGTTTATGCGATACATCCGTCAATGGAAAAAGGGATAAACAACGCTGTTCATTGAGAATATGGGTTCGAAAAAAGGATAGATAATGATCGAGAACAGACATTTCAAACTGGAAAGATTGACTGAACCGAAAGAATTGGTGTTAAGATAGGTAACTTGTACTCTTACTTTATTCTTCGCTCCAAAATATCGAAGTGAAGAGTTGTACTTGAAGAATTTTCGATAAATTCTATCCATAGGGCTTCAATAGCAAGCGAAACCTTATGCCTTCTCTAAATCATAAATAATAAACCGCTTGTATTGTTTTTGATTAGCTATTTCGAATGCAAACGAGTGGAAACGAGCTTTTTCTACTCCGACGCGCAGACTACCTGTATCGATTTCTTTAGCAATTCAATCACTATCGCAACTATGACTGCTTCTGTTGATAGAGATGAATTTTTGTTTCAGCAAGATAAGAATAAACAAATACTATATGAATAAGCATTGGATTCAACTTAGTGAACTATACGAATAAAGTCAACCGCCGTAATGTTCAAGCCCAGCCCAGTACCAATGTATAAATCCAATGAGATTGATGCCCACAGTGATGATGATAAAGAAAAGCACAAAGATCACAAAAAAGCTTCGTTCCACCACTGTTGCAAGCCATTCGAACTCCGCCAATGCCAGCTGTCTGTTCTGTCGGATGGACGCTGAAGAGATGGTGCTATGAGTATTTGAATTCAGAAAGTTTTTGAAAAAAAAAAACAGGGAACACGGATTTGGAAGGATGACTTTGTAAAACACCACCAATTTTTAGATAAGACGAATTTTCCCACGTTTGTTAAATCGAATCAATGTTGAAGACAAATCAAATAGCTTGAAAAACAGAGTTAGTATATCAAAGTTTCTCAGGAGAAAGAATAATGCATTTTCAATGCAAAAAATCTGCCATGAATATGTGCAGCAGAACAATTATGTTCGACTTGGTGTCGTATAATCTCTTTTGACGGCATTATGAACTTCCTCTTCAATTTTTTCTTTTTGCATCTTTCTGTAAAGTTTTTACTATAGAAAAGCTAGTACTAGTAATGTTCAAAAAGCCGGCTGGTTTTCAACGTCTACAACTATGAGTGAAGATTTCCACAACCGCTCAGTGTCAATATCCTTCAAGTATAAAAAATAGTCATAAATGCTGGGAAGGATTGCCTCATAATGAGAACTGCGTCTTTCTTAAGTTTGATCTCTTTTTGATAGTTTTGCATCTTATATCGAACAAAACGAAATGGAAATTATACGGATTATCCACTTTGGAAACAATTGAAAATAGAGCTACTTTTCTAGTCAAATAGTTCAAATGTTTTTTTTCCAAATAATTGATTAAATCAAATAGTGCGTACAAAGTAGTTCACTCACTAGTAAGCTGCTGGAACACGTTGTCTCTATCGGCGTGCTTCGATGGTGCTCCAGATGTTGGTCGAGACGATCCATCACTATGTGAAGTGAGATCGTCATCGATGACAGCTCTAGTATTAAGCGTTGGTATCGGAGTCATCGCCGATGCCGCAGAACGCTCTGAATAAGGTCATGCGAGTTACAGGACACTGGATCAAGGAAGATAAATGGTTGCTATAGAGCTGTACACTAACATGAAAAATTGCATCTACTGCTAGTTAGATCACACTGATGCGTTAAGATAGATTATCGGAAGCGCCGCAGAGCCAAAAGTGAAATCTTAACTCTCTGTTCTACTTTATTGCCACTCAGGCAACAAGAAATCGTGTGAAGCGATTTGTTGGATTTAGAATTTTGTTGATATGGAAAGCTAGCACGCAAATATTGTACATCTAATTTTTTTTGGATTTCCATGACCGACTATCGCTCTTGGAGTGTTTTCAAGATGTTTTAGCGTTCATTGTGGGATTAATTGAGTGAATGGAATAACACCTCTATTTGTCGCCGTTGCGCGAAAAAGTATCACAATGGGCTCTGCTAGTCTTAAGGGCACGTGTATCGGTCTCTATTAGTCAGCCCTCCTCTAACAGACCACTGACATGCGTGGCTCAAAAATGATTGCAAGGCATATTGAATTTTGAGCTGTGGTCTTGAGAAAACACTCGAAATGAAAGTTATGATATATTGAATATACTAGCCACGAGAAATCGAGTGTACAACACTTTGTGTTCATTGAGCTCTTCACTGGGCATAGATTGTAAATTGTACGTCGTCGCTAACTCTTATTGTGGGGATTGGAGCACCCACAGAGATTATCAAAAGACGAGAAAGGGTAACTGCCCGACTGACGGGATCGCAAGATCGAAACACGTGTATCGGGCACTATAAGTCAGCACTCCTTTAACAGACCACTGACATGCGTGGCTCAAAAATGATCGCAAGGCATATCGAATAAATAGCTTTTTTGCAGCACTTTAAGAAACGAAATTTTGCATATCCGTATTTTTTACTGTCATTCCACCAAAAAAATGGTGAAATCACATTTGTACACCTAATAAGTGGTGATCTTCATTGTGATCCGCCACATTTGGACGACCTTGAACATCTCTGAATTCTTAGTATTTCTTAGTTAGGCTCTGCATACTCATCCTATAAAAAACTGCCTCACTGAGGTTTCTTTAGGGTGAGTAAAATGGTGATCATTCTTCTGCATCCGATTATTTGCTTCCTTGAGTAAGTTGGCGTAAATACTGCATGAGTACCGTTTATATTTGCGGGTAACTTTCCATCTAAGATTAGACGTTAAATTACTTCGTTGGAGAAGACACCGAGCTATCTTTCGTGTATTACACAGCTACTTGGTTCCAGGGCTTCGGATGACTACGTGTGCAGGATTTAAGTCGCATATACCACTCGAACATGCCCATAGGCGAATACATGGATATGAGTGCTACTATGACGCAAAAGGTATATGTGTGAAATCAGGGCAGTCATAACAAGGAGTCCATTCACGATACCCAGTAGCGCCTCAGAAAATCCAGTTCTCTTTTCTTCGCTTTTAACATCCTACTTGCTTTCTCAGGACACAGCACATAGCATCACAATCTATTGACTGAAAGTTCCTCGATGGAATATATGTAAGGGTCATAGAACGCCCTTATTAAACACACCTATTGAAACCACTACCCCTTAATTTGCTGCTCAACATTACTTAGTCCCACACTTCCCTTGAAATTAAATTGTCTACGTGAAGTGATGACAGACTTTCCACCATAAAGCGCAGTTCCGTTGCACCTTCTAACTGAAAAAGAGCTAAATCGCACCGTGGATAGGTTGGGCCGAAACTCAATCAATTGTCGTCGTGTTTTCTCACTAGCATAGCGATTGCTAACAGAATGTTGCTTTTTCTGATAGCGCTGTTTGTGCTTCTTAGGCCTAAAAACTCTGATCTCTTCAGGATGGTAGCAAAGTCAACACTTGGTCGACCGATCTAGAACGATTCATCGGATCAAATCCTCGTATAATGAGACAGTTAGACTACGCCGAGTTTGTTCATTTCTAGGCAATCAGCATCGAGACATTTCCTAGAAAATTGCGCAAAAAAACAGATCATATGATGACTGTTCATGTTGGAGGCAAAGTTCCAAAGAATTTCACGCGCAGCGTACCTGTGGTAGTGTTTGCCGTGTGTATAAGAGGATCCGTGCTCTTGCTAGAGACGACGGCGACACCATTTTTAGCGCGTCGCAAGCCCATCCACTTCTTCGAAGCTCCCATCCCCGCCTTCGACGACTTCACTGGATCTGCTTCTCGCATCGAGACGTCGAATTCTTCCTGATATTTTTGGTTCTTTCATACACTCACAAGTACCACTATGTGCAACTACATCCCAGCTATAATAAATTTTGAATCGGTGGGCTTAGTTAGTTCCAAAAACTGCGTAGGTCAACATCATTTGGATTTTGAACGCTTTCAAAGCCCGGAGAGTATCACGCATTACAGCTCTCATAATAATCAATCAGTACTTCTTCGCATACTAGAATCTGTGAATTGCTTAAATTCTACAGATCCCTCACCTCTCTACCGATATCATATTGTGGTGAACTTTCATAGTGCAACTTCGAAAATATGCCCAAAACATGAGATGCTTAGCACTGAGAAGTCTTAAGCCTGCTTAGCACACTCATGACCACAGTAATTTTCGCGTAGCTGATAATAATTTGGATTTTGCTATTAGCACATTGTTGAACTGCACACTGAAATCACTATTCACTTGGTAATTAATATTCAGCAAAGACGCGAGAATCAAATTTTGAGAGCATAGCTTTACTCTTTTGTACAAAGATTGGGAAAGGCGGCTGGAAATGAACCTAAGGAGCTTCGAAAGTGGTCACAATGGGTTAGGATCAAAAGGCTGCGGGTGCCGAAATCAGTGCATGTAACTCATATGCATACTGTAGATACTACAGTGCCTATACGGTAGCGAATACGCTACGTCTAGCGAGAGATTTAGAATTTCGGAGGTATTGATCATGCAGATGTGTGAACGGACTAAAAAAACTGACCATCAATCGTTCTTTTTCAATGTGTGGTGGCAGTGCTGTGCATGTCATGTAGGCGAGGATTTTAGCAAACCTGTAGAAAGATATTAGTTACTATCGAAAAGACAACATTGATCGATGTATTCTATATTCAAAAGTAATTCTTAGTTTGAAACTCGTTTAATTTTCCCTCTATCCGTTGTTGTACAATCTTGGTCTTCTAAAGAAACCAGAAGAGAATCAATTTCAGAAATCAAGCTTAACATTGTTGAACACAGTTAGAACTTCACAAATCGCTTCAATCGCTTGAGTCTTATGCACCTCAATAATGACAAACCCATGAGAATCAGTAAGACGTTTGGTTAAAATGCTCATCATTTTTTTTCACGAATTGCTGTAGCGACTTGAGGAATATGCAGGCAGTCTTAGGCACGACGATGGTGGTTCATTTTGATTCTGATGTTACGGTTTTTCTAGGTGATCTTCAAAAGTTTTCTTGAACTTTGATTACATCTAATTTTGGTTTATTGATAAAGTACGTTGCGAAAGATAGGCAAAGGAGTACTAATTTACGGTCAAAACTTGGAGTTTGAGGTTGTTCGAACCTTTCATTACCCTTTCTGAGAGTTAACTAAGCTCTACATTGCACCATCGAACCCGACGCACTAGTTATTCTCAACTGCTTTTCTCAGTCAGCTCCCATCGAAATCGATCGAGGAAACACAAATGGAAAGAGCCGATAAGTCGAAGCTGTGATTGAGACACGGTTTGGAACTTTATTTATGCTTGATTTCATTCTAGCAGCATGGTAGGATGGGAATATTACCACAAAAGACGACCAAAATTTATAACCTTAGATTGTCTGTAACTTGCGACTTTTCGAGAGCTCACTGAGTTCTTCACTACTCCATTGAAGTCAGTAACTTTTTTGTCAGCCGTGTCTTGACCTAATATAACCCACCATAATAGATAATCGGTAATTCGAGGCTACTTCGAGTTCCAGTCGTGATCCTATCTTAACACTGACACTGCAGTGGTCATGTTCAATTTAGCAAAAAATAATATAAAGAGTTCAATTTGAGCTATGGTTTCGGCTCAACTGGGCTATGCTGATTTGTGTCAAAAGACTTCGAAATAAGCCCACATTCAATTTACTTGAGGTTTCGTAGGTATACGCGAAAGTTTCAAAAATGAAAAGATTTAGTATAAAATCATAAAGTATGATCCCAATTAATGTTATAGTTTGAGATTAATCAGTAGTCGCTCAAGAGAAAGTTCACCTGAGCACCCGCTTTGACAGCCTCTCACCAAGTCTCCCTCGTTTCTGAATAGCGATTATGATCGATGACACGATCGTTCCCAATGAAATTACGATAATCATGGCGAGTATAAACCATCCTGAACGTTCATGAATACTTAAGACAGCATACAACCTGTTCATTCAGAGATATCGGTAAAATATCAAGGCTAGGCGAATTCATAATTGTTAAAATAAAAATTTGTAAAAATGTCCTGCAATGAAATTTCTAGCATAAAAACTCTCTTTTCTGAAAAAATATTGCGCGAATTTGGTGTCTTTGTGGTGATTGATAGAATATGGAATGCTCAAATTTTACGCTTTGTCACGCGGAAATTCTCTTTGTTTCCGCAAATCAAACCTCAAACTTGTGTGGTTAAACCTTCACGAAAATATCGCGCAGCAATAAATACACAAAGATCAATGAGTTACACCAAAGTCAGATAAGTAATACATGATTAATAGTTTAAAATATCAGAAATAAACAATTACATGAGTGTGAAGAGGAGGCTTCTAAATTAACGCTTGAAAAGTAATGAGCAGCAAAAGACATGTAGAACAAAGCCCGTGCTAGAACAGGAAGAGATAAGTTGGGTGCCATTTTGCCGGTTATGAGCAGATGAGCAAAAGTAGCTACGCAAGAATTCAAGAAGGTTGCGCGAGTGAGCAAGTATAAGCAGGGCAAAATTGTATATCATACAAGTATATCTAGAATTATGAATGATAAGATAAACGAAATCATAGGAAAATGAATGATACGGCGATGGTGGTTTTTGCAACATAACTATAGAGAGCACAAAATTCGCAACGGTTGCGAACGTAAGTATTGAGCAGAATAAACCGCACGACGGAATTAAATGAGCTAAAGCTCGCGTGCGAAGCAGAGCACCTCTAACCACTGTGCCACATGCACTCATTTCTCATAGATGGGAGACAGTAGTAGCCATTTGGGAAATAGCTGTTATACTTCTATTCCGCGCAAGTGCTGGCTGGCATCTTCTATTGCATCATGTAAGACGTCATGCCATTTGAGAATGTTGTTAGCATTTTGATTTAATTGTAGGAAATTTTGAAACCGCAATCTCTTTTTTTTTAAAAAAAAACCTTCCAATGTACTGCAGAGAAAGTGAAATTGAGTAGCAAACTTGTAGTGCTCAGAGTGCGTTGTTTGCATGATTAGAATTTTCAATGGTTCTTTACCATATTTTGAATACTCATTCTATAACACAAATCTCGACAACTCTAAAATTGAATTAAATATCAAAAAGGCTTTATAGCGCACTGTAACGCGATTGAAACATCACGTTTCACACTCAAAGCAGCGCTTTTCAGGACGGCTTGATCAATCGTGCATAACAACCCACATGTGGTGCGCAATTTTTGTTATTCAATTTAGGGTTTTACTCCGCTTCGAAAAAACACTAGATGATTGTGCTACTCTAGGATTTCCTGTGCACGCTCATATGATTTTGGTGCATAAGTGGGGCTGCTTGAGCTTAGCGCTCAGCGGCGGATTTATTTCACAATATGAATCAAGAATGAAAGCCTAAGCCTACAGAATGATAAAGCAGAGTCTTTTCTAGTTGAGATTCGAAAAAATCTAAAAATCTCTATGAAATGAAGCAAAATTTTCGAAATTAATATCGAAAACATGCGCGATAACCTGCACCACTTGTGTAACTTAAAATTATTTTTACTAATACAGCACACTGAAAAATCATTTCAAAACCAGATACGTTTCTTTCTAAATCAGCGAAACTTAAGCTCATGAAAAATTACTAAACTCTACTTCAAAAATCACTGTTTAGCATTAAAGAACTTCCGCAGAAAATGGGTCTTATAACGGACAAGTACCTTCAATTTTCACTTATTCTAATAAGTCAACTATCACCAACATAATCACCATCATTATCAGTGTATTCAGCAGTTTAGTGAGAGACGTTGCCTTTCACCTAGAAAGAATTAGGCCAGTGATCAAGGAAGTCGGTGAGGTCACTTTTAAGCTGTTCAGTTTTTACATTTTCTCTCTCGAGAATGCTGTCTCAGGGCGAGGGAAAAGTTGTTAGTTAATCCGATGAAGCAGCACCAGAGCTATACGGTAGATATGATACCGTAATCCAGCCCAGTTTCTGCAAATGTGGTGAGTCGACTTTGCAGTATGAAGGCCAAGCGTTATTATGGAGAACGGCGACAGTGAGTCGTTTCGGACGCATGTTGCGGCCAAGCTATGGAGCTGTTTCCGTAGTCGTCGGCACTGACTATCAGCTTGTCGTCAAGCAGGATCCAAAAAAGCATGCCCTGCTAATGGCCGAAAAAACCACTGTACCTTTCCGAGTATGAATTTTGGACTTTGGTTAAGTGGCAGGTCTGGTTGCTACTAGTCTGGCCCAGTATCCTATCATACCATCCCATGGTTAAAGCTACTAGAACAATCTCCGAGACCTTTTGACAGTAAGTATATTGGAAATTGGGTTCTTTCCCGTAAGACGGAAGTAGTTAGAGAAACGACCCTCTGCGACGGACAAGAATTTTCCATATGAGTGTCAGTAACCATTTGAAAGCTTGAACCTCTGGAGACTGCTGTAGAAGTTAGTTTTTTGGAAACGCCATTTTATAGCACTGTAGCACCAAAAAAAAAAATTGTGTTCACATCCACCACGCATTTCACTATTACTTCGCTGGGATCACGAGAGGCATATGATCAATTAAAGGAAATTTTGTAGAATCATAGTCAAAACATTTTACCTTATGTTTATTCAAAGCGGAGAAAAATCCTAAATTGAATAACAAGAACTGCACTAACGCATGCGAGTATACCCACCGCGACCGCTTCGTCGCGTAGATTCACTACCAAGCTCATACACTAGCCGAGAGGTAAATGCGACCCGTGTGTCAAACTCAATCACATTCTCACTACTACACTGTAGTAAAAACGGTCTTTTTCAAAAAGTAAGCACAGCCTTGGAATCTTCGAAACTTACGCTATCAAGTGGTCAGGAATAATTCAAGGGAAGAGCTCTGTCTTGAGGGATATACGCGTGTGTGTGAAATTCAAAACCTTCACATTTCTGCAGCACTGCAATAAGGTTTTTTCAAAAACGAGCATGTACAGCCGTGTCTCCAGATCCAACCTTCTGATTGGTTACTAACACTCCTACGAACAGTTTTTGTGCAGCGAACGAGGCCGTTTCTTCATTTCCTTCTCTCAAGCAAAAAAAAAACATCTGAAATCGGGAAAAAATTGCGTAAAACATCAGCGCAAAAGGAATTATAGGACGAAAATTCCTCTTCTGCTCTAACGCGAGGTTTGTGTTTTTATCTACTTGTTATTTTTCTATGAGCTCTACCATGTATTTCTGCAAAGCCAAATGAGCAGGATAAGCAGATAATTTTTCGAAGGTTTTTGGAGAAGCAAGCTTCAAAACTGACCAATCAATGGAATAAACGTAGATGTGGTTGGCATTTGGTCGCTGACCATCAGCATCAGAATCGACATCGACAGAAGTGTTGTGATACCCAACGAAACCTTTTCTTCTCTCATTCCGCTGGCTGATGACGTCCTGTTTTGTGGATATAAAATTGGAATTTACTATTCAAGAACCGAAAATGTAGACCAGAAAACATTCTCAATAGGGTTAGATGTATGTTTGAAAGTAAACTAAATTCCGGAGACCCGATCCAACTCTTATATTACAAATAAACATACTAAAAGCAAACAGTGACTGGAAAACGGTGGAAAGGGCAAGCAACGAAAAAGAAATACATACGGATTTGTGCGTGTGTGTGTGTGTGTGTGTGTGTATGTGTGTGAGTGCCACCAAATCTATGTGGGTATGTCTATATGGGTGCATTTCCACACTAAAGTTAAAAAAGGAAGATCTAGTCCGTAAAGAACAACACAAAGAAAAAGGAGAAAACTACAGCAGTGAATTTTTTGTCATCTACAGTTATGATGATTAGATTGCCTATAACGTAAGGAAATGATGGCTTACGTGAAAAATCCGACGATGGCGATCAGAGTGATAATTGAAGTGGGAATAATCAGATTAACTAAGTAGAAAAGTGGCTTCCTCCTCAGATACAACGTCAACTGCAGTAGTGTGTATTTGTTCGGACAGCAACTGTATTTCACTTCGTTTCGAGTGACTAAAAAATTAGAAAACACGTTTGTCAACAAGTATTGGGAGAGCATGCTTAACATCTCGATTTATGAGACTATCTTGACTGTGAAATAAATCATACAGAACTATGCTTCAATCGCAGCAAAAAAAATCTTTTCGAGGTGTTTGATAGTTAAGCAACATCAACATGTCTGCATTCTAATTTTCGTTTTCTCGCAAAGATGTTTCCAGCTTTGAGCCATATAAATCTGAGTTCACCTTTCGTTTTCAGGATATACCATCCTTCGTTTTCTAAATAGTTTGAAGTGCCAATCTTATCCGAGTATGGAAAGTAGTCAATTCCCTTCTGATCGTAGGTCCACGACGAGAACGTCATAGTGCACACCTTCAATGGTCAAGAGGTTTTTTTCAAACTTCATCAAAGAATTTTGTACACTGTATTCGTGACTCGAACACAATCGCTTTGATACTAATAATCTCATATGAACTGCATAATCTCTAACAAAAGTTGAGCTTTCAAATCTTGATAAGTCTTGAAGAAATTCTAGACTTGTGTTGTAGCACAACATCAAAATGAAACCGTCAGAGCTTAAGACATCGGGTCCGGCTGATCGGATCGGGATCTCGTTTTGAATAGTCCATTTTTCGTATACATCTAAGACTGTAGTAAATCCCAAGACCAACTATCTACTAACATCGGCATATTTTGAATAAATAAATAGTTTCTTCTGTCTAGCCGTTCCGAGGTGTTATTGGTTTACTAACTGTATTGCTGTATGCTTCGCTAATATTCAATAAATAATATCAATAACACCTCGGAACGGCTAAACAGAAGAAACTATTCATTTACGTTTAAGACTGCTGAGTAGATGGAAAAAATTCGACCTGAAGCAAGGGTAGAACCCGTGTTTCACCTATGCTGGGAGCGCATGCTACCACCACACCACCAAAGCCACTACTTTCCCACCATTCTTTCTTGACATATTCCATTGCAGTTCTCAGTGAAAAAAAAACTTTCAAACAGGTGTGGTCGCGCAAGCGCATATCGGCATTGATCCAGTTGAGCTGACAGCTATTTGGAATGTATAATTTATTGGAGTTCTATATGTTCACTGATGTTATGATGTTATGAAGACACTTATATCGGTTGTGCAGTGATAGCTCAACCTTATGCCATGGCTTTTGGAACATGCGTTCTACTTATGATTAGGCTGAATGTTTGCTCGAAACGTTCCAGTTCCTACCTCCTCCTCTAGCCTTCCTCTCCCTTAAATTTAGGCATGTGAGCTGTGCCCTGTACGTTTTTTCGAACATTGATTCTAGCCTTAAATTTACTCTAGTCAAATGAAACAGACTCTATAGGTATCCTAACTTTCATAGCAAAGCTACTTCAAATACTGCGAGGATTCATCTGCTAAAAAATAACCATCACAGTGAAATGACTACAAGAAACGTGTCATTTTGTGATTTTCGAGCAAGCAAACACCAGTGTTGTGTTTTGCTGTTTGGCAAAGACGAATGGGTGCTTGAGTCACTCGATAATTAATGGGAATCAAGATTTCAGAAATGAGAATAGCCACAATGTTTTAAGATCGACCTGTACATCGAATGGAAAGAATCGTAAATCCAGAAGGCAGGAGAACTTGTAAATGGTGGGGTATAACAATTCGATAAGCGATGCACGGCGACGACGATCCGTTGTGAGTTTTGCGTTCAGTAGGCGTCGCGTCTCGTCATCTTTCATGACTAGGCTGAAAATGCTCATTCGTGAATATCAATCAAAGTATAGCTAATCTACAAGAAGTTTTGCTTGATATACTGAAATGTTAAAGCTCACGAATTGTACAAAGTAGTATCTGGTAACCAAATGCTATTGTAAGGCAAACGTAGTTCGGAAATATTTTGATAGTCCTCGGGAATCCAGTATAGAAACTCATCGTACCACCTCTAAAATCATTTGTCAAAATATACTTTCATATTGACAGATAAAAAACAATTTCAGGCTCGAGCTTTTCCACTTTCTCAAAGATTTCTGTCTTTTGGCAATCTTACGGAAAGAAAACTTGCGTTTACGCTTTTTTGCTGAAATTTTCTAGACTTGTTTCGTTAATTCGTATTGATGAGGTGTACGGAGAAAAGAGCACAAGGGTGATTAAAAAGTGATGTTTCAGTGGATTATTTTTTTCATGACGGGAAACTAAAATAGAAGATAAGTCAATAACTTTTTATTCCCCAGATGTTCTCGTTGATATATTGTAATACTTCTCTTATTATAGCAGTTTTCTCTGCAAGTGAAGAACTTGAGCCCGGTCGGATGGCGAATGCATCGAAATGTGTACACATGATCGCGCGCGATCCAGGATGCTGTGGATACTACTGTAGTATTTGGCGTAGAATGGGTTAATGATGATAAGCCATTTGCTATTCTCATCCTTCGGTCGAGATGTTAGCGCTATTCAATCAACCGTAGAAATTTGGTAACCAGCCATGAAAAATTGGGGCTTCGATGAAATTCCAGCAGAAAACAACTTTCCCTTTTTTGTAGCGAAATAGAAAAATTTTGCTTATGGCAGTTTGGTTCAAAGGTGTATGTCAATAGCGATTTCGACCTCAATCAGAGGTTATTCAAAGCACAAGATAGGAAGCGGACTCTTAGAAATTTAAACAAAGAAGTTCAATGTTATATTTGCTCAAGCAACGAAGCACGAAACAGTAACCGATTTATTGAGACTGCCAGTGTATTCTATTGTGACAGAGCCCATGTCTATAGACGGGCGTTCTCTTTCACTAAGTTGTTATTTCGGCATTAACGCTGCTTACCAATGTCGCTGGTCATCAGTCTCCGTGGATTGTCGCTCGATTCTACAAAGTGCTAGTAGAACATTATTTGCTTCTTCAAAACCTTACTAGGTCAGTAAGTGTTATCCCACGCTGGGGTCGCGCTTGTATTACAACTTTCATTCATACGTGAGGAATTCTAACATTCAAGTTGGAGTCTTCGGGTTGTCCACTGACTCCCCACAGCAGTATCCAGCTGTGGTTTCTAAAAGCGGTTCATATTCAGCCTACACAGTTCTGTATATCTTCGCCAATACAGCGCTAGGTCAATTTTTGGCTGACCGCGAGAGTCGCTGCATCAGAATCTACTACTCACCACAAATAGCACGACTATCAGCACTATCCTTTTAATGCCGCGTTCATAACTCGCTCGCGAACATTAATATCATAAGTTTTTATCACCCTTGTTATCATCCAAGTATAATAGCGGTATTCCGTTCGTTTTGAGTATTCCACGCTCAAAACACAATATATCTGATCTTGTATGGGCAACTTATAGAGTCCGATGCACGTGTTTTGGCCCTGATAGCCTCATCAGTCGGGCAGTGCCCCTCGTCTTAGCCAATTCCTCTCGGAGCCCTACGTCCCTCTATGGAGAGTAGGTGACGATGAACGATTTGTACTGTCTCAAGTGAAATTAATACTAGATCGGCAGTGTTTCATACGCAGATTCTTTTAGCTGGTATTCTTGAAATTTTCAATGAGTGGATGTAGGGACCCCCGAGAGGGTTTGGTAACATATAGAGAGCAGGCGCCCTCCCTATAGAGAGCAGGCGACGACGAACGATCTATACCGTTGTCAAGTGAGATAAATCACTAGATTGGCAGTGTTTTTCACTCGATTGCTCTTAGCTGGTATATTTGAAGTTTTCAATGTGGTATTGTAGGGACCCCCGACAGTATTGGGTAAGACGAAGGGTACTGCCCGACTGATGAGGCTGCCAAGGCCGCTACACATGTATCGGGCTCCATAAGTTGCCCATAAAAGACCACATGACATGTTGGCTCAAAATGATTATTATAAATAAATATATATATACATATGCGTATACATATATATATATATATATATATATATATATATATATGTATTTATATATGTAATCGTGACAGTTCAATTTCTAGTACCGACTACCTATTAACCTCGGCATTGATGAAATAATTTCATGTTTTTATGAGCAAACGAAAGACCGTTCCTTAATAGTTAGATAATGTACACCAGTACACTAACGGTTAACATATCGAGATGTCAGTTATTATTGTACTATATTGCATTCAATAAATCTTGATGTAACGTACCAGTTTAAATAAGCAGATGCAAAGAGCTTGAAGTATAAGTGAAGTCCTCCCTTATTTTATCTCTTATGTTACAATTTTCCCAAGTTTACTTTTAGCACATCTTTCGCCATTATGGAGAACGCATTGCCCAGTAAATACAAATAGAGTAAAATCAGCAAGAATAAAATATCGATATTGCTAACAGACGCTTCGGATTCAGTCAATTATGATGGTAATATAGAATATTTGAAAGTCTAATTTGAATGAAGCTGTTCGGATTTTATCGTCGCTATTTAGATTTTTTCTCGAAACAGGGGACTAAAATGGGCTACATAACGTTTCTTTTTTTCTAAAAATTCTTATCAGTAACTAAAAAAATACTGAGAAAAATGCTAGTTTCATTAATCATTATTAACAAGCCCGTTTATAGATAAGTCAGCGTTTTCGCGATCAACGCAAAGCTTCATATAGGTAGAAGGCCTTGAGTGACCGTGACAATGTGCGCAGCATTCGCCTCTCCATTATTCGAGCTACACCGTAATATTTCCACCCACATCAATGGACAATCATTGCTGATTCTATGAAAGCATTTTTATGCAATAAATATGAATAAGAACGGTTAATTTTTTCGGCCCTTGTTCTCAACCAACTCTGGAGTATCGCCGCTATTTTAAAAAAATTGGAGAAGTTGTTCGTGAAGTCTTGTGAATCTTATTGATATGACACTATCTGCTCATTTGTACTATATTTCAGTTAGCAATACTGCATCGAAAGAAAAATTTGACACTAATTGTGAACGACTGATATTTGCATGGAAAGGCTTTGACAAATTATAAGGCATAGAAAGGAGGCACATGTTTCGAATATAAGAAAGAAAAGTTTATTCGTTGCTATTTCGATTATAACAAAAAAAAAAACCACTCCACACATCTTCGATTCCCTCAAATCGCAAAGTTCTCTTCAAATGAAAAACTGCTAGTCAGGTGATCACGAATCACGTCGCCTGATGGCGGAAACAGGTACACAAAATGTGTTCAATAAAGCAGGCATTTAACCTGTAACTCAAAGCAGATCAGAAATTAGCATTTAGCTTTTTGGGTTTATTGTCTTTTTATGCTTTCCTTTACATGTAATTTGAGCAAAGGTGGTGTGAGATTGGCTAATCAGGTTGCACTGTAGTATTTTCGACCACATTAGTCAACAATTATTGTTGATTATAAGCATGCAATTTTACGCGATGACTGGCGTATAGTATTCGATTGACGCATAAAGAGTCGGCGTAATGTATTAGAATTCATTTAATCAGTCGCAACCTGCGAAGTAGTATCCAGACACAAGAGGGAAAATACATCTCTGAAAAGCGCTTCATGCCCTTATTGTCCGTAAATCTCAGATTTAGCCCTTTCTTCCTGTGTGCACTTGGAGGGCTATCCTAGACTAGAATCAATCAAAAGAATACTTTTGCGACAATCAAGCTAATAAACTGATGGCCGGTGAGGGTTAAAGTCAATCAATAAGTGGAATGGTTATCACGAAATTTCTTTCCAAGTGATCATTAGAAACTGAGTAGCTCTGGAAGCTCGACGATAATTTTTTTCCCATTTCCTATTATGGTTTGTAGCATAGGACCATCTCTACTCGGCCAGATCATCTAGCCTCATGAAAGAGCTCGATGTTTCCATGTGAAAGTCGAACGTGAACAAGTCATACAAAAAATTGATACTACTTTGGCAGCATAGTCAACAGCTAAGGTCTATTTCCTTTCTTCTTCGTCTTTTTACTTTTTTCTCTTCACTTTCATGTTACGTTGGACTTGATCATTCAAAATGGTGATACCTCTGAAAGTACTACTACAATTTTCAAAACTTCGAAGAAGAGAAATCTATTCCAATCAGGAAAGAATCACTCAATGTGCATTAGCTGACACTATTTCTTCTAATTTATGAGGATGCATGATTTGAGTAGTCAAGTGGGTTTTCCCTCAACTTTGATCATTAGTGCCTGAAGTAATGAGTGCCTTAGCTCTGTGTCTAAACTGCTAAATTGTCCAAAAGTCATGTCAAATTCTGAGCAGGATCCTCAAGTGGCTTACTTTGATTTGAAAAGAATTTTAATAAAAGGATCGAAAATTATTAGATTCTATATGTCGCTGTCAACGAGGATTGAATTCTCTAAAAACACAATTTATACTAATATTCAATGGTATGAAGCAAAAATGCATAAAATGAGCATTACGATGATATATAGAGCAGCATTCGAAAGAGAAATACTGTTTAAAAAAAGGCAAAAAATGTCTAGATACAAGCGAAATTTGTGTCGTGAAGTGGCTTTGCTTCGAGTTTTAGTAAAACATACAGAAGAAATCTCAGATTACTAGCCCAACATTAATTTCATAGCAACGCGATGCATTTCACCCATACGTTAATTTGAAGTATCAAAGTGGCGTGTAAGAAGTTAAAGACAGCGCCACTGCGAACAAAGATAATCATAATTTTGAGCCTAACGTGTGCTGAGGCAAAAAAAATGGATTCCCAAAAAATTCAGAAAATTGAGGAATAACCTTTCAAATTATACCTTTATCTCAAGTGCTTTGTTTAGACCACGCTCAAATTTCAATATATCTTTTCATCATTATTTGAGCCAACATGTCATGTGGTCTGGTAAGGGCTCTTGTACAACCCGAGACACGTGTTTCGTCCTTACAGACTCATCAGCCGGGCAGAACCCGTCGTCTGTCGATCTTTTCATAGTCAGTTTTCTCGGGAGCGTCAAGCACTCGAGCTAACCAAAGCACTCGAGATAAAGGTATAATTATGATTAAAGTACCAGCCAATGAGCAATCGAGTGCACAACACTCTGTGTTAGGCGAAAGTTTCACCTGACATAGAGTGTAAAGCGTACGTCGTCGATAACTATATATAAGGAGTGTGACGGTCCCAAGAGAACTGACTATGAAAAGATCGACAGACGACGGGTTCTGCCCGGCTGATGAGTCTGTAAGGACGAAACACGTGTCTCGGGCTGTACAAGAGCCCTTACCAGACCACATGACATGTTGGCTCAATTAATGATGAAAGAACCTTTCAAATTGTTCTCCTCATTTCATTAGAGAAGTTTCTTTAGAGCAAATCAGTTCTAAGAGGAAAATGCATCTGAAACTGTTGACTCAGATGAAATCAAAGATTTGCTATGATCAACTTCATTTGGCAACTTTTGATTCAGGTGAGCGCGTTATGATAGGAAAACTTATTGTACAAAGCGCGCAAGAAGGACAAAATAAACGTTGAGGGGCACCAAAAATAAATTCGTTACAAGCGAAGTTTTCTATCGATTGTTATGTGGTTGACATGAAGGCAGTTGTAAAAGCAAAATAGCAAGAGATAACTTCTGTCTCATTTCTCTATGTGAAAAAAGAAAAATAAATGACCACAAAGAACAGGCTGCAGCATGAATCACACGAATGGTATTTAAGACAAGAAACTATAAGGTTACTTCTACTATTTGGTATATTGACCTGCCTTTCCGTAATAAATTAGGACGCCCTAGGAAATTTTTCGCTAAACAAAAGATTATATATATATATATATATATATATATATATATATATATCACCTGTATCACCTGTCGTCCCGTTGATCGTCGAGTGATTCGAGCGGGTACCAGCAACTCTTCCATTTTTCCCTATCGCGTGCAAGAGTAGCCCAGTGGGTCCTCCTTGCTCTAGGAATTCGCTGAGCATCATATCTTTCTTCCATCGCTTTCGTGAAGAAATCGGACCAACGGGTCAGTGGTCTTCCTTTAGAGCGCTTGACGTCCCGAGGAATCCAGTCGGTAACGGCTCTCGTCCATCGGTTGTCGTTGAAGCCATCACGTGTCCGGCCCACCTTATTTTCGATATCCTGGCGTGTAGAACGGCGTCTATGATCTGAGATCGTTTAAGTGAAATGGAACTTCGGATTCTTTTCTCTCATTTGCGAGATACGGGATACTCCCAGCATCGACCTTTCGACTGCGCGTTCAATAACGCCAAATGATCTTTCATTCTGCTTACATAGCGACTAGGTTTCTGCTGCATACGTTAGGGAGGTATAATCGTCGGGTCAAAAAGGTGGGAACGGAGTCGAAATTCTTTGTCCTCTTCACTACATCTTCGATGCTCTTGAACGTTACCCGAGCCGCTTCTTTCCTCCTGCTCAACTTTGGAGCTAGGTGGTTCATCATGTTGATTTCACGACTTAGAGAGACTTAACTGGTGCACTCGGAGATTTCCGTTCCGCTGAGCGTGAATGGGGCATTCGAAACCCATCCTTTACTCATGGACATATATATATATATATATATATAATATAATATATATATATATATTTGCAGCTCAGTCTCGGACAATAGTTTGCGGATCGTGAGTCGCGCTACTTGGTATTGCTACTGGTTAATTCTTACGTGTGCTCTAAGAGCAAAATGAATTCTTTTTTGCCGGAAGAACCGTATAAGAAATAAACTTCTGTAGTAGACTGCAGTTTTAAATTGCGAGAAATTGTGCACCGTGATGAAACGATCGCTGTTCTACTGATGGTACTCTTTCCTGCCTCTTAAAAAATTTGAGTCCAACAATACCGTCGAAAAAATTGCTGACTAATAATTCTTTTGTAAGAGTGTCTTACATGTTATCCTTACGATTGTGAGATTAATTGACGAGGTGGGCGCGAACAATATTCGCCAAAAAACTGAGGGTTTAGACTTTCATGATGGATCTGTCAGGCATTAAAAAGACAGTGAATGTCTGACAAACCATGACATTTCATCACGATTTATAAACATTATTTCCAGTTAAACTTGAAGAAGAAAATTTCGATCATAAGACGAAAGTTGTTTGCGTGATAAAAACGGTGATGCAAAATTTAAGAGGAAGAAAAGTGGATTTGTGTTAGCCATCTAAATCCGACATTTTCCCTCCTTGTTCGAACTCGATGCCTTGATTAATTTTGCTTGAATGGAATTAACAAGGCAGAACGAGAGGGAAATAGATAGAGTATTATGAGCGTCATTTTATATTTTTACAGACGGGGAAGGAGACTTAGCGAACACATGAAAATTTTGAAAGTTTTTTGCAAGCTGATTACATTCGTCGAGTAAGGATCATTTCAGTTGCAGATAGCAGAGAAAAACGAATAATTCAAAATTGTGTTTGAACAGATCTTTCATGAATACAACCATACTTTACGTGTTATGATCGATTGTAGTTTCCATGTCTGTCATATTCCGGACTGTATGGATACTATGGTGCCCATAAACGACTGAACAGGCCCATAACTTCGCTCTTTGGAAACTTTGGCCTTTTTCTAGCTTGTAACTGCCTTTTCTCTTCCTTTCCTTTGAAAACTAAACAATAGTCTCAACGGCTGTCTCAAAAAAAGTCAATAGGTACCACGTGTCATGAAAAACATAGACTGATTTTGGGCATGCAGTTATTGGGTCCCAAGGTGCGCTTCTTTGGAAAAATCCAAAATGCGTCAAATTATTAGGTTGCAAGGGAAATTTCCATCGTTTGGATGAGAATGTCGTTTTTTCGCATGAATCGTGTGGGATTTTCATATCATTTGAAAGGTCTACTTCTTGCGCATCTATTCATAATTTGTCTATATCTGCTCCACAATGGAATTTCAGGGAACAAAAACGTTTGTTGATGCTTTGTTCGTCGAAAGCGCGTTTTGATTCAGCAAGACAACGCAAAACCACACACAGCCAAAAAGACCAAGGCAAAGTTTGAGGAATTGGATGGAGTTGAGATTCTAGCGCATCCACCACTTAGTCCGGCCGTTGCACCATCTGATTACGTCCATTTCCGATCAATGGAACAATTTTTGGAAGGTCGCCGATTTGAATCTATGAAGTTGAAGAACCACGTTAAGAGCTCTTTAGTTCAAAGCTGAGGAGTGGTGCTTTGATCATATTCGAAACGTGGCGGATCGATGGCAAAAAGTGGTGGATATGATGGCCTATATTTTGAAGAATAGTTGTATTTGTTGACTGAATATATGCACAAATTTTGAATGTTTTATCACACGATGAAACTTTTTCCCAACCTAGTGCATCGTCTACTAAAAGTAGCTAACGTTTCGGCACAAATAGAATTTTCTAAAGTAATAAAGCTTAGCAAAGATTAGGAAAAAAGATCAGAATAATAAGCTTATCAATCTGATCGACACGTGAAGATTTTTAGTATTTGTTAGAAAAAAGGCAAACCAAATTAGCGCCTATTTTTAATCACTGATTAATTTCTTGATCATGTGTGAATATTAGCAGCCTCGTCAGTTTCAGTGGGCGAATACTTAATCAAAAGGACATCAACTTCGTTTTACAACTTTTCCGTGAAGCCTTACATGCTGACCATAATCACAGCTTCAAATGTTCTAATATGCTGTGTTTTAACGAATCTCACCTCCTTCAAAGCAAATTTTTTTATTCACTACTTTTTTCTTTTTTTTTATCGAGAAACACGGGCCACCTGCGCAGAAATCACATGCGGTAAATGAAAATCTGTTTTCTCCCTGAACAACAAAAAACTACTCGGAAGTAAGCAAGATTCGTTGACGCTTCAAATTGCAATATCCTGATTTCAGTTCTTCAGCAACATGTTTACCTTGTAATCAATGCCGATGCTAATCAAGAAGTTGGTTTTAAGAGCTGTTGCACAGCGAGTCATGGAGGTGTTTGAAATTTCATAGTTTGGAAATAAACTGCAAATTCTGGATAAGAAAATGAAAGGAAAGAGAAAAATTCAAGGAAGCAACATCATAGGCCCTGTATTTGAAAATGTTCACTGCCGAAAAAATGATAATTCTTGGTTAGATTAGAGCTTTTTTTTTTTTGAAGGACCAGTCAGGCACATCATTTCAAAAAATCGACCAGAGAACTAACCTCGATAATCCAAGCGTTCAGAAGAATAAACTGTTGTGGTTCATTCTGAAACAGAATCAATTGAAAATCAGCCAAACGTTGCCTTTTATTAAGTTTTGCATTAAATCTTCAGAAACCCAAGGATTCTTGCAACATTTGTTCCCGTCTAGTAGCAGCAATAAGTGCTTTCGTTTCATGCGCTACCGCAATGAGCTAAATTATAGCAAGCCGTGGTCTCCAATATGAAAAAGTTCTCCAGCATGTGGAATCATGGTTGGTCGCTTTCAGCAGCCACATTTTTCAATTCTCCGTGAGAGCGATTGCAATATTACTTAGTGGCAGTTTCCGTAAAAATTATCAACACGCGATCTTACAGAAACGAAAATGTACCGCGTCATGGAGCTGCAACCTGGAGATTTATTTCACGGCTCGGCAAATAAAATTCGATATATATTTATGATAATTGTCAATAACTTTCTGATAGGTAGAAGACCATTGGAAAAATGGCGAGCCTAACATGATTTGCATGAAGCTTTTCTCCAGGACAATAGTATCCTTTCATTATTCAAATTTATAAGAAATTGAATATTAGTTTTGGATCAAGGTGAACGCGCAGCAGTCAAAAACAGCAGTGACGGAAGTGAGGACAATAATTCGGTCTTTTTGGAGGAGATTCTGCTTCATTACTGACCTTAGCACAATGGAATAGTTCCATCGAAATACACTCTAAGTGATGTGTTTTTAGAGACACAAAATTTTCGCTGGTCCATGACTACTATGGAATTCAAAATAGGCCGCTTGCGTCAATGGTGGTTAAAATACGCGGTGATGTCTACAATGGAGGGAATATTTTAAAACATATGACATGCACTTGAACAGCTGTCGTTATCAGTGTACTTTTTGATTGATGACCAAAATCCCCCTTTATCGTGAAGTTCATCCTCAATGTCAGGCTCACCACGCTAAGCACAATACCGGCCATTCATACGGAGCTGCAAGTGAACTTTGGTAAAAAATTGCTTTGCATCAAAACCCGTTTGTATGACTGTAAATCGTTCCTATTACATTACATCAACTACGCGAGTGTATAAGATGATGATGGGAACGCTCTGGCACACTTACCTCGAAACTACAGAGCTAAAAAGTCGTGTGCGGTCAGAAGAATATTAATCAAATGGGGAATAATTTGAAGTTATGTGCGACCCGAAAGAGTTAAGCAAATGCGACCTTATTTCGTGTTGTCTGCGGCCAGAAAAATATTAGTCAAATGAGGCCCTTATTTGTTTGTGTAACTCTTCATGAATCCGATCCATAGTGAATCAGTAAAGTCGACATGATCTTAGATTTCAACATTTTTCAATTTCCGGAGCACAATCTATTTGCCTGCGTATAAGAGTAAACGGATTCGTATGATTGGCTACAGGTTGGGAGCCAATGACGCTTGAGTGAGCAACCACTACAGAATGTAACTGGCAGCATTTCAATGGTTTTTTTCTTTGAAAATTTGAGGAGTTTATTGATGTGTTTAATTCCAACCAGTTCAAGAATCTGATACAAATCCATGGAGAACGAGACGTTGATCGGCTTCCAGTTGTCCCACGTCGGCTTGGCTTTCTTGTCGTATTTGTCGAGCAGGTCGTGTACCAACTGAATCTGAGTCGGTGTGCCATCAACGATAACTGCACGGAACACTGAAATTTTTTGGCTTTTTTCGTCACTTGACTTCACATGTTTTATATGAAACCTCCCTCTAACTTCTGCACAACTATTTTTGTAACACTAAGGTCTGTTTCAACATTCTTCTAGAACTTCCGGATTAGATAAAAGTTGTTGATCATTGAGATAAGATTTAGCATCTTTTTAGAGAAATAAAGGCGAATCAACGAATAAACTTAAAGGTAAAAGTGAATAAAAACGTTGATCGCACAATAACCTTCTAATTTCATCATGTTTTCTAATAACTTGAACGCATTTGGGCATGAGCCTGCTCTGCTGAAAAATCTGAAATGCTCTCCCTCATGCACGTAACAGACAACGCCTGAACTGAACGGTTGTTAAATCCCGTCGTTCAGTTGATTTTATTGCCCATATACAGAGATGATAACACCTAGACTGTGTATTTGTGTGCATCTATTGGGATGAATTGAATTGTCGACGCGGTTCTGATAAATAAATATTCTGCATTCGTGTCTATCGCCATCGCCTTCGTTAGGATGCGCCGTTTCTAATGTCGAAGTCGTCTGAGCGTGCGGACGAATGCACGCTGCACGAAATTCGAATTAGATTGGGTGATATGCTTTCGGCTTGTCATTCGTCGGTGGCAATTCCGTTGCTATCAGTGCCGTAGAGCATCGCTGTGATGAAGCTAAATATAAGTTCATGGTTAAGCCGTTCAGCGTGAAAAGCAACAGCTACAACCAGTCGGCCGTATTTCACGTTCACCCTCACGGATACAACGGCCTACGGATGGACGCGTCTGTCGCCGACCATCGACATACGGTGAGGACTGACAAACGGCATCACCAAGCGTTGGTCTCATAGCAAATGGTGGTACTGTGTAAAAGGAGATTTATCGACTATCGAAAGTGGTCTGAACTCTTTTCAAAACGCATTTTTTGTTTACAAAGTTACTTGTAAAGTTACAACATTCGAGTGCTGCAACACGGTTGCTCATTTTATCATATGGGAACTACTGCAAATTTGCGATGAATCCTCAGCGAAAGTATCTTCAAGGACGAATTTTGTTTACCTACGTCCATGTCAAATTTTTCTCATCACAAATAATCCGTACATATATACTTCTCCATGTATATATGTGCATACGTCTCGCTACTTATCAGTTCAATCAAAGCACACTGGCATAAACGTCCGTTCAGCAATGTAACACGTAATTAAATAAATTACAGCCAAAAGAAAAATAGTATAAAGTAATAAAGTGACTTTGAAAGAATCCTTTGACCATGATTAGCACAACGAGGTACTCATTTGGTTCAAGTTCAACACACTAAATATCGGAATTCAAGAAAGATAGCGTCTTTCTTGCTTATTCAGATTTTTTTGAAATCGTTTCCTCCTTGCTCCCATTTTATCATATACATCTCCGACAATGTACAACTAATACATTTATTATTAAAGTCGAATGAACGGTTAATTTACAGAGGTTTCTAAGCTTACTGTGATGGTGTAACTTCGTCATCGTCGCCTCCATTGGAATGAGAGCTCAGTTCTCTTGCATTCCACTTCAGTCGAACCTATTTTTCCCCTCTGTGTCCGTCTACCCGCTGGATCCTACAAACCACGGCAGAATTGTGCACTTTTTAGAAAAATGCATAATTCACACAATCCATCCCTGCCAATAAGGAATTTGCTTTACGGATCATCAGGCATCATATAAACAAAGTGTAGAATCTCTCCAAAACTGTTAGTGCCGCTCAAATTTAGATGGGATTGATGTTGTCAGCTTTTCTTCTGCACTTGAGAGAGATAAACGGAACCTTTTGGCCCGAAATATGCATGGTTCTAACATCAACTGCAACAAGTACTGCCCAAAAACACATTTCCCTTTTTGACTGGAAGATTAATGAAATGTTGATCAAAGATGGTTTCAAAGATCAATACTCTAATTTTTCATACTTGTTTTGCCACTGTGCTGTAGAATATGTCTTGCAGAAATGAAAACATGGCTTCAACAAGTTGAGTTATCAGCAGGAACGGTGATAAACTTATTAGAATAAGAGTGTTGTCGCGTTCCGAGAAACAACGATTTACAGCGATTCGAACCAAGCGAATGGAAAGCTCGACATTTGGGTTGAGAAGGCCTCTTGGATGGAACGGATACTCGGAAAAACTAATTTCGTATTATGCATAACCTCCCTCTAATACAGTCATCTTACAATAGCCGCTTATGGTAAGAGCTTGGACACAATTACCCGCACTTCCTCCAACCAAAGAGAACGTTTGATAGAGCAGTTGTTGAGAACTAAAGAAATCTTCGAAATAAGAGAACGTCGAGCAAGAACAACTGTTGAGAACCACTAAAAGTGTCCTAATAAAAAATCATCCAAGCACAGAAAAGCTTACAAGTGCTTGTTTTTATTTTGTTACACTCGAAACACAATTAGCTCTAGTAGTATGAAAAAGTTTTTTTCTAAATTCACTCGAGCATACTTGAAAAAAGACGTGTGAGACAGTGAGAAAAAAATCTGGTACGGAGCACTGCTTCTGGGTTTTTCAAGAGTGTTTAGTGACAAAACTACTGATTCATTGACTGACTATTTACTAATTACTTATTAGAAGTAGAATTAAGACTTATGGTCACTGCACTATTAGATAAAGCCGCTTACAACTATCTACGATTTTAAATAAATAATACAAGTCAAAATCATCGAAAAGCTACCAAGCTTCCCAGGTAGGAACGAGGACACTTGACGTCCCTTCTTTTTTTTTGCTTTTTGACTCCCGCAGTTTCCTCTTGATTTCTGACATGCGTCACGCCAATTATTGCGATCAACGAAAGCAGAAGGACATGCAAAAGGAAAAGAAACAGTTTCTTCTGCATGAAATTAACTATATGACTAAGGTTAGTCAACTGTTGGACGCAAAGCAAAACATCTCATGAACAACAACACTAAGCGAAAGAAATTAGAGTTTTTGAAAATGAATGGAATGTGGAACCGGGATACTGTGGTCGAGAGCTCGAGATCGTCACGTATTAAAGATGCATCCTTTTTTACTGAACAAATGAGGAGGATTTTATGACAAAGGAAGTGAGGTGGAAAATATAAATTCGTAGCTGAAACGAAGAATTTAAGAGCATAATTTTTGCACTAACGTTCCGTTTTATTTAATGAATGCCTCATATTTCCAAGAATATCTCTTAGAGCCCATGCATAAACGATAAAGATGAATTTTAACGTTAAAGCAATGAAATTTCAGTAATTGGAAATAAAAAGGAAGCACAAGTGAAAAGCTCTTCCTACAGTATTCATGGGTAGCAAGAATTTGTTTTAGATGAAGCCATTTCCACCAAAAAGACAACTGAGGAAACTCCAGAGCTGTTAAGTTAACTAAAACTTCTCGTTTTGTAACATACGCGTTATTTAATGCTACTGGTAGATTATAACATTATTGATGTTAGTAAGAGAGAATTAGCGAAAAAAAATCATGAAAAAGCTTCAGCAATCAGTACTGCTAGTGAAATGCTGCGGTCGACGGACTTGTTCTAAACTCTGACTATCTGGACGAAAATAGAACAAAGTCGCGACTTACCGACTATGCCGAGAACGAGAGCGAACATTGAGGGACAGGCGGGGCGAAGGCCAATGCCGAAATTGCCAACGGCGACTCGCAGCACCTCTTGCGAGCACTAGCCGACTCTGCAGTGGCCGGACACGCCTGTCGCCGCCGGGATCAACAGATCGTAGACAAAAATCACTTCAATGCCCTATGCAATTTGTTCTACCTACTTCTTGAAGTGAGACTTCATATATCTTTGTATAATAACTTCGACTAGTTTATTCATAGAGCGTATGTACTTATTAATGGGTGCCGTGGTCGAGTGGTTGTGATGTTGGTCACGGCACGCGTGGAACCGAGCTCCACCTCCACTTCTCTTTCGCAGCCAACAATAACGTCTTGTGGAACGCCACAGCAAGGCTATCCTTGAGATTGCAAGGAGACTCGCTCAACCAGTATTCTACGCCGTTCAGGAAGAAGAGGAAAAAACGTATTGAATGCTAGAAGCACTGAGACACTGTTATGACGAATCAAATAAAGTGCTGAAAGGCTCAGTAATTTTTGTAGCCCTGTAACACAGACGCTGCTGTTGGTTCGATCTCTCATCTGGCCCACCAGCCTTCTATCCATCCGAAATCCTTAACTTTGAATTGGACTCATCTCGGAGAGTAGTAGCTATGACCACATATATTGTCACGGTACCTCAAATCATTGCAAAAGTCAATCTTGTTTCCAATCACCTATACGATGTATGAGAAAGGAGAAGATGTGTGGCAATCTTTGTACGGCTTGTATCGCAGAAAGAATGATAGCAGAGCAACGGCCCCGGTAGTGTAGTGGTAGCACGGGACTTCGGCATGAGTGATACACGGATTCAACTTAGGCCTGAGATCCAGAGTTTTGCATTTCACTTTGTATTCGTGGACATACGCTTACAGCATCATAATATTTCTTAAGAGTCGTGAAATAAACGGAAGAGCTTGTGGATTGACCATCGCCGCGGGCCTTATGCAGTTGTCTTTAATTCAATTGCCAGTTCCACTGAAATGGCCATCATTTAGTAGACCTGTTGATCATGTCCTGGAAGTGCAGTGCTTGAATGCCTGAAAAAACAAACAAAAATTTCGCTTGAAATCTATTCCTGTATGGAACATTATTGAATCACTGCAGATGATCACATTCTACTGAGTAAAATGGAGTAGTTGACTTTCTCCTTACTTTAAAGTACTGTTTGTTGCTATCCACGCAACAGAGCTACTTTATCCACTCATGAGAGCTCAAACATTTTACATAGATATCCACGACTATACACATCGTCGCTCCAGAATTCTGAAGCGAAATTTGAAGTAGTTTACGCAGTGTTTCTCCAGAGTGGCCTCTCTGTCAAATTTCCCAGCCCAAGTTCACGAGTATCGCTAACTAGCTCTCCAGCATTTTGAGGACTTGAGAACAATTAGCAGCCTTCGCCTTTTATCACAAATTGAATTGTTTCTGTTGGAATCGAATTACGTTTAACTTTAGCATGCATAATCAATGTCTCAGTTTGTTGATAAGCTCATAAATTTGATAAGAAGTTCCAGTTGTGGCCAAGATTTTGGCGATTACACCAGAGACTCTCTCACTGGGACCGAGTCGACGTCAAATTAAGTGAGTCGAATGCTGCAGGTTCGGTGCTGTAGACGCTTTCATCGAGTCATGGAGGCTGTGAACATAAGAAAGACAGACGTGACAATTCTCGTAAACTGTCCTTTTCTTTATTTAAAGCTTGTACGAGATTGGTACTCCTTCTTATCTCAAAACTCGATGGCTAACGTTTCGGCGGCAACACCTTCGTCAGAGTTTAGACGTATAGATCATACCATATCTGATTACTCGATTAATATCTCGCATGCATCAAAAATTAAATGGGAAATAAATCAACAGTCCGGTCATACTGAAAAAACCCACCTTATTTAGTTTTGTGAGAGTGCTCACCGGTCTAACGTAACGCAATTTGTAAGATGAACCATGATTTTTGATTTGATGCATTTATTCGGTTTTTGGTGCATGCGAAATAACACCAAATAATCAGATATGGTATGATCTATATTCTAGACTCTGAAAAAGGTGTTGCCGCCGAAACGTTAGCCATCGAGTTTTGAGATAAGAAGGAAAGTATCAACCTCGTACAAGCTTTAAATAAAGAAAAGGACAGTTTGCGAGAATTGTCACGTCTGTCATTCTTATGTTCACAGCCTCCATGACTCGATGAAAGCGTCTACAGCACCGATCCTGCAGCATTCGACTCACTTAATTTGACGTCGACTCGGTCCCACTGAGAGAGCCTCTGGTGTAATCGCCAAAATCTTGGCCACAACTGGAACTTCTTATCAAATTTATGAGCTTATCAACAAACTGAGACATTGATTATGTATGCTGAAGTCAAACGTGATTCGATTCCGACAAAGACAACTCAGTTTGTGATATAAGACGGAGGCTGCTAATCGTCTCAAGTTCTCAAAATGCTGGAGAGCTAGTTAGCTATGCTCGTGAACTTGGGCTGAGAAATTTAATAGAGAGGCCACTTTGGAGAAACACTGCGTGAACCACTTTCAATTTCACTTCAGAACTCCAAAACGACGATATGTATAGTCGTGGACATCTGTTTGAAATGTCTGAGTTCTCATGAGTAGGTAAAGAAGCAATTCAGTATCAAGCAATAATGCGTCGCCAATAGAGCCACCCATTTAGCGAGTCAGCTAACGAATCAGCTCAGCGAGGGCGTCGCGCCAGCTGCTATAGACTTGCCAAATTGTAAACATAAATCGGATATAAAGTTGGGCAGTAAATTACTTCAGAAAATGCCTAGAAGTGTTAATAGCGAGTTATTTCGTAACGCTCGCAATATGTAAAAGTGGTAGTCGGCTAACAATCTATGTCATCTCAGTAGGCCATTTGAAGGTTTCGTAATGACCTTATCTGTAAATTCAGAATTGTATATATAAGGGTGGAAGTGGACTAGTCACTGATGCACTTCTTTAGAAAGCAAAGTGCCAAATCGACTCTCTCACTTAGCGATTCATTGCAATCCACGTACGAGCACCTATACCACGGCTACCTAAAAGGTTGCGAGAAGAATCGACTTGACTAGCAAGCATTCTACGAAATTTATAGAGAAGACGAGATTCTTAAGCATAAGGCGAAACGATACGAAATTGTTGAAGACTTTGTAAAAAATGGCTTCAAGGAAAAGAAGCGATTGCTGGAAATGCTGGTATGTAAGCAGTTGATCTAACAGTGTGCCGTGTATTGTAATAACAAATGTAGGATCACCGTTATTATTAGTTTCCTCACTCAAAGCCATTGCAACCGTTGCTATTGCTTCACCCGGTGCCGTTCATAAATCTCTTTAAAGATTCCGAACACATCTCAAACTTAAGAGCGGAAACCAGCCACTCTTGCTCTTTATTCTAGCCTAGTTTTTTTTTGAATTCAAAGAAAAAGTTCTAGTAAGGTTTATATAGTCAAAAACGTGGCTACAATTTTCTGACTTTTCCAAAAATAACCTTTTTTTTCATCAAAAAACCATTAAATTACTCCGACGAAAAGAATGGAAAGCTGAAAGAAGGAACGCGACAGTTAGCGGTAGCCGAGGCAATTTGCTAATGACTGCTTTCAAGCCCTCCACTTATTCCTCTCTAAGCTGCATTGTTCTAATGAATAATTAACAACACTTTAGAGTGGCTGATCCAATTTCATAATTAACTTTGAGATAAGATTGCCTTTGGATTGGAAAGAGTTCGTCCAACTCTGGAAAGATCAAAACATTCCGAAAGTAGCCTCTCCTGAGTAAACAATTTGATTTGTTTTTCTTTCGACTTTGACACAATCTTTCACTTTATTCCGTGACAATCTAAACTGATCGGTGGTTTGCTAGCTGTTTTGGGTTTATTTCAACAACGGGAAACCTACAAGGACTGACAAAGTTGCGAGAACCAGTCTCCATGCAAGCCTATGAGGGCCTCGGTGTTTTGCACCACTTGATTTCTCACAAGACAGCAGCTAATATAGAGGCAGCTTAGCTCTTTCTTCACCTTCCTGGCGGATAGAAGGCAAAAAATTGAGCTTCTGTTTTGAGTGATCACTTCGTGATCAAAATCTTCTACTTTCGAAGAATCGGTAGTGCATAAGTACTTGGAAACTTCTCGTGGATTCCATTACAGCATAGACGGAATTGGGGTAGTGCGACTTGTACTTTGTTATTTGCTAAAACTTCTGAACTTTTTGCTTTTGTCAAAGTGTTTTCTGCTTCTTCCAAAATTTAATGTGGATTTTAATACTTATAATGAGTATTTTGAACCGATAATTTCCTTAGAGTACTTTTAGAGAATAATTGGTTGCGTAAAAAGCTGGTGGAGTTTTAATTTTAGTAAGATTTCCACGATGGAATTTCGTTCTTTTGGTATCGTTCAATTGCGTATTTTCTTGCAAGCATTTCGGTTTACAGCTTTTCTGTATTTGCTTGAGGTGAAGCTGTTTTGGGAACAAATCAGCTTGCTACTCATGCACGAATGGCGCGAAAGGGAAAATGCTAGTGAGGTGGCGCGGAATATCAATGGAGCTTGAGGTGATGATACGGTTGCAAAAAATGTAGTTAGGAATTGGTTGGTGAAGTTCAGAGCTGGAGAGAGCAGTCTGGAAAATCAGTAGCTGGGCTGTCCACAGGAAGTTGATCGTCAAGCTGTTCTCCAGGTGTTGTCTGGCGGCTTTACTAGCATTTTCCCCCACGCGCCATTCGGACATAAATAGCAAGCAAATTTGTTCACAAAACAGCTGCATTTCGAAGCAGACTTAGGCAGGTTGTCTATCAAAAGTTCGTAAGAAAATGCGCGATTGAGTTGTATCAAAATCATGTAAATTTATAATAAAATTCATAGCATATCTTTATTTTGAGTGTTTTCTTGAAACCACGCCCAAATTTAATTTATCACATAATTATTATTTGAACCAACATCTCATGTGGTGTGGTAATGGGCTCTTATTGGCTCAAATAATAATTTTGAGATATATTGAAACGTGAGCGCGGTCTTAAGAAAACACTCAAAATAAAGGTATCACCTGTATCACCTGTCGTCCCGTTGATCGTCGAGTGACTCGAGCGGGTACCAGCAACTCTTCCATTTTTCCCTATCGCGTGCAAGAGTAGCCCAGTGGGTCCTCCCTGCTCTAGGAATTCGCTGAGCATCATATCTTTCTTCCATCGCTTTCGTGAAGAAATCGGACCAACGGGTCAGTGGTCTTCCTTTAGAGCGCTTGACGTCCCGAGGAATCCAGTCGGTAACGGCTCTCGTCCATCGGTTGTCGTTGAAGCGCATCACGTGTCCGGCCCACCTTATTTTCGATATCCTGGCGTGTAGAACGGCGTCTCTGATTTTCGATCGTAGACGTAGGTCGGAAGTTCGGATCCTTTGTCTCATTTGCGAAATACGAGATACTCCTAGCATCGACCTTTCGACTGCGCGTTCGATAACGGCAAGTGATCTTTCATCCTGCTTACGTAGCGACCAGGTTTCTGCTGCATACGTTAGGGCAGGGATAATTGTCGAGTCGAAAAGGTGGGCACGGAGAAAATAAAGGTATAACATTACGAAAATACCAGCCAAAGAGCAATCGAGTGCATAACACTATATTCTCACTTGACATACAGTGTAAATCGTTCGTCGTCGCCGGGTTTTGCCCGACTGACGAGGCTGTAAGGTCCAAACAAGTGTATCGGGCTGTACAAGAGCCCACTACCAGACCACGTGACATATTGACTCAATTAATAATTATGAGATATATCAAAAAGCATACCAAAAACGAAAACGACATGAACTCTCTACACAACTTACTATTTCATTGACTAATCGTAAAATAGCCATAAGAAGCTTCACTAGTAGTTCGAAAAAGTAAAGGAATTTTGTGATTCACACCGATAAACTTCAATAACAACAAACAATTTCATATAAGCATTCTTATTACGAATGAAAGATAGTGTTTGTAGAAGAATAGCGAACTATGAAACATGCAAGAATTGGGACTTTTTTCGCATAATGTTTGCTTCGTATGAGGTTCAAAAACTAGGAAAACGTTTTTGCTTCAAGCAATTTGCTTAAACTCTCTCGTTTTGGAAAAAAGAGAGAACACGTTGCAGTATTTGATGAACGAACCCACCCACCTATTCGATATCTCGATGGCTGATGCACCTCCATCAATCTTCAACCAGTTAGTTTTTGTGAAAAAATCAGTTAAAAAAAGTCCTCAGACAATGCTCAGATTTGTGTGTAAAAGTGCTAGAAATGGTCAATAAATCTTAAATTCGTGCAAATTTTTATGTTGGAAAGAATTTTTTTAGAGAGACTTTTCAAAAATGTGTTTCAAGGCTTCAATTTGATTCTTATTCAAATATTGCTTAATATTAGGCTGAGCAAAGAGTTCTGAGAAATTTTTGAGTAATTTTAACTTCAAAATGCCTGCTGAACATTATGAATTGCGTGTGTTGATTCGCCTTCAATGGAGAAAAGGTTTCACAATTCTCTCAGCTACCGATGAGATTAATGAGGGTGAAGGTGTTGGTACGGCAACAAAGTCGACTATGCAGGTGGTTTAATTCATTTAGAAAAGGCATTTTTAACCTCGATGACATTCCTTGCTCTGGCCTGTCATCTGTTTTGGTTGAAAGTGACTTCAAGTCGCTTTGGATGCTGAGCCTCCATCGAGCACACGTGATTTGGCTAAAGAGTGTAGTGTTTGGCATCGGACCGTTGTCAACAAGTTGCATCAATTCTACTTTGACCACAAAATGCTTCGCCAGGAACCGCATGAGCTTTATCCTATCACAGCCTCTTTCGATCAGTGTGATAATTTTTGAATGATTGTCAGTTTAAATCATTTAATGAAATGGAAAAATATGTCAAAAGTTTTTTCAATTCAAAGGAGCCGGAATGATACTTAGAGCAGATCCGGAATCTTGCAAAACAATGATAGAAAGTTGTGGACAATGCTGGTCTTTGCTCTGAAGAATAGTTGTTGTTGTGATTGCGAAATATGCTCCAGCGTAGAATGGTAGAATCACCCAAACATAAAGGTTCTTGTTGCTAATTCAAGCACAAAAACGATACTTTCGAAGAATTTGTAAAACTTTTTGCTCAACCTCAGTATTAAATGAGGAACTGCTCTATTCCGGTAACTAAGAAGTATGCAATGCAAATCTGGTCATTGGACTCCAGTCCACCAAAATTTCCACCACTTTGGAATAGATCAGTTGATGCCAGGAGGACAGAAAACACGACTTCACAGATTGGTTTATCACGTGAATTGCTGTATGACTCTAATATGTATTAAATCGCTACGATAATTCTGACCTGAGCCTTTACTCCTTTGAAGAGAATTAAATCCAAAAGGACTGATTCGCATTGACATTTTTGCCATTTTTTGCGACCGGCAAAACCTGATAAATCGAACACCTTATCCCGGGCGTGAAAGCTTCATAACCATCTACAACCGCTGTGGATATATTGCCATTTGTGGTCAATTAGAGCTCATGGGGGGTCGCGAGTTATCTTAATTGCTCTCAAGCAGCCGATGCCAGCAGGTAATGGGGCCTGAAGCTATTGGTTTCGACGATCTCTGTCTGGACCACATGTTAGAGCATGCTTACTGCTCTATGTGGAAATTTATCTCTGATTTTTGGTTTCATATAGAAAGGTATCGATTTTTCGATTGTGAATTAATGATTGGAAGTTACCTTATGTTGCTGGTGGCATTGTTTCTATAACTCCAAGCATCAACTTGGCTTTACGAATGTTGGACAAAGTTCCTTAAAAAACTCTTTTCATACAAAATCTTACGCTCAGTGAATTAAATATCTCCGAATGTTTCACCTAAGATTTTACAAGTTGAGAAGTCAGTGTGATGAATGAGGTTGCTTGCTTAGTTGAAAAGAAGTAAACTATCGCTGTGTGGTGCTCTGAAGAACATCGAGGATCTAATGGAGAGAACTCTTCGTGTTCACCCTTCCGACTCAAAGAATTCACTCGTCTTGATCTATGCATCAGAGACCTAATCGCTACGTGATCAGGAGAAGGATCACTTGGTATTATTGAGTACGAAGTCAAAAGGTCCATGCGAGTAGTATTCCACACGCAAATGAGAGTACCGAAATTCTGATCCACGTCAACGGCCAAGAATCAAAGATGCCGTTTTGTACGATGTTGTCGAAAATCAGGTGGGCCAAACACGTCACCCGTTCTAATGACAATTGATAATTATGAGCCGCTTCTACTAGAAATCTAAGGATTTTAAAGATATGAGAGAAAGTCACTCAACGATCAACGACGCAAGTCAAGTGATACCGCATTGCTCTTTTATGTGATGCATGCTTTTGTAGATGTGTGCACGTATGAGTGTGCGTCTATATAAGTGGGCATGTATATATATCTGAATGTACGAGTGTACATCTGCATATAGGAACCTATATATGTATGTATGTATGTATGTATGTATGTATGTATGTATAGTATGTATGTATGTATGTATGTATGTATGTATGTATGTATGTATGTATGTATGTATGTATGATGGATGTATGTATGTGATGTATGTATGTATTATGTATGTATGTATGTATGTATGTATGTATGTATGTATGAGTATGTATGTATGTATGTATGTATGTATGTATGTATGTATGTATGTATGTATGTATGTATGTATGTATGTATGTATGTATGTATGTATGTATGTATGTATGGTATGTATGTATGTATGTATGTATGTATGTATGTATGTATGTATGTATGTATGTATGTAGGTATAAGCATGTATCTAAGTACGTGCGCATGTATCCATGTATGTATGTGTATTTGCGTGTATTTATGCATGCATGCTCGTGTATGTCTGTACAGAGGTGTGTGCATATGTGTGTATGTATGTCCGCGTGATGCATGTGTGTGTGTGGTTTGGTGTGCGTTTATGTGAAAAGCGTATGTGCACTTCAAAGAAATTACAATAAAAGAACTTGGATTGCCAATTAAAGAAAATTGAAGGATGAATTCACTGCATCCGTCCATTTCCGTCCGCAGTTTAATAACGGTTTTTAGTGCATTTCAGCTCGGAAAATGTTGACGATTCAGTGCTTAACCACAGAATCGTGAAGTAACAGACTTTAAATTCATTACACATTCACGGAAACGCAATATTATGGAAAGTTTGTTTCGCACTCGGATCAATGTGTGGACAACGATAAGTTGCTTAGAAATGTAATTTTAGAAAATGATATTGGTATGCTGTGAAAAAATGTTGCGACAGAGGGAACGAAACGGCGAGAACGTGAATCAAACAAGCCAGAAAAAAAACTATTTCGAAGCCATTTTAGTGACTACATTTTACTATCATATTCTCCCTTATATTTCTCATGCTAAATTTTGTATCTATGCAATAAAACGGTTTGATAAAAATAATTGCTGCATCTATGAGCAATACACCAAGTGAGTAATTGAAAGGCACATTGCATGAAGAAAAAAACGATTGAAGCATAAAAGTGTTGAATTGAAATGTGAAAGAGAGCACTCAACCCCCTTTTATTACTTTAACAGTTCAACCAAGGAATCACCTGCTATCTCGCTGATTTTTAAAAAGACTCGATCACATGAAAGCAATGTCTTTATGCACACTTGTCGAGTACTGAATTCCATTATGGATTGTGCTCCGTCAAGAGAGTGGAACTCAAACAGTCTTAGATTTCTCTTCCAAAGCAATCATAAGGAAATCTGGTCATTTGTAAAGTGCTCTTCCTGCACTTTGCAGATGGATCTTGTGGTACGGTTGTCGTTGAGACGCATCAAGAATCCAAAATTTCATTTCTTACGCATTTGATCACAGGCATTGGTGAAAAATTAGATTATTTATCTCAGATGCGTGAAAGAATACTCCTAGCTTTGCAACAGGCCAACGTTGAGCATACTTTTATTTTGTCCTTGGGCGACAAAGTATCCAAAGCATACATCAAGAGCAGGAAAATGGAGTCGAAAAGGTAAGGGCGGGCCATTTCTGTGCATACTCTTTGTTGAATTTGCGACATTCTTCCAATCTCCTTAAGTTGGTGATTTCATTTTGCACAACTCTCTAGCTTATCCGTTAGCATAATAGCTTCTTGACTCAGATACGGCCGCAGTCATTTGGATATCTTCTTAACGTCGCAGGCGATTACGACAAAGAAACGAGTCTATTGAGACAGTGAATTATGATATTTACTATTATTTTACAGCACCAATTATTACAGTTTACTGTGTAGATCTCAGCACTTCTTGTATTCCATTCACTTCTCCAAATTCACCCTCCACAAAGGTGTTCGAACATTTAGCGTGTTGTTTCGAATGCTACTCGAGAAATTCTTTTTCTTTACGAATGACATCGAATGTTGGTTGAACAATTCTTTTGCAATCTTGGAAGAAGCCGAGATAAGGCTACTTCAAGGCACTCGTTGATTGACTGTAAGAAAGTGTCGAGAAAGGCATTGAACCGACATATAGTTTGTCACCATGTTTTCTGATACATAACATCACTAAACACTACCTGCACTGCCTCAGTATGTTTTAGGTCATATGCAAACTGCAATATCAACTGACTGCAATAACAGTAGTAGAATTGACAATATTTCTTCATTCCTAGAACGTGGAACTAATTGTTGGAACATTCGTCCATTGAATACTCATTTACTCACTTCAAAAAGAGGTGCACTGCTTACCAAACCCACATTCAGATTTCATTTGATACCAATGATGCATAAGCGTGTCATAATTTTGCGACAAAGCAAATCGATGAAGCTACCATTTGTGTTTCAGGAAGAGTAATCACTAATCTGTGAATGTCAAAGGTGGGAGGGGCTATTGGAGCGGTTAGTGATGTCCTCAATTCGCGGTTCGTAGGAAAACATAGTTCTGGTTCAACCCTGTTAAATGATAAAATTCCTACTCAACTCTAAGGATTTTTCTTCTTATTTGAGTCGTAATACACTCGCTTCACTGTGCGGATCCCCATACTTCCGACATTCAATTTGCCTCCATTCAATCTTCTCTTGATTGAGAACTTGTCTTATTAATCAACGTCGTAAAATAGTGGTTGGCACACCCCCCTGCAAGCTCAAGGATAGCCAGGCTGGAGGGATCGCTATCGATTGCTGGAGAGTGCTAGGAGTCGGGAACCAACCCCGCTCCAAGCCGCGCCAAACATCACTGAGCCACTCACCTCCCGATCCCACTTAGAAATTATTGAACAAAAATGAAGTTTTATATAATGAATAAAACGCTAGTCATAACTTATACTTGGACGATCAGGATTTTCCTGGACAAATACAAAAGATGAGCTGATGGAGATGAAAATTCAAATGTAGCAAAACTGAAATGGTAAAAGTGTGACTATGATGTAAGGCTTCAGCATAATTAGATACTGGCAGAGTTTTGTTGCACGTAGCCAGAAAACGCTCTGAAGGCTCAAATTGCTTGACTCGAAAACAGATTAGATTTCTGAAAGCGGTACATTTCGCCAAATTTTGCACATTTCACTGACACTCTTTAGTATACACATATACCATATATACATCACATTTAAGACATATACACATATAAGAGTTTCTGAAGAGTTACTAAAACATTTTTGGAGTGCAATAGAACCATACGATCTAAGGTAGACACACCTAAAATCACAATGAGTTTCAAATGTCGATGCAATGGATTTTGATTCAAGGCTCTTCTCTTCACTAGAGTTACTCGGCCGATCCACAGGTTCAAAATTGAGAAATAGATAATTATAATAAACCATTGAATAATAAGAGAAGTGGTACTTGTGATAGTGAGTTAGATCTTTGAAAATTTTCTCCGATAATGAGCAGTTTAGCAGACATGGAAAGGATTCGATAGCGTTGATTCACAAAATCCGGTCGTCGCTTCCTATACAAACTAAGCAGCCTGGGCTTCGGAAAAATTGCTTCCCTCGACCTTTTTTTAAAAAAAAGCTAAAAATGTCTTTTCATTGCCTGTTAGATTCACTGGCCGGTTGCGAAGAGAACAGGTAGAAAGTTCCAGTCAATTTTCTTCAAAGACATTTTCTTATTGAAACAATAACCTGATTCTGGTATGTTGATTTGCTTCCTAATTCAAATATCTGTAAGTAAAACATTTACATCTCATGATAAGTGCTTTCAATTATGAATACAACTCTCAACCAGAAAAGTTCTGATAGTAGGCCATAGGTGACAATATCTGATGCTTCGAAGACCAATTTGCACTCAAATGCCAAGCCGTTAACGTAGATATTCATATATTTGCATAGTTGAGAACAGAATTCTGAGCGGAGTATCCATCCAGTTTTTCTGCTGGCCTAGTCAGTTTCAGCCAGTCATTTCGTGTAGGAAGTGTTATCGTTCTTAGAAAGGTCAAAAGCAGTTGAATAGGTGATGGTGATTTTCATTTGATAGAGAAACGAAATGTACTAGAAGAGCTACTTTTCTACCGCAACTCCTTTTTGAATGATAAAGTACGCTTTTGTGCATCGCAATGTTCAAGTGTGGCCACCATGCAAACATTTCTCAAACGTAGTGGGAACTCGGCTACATTCTCTCCAGCTTTTTCAATGAAGCAAGAGTAAAAGAGATTATTTTTGGAGGAAGGGACTTGTCTCATTAAATAGCCTGTTCAGGTGGGAATCACTCTACACACTATACGGTGATATGCTGTAAGATTTATCTATGCTAAATATAGGTAGCAATGCAAATTGCTAGTGTAATGAAAGTAACACAGTTTCTAGTTGCTGTCCTCTTATTGGAGATCAGGTGACTCGTCGCCTAGCTCATTAGTTATTGCTAGGCTTCAGACTTTTGCTGCAGAATTAAGAGCAAACCTCTCTGTGATGTTGCTGCACTGCTGATAGCAGAACATGGTAGAGTTGCTGCAAATTCAGAGCCATTTGCTTAAAATTAAGTTGATCTTAAGGAACTGGTCTCCAGCAGGCAGAGTGTAGGACAGAATGTTTTACTCACCACATGCACACGATTTTTTCTGTATCGCTCTTTTTGGTACTTCGGTGTCAGTACGGTCTTATGTTTACAGATTTCCTTCAATCACTTTTGACGACCCATCAGATAAATGGGTGGTAGCCCACTATATGAATGGGCGCTGCCTCAAGTTCTATAATGTTATAATATTCCTACTTTCTTCTATTTAAGTTTCTTTCTTTTAGCCAAATTTTACACAGTAGTTAGCTAATGATATCTTAGATCCTATCTCCAAAATAGAAAGAGTTCTCTTAGCGTGATTCATAGAGTATGGAATAGTTCCTCCTCAGATCATCCTTTCTATGCCAACCACAATTGGATGCCTCAGTACTGCGAATGTAATCCTCATGCAAAGTTCGTTTCCTTCCTTTCGGAAGATGAGATGACTTTTTTTTATTACTCAACGGTGGTAACCTAATATCAGCAAGTAGAGTCTTTCTCAGGAAGCAGGGAGGCCAAGGTAAGAAAAAAAAAGAATGGCCTAAAAAATTATCAGTCAGAAAACTTTCAAAATGAGCAAAGATAGTGACTTCCAAGTTTTCCACTGCTTAAAAAATTTTTTTCGATGTCGCTCGATCAAAATGCTTCAATCAAAGAGCTTGTCATTTCATGTGCATATCCGCACGTAAAGAAAAGCCTTACTCAAAAAAACGAGACTTTCACTATCACCGACATGCAGATCTCAAATACATGATGGTGACCATCAAGACGCAAAATTTTCCAAGTGCAGTGGATTTGCAAAAAGAAAAAACTGCATTTATAAAAAAATGTATTAACGATGGCCGCGGTCATGCTCTCCAGCAACAATTTTCTAAAGAGGTATGGCAGCTGTCACCATTTTGTATGTAGTTCAAAATTATTTCTTTCGTGACCTAATCGCTGTTCACCGTTGGAAACTTGCAATACCTTCATTCTTTGAGACTTGAAAAGCTGAGACAGAGAGCATGCAGAGATTCAAGCAGAATGCCATTACTCATTCATTAAAAATCAACTAGAGTGACACTTTCATACTATCTACTATTTACGATCATAGGGTTCCTATGCGCCCCAGATTGCTCATAGATTGTTGAAGCTTTCAAATAATCACATCTTGGAAAAATTATCGAGTTTGTCGGTTTTCATGTAAACATATGGCCAGTAAAATGTAAAGCTTAGGAGGAGAAAGTGCTGATTACACAAGAACTCGTTTCACGTTTCCCCGGCTTATAGCAGCAGATAATGAACTAGCAGTGTGATTTGATTCCAATGCACAATATGCAGAGATAGTGATCGATTTCAACTCCAATCCAATTGTTTCTATTCATAATAAATTTTGAATGGGAAAGCAAACCACTGAGATTTGCAGGCAATTCAAATGCAAACCTAACATCTTTTCACTCTACATAAGCAGAATTCAAAAATCCTGGAGCGTTATTGACGTTTTTGGTGCCATTCTTCGGCGAGATTCCTAATCAAGAAACGTGAATAATGCACGGTTACGAGTTTGTAAAACAGGACAAAACTGTTTTACTGATACGGTAGAGGCGTTACAATGCGGTAGTCACGTTTTGTCGATTCACTCAAAAGTTCTGAAATCTGCTGCAAACTTAGAGCATTTGAACAAGCCCTTTTTTGGTGCGTGAAGGGTGTTGAAGAAAGGTGTACACTAATATGCTTTTAGAACGTGGTTTTGCGATATCATTTTGTTATGTGGGCACTTTCAGAAATGTGTAAACGTTCAAGAGGGCATGTGGTTTGTTTACTGCGTTCTTCTACCAACAAAAATTTTGAAATCCTCTCGTTCACGTGGAAAAACTTTTGAGGAAGGTACTATTCACCTTAGGGCTGTGCCAAAAAGACTGCTGTTTTACTACCAACGACACTCACTCATCGAGTTTAGGAGAATATGTAAAGCCTTGATAAGCACTGCAATACAGCTAATCGTAGCCGTCCTTGCCAATACTGTGGACGATGAATGGTTTTGCTGTCTACTGGCAGCCGAATTATTTTGTTGTTTCTTGCGTTGCAGTGATGGTTCGGCTAGTTGAAATGTTCAACGATGCATGCATTCAGGAATGATTTCCCAGTGTACGTTCAGCTGTTGCAAATACGGCAATCTATTATGAATAGCCGTCAGTGACGAAAAATAAACGAAAACGACTTTAACGTATTATTAGCTGAGCTCGGGTAGCACTCACATGAATGAATTTGCCAGAAAGCATCGGGAACAAACATATCCGGTAAAATTGTCAAGAAAAACGTAAGCACTTGGTTTTCGAGAGTGGGGAATAGGAAAAATAAAAAAGAAATGAAAATACAACTCGAAGAATTAAAGAGAGGCGGCATAGTTTTTGAATGACACGACATGATAGAATAATGTGACACCAATTACACTAGCGATGTATGAGTGGAAATAAAAACTTCTTCTATATTCATCAAGAATATTCTTGGTTTACCGTTCCATCGGACATTCGTAGTTCACTGCTTTCAGGAAATTCTTCCAGACAATAATCGTTATATTGGTAAAACGATGATAGGATATGATGAATGTTATAGCAATGGAGTCCCATAACAAAATCTTTACATGAGAATCATGCGATTATTAGAAAATCATAGAACTCCAACGAAGACATACGAGATTAAAAGTTGTCGGAGTACTTTCACTTGACTCCGCGAATTGATAAACTAGAATATCCTCGCAGTTTTCTGACCCTTTTCTTCTTGCAGCGAGTGATGTGGCGTTCTTCAAAAAGTTTTCTTCGTTGAATGACTCAATCGTCATCGAAAACGATGGATGTATGACGTAATGCGCAGTTCATAGATAAGAAACTCAGACCCGAACAGCTCTGAATTTGATACTACCTCAAATAGGAATGGCAAACTCGTCTGCAAACGATGAAACGTCCTAATGAAAGCGATGAAGATCATTTGATGAAGCCGCAAAACCATTTTGAAGGCTCAGTTAACTTGATAAATTTGAGAGTAGAATGTGAAAACGCATGTGAAGAAAATTTTTCTCAACATAGTGAACTTCATCACTAATCGCACTACTGCATTTAACCCATTTAAGTCACGATCTGTTCTTCATTTCCTTGCTTACAAAGTTAGAGACCAATAAGTAAGTAAAAAAACAAGATTAAGAAGCTATAGTGATGTTATTTGCATCTTCAGAAATTGAAAAAGGATACTTTATTAACCAAACACTCAGGCGCATTATATACCGACGAATGAAGGATAAAGCGTTTGACGGCAAGAGTACGGTACGTTTAAAACGTCTCAAACATAGCAGAGGTGGTTGGATACATAATTTGTTTGTAGCCTAATAATGTATCAGTTCATAACTCTCAACCCTAACAAGCAAAGCGTACTCTAAAACCCCAAACCGGAAAAGATAGAAGTTCTGATAAGCCGCAAATAGGCAGAGAACTAACGATTGCTCGTGCATTGCTGGGTCCGTCTGATCACTATACGGGATTCAAATTGAGTAGACATAAATTAGTCACGCTACTTACACGTTCTCATATATTCAGGAGATTTTGCAATCATTCTATTCAATTCACTTAACGATTTCTCGTCCTTGAATGTAAATCTAGAGGCAAGCTTCAAATTTTTTACATATACTCAGTGCGTACATCTATGAAATCTTACCACAGCTAAAGCGGTTAGATAGAAATAATTGCAGTTTTTAATTTGTTCACACCTCAGTGAAATAGAATGAGCCTAAGAGCCGTTTTGAATAAAGATCCATTTTTTGCAGACTTGTGTTAATATCATTCCACTTGAAACTCAATAAGAGATGGAATTTCCCACGGGAGACAGATAAGTCGGGCTGCTCATTCAATTTTCTTTCGACTCTCATCTTAGTCACCTAGAAAGGCCCATGTGAGAAGATCCTCTTCTTAGTTGTCATTAATTAACAACCGTAATGGAAACTTAGTCCATCAAAAGTTTCACAATAAGGAAAACCTAGAGGCCAAGCGAGAAAAAAGAGAAGTTTCTCCTTAGTCATTCAAAGGAAACCTAGCTCAATCACTCAACCCACCACTAATACTATCAAACCCGCTAAGAGTTTGGTAGAGTGGTGTGCTGGAGGTCATCAAAACATCGATCTTTTTTCTTTGGAAACATCTCGGTATAAACGAAAACAATAACAATGATTGTGCTTAAATGAATAGCAATAATTTAATGGAAGGCAAACGTCATGAAGTGCCTCCTCGTTCATTATTGAAATGACGCTCTGACATTAATTGCTGTTGAGTAGTTTTCCTTGTCGATTTCTCCTCTTATTAACACTTTTAGCGAATTTATTTCTACTTAATATTAGAGAAGAACAAGGAACATTTTGGATTTTTGTAACGAAATTTCTTTGCGTGCAAGTGCCGTTCAAGATCGGTCGAAAGCAGAAAGTCGGTAAATTAGTTAAAAAGCTCTGTAAAGGACACTGTGAGTGGAATCAGGCGAAAGAAAAGTAATCAGAGAGTTGTCTAGATCTTTATTTGTTGCGAGTATATATCATAAATCCGCTTAAATTTTAAAGGATTTCCCGCTGACATCGTTTTTGATCAATAGGTCAGCTAGCGGTGGAAATCACAGCCTTCTGTAGAAATTCGAGTTGGGCGACGTCAAACCTTCGTCCGCCTTACAAACTATGGAGCTTTCGAACGGTAAGGACGTTTGGTAGGTACGCTCTACTACGTTTTCTCAGAGTGTTGACAGAAAAGAAACACAACTAGCTTTCAAAAGGTTAATGAAGTGGAAGTTGAGAGAATCAAGTCTATACATACGTAGATACATGCGCGCATACATACACACATACATGCATGCATACATACGTGCATACAACATACAGACATACTCAAATATACATACGTACATACATACATGTACATATATACATACATACACATATACATACACACATACATACATATACATACATACGGGCAGATACAGCATACATGCATACATACATACATACACACATACATACATACATACATACGTTCATACATACATACATGCATACATACATGCACACACATGCATACGTAAATACATACATCACGTATACACACCCACATACACACACACATACATATACGCCTACATACACGCATGCACACCACACAGACACCTGATAACCATTCATGAAGGTTACAAGGCAGTATGAGGACGAAAAAGTGTTGCTTAAAAGAAATATTAGATTGAAGTAAAAGTAATAGAGGCTTCAGACCATGACTTTTTGAGTGATTTTAACCTCAGCGAGTCTGGTTCTTGAAAAGCATAGTCGCGATTTAGACAATACAATTTAGTTGCTCATAAAATAACACCAGCTATAAAAACAGTTTTTATTAGAAATATTCGAAATTAACTCAACTTTTGCAAGTTGTAACAAATGCAGAGTTTGACAAGAAAAGACGTGTAAAGCTTTGTACGAAAACGTGTACTCACGGCTTTTCAAAGGACTAGGAAATGGCCAGCACACGTTGGACGAAATGCAACGAAATACATACTTTGATAACTCATTAACACTTTTTTCATGAATAATTTCATGTGTCCCGCTCGTTAATTTCGTTTTAGCATAGATTACCAAGTTACGGAATCACTGCTTCGCTTATTTTAACTGCCTCCTCGTTAATCTTATTCGATAACTAACATAAATAAGTTGTTCCAAATCTCCCAGTGTACAAAACGTTAGGAAAAGATTAAATGTCATCAATGCACAAATGATCACAGGAATGCTGAGATATGAGCAAAAATCGAAATTCAGAGTCAATCAATGATGTTCGTCGACAACTGTGAATTGTTTCTGTTGACAAAGCTTGTTTGCCATCCAAGCCAAAAAACCAATTCTATGAGGCTGCGCAGCTAAGAGTAAACTTATGCCATGATAGAATCAAAAAGGGTTTCATTGACGGCATTCTGGTCAAGAGCAGTTGGAATGGATCGTCCTGTACCAAAGGTACTGTTCTTCATCATTTAAAAGCGATCTAAATTGAGTAGATCCAATATGCAAAAATCAGAGGCTTTTTTGGATCAGCTTCCAATCATTAAGTTGTTAACGAAAGGGACATGTCACAGATAAAAGAGTGAACTACAATAAAAAATCAACAAATTCGTCAACGCAGTCCAAATCAATTTGAATATCTACGTGATAATAACCTACATAGCAGTTACACAAAACCAAAATTGTACCCTTTGTTATGAAGAGTCTCTGAAATTTTCCTTTTCAAATTTTTGACCGTTTTTATCTTTAGTCGGTATGGTGTTGTCGTTTTTTTTTGTTGTTTGCTTCAGAGTTATTCTAAATCGTTGGCTGCTTACTCCTCAGTTACCCATATGGGTTTTTTGCTTCTGTCGTTAAGAGTATTGCTAGTTAGGAGAAAAACTGCAGGGTAACTTATGTTAGCCCACGGGTATACTTCTACGTTAATATTTTATATAATTGGGGAATTTCACCATACTACCGTCGACTCGTACGGGTTAGTAATTATAAGGTAGCTGGATAGAAATTTAAGTCTTTTGAGTGGAGCTTTGATTCTGATTTGTTTTTGTTTGTTATTGCATATCGTTAATGAAAAATTTTATGGTTAATGAAAATTGGATTCAAAAGGTAGAAAGTGGGGAGATTATTTTTAATGTTTTGAAATAGAAATCATTAACTATAGAGTTGAAATATCGACATTTAGGCTATCGGTTTGAAATATCGGTTTGATTTTTTTATTATTAGAAAAATTGTAAAGTAAAATGCATTACCATGACCAAATGCTGACCTTCTAGAGCCTATGACATACGTTTCCTACACTTTTTTGGTGGCTCACTCTCTCAATACAAAATCAAAGAAGAGCAAACGTAGTTTTGTTCAGCAATTTTTGTTACAGCAGCTAATGTTCTGTTTGAAAATTCTATAAACGTCAGCAATCTTTCAAAAGTTGTTGTCACCTAGACATCTGAAATCGAAACGACACTGTATAAAGAATCATGAATGCGCTTAGTTTGCTAGAGCAAGGTCTCTGTAAGCACTTTAGCTCTTCATTTGATCCGTCGTAACAGTTTCTTTTTTTCAGTGTACGGATCCCACTGCTCCTAGCATTCAATTCGCTTACTCGTCTCCTTCCTGAAACGGCGTAGACTACCGGTTGGGCGATTCTCCTTGGAATCTCGAGGGCAGCCTCTCTGTGGCGTTCCATAGGGCATTGTGTTAACTGTCGGAGAGAGGTAGTGGGGGGAGGTGGTGGAACTCGGCTCCAAACGCAAGAGCATCACGTCTACTAGGCTACGGCGCCCCTTCTATAAGTTCTAGAATTTCTGAGATGCCTTGGTTTTTCATAAGTTGTCGCCAGATATTGAATAGGATGAGCACAGCTGGGACGTGATAAAAGACCACATGAATCTTTTTGGACGTTAAATTCAGAGTTTACAATCTTTATAACAACGATCAGGACAAGGACAACATTACCCATTAAATTATGTGATCGACGTTACTTGGCAAGCCGGAGTGGGTGGCATGCGATTGTAGGAAGCGGTGGATGTGTCACACTGAAAGGAAATGGGCGACATCCCCGGCACGCGGTAGAACTCGCGATACGACGTCCCTTCGACATTGCTGAAACACAAGTTCAACGAATGTAGAACAAGTAGCATTCGATTTTCTCTTTGAAGCTATATGGATAACAAAAACTACATGATTTATAAAACTCATGAAGGAATACAAAGTAACGTATGATAGAATAGCTGGAAGTTTGGAGGTCGTTAAGAATGTTAGTCCACAGCAAAAATTAGTGTTGATATGCCAACGTGGTGACTAACGAATCGTGGCTGATCAGTGACATTCTAGAAGCAGAAGTGCAATTCGAATTTTTCATTCATTCCAAGCTACCAAGGCTCTAAAATGTGAATAATCTACTAGTAGTACTCATCAGTTCAGTGGTCTAACTAGAGAGGTTATTGATCAGGTTGTTAGAACAGAAAATTGAATTGGAAGACCGTCACGATTGTCTTGTTCGATAGAGAGGAGACTTACTACGATGCATCAACCATTGACGACTATTCAGTGAGATAAACTGTGGTAGAAGAGCTGTTGGACACTGTGAACACTTAAGTCGTTCCGGTACTTTTCCGTTATACAAGCGCCGTTTCGACTCATTGTAGAAAAACGTATTTTCTGTTCTTTTCCAATGTCCAAATAGTTGTTTCATAACACAAATAAAAAGAATTCGAATGGTGTACCTCATCTTCGAAAAAGCCTTCTTATTGCGTTGAAAGAGCAGAATAATGTTTTGCTCCTCATTGAAAGATTTCTCACTGAGCAAAGCTTTTCGTTTGGAGTTTCACTAAGCAAGCGATGGATGAAATCTTAAGAATTTCATTAATTTATTTTGTTTTTATAATGGACCTGGTGTTACGCTGTGACAACAAAAAGAATACTGGGTTTCGCAAAAAATGGATCACTTCAACTATCCTCTCACTTTGATCCATTGGGAAAAACGTACTTTTTGGTCGTTTCCAATGTTCAAATGGCGAATCGATACCTCAAATTAAAAAATTTGCACGGTGTATTGTGCTTTTAAAGAGGCCTTGTAATTGTGCTCGAAGAGCAAAAGTAATAATTTCTTCCCATTCCAAGATCTCTCGCTGACCCGGGCCCCTCTCTCATAGTTTCAAAAACCAAACGATTGAACAAAAAGAGTTCCGATAATGTTTTTGATTTCTTGAACGGACTTCCTAATGCTTCATAGGAGTTAAAAGAAAATTGGGTTTCGCACTCAATGTTTCATTCCCAGTTTTGCGAAACCCAATCTTCTTTTGACTGTTGAAGAGTAATGAGTGATCCATTTTGAAAAATAAATCATTGGAATTCTTAGGATTTGTTCCATCGATTGATTACTAGAGCTCCGAACGAAACGCTCTGTTCAACGAGAAATCGTTTAACGAGAAACAATTTATCGTTTTTGCTCCTTCAGCGCAATAACAAGGCCTTTTGAAAATGGAATGCACCGTTCACAATCTTTCGATTTGAGCTATCAAACGATTATTTGATCGTAAAAAATGCAAAATAAGCTTCTCTGAAGGTCTAAACGGCGTCTATATAACGGAAAAGTACTGTCATTTCCTGTGACTGGCAGGTCGCTCATGAGCTGCAAGGCAACTTCGTGACTAATCAGCCGCGCCATTGCCAAAAACAAAGAGAAAGGTTCGATAAGGCCTCCCATACCACCTCGTCAAAACTATTCAAGTTTACTTTTGATAGCGTCACATTAAAATAGGCGTAAAATAATATTGAAGTGTAAGATAATGCCTCATAAAAATATAGAACGGTAAAAACATGACTGAGCATCCATTGGACATTGATAATGGCGTGTATTAGTCAAAAAAGCATGAAACATCGCGCTCTTTTGAAAAAAAAAAAACATAGAACCGAAACGAAGAGATGGCGCAGTGACAGTGATTCCATTCGTTACGCTCTTAGACCAATCTACACCAAGCCGTGGTTTGTCCGCGTTCCTGCTCACCTTGACTTTATGTCACCGGAATGGGGAAATCGATGTCACAATTTGTTGCGGACCTGATCGCACCCCCTAACCCATTTGCGAGCATAGTAGCCTAGTCCTCTTTCGGAAACTGTGATATAAGTGATGTTAGGTCATATGGTAATAGCATGGCAAGAGTAAAACCGAAGTCGGTGGCAGGAGTAAAACTACAACAACTACCACCAGTTCTTCAACGTTAATGGCGAATCTGATTGATGAAACTACAACATTATTCGCAACGAACCAGTTCAGTGACACAACATTAACCTCTCCGCAATACCAACCAAATCTCTTGTCAAGCAGTGACCCAATATGTTGAGAATGTCTTCAGCATCAAAACAATCAACAACCAAAATGCCATGAGGAAGTACAAATCCAACTTTCAATTGAAAATCGCAAGAATTTTTTCGCATAATTGTACAAAATCCTACTGCCTTGATTTGGTTAAACTGGAAGATGAATGAAAAAAGGCGGACAAATCATTTTGCATAACATAATATTAGAGATGACATATGCATTTTCTATTAAGGCATTTCTATTATATTATTATTGCATTTAAGCTAAAGTTAAATTCAAAAATCCATCATGTAGTATGTCTAAGCACAACAGCATGAGGAGCCTCAAGTTTGAATCACGTTGTGAATCCATGATATTTTGAGAAACACTTGTGAAACAAACAATCAATTATAAATAACTATCTGTGGAATGTTAAACTTTCTGAACAACGTCAACTAGCAAGTGTCGGTCGTCGCTATTCATCGCTTGTTTCCCACTTTATGATTAACTTTATTCGCTAAATTTTGACAAACCCTACAATACTGCTATATCATCTCTCACCAATTACAGACTGCTCTTAGAACTTGTTCGTTGGGATCCAGTGGGATTCCGGTGATTGTGCCACGGCCGACCCGAGTCATCATCTCGTCGAATCGCTGCAGCTGCGATTTGGCGCAAATCAGGCGATATCGTAAACTGCAAACACATGGGTGTAGAGGCTTTGGAATGCAACCATAAAATATGTTTTTCTATTTTCTTTGAATACTCAAGACTTCCCATTACATTTATTGTGCGGAGACCAGCATTTGTGAATTTAATTCGTTTCCTCGCCATCATCGTCCCAAGGTCTTCAGAAATTTAGCATGCTGTCAAAACAGGAGTGATGTTTGGAGATTTTTTCATTACTCCATAATGAATGTGATAGAATGATGATTGGAAGGACTCTTCTCAATCTTGAAGCTAGCCGAATTGAAGCTTTCCCAGCTGGTTGCGAAATGGTGTTTGAAGAGAGGTGAGACAAGCACTACGCTTTGGTAAACTGCATCATTAACCACTCACCTGTCTCCTTCCTTCAACCGTGAAAAATCCTCACGACTGTGATTGCAATTTTCTGCTTTCCATCAGTAAAAGATTTTGACTTGTGTCTTGCACTGGCTTAGTGAATACAAGCCTTGTCGCCAAAGGCATTCAAATTTCCACTTCATTCATTCACTTCATTTCCTATTCACTCACGTGTTGATCACCGTATACTTTTTCCATCTCCACGTCTCTTTTCTAGCTTTATATTATTACTTCTTCTTATCACTCGAATCACAATTCACAATAACTTAGAAGTTCGACTCCCTATAAACCTCTACTGTGATGATTGATATGTCGTAATCGAAAGAACTTACCTTGATTAGGTGACGCGAGGTTGATAGAGTAGTAACAGTATTTGTTCGGCTAATGTTTCGACGACCACTCCCTTTAGAGCTTGGACGTCTATCGTATAAGACTATTTGGATAATTCAGAAAATTTTATACACTGCTGAGGTCAGGTGAAGAGATTAAATCAAGAAAGGGCACGAGGACTCGTGTGATGGTGATGCACTCGTCCTTCCGGTTAATTTTATAAACGTTTATAAACGCCAAAAACCCTAAAATTAGCAGGAAAAACGAATGCGTCACCATCACAGGATACTTCACGCTCTTGCTTCGTTTAAACTTTAATTTGACCTAGGCGGTATACAGAATCTTCCGTATTATACAGATAGCCTGGTACCACAAACGTCCAAGCTTTGAAGAAGGCGGGTCGCCGACACGTCAGCCGAGCTATCACTGCTACTACTCTACCACTCGCGCCAGTTAATCAAGATAAGTTGTTTCGATTCTGACATTTCAATCACAATTCAGATGTTCAGTTGTGGAGCGGAAGGTACCGTCGAATTGCAGTACGATGTGACATATAAGATGAAATTTTGAAGCACTTCTATTCGTCATATGATGACTTAATTTTTATTTATGATTTTTATCTATTATCCATTTGCGAAGGAGTGAAGGGCGCAATAGTAGTAAGGCCTTTCAATCCACTATGCTTGAGACCTCGCTTCAACTCTTTTTTTTTTGCTTCAATAACATCGATTCAATAGTATCTGATGGAAAGTTATAATCCTTTCATAGGTCTGGTGTGTCATTTCCAGTAGTTTACGAACGTTTCGGCGTTCTCGCACGGCTCATCAGTACTACATGCCATTCGCCTGATCGTCCTTACTATTTTTAGAAATCATCGTTGAAAATGTATTAATATAGACAAAAGGAAGTATCAATAGATGTTGCGGTATACGCTAATTATCAGTCGGTGCTTGCGGCTGTTTCAAATCATATAACAATTTTTGACTCGAATTTTCAGGCAGGATCTCAAACATAGTCAATTGTTAAGTATTGTTATATGCCTTATAAGAACCGTAACCACTGACTGGATCACTTGAGGCTGCAACATCAAGTGATATTTCATCTTGTCTAAACTGATAGATCCGCGATGCTGGTGCTGTTAGTACCGTTCCATTGAGAACAACACAAAATGATCATTTTGTAGTCAAACTTACCCAAGGACCTCAAGTCCATCATAATGAATTTATCAATATAATATACTCCTTATGAATTGTTGAGATTTGCCAAACAAGGATACTGCGTCGATTAAGGCCATATGATTTGTAGAACAAATTTCACTGAGCATTTTAATGCATTTTATACTTCTATTTGTTCCGTTTTCCCTCTCCATCATCTTTCCTACATAGTTTGTTCTAACATCTACTAAAAAAAAACGAAAACAAGCAATAAAAAAGATTGGTGAACGACCTGAGGTACTCATAGACGTTTGAAAGGAATGACACGCCAACGAGTATGAATACGACAATAACTGCAGCTACCCATGACAACACTAAACATAAGGAGGAGATAGAATTGAGTTCTGTAGAGTGAACAGAAACATGGCGACATAAATAGATTTGTATGTGAATAAACATTTTCGATTATTGTCTTCACAGAAAAACCACAAAATTATCCGAGAACATATTCAAAGAGATCAGTTGTCAATCTAAATGTTTTTTGTTTTATTTTCTATATGAAGGATTTCTTTTTTCTACACGATCAGCACTCTACACTAGGCTGAACACCGCTATGCCAAATTGAAAGGACCCTCAAGAACATAAAGTACAAAATATCCTTCTGTATATAATTTTATATGACTTCTAGGATCATATTCTATTGACAAACCACACTTATAGCACAACGTTTATATGTTCAAGAATAAAGAACAGTGCAAAGTTTACTTTGGTTTTGCAAGTGTTTGGCTGAGTACATTGGAAGTCAAAATTTGACTCTTCCAAACGCTGAACAAGCCGATACCGCTAAAAGTCAGGCATTATATAATTTGTGTTACTGTATTCCGGGCGCCGTGGGCCAAGTGGTTGCAATGCTCGTCGCGGCCCGCTCGGGCTAAACCTCGTCCCCACAACACTCCTAGGCAGTCAAGAACGAACTCCCAATGGAACTCTAAAGTCAGGCTATCCTAGAGATTGCGAGACATGCTCAACCAGTATTTTATGGCGATAACGGTATTATCGCATATATAGAAATTTGAGCGTAGTTTTAACACGTTGGCAACGACGTTGAAATCCTTCTCGTCGAGTCGCCGCGCCGCCACATACGCGGCGGCAGCAATGACGTTGTGGTAGTTTTCTAATGATATATGAATATTTATCATTACTGAAGGAAATTTCGTCCGTAGTAAATGGTCAAATGTGAAAGAAGAGATATCCATGAAACTTCCTGTGGTAGGAACAAAGGCAATATTTCCTCCTAAATCTTCGTATCTTGAGGGAAAAGCAGATGCATAGTATAAGATGATCTTTCGAACTGTTAGTGAACATCGTTATGTTATCCTATGCATGTATATCTATTTATTTATTCATATTTTAGTCATATTCATCAACAACAACTCATCTTCATGCAAAACCACAGATGAATTTTAAATGAATAAAAGAAAGTGAATGAATGAACATAAAATTTCTTATGTGCCTAAGAACAAGTGGCGACTCATGACACTAAGAGCACTAATTCCTGCACCCTATGTATTTCTTTTAAGTTAATTTCTCTCAAGACAATTTTTTGTCCCTCATTCAATTCCCATTTCCGCGATTAACTTCAACATGATTATGCAGGTGGTTTACGGAGTTCATCAACACATAAGAGACATTGCTCGCCCCTCCTTCCTATGCCGGACTAGCTGCATAAGAAACATACATATTTCTTTTGTATATGTGTATGTCTGCCACAAGATATGTGGTATATTGCTGTGGAAGTTGTTATACATTCTATGCAAGATAGCCTATATGAAGAGAATTCATAGCAGACTATTGTAATGCCGAAGTCATCATGAATCAGAATTGTTGTACGGAAGTTTGCCTAATAATTTGGCATTGCTCGAACGTTAGACTCCAGTGGAATTTTATGAACTGTTCATGAAGAACGTTCGGGAGTTGACTGTTGAGCAGACCAATTTTACGTGGGTATCGATGAGTCGATGGTGTCATTCATATGCCGAATTAGATTCCGCTAGTATGCACCTTGCAAAAGAAACAGATATAGAATAAAGCTATTTAACTTTGTGCTGAAGGCGGGTACACCTACAAAACGATGGTGTACATAGCTGCTGGAACGAACCCGACACAACAAGCCACTTGCATATTTTGTGGTAAAGGACCTAATGAAGGATCTTTTAAAAGAAAGAAAGCACCTCTTTGCCGATAACTGGTACTCCAGCGTCGCCCTAGCTGGGAGTCTGCTGCAAAGCAATACATACTTTATTGGAACATGCAGAGAGAGCAGGAAAGGCTTGCCTAAGGAGGTTATGGAAGGAAAACTGCGCAAGGGTGAGTGGAAAGCCATGAGAATCAAAATGGCGTTATGGTTCTGCGATTTAAGGACAGAAGAGACGTCACAATGCTTTCAATATGTTCAAGGCGGCGATCCATGTCAGCTATTTGGAACGACCCAGTCCTCCTACCTCTAGATCTAACCACGTCTTCGAAAAAGGCGTCTCCTGGAAAGCGTAGACGGTGCATCGAGTGCTATATAAGAGAGTTATGCTTTAGACCATGCTAAAAAAAACGCGTACTAGGTGCAGTCAGTGTAAAAGCCACTTTTGTTTGGAATGTTATGATGCTACTCATGAAATTTGTGATCTCAAACGTCTTAGACATAAATAAACTATTTGGAAACTATTGTGCTTTTACTGGCTCAAATTATTGTGTCATTGTTGTTATATGTTATATGTATATATGACACACGTATATGTGGCAAATATGTGTTTGTACATGCGTGCAATTATATATGAAGATGTATATATATATATAAATATATATGTAGATATGTATATGTATATATATGGATGTTATACGTTTGTACTTTATACGTATGTTGATTGCCGAATAAACAATGTGAATAGATTCACACAATCCACTGGAATCCACACAATTTTTGATGGTCAGAGAAGATTCAAAATAACTGCCATTGTTTTCTACCAAAAGTACGTTTATAGAAATCTCTCTGGAGATGAACTATTATTCCTAGCAGAAAACTTTTACAATCAAGTTTATTGCTGGGAAAGATAGCAGCAAAATTCATTGTGAAGTTGAAACAACGCATCGTGAGGGCGAAACGTCAATGTTCTCCTTCAGTATGACGTAGTATTGAGATTCTATCAGGAACCAGGCTTGCTATGAAAGCGGCGTTATTGAGGTTATCGAATGGGTAATAAAAACCAATAAATCAGGAAAAAATGATAAATGGAATCAGAAAAAATGCTTTTTCTTGTAGGAAGCGGTTTTTTCGTTAAGACATAGCAGATTTCATGAGCATTCTCTTTACTATAAACCCTTTATAAGAGCCGTTCTGTAACAGTTCTTTATTTTACATCACAATTATCATTCTCTATCGATAGTTATCTTGGAATCGAATTTACTTTGTAATGCCAAGAAATACCTTGTGAAAATGATATAAAAACGAACTCTGACTATAAAACGTGTCCTTTTTCATTTTAGAACGGGCTATAAAAGTCTTTTCACAAAGCAAACATGGTGGAAGATATAAAAGCATGGTAAAAAAGAAACGAAGTTGTATAACAGCTGGAAATAAGTTCCTTTTCACAATAATTGCATTTCCCGTTGGAGACTTGAATGACCGTATACATAGGCATTTCCTTGGAATATAAAACTTTTATTGAAGTACCTCATCCTATATTTCATCATTTCATCACGATAACATCCCCTCAGTACCTCAGATTATCAAACAAACCACCATAAGTTCCAGTGCAGAGCGTGATAGGGGTCGAAATCGACCCTTGTCGTTGCCAACGTATTTAAAAAAACGCCCGAAAAAAAAATCAAAATAATATTCAAAATACTAACCAAGAGCAATCGAGTGTTTCAACACTGCTAATCTAGTGATTTCTTTCACTCGACGGCCTGTGTATATAGTACGTCTGCGCCTTCTTCATATAGTGGACGGCGACCCCCGAAAGGATTGAGTAAAGGCGAAGGGTACTGTCTAACTTACGAAGCTGTCAAGGCCGAAACACGTGTATTGGGCTCTATAAGTTACTCATAACAGACCACGTGAATAGCTCAAAAAATAAATAAATTACCAGGTATTTTGAGATGTGAGCATGGTCTCAATAAAACACTCAAAACGAACGGTATAATATTCTATGACGTTCAGAAAAAAAAGACAAAAAAGTGATTGATTTCTAGAAGTATGCGCAGAGTGGAAAAAACATTGTGGAGATGGGCCGGTGAAGTACCAAAGGTTATCTTGTATTAAATACTATTATCATCAGCCTAAGACCTGCTTCACCTCTATCACCTGTCGTCCCGTTGATCGTCGAGTGACTCGAGCGTGTACCAACAACACTTCCATTTTTCCCTATCGCCTGCAAGAGTAGCCCAGTGAGTCCTCCTTGCTCTATGGATTCTCTGAGCATCATATCTTTCATCTATAGCTTTCGTGAAGAAATCGAATCAACGAGTCGGTGGTCTTCCTGTAAAGCGTTTGATGTCCCGAGGAGTCCAGTTGGTAACGGCTCTCGTCCAGCGGTTGTCGTTAAAGCGCATTACGTGTCCGGCCCACCTTATTTTCGATGTCCTGGCGTGTAGAACGGCGTCTCTTTTGCAGCGCCGACTTGACAAAACTCTATCTCTACGAGTCAAGTGACCAAAAGCCTGCAATCAAGCGGCTCAAAAAGAACATGAGAGGCTGTTAGGAGTCGCCTCCAACAATTAAGCTCCTCCCGCTCCTCCGAGAGAGACTGACAAGCTACTCTTGAGTACCCAGCCCCCACGTTTAGAGCCTAGCAATGTATACGTTGGGGCCAAAAACAGTAGCAGTAAGATCTGCTTATCAAGGGAAAATGGAGAACAATTCGTTTAGCGTCGACCAAATCCTAAGGGTTGAGCGATACATCTGAACACCCTTCACATAATCGTAGAGGTGGTTGGACTCCTATATGGCCTGCACGGTGACTTACAATGACCAACCTATGTATCAGTTCAGCGCTGTCAAACTCTGTTCAAAAAAGATATGGAACGAATTTGGTGACACCTGATGGACTCGGTCAGAATCGAGCGTGAACCCAAATTATGGACTACGAGTGCCTTATAGGCCATCTTTGACTACTCCATTATGCGCGTACAAAACTTAGATAAGAGAAACATGGAGTACGTGAGCGATTTTCAAAAAGAGTAATTGACTGAAAGTCTCAAATACGGCGGTTATCTTTGCCGAAGAGAAGATCTGCATCTCTCGAGAAAATCACAACAATGACTTCACGTATCATTCACATTATGCATGAGTGATATTTAGTAAAGTTTAACTGTTACAAGGCAATGATAAGTGGAAGCGAGCGGTTCACAAAGCGAGAAATTATCGTGTCTTCGAAATTTGAGAGAACATGAATCATGAAATATTCCTTGCTAACTCTGACTAAGAATGAAATTGCATAGGGTGATAATAACAACGGAAATGGCGTAAAAGCACCTCAGATAATCTGTTAGTTTCAAACAATTAGGAAGGATAAAATAGTTTGGAGAAGTTTATAGAGAAAGCTAGACTCATTGTAAAGCCAATTTTGCTAGAGAAGCATGAATACAATGAATTGTGCAGTATTAAATCTTATAAAGTAACACAAGAGCTTTTCTTGATTCGCATAAATAGACTGTGTCCAAAGATATAATCATAATCTTTACTTTTGACTGTTTATGTAATCTCATTCAGAAACAATATTAATCTGATAATCTGACAAGTGTTTTGAGCCTTTTATTAGGTCTGGTACAGCACTTATGCAATACCAGACAGCTGTTTCGTCTTTCCCAGTTCGTAAATAGCACGAATTTTCGGTTGAACCGATCCACTGCAAGGTGATAACTCCCTACTTGGGAAAGAATCGATACGGCATTATTCAAATCACCGCATGTCGAGTGACAAAATCCCTCGACATTGCAGTCATCATAGTCGACGCTCATGGCTGGTAAAATGAAGCATGCCTTTACTTCTGATTATTCATGTAGATCTCGCCTAATAACAATAATAATCTGATATTGTGATGACATGTTTTGAGCTTTTCATGAGGTGTGCTATGGCATTTATATTGATGACTTATTCTAACCAGCCATTAGAGCTTGACTTGAGTCACTGCAATATCGGAGAAATTTTGTCACTCGACAGTGGTGATTCAAAAATTCGGCGTCAATTCCTCTATGAGTAGGGTGTATATCCCCTGCAACGCTGAACCGAAGGATTCCGTGCTACTAACGTGTCTGCAAAGGCGAAACACTGGTCTAGTACTGTATAGTGCCATACTAAATCTCAAAAGAGCTCAAAATGTGATATCATGTAATCATAAGTTATTCGATTGAAAACGATAGCATAATAATAGAAACGAACCGACTCACTTGACTAAGCGAATGAAATGAAGACCAACCTATTGGATAGAATTATTTACGGCGATATACAAAAGAGACGTTTTGAACTTGCGGTATGATAATAACTGTAAAAATGTGGCGTAATGGAGGAAGTTTCAAAAAAGAAATGGAGTAGATGATTAAGTTCCATTGCTACTTTGTGCATACTAATCCAACTAAGAAATAATCGATACCAGTTGGCTCTAAATTTTAGTTGATCTAGCCACCTCACAAACGGAATTTCAACAAATTTTCGTCAAGAATATCCCAACTAGTGAAGAACTTTATTAATCGAAATAACTTGGTGAAGATTCACGGGTCTTTACCAACGAGGTTACAGGTGTGCTCACCTATAATTTTTTGAAAGTTTGAATTTCAAATGAATATAAACAAATGGGAAATTCACCAACAGCAGGATATTAAATTATTCTAAAGGAGCGGAGAGAATTCCTCCCTAAAAAACTCCTCGGTAATCCTCTGTGATCACAAATCATATAAAATCATTAGACAGCCGCTATCACATCTTATGTGGACACACAGAATTGAATTTTGTCAAATAAAAGTGTTTTTCAGCTGCCATAGTTATCGTTCTAAAAAGCCCATTTTAAAAAGAATCGAGAAACATCTCAAATAAGTTGTAGAACACCTTTGAATGCTGAGATCATCGCCTTTGAGCAATGAATTTATGATAAAAATGGTAAATCAATAACATACATTTTTACACTAAGGAAAAACAAAGTCTCTTCCATGAGTTTGGCTATTTTCACAACCACACAAGTTTTCTAGCCTGAAGTATTTTTTTCAAATTCAGAAAAGATCGTCATCAAAATGTTTGAATTGCGGATGAGTTGAGTGAACCAAGCTCGAGGGCGACTTGCAGTGAGTGTCTTCCGTATTTTGTACAGTTCCCTCTCATACTCGCTTACAGTGGTCAATAATATCCATAGCTATATGAAAATTATGACCTCTAAAACTAGAAAGCTGCATTCGTTGTAATGCGAGACCCACTAAAGCAGTCACTTTTGGCTATGTTCTTTCAGTTCTATACTTTCGCGCTTTGAGATAGAAAATTACTCTTTTTGGATTTCATTGCCTTCTTCAAATCCCATTGGAAAAAAGCGAAATAAACTCGTTTTCAAAAGCTGGTAATATTATACGATTTACTGAAGTTTGTCGAAGGAGTGATACTCACAAAACAGTGCAGGACTGAATAGAGTTCTGATGAGGATCACGAATCTTAGGATTCTTCTTTTTGAAAATCTCATCTCTAAAGTGCGTCCACTTCCCTACAATTCTTACGTCTTCTACACGTCGTAATGTTAAAAGTAATCACACTAGTAGAGCTTAACTGTACAAACAAACTGTACATTAGTGATATCACAATAATGATCTCATCCCCAGTGAAAAAAATAATGCACACTGCGTGATATTTTCGCATTATCGCTATCAGGGAAGCCATTTATATAAGCACTATAGTGTGCTCTATGGTTCAGTTTACTCGTACTCGTGTTTGAAAGCGGATGTGCTAAACGCTAACACTGTTAACTGATTGACGAGATGTTGAAAAGCCCAAGACTAGTGAAAAGGTTAGTGTGATTTTTACTGTTCCACTAATGTTTCAAGGACACTGAGGACATGAGCCACTGACCCAGCTACTCTTGCATCCTTCTTTGCTCTCTCAGAACTTGTGGACTTTAAACATGTAAAGGAGAGTCATAGGAATACTAGCTTGCACCTACCATTCTTGCTGCACTAGGTAGATTCTGAGTTGGAGTCGATGTTACGACACTTGCTACGTTATCTTCAGTTTGTGTTCTTTATGAACTCTATACACAACACTGAACTCACTGAATGAGATATATCGCACTTATTACTATAGAAGTCAGTTTGGTTGGATTAATTTGTTTTGTGGCCTTTCATAGGCACAAGCCACATTCGTACAGAAACTGTTCGAGGTCCCAGAAGTCGCTAGCATAGCTTAGTTCGACTGAGTCAAACGATCCCACGATAGTAGGTGGTTCTCATTACCATCATTACTATCATTACGAACTTCTCAAATTGGAGGATAGAAATAATAATTTGATGCCCATGGCACTCAAACCACTGATGACCACGGGTTTTTCGCATTGACAACAGAGCCACACATAACCCCGGTGCCACTGTTGAGACTGTGGCACAGCTCGATACACTTCTCAGCAAAAGTGCTCAGCGATAGTTCCGTGAGAAAAACTCAAGAAGAGTAAGGGTGGAGATACATGAGCTTTCGCCCTCCTGGAGGTTTACAATCGTAAAGGATAAGCATATAACATGCTTTGAGCTGTTAGGTCTAGTGGCATACTGGTGCCTGTTTAGTCCTATTGAGACTCACCAGTCCACCCTCCCTCGGTTCAGCAAATCCCCTAAGGTCAAATAATTTTCTATAAAGATCGACGCCAAAAAAAATCATCCCAAGTCAGCTGATTTAGCTACCTAAGTTTGTGGTGATCGACAGTCGAGCACGTAGCTGTTATAAAGAATCATACTTCTTCTATCGACCGCTTTTTTTATAGACGCGCTCAAAATGATACAGTTTGATAAGGATATAACATGTTTTGAGCTCTTAGGTCTAGTGGTATACAGGCACTTGTTTCATTTATCATCATTTAGAGCGGATCTATAAAAATGCGATTGTCAGAATAGGTATAATCGTAAAGGTGTTAGTGACGTTAATGGGATTGTAGTCTTTACACGTCTTGTGCTGCATACTGAGTTCGCTTGCCTCACACACATTTTGTTTTCCCTATCTTTCCAGGATTATGGATGTCCCAATAAAAAATTAACACACTTGTTCAGGTCGCATGATCACATACCTCAGAGAAGTCTATTTTATAGAATGCTTTGTGGATTTCTCCAGCAAAAGGTCGTGTGAGGTGATCCAGTCTACACAAAGTGATTGGGTTCGTTAATAAAGGCCCACATATAGGCTTGAACTTGGTTAGCGATTTGTAAATGCATGGAGAAAGCTAAAATAAACTGAATTGTTCTAAAATACTCTTATATATTTCCTCCATTGGTAGTAGGCGCCATGTGACGAGATGGGATGGTTGAAAAAAGGACCTTCCATCTCAAATCAGACCCTTCATTGTATTGCCAATGTGTGCTCAACTTTTTGATAACATAATTAGTATAAGAGCTAATTAAGATTACACTGAAATCAATCACAAATGGAACATCTGCCATGATGTTGAATTATAGCCTACGATTTCACCTGCCAAATCCTCCGTAGTGGGTAATTTGAAACGTCCTGAGAAGAAAGAGGCGGACAAACGAGAAAAACCTGAAAATCAGCAACCATTCCAAGGTCAGCATTTTTATTAGTTCATCAGTAAAAGCTTAGTGGCTGATAAATCCATCGGATCGTATGCACTGCTTGAAAAAGATAAGTAAGTGAAAAAGAAATAAGATTATAACAAGTGGACAGATAGTGTCATACTTCTATTTCTTTTGATTCTCTGTTAATGGCAGTGAAAGAATCTCTCGACAAACTCACGGTGCACTTGCCTGCCATTTTCTCAATAATATAATAAAAATCCCCCATTGTAGGAGAAAATCGCAGCGGAGTGAAGATTTCATTACGATGAAAAAGAGCAGCACCCCACTTGTGATAGCAACAAGTTTTAGAATCTTGCTTATCAAGCTAGTAATTTATCTATATAGCCGAGATCATTCTCGGTTCGTTCAATTGTCATCAAGGACATCCCTTTATTGATGTAAAGAGGTGTTTTATCGTTATCACTTTACTTAGTGATGAAGTGTCTCAGTGACAAAGTGCCACCATCGACATTTCCATTTGCCCATAGCAAATATTGAACTTGTTACAGAAAACAAAATACTAATACGGATGAAGACTGCGATAGTGTCAGTTCCGAGCAGGCAACGTCACTAAGGAGTAGAAGTGATGATATAGTAACAGCACTATCGTTAAGGGGCGACGGAGCGTCAACGGCTACTCTGCCGCCGTCGGCGAAGTCCGGACCAGCAACAGGTAAGAAAATAAAAAAACAGTAGAGGCAAAGAAGCCACTGGGAGCATGTATTTCATAGAACGGCCCGAATGTTTTGAAATGGACTCGAGCAAACTCAATAAACTGGGAGGCGTAAAAACAGATTTTCACGGACCTGTGCAAACGAAGAGTTTCCAGACAACTGCGCACACACCGTCCGCGGCCCCAGCGACCATCGACGGCCAAGTAAGCCTTTACAATTACACTTCAAAACAATTAAAAAATGCACTCTCCCACGATGAGATAGTTTTCTCGATAACCGAAATACTTTTTTGATCTTCAGAATATAAGTGAGAAGGCTCATAAAGTTGCAGAGGAGGCCGTGCTCACTAATGAGTTGAGAACTTCCTAAATCTGTAGATGACGCTATACTGTACCTCAGTAATAACACATTAATTTTTCTATAGTTCTTCTTATTTTGAACTTGTTTAGAACTAAAACGTTAAGAATAGTGACAGCACGAAAATAAAAAAATTCTCTAGTCATTGATTTTTAGCTGCAGCGACTGCGACAGATCAGATGGGAAAGATCATCTTGTTTTATTGGACAAAACCCAGCTTTTATATTGCTTTTGCTTCCACAATATGCGTCTTTAGACAAAAAGGTGAAGGAAACACGTTAAATGGGCTCACAAATGCCACAGCAACTTATTGTGATAGGGAAAAGACACGCGTGACGCACTGGCTAGAGGTGCTTCGCGGCATACGTTGTCGGTGTTGCAATTCCGCTCGCAAAACACACCAATCCTCTAAAGTAGGCAAATTAGTTCCGGAGTGTCTGAAAGAACAGATACTGGCTTGATACATCGATGGGCCACTGCGAGTGCCTGTAAGGTCCAGATATCCATACACTGATTTTACTGCCTAAGTCGAATGCATGGCGTTTCTCTAAGTGATTGACCAAAGCGATAGCTTCATCCTCTTTTCATGTTCCCAATAGCACAACTTACCCCATTTGAGCAAGAACGCGTAGATTTCCACATTTTCTTTCCCAGCGATGAGTGTTCTCAAAATCCCATGTCACTCATAGTGGATTCTCCGAACATGAACTTACTAGAATTTGAAATAACAGCAAGCATTTGTCTGCCGATAAATTTAACATTTTTGGTTACAAATATGAAATCTGAATGTACAAGTGACGTGTATTTTTTTTTCTGCCCACATTTTCACAAAGGAGCTTTGTAACTCTTCATTGTGACGCAAACAGTTGAGTAGTGCTGATTGTGTTGTGTGCGAAGATTGATGTCGAAGAAAAATATGCACGTATATAGTACAATAAATAGTTACCTAGCAGTATTTTCAAGATAAGAATCCTTTTGCGTAATTCAACCTTCTTACAACGGCTTTGAAATCTTGCGCGGATTAACCCGGCAACACTGTGACAGTTTTTTGATTATATTAAGATTTTGTCGCCACTGTAGGATCGCTAGTAGATGATAAATGACGATAGGAGAGAGTCAATAATGCTACGAATAGTAGGAACACGTCGATGATTTCTCTGAAACTCTGCTTTGTTGAAGGGAAAGACCACATGTAAACGCAAAGGTTATTTTTACACTGTTACTGGGCATTTTTATGGTGTTTTAATTATGGTCATCAACTTTTGCCTTCATCCGTTGTCACAAGTGAATTAAAATTAAGTAATCACTCACATTATCAGTTTTTGCTACCGGAATCAAATATTATGACATAAATCCAAAGTTTCACCACTCTCAAAAAATTTCAAATACTGGTCTATTTTTCGAGTTCGGAGCTTTTTAAATTTGTTTAAGGAACTTTATTCTATCGCTCTACGGGTATCAACTTTCATTATCCCTAATTTTGCACAGGGACATTTTATCTTGGTGAATTTGACGGGGCACATGCGCGCTATTCACTTTTTCTGTATAGCTTTTTTCATAATCTGCTAACTCATTTTGAGCCTTTCACGAAATCTGTTATGGCACTTATAAAGTGTTAGACAACTGTTTCGGCCTTTCAGCCTCATCAGTAGCACGGTGCCTTTCGCCTGAGCCAATTCTCTGTAGGTGAGGTCTTTCACAAAGAAAGGAATCGGCGACGAACATGCTGCACGCCAAGAAAGTAAAAATTTCTTTCACATTGCAGGCATAACGTATTACTACGTGCCCAGTGACAAGACGAACCGACATTATAGTAAATAACAATCGATTGCTCTTGGCCGGTAAATTTGATAATACATTTATATTCGACTATATTCCAAAACTTCGCTCAAAGTAATATAATCTGATAGCATACTTTGAGCTTTTCGTGAAATCTGCTATGTCGTTTATAGAGCAATCGACTGTTAATCACTACAATTTCAGACGATCTTGTCACTGGGCAATGTTAATTATACAGTGGGATTTGGAATTTTCACTTTGTGCGCGCAACGTCGAACCTTCGTCGTCTATTCCTTTACATGTGGGGACCTCTCCTACATGAAATTAGCTCAGACGAAAGGCACCATACTACTGATGAGTTTGAAAGGATGAATCCGAAACACGTACCAAAACACGTGCAACACTTTGTAGCGCCATAATATTTCTCACGATAGGTTAAAATATGCAGTCAGATCATATTTTTCGGTATAATTCTTAGAAAACAGCCGAATATAAAGGTATTTTTTTGGTCATATGCGTATAAGGCGATTTCCTGTTTTCCCTCTGATTCCCATCTTTCCAAATAACTTTGTGTGACCACATGTAAGCGGTCGTAAGCGATCACCCACTAAAACAAAGACACCCTTACCCACCTATCTGCTTCTGATGAGTGTCCTCTTTGATTTTCATCAATGTGTGAAATTTCCTCCACTGCATAATTCGTTTTTGATCTTCCTCCTGACACTTTGAAACAAAAGTTTGGAGAGTTTTGCTTTTCTCTCAGAAATTTATAGAAGTATTCTTTTTTCGCACATAATCATGTGAATTTCTATGAATTATATATAGCTGACGAATCAGAAGTCGAATCGGTTACGGCAGCGCAGCGGAACACCTCTGGGAAAAATGACTTGTGATTGAATAAATATTCCGATTAAAGGTCTTAAGCATGAAAAAAAGTGAGATTGGATTTTGTACTTCTCTCCAAAGATCTATTTCACGCTACTCACTATTAGATAACTCGGCATTCAATGTTATCGGAACCCCGCCTTCGGAGGTTATCGACTGAGCAGATTGCAAGTTAATCTGATTTTCCCAGATATTCGAATAAGGGGAGCCTTCGCAACTCCAGCCAGTTTTGTACTGTGTTGTGCCCAATCACATCAATGAGACACCGGTGAAGACATAAGCGGTGATTGGTCGAAGAAGGGGTCGCCGCCCAGATTTCTGCCCTATTTTCTGATGAGGACGGGGGTGTTCAAGTGGATGAACGCCAAGATGCACAAAACCCATCCAGTTCTACGACGTGTACAACCCAGATGTTTGAGAGTTCATGCGATTCAGACACATCTGTGGCGAACAAACGAATCATTAGTAAAAAACGATTTTTTCACTCTTACAAGATAGGCGGCACGAATGGGCAGTGAGAGTTGAACTATTCGCTTCTCAAGGATGTAGCGTTCTAACTGGAAAATGCGAATTTTCTAAAACGTGTTAGCGTATTTACTGAAAAGGCTGTTGAGATCCGCTGTGTAATATGCGGCCTCCCCGTCACGGTAAGGTGTAACTATCACTCAAATTTTACTATAACTGCCAGCAGAACCTGCTGTGAAGTTCAGACAATAGCCTGACTACCTCAAAAATAAAATGTATTTGTCTCTCCATTACTACAGCGCATTGAGAACGCCATTGTAAAAGCCAAGTCGTATAGTGAAATTTCTATTTCTCCAGCTATCGAAATACAACCACTATTCCTGTGCATGAGCAGGGGAAAGAGCTAACTGCTGTTCGTCACAAGTAAAAAAACCACGCAACAAGGGTAAACTGTTGATCGGTGGTGGTGTGTGGCTGAAGGTGAGATGCCGCTGACCGATGATGATTATATAAGTTGCTGATTGCTGAATAATTATTCAGCAAATACATTAATGGATCAGGATCAGAAATGTGCATCTTTCCTCAAGATACATCCTCAAATTGACGAAGGAGGATTTTATGCAGCTTGCTCCGGCTACATACTAAAACTTCTCCATATTAGTTACTTCTAAGAGTGGCACATAACACAAAATGTATTTTCGAATTACATTCTTATGAGGCAGATGATAGAAATGTGCAATAAAGGCTGGAAGTATGTCGTTTTCCCAAAGATGCACGTTTTGAAATCAAAGTAGAGTTTGTCGGGCACATGGGCGCTTCCTAGATTCAATATATTTATTCGCAACGATAAAGTTACTCTGAATTTCCAAATCTACAGTATAAGCACAAAAGAACCAATGTATAGATCAAACAAAGAGGGCCATCAATTCTGAGAGGCAAATTGTAGTCCTCTTCTCAGCTATTACAACCCACTAAGAAGGTCATTTCATAAGTCAAGCTCAGTCTAAGATCTATACATATAAAACTATCGAATGTTAGTAAAAGCCTAGCAAAAATGCTCAGCTGGGTTATAAGACAAGGAAACGCGAGCCACAACAGAATGCGACTACAATCCACACTATTTATGATGAAAATGGAGATTTTCAAAACATTCGTCTTTTCTTTCTCTGAGAAAAAGGACGATATTAGTTTCTTCCAGCAACTTTCAAGCCTTTTGTAGCGATAGACGTCCAGCGAATCAAAATTTTGCTACATAATTCCAAAAATCCGCTATGATGTTGAAAAAAGAGGACCAGGGTTGTAAAACGTTATCATTTTTTTCGTTGGTAGAATGTATTATGACGTCTTCTCACGACAGTAACTGAGCTCTTGAAAAAGATTGGCATTCTTATCCTGTTGAAGCCTGCAAGAGTTTGAATGATAAAGGAAAAAGAATTGTTTTACAACAGCCGGAAATATGTTCCATTTCACAACGATGAGGTTTTCTCGCCCAGAAGTTTTTACTGAACAACCCCTTATAATTTTTTTTGCGACATCAGCATCATTTAATCACAATATTGTCTTCTTCGAACCTTTACAAAAGAAATTCCTATATCTCCATTGCAGAGCGTGAGATTACAAACCCCACCACAGGAGCGGCACGCAGCATTGCCTAAGAGCAGGCCGTGTCGTTGAGCCAAGGTTAAGCTCTGGGAGCTATGTGCTTCATTTCGTAGCACATTGTAGCACATTGCGCGACTTCTCATTTCACTCAGCTACTCCAATGACGGTGTTACCCATCTTCGCAAATTTGTATTAACGCAGATCGCAGCGGAAATAAGGGAAATTACAAAGAAAACTTAGGTTCTGAGGAATTATTACCACCATGGAATGATGAGATCACTGAACTTGCTTGTTTTCTAAGATAATTTAAGTAATAAAACGTCTGTATGTCAAAAATTCGGCACTTTTATGTTAGACGCCACGGGATGAAGAAACGATCCCTATCTCCGGATAAGAACTTTTTATGAGAGTGTTAGTAATCACTTCGAAAGCTTTGATCCCAGGCAAACGTGGTACTTAACCGATTTTCGATAAATATTCATCATAATACTACAATGAAAGGAAAACATCTGTGTTCCAGATACGAGTTTTTTTTTCGTAAAACAGAGTTCTTTTTTCCAAACCATCAGTGGACATTCAATAGCGTATAATTAAGAGATTTCAACGCTGTGTTTATTTTCTGGGAGAACCGCTTCTGCGCAGTGTAGCTGGGAAAATAAGATTGATTTACATACTCGAGCAGAGTATACTTTGAACAATTCACGGACTATAGGCTTGGGAAACAGAGGGAAGGAGAGGGGGGTCGGAGCGATTATAGATTGATGGCGCCTAAATGAAATGCGATTTTTCTTATCTGAATAGGAATTCTTTGTCCACGTTGGAAAAACTCCAGATCGAGACGCCTAACATTGATACTGAAGATTTTCTCTACACGTTGAAGCGCTCTTTGTGCATCTGACGAAGTAAGAGATGAATTGCGCAGCCGATGTGAAGCCTAATCTTGCTTGATCTTGCTTTCAGAATGAGTTGTTTCAAATTCACAGGCGTTCCTAGATATTACACAGTAAAAATCTGATTTTAAGAAGACTTTGTCGCGATGAAAAAATATATCAACAGTTGCAGAAATTGCTATAAGTATTTTATAGTGAAAGGGGCCCAACTGTCGTGAAAATTGTTACTCTCCAATAAACAAGATACAATCTTTGGAACCTTACACATTTTCAACTCCTTTCCACATTTCTTTCTTTGCTCAATGTGAAGACCATAGTGAACTGAAAAGAAATAACTAGAACACGTGCAAAGAAAAAGGTTGTAGCGGTAATTGATGTTCATACCAGAATACAAATGGATAATATAAAAAGTATTACCCAAAATGCAATAGAACTTGGCCTCTTCGACTTTCATAGAAGTCTCGACTACTAAAGCATGCTAATGATCGAAAAATTTCCGGGAATAGGCGATGAAGTGACATTACATTGCAATCTGCAGCACCATTTTTGACAAACAAGCATTGTTTCGCAATCGTTTTTGGCATGTTTCAATCATAAATTACCTTAGTGAAAAGCCTGTCCCATTAGGAAACTACAACACTGGGAAAATCACGTGCTCCAGTAACAAGATTGAAAGCTGTGCGAGCGACGGCGCGACGCCGCCTGTTTAACAGCAATGGTCCACGAACGATCAAAAACGAAATTCAGGTCAGCACTCATAAAACGTTCAATCCGGAGGCTGTGAGCCGTTTTGGGCAAAGAAACCGAAGGAGTCGTCATCATATTTGCCTGAACTGTAAACGATCGCTTGAATATTATATGTAATAACAAAACTATTTCGCCTTTACATTCTTTGCAAACTATTTTACCTTTGTCATTTCGATAGCAACGCGTAATTTCGTTCAGCTTACTTCAAGGTTGTCAGCAAAGACAAACTGGCCATTTTTTTCTAAAACTCAAAATTCTAATAGAATTGAAAAATCGACCACTCCTGTACAACAGGATAGGAAGGAGAAGAAATCAAAAGCGGTAGTTTGTTGATTTGTTTTTGACTGCATAGATTTTTTTACTATAACCAGGTAGTTCCAGAAAAAACCGAACAAAAGGAAGCCGTTTAAGAAATCGCCAGTACGCATTCTCTTTGAGAACCGAACGAGTCGTGCACAGGAAAGTAAAGAAAAGCGAAAGCTTGAAGAACCCCCTCCCAGAGAGCTACATGAAAAAAGGTGAACCTCAGACTCTGAAAACTCTGTCGAGCGAAATGAAAATTACAAAAATGGAAGAAAGCTTGAAACTCAAAATTGCCAGAATTCCGATAACTTCTTCCCCAACGAATAACGAAGTTGCATTGGTGTCGAGCAACAACCAGAAAGCAGCTGTAAAGGAGGATTCGGCACCAGACTGGGCCACTGCTGAGCACGTCGTACAACATGTTACTTTTTCACACTCGCCAACAAGGAAGAGGTTTGATTTTCACGCACTTTATTGATCCGTACTCACAATGTTTTTTTCACTGAGCGGATCCCAGTACTTCTAGCATTCATTTTGCTTTTGCATCTTCTACTTAATCGTTGTAGAATACTGGTTGAGCACGTCTCCTTGCAATCTAAAGGATAGCCTGGCTGTGGTATTCCATAGGGCGTTAGATGTTGACTGCCGGAAAACGCTGGAGGGCGAAGCTTAGCCCGCGCGTGCAATAACGAGTATCACAACTACTCGGCAACAAACCAACAGCCAGCATACAGCAACTTTTTTTTGTTTGTTTTCAGTGAAGAGGGTGTGCCCGATCGTTGCCGGTCCACTGATCTTTGATTGGAATATTGCCATAATCAAAAACTAATTCGCGACAAACAACTGACACTTTAAATACGTGCAGTAATAACCATATCTGTGCGTTCCTAGATCAGTGCGACAGGTATCGGCCTAGATAGTCTTGGGTGGGAACATTCATAAAGTCTTTTCCTGCATCCGACCATGTCCATTTTTTTTCCGTCCCAAGGCCTTCCTCTTGATCTGTACTTGACTGAAACCCACTGCCATGTTAAAATGTCAGCCCATCATTTCGTTGAGAAGTTTTTTCGGAATCCATCGATTCTTCTTCCCATCTTATCTGCTATCTTCAATATTTTGCTGATTTTATAGTATCCCAGTAATGATAATGTGGAGCACTGTGCAAAAACATTTGCGTCAACCGGGATTCGAACCTAGATCTCACTTTTTCCGGGAGCGTATGCTAACCAACGCGTCGGTGGTGCAACGGTTAGCATACGTTTCCAGAAAGAGTGAGATCTGGGTTCGAATCCTGGCTGACGCAAATGTTTCTGCACAGCACTCCACATTATTGAGTAGATTATGAGATCATACCACCGCAATCAAATGAATGAAAATTTTTACTCATTTTGCTGTTTGTTGCATGACCATAGTCAAATTCGTCGTTCAACTCCTCAATAATCAAAATCGGATGCTTTTCAGTTGCTTCGGTGGTAGCCTCTCGATTAACTTCGCGTGGACGTCCGGAGTGCAGCTAGTTGTTCAAGTTCATGTCACCCGGCGCGGAACTACAAAGAATCAAAACTCCATTAGCCTGGACAAATCTTTGAGCTTTTGTACGGTTGATATTTTCGAAGGCGGTCTGTGCATCGCGTTCCAGTTTGTACTCTTGAAGCAGCAATTTGCGATAAAGGCTTCGTTGAGCGGCCATGATGCGGCAAGTATGGACAAATTTGGTACTAAACCAACCTCAAAAAAATCTGCACAAAGCGCTATTGAGTTACAGTCTGAGAGATGGCAGAAATGTGTTCAGGTTCATGGTGCATTCTTTGAATAGTGTTGTTGATCAATTTGATTACTTGTGGTTAATAAATTTTGTGTTTAATGCTCTAGCGGCAAAAGTTATGAGGAGACCTAATATTATTTGATGAGCATTGAGATCATGGATGTTAGAGATGCTATTTATTTTTCTATCCTAATTGTTTCTACGCTTCTAAACGGAGGACATTGTGCTTCTTGTGTAAAAAAGGGTGATATATTGTACTTCTTGTGTAGAAAAGGGTGATTCAATGGAGAAATGATTTGTCAGCCAATCCGAGATTTTTATAATCTTTTATTGCTTATAAAATGAGAAACATTTCTTTATATCTTATAAAGAAACAATGCGATCTGATTTTTTCAAAAAACATTGATTAGATCTATCAATCTCGACTCATCTTCAAACCATTGAACATTAAAATGGTCGGTCATTTGTGGTGGGAAAAGTCCGCCGAGCTTTCACAAAAGCTGGATGAGGTAAGTTTTTTGGAAATTCTCAGAAATTTTTCGTGATAGTTTCGTTGACAGTCCTTTACTATGTAGAAAACCATTGATTTTACAAGTTATAGACTTACATTTCAGATAGTATCTTATGCCACAGCTCGTGGAACTATAAATGAACAGTGTGATCACCAACACTACTAGCTAGACGATGTAGAACTGTTTCTTTTTCTGCATCAGTGCTCAAGTACTAATCGATTATATGTGAATTAAGTTTACTACTCGTACTTTGCTGTGAATTATGCGAACAATGCTTGTGTTCTCCATTAAAAGAGAATTCTATGAAACTCGACTTCTACAATTCACGTCCATCGTGTCATATTTCAATGACATTTCTGATGGAGCAACTGTAGATTGGATTCTTCGATGAAAGCTCGAGCGCATTTTGGGACAAAAACAGTTTTGATGTTGTAGAGGCTATTTAAGTCTATGGAATAGTCGACAGAACTTAGATAAAAGGATTGGTTGGCTTGGAAGCGTAAGCTTAACAAGGTGTGTTATTTGAGGGGGACTTCATTAAGCCATAACTCCACGTTAACCTTGTAGTTAAGAGTGTAATCAAAAATTTGGAACGAAAAATAAGTGATGTGAAGCACGTAGCAGTAAAATGCCCCAAACTCAAAAACATTTTGAAACGAAGCACATTGTGCCTCATTTTTGCTATGGCGAATAACCGCTGTTGCTGAGAAGGTTGAACAAGTCCCGTAATAAACGGGTTTACTATCATTGCGCTTCTCGTTCTTTCACCAATGAATGGGTAACAAACGTAAACTAAACTTAGGTGATCATATGAGTAAAGAAATGCTTGGAAAATTCCCTACCTATGTCACATTGTATTGCAGCTGAACAGATCACTCGACAGAATCTAAGAGCAGGACTGCGTTTCAACGATACTTAGATGCAACGGTTCGTCTTCACGAATTGTGCGAACCCCAGCACATGAAAATGTACTGGTTTAGTTGATCGTTCCCTGTAGTCACAAGGTAAGCCTACTCGGGGCTACATCAGGTCGTCATCACATTAGAGCAGTCGTCGGCCTTTGCGGATCAGAGAGAGACTACCACCTTGCGGCTAATAGCTACCAAGACGGCGGTCATTCCTGGTGCGGTTTACTCGAAGCTGCGCTTCCCGGGTGCGAAGTCGCACTTTTTCTCACCTTAGGTGGCCCTGCTGAGGTGTGATTTGAACCTCTCGTTGTATTGCTCAGTCCGACATCCAGATACACCTGCCAGGCCACGACGAGGTGGTAAACCATTTGAGAGGTTTTGTGATGATAATAGGAGTTAATGAAATAAAGCTAAAAAAGGGGAGAGATCCTGGTATAAAGGGGATGAATGGTAGAGGATGACCAAAGGTTAGTGCACTGGAAGTGGGAAGTAGATTGTCTTTATTGAGGAAGATCATAGTCAACATCACAGTGCAAGCGATCGGTCGATATTTTTTTACTAGAATAGAGGAAAATAGTAATCACAGACGTAAATCTCTAGAGGTCAGGGGCGCGATGGCGGAGTGGTTAGTAATGCAGTTCATCAGGAAACAAAGTGCTCGTTTAACCTCCTTTTGAAAGCTTCTTCTAATCAATCAACGAACGCCTTAGAGAACGCCCAGCTCAGTTACATAAAAAAGACAAGAAATCCTCAAGAAGCTGCCCAAACAACGTACAAAATATTCGAAGACCTTTGTGGGCAACGAATGTAATTAAACGAGTGGAATGCAGGAAATTCTGGGACCCGCGTTATTAAATATGAAGGTGGGGAATGAAAAAAAGCTCAGAGACCGCAGAAACGTCGAACATTATTTAAAGTAATCTGACTAGTAACAACTGCGTACTCAAGAAAAAAAATTGATTTACAAGTTCAATAATACCTCGATGCGGTAAGCAGTCCAAGAATCTCTCCTTCTTCTAGACCATATATATATATATATATATATATATATTATATATATTATAAATATATATATTATATATATACATGTATATTCATGTATATACATATATACATGCATATGTATATATATATATATATATATACATGCGAAGCTGTCATTTACGGATTAGAACTGCTATGATGACACGATCACCCTAAGCATTTTTTCCGTCGCCGTATCGATTGGATGTCGCGCTTGGCCGGTGAGTCATGGCGCTCGGGCGTTGGCTGGTGGACGATGTTTACATCTGCGGTGTTTGTGTTTTTTTTTGTTTTCGGGTTCGCGTCGTCCCATCGATATAATTTTACATGATACTTATTATGTTGTTAGTCGTTTTCATTATGTTTTAAGGTTGGGGGCGGATCACTGGCTAAGAGATGAATATTTTTCATTTCCGAGTACCAATATAATTGTAATCGAGTATTAGTTCTGTTAACTCCTGTCAGCTTCAACCGCTCCACAGAGGGATGCGGAGTTCTCGAACGTGGTGACCTTTTCAGTCTCAAGTCAGCTCAATTTCCCAGAATCTACTTGACGAGATTATCGTGTAAACACATTGGTTTGGAACAGCACTCCCTTACTTTTTTGGTTAGGCTTTCGATTAAAAAACATATGGTTAAAGCTAAGTGGAATAGCCTCGTTTCTATTTTTCATTGAGAATTCATTATGACACTTTACATGTTCGTCGACTCGTCTTCTATCGTATGATTGTTGTGTACAGTTGTTAACTTTGAATCTTTTACCACAGTGTCCTTCACGGTTTGTTTGTCATTTTCTCACTATAGAAATTCAATTGTGGAGCAGCACATTCGAATAGCAAAAAGTGCAAATGAAATTACGATTTTTTTTTAGCGAAAAATTATTGCATTAGGTGACCCCATCTCTGTCCGTAGATGTTTTCTAATCATTTCTCTGCGCCTGTTCCTCTATGTTCTTGTTTTCGGGTCATTCCGAGAGATTTTATGTTTGTTTACTATTCAATGTGCACATTATTGGATAACAAACGATTCCAGTCACCAGTTTATAAAGAAATGACTAGTTTTACAATGAAATGAGTAATCTATGCCTATTGAAGTTCTGCCATTTCGAAAATGAGACTTGTCTTTTAGGGAAAAATCTATTCTTGGAGAAGAGTGAGGTAACATCTGTTCATAATTTCGTCAGAAGTCCTTACTGAATCGACACTTTTTCTCTGGAAATTACTGATTGGCAAGAGCAAACTGAGCAGACCAGCATAACGCGTTCATTTCGTAAGAACCATTTCATCTTTCAACGTTCATTCTGTTATGTCACAACTATTACACTGAAATAAAATGTCATATTGAACATCTTGTGTTGTCCAGTAGAAGTAGAATAAATGATTCCGATGTCACTCACCGAGATGGCAGTAACTGGAAGTAAGCAGAAGACTATTGAATCGTTTGAGAATATGCTCAATGGTGTAGAGTGCTGTGCAAAAACGTTTGCGTCAGCCGGAATTTGAACTCAGATCTCACTTTTTCCGGGAGCGTATGCTAACCGTTGCACCACCGATGCTCGTTTATGAATAATTGTCACATTTGCTCGGTTTTGGTATGCTTGTTTTCACATCAAATGTACTATTAGCCAGCACCTATGAAGTAACATGGTTTTACCTGTGAAAACTTGTTCTCTTATATACGACACTGGTCCATTTTTCGGCTCTGCTGAAGAATTCTCGAAGAAAAATAATTCTTCGGTCGACATAAATACGAATTGAATATATTCGAGATCTCAACGTCGTATATTTGATAATATGATACGTTCAGTCCTTCCATTCAAGAAACTGTGATTCTATTGATCATAAGTTATCCATCAATCTGATTTACAAAGAAAGTTCACTCTCATTGAGCTGTACATTCCATGATATCCTCATGTAAACTTTGTAAATCAAATAACTTCAACACAAGTAGTAGTAGATTGTTGAGAAAGTTCTGTCGTATCTTCGAAATGCATAGAAAAAATCTATTCACACCAATCCAAGCAATAGACAAATCAATGGTCGAAGCAGTCACCTTCCACGTTAAGACAAGTCAGCCACATATCCGGCATCATAAGGATTTCACGACGGTAAACTCGCGATTCTTCTATTCGAGGCTGATCACGACTGAAGCGCTCAAGCAGTCGAACACAAGCATCGACTCGCTTTTCCCGTTGATCCATTGTCAGTTCACGTGGGACCCATTTGGACTTCAAGCATTGTTTCCCGGTCATCGAGAAAATGTACCAAATCGTCATTGGATCGGACTTATCAGCCAAAATTTAGCAACTTATCGATGGTTATTCTTCAGTTTGATTGACGACTGCTTGGCCATCGACTTCTGGTGGACATTCCTCTCACGGCTTGTCGGTCAATCACTTTCCTTCTCCAAAGAATGTCTTGAACCAGCGCTGAGCCGTACGAGCATCGCAAATTTCGTCACCATACGCCTTACAGATTTGTCGGTGAGCCCAAGAAGCGTTGACACCCAATCTGTAGTGGAAGTGGGGCAGCAGAAAAATTTCTTCCTTGGACAGTTTAATTGTGAAGACTGTGAAGACAAATAATATATCGTTCGATGTGCAAGAAAACGAGCTTTCTCATGAGCTCAAATTCGTGCAAGTTACTTATATAAAAACCAGTTTCTCAGGCAATATAACAACTTTTTCTACAACCTATTATATCGTCGGTATGTATATTTCGTGAAAATTGCCTTCTCTGAAGGAGGTGAAAATCGTAACACATGTTTTACGACTTACATGTAATCAACTTTAGATGGACACTAATCGTGCGAATGCTGCTTGGGTGTTCTTGAGCCAGAACCCGTTTAGATTTACGACAACATTCCAGACGGTAACTGAATATCGGTTATCGCTTTTTGTTTTTTGTAATTGTACAAATTATGAAGTTAGAGTAATTCGAATTTTTCATTTATAGAAATGACAACTGTTGTACAAATTAGTCAGTTTATTTTTTTACTGGTGATTTTTTAGGTGTTCAGTTTATTCATAATCTTACTAGTAATATCTGCTCCGCACGTCTTTGAAAATGTCAATTTTGTAAGCGTTTGTGCCATCATTACTTTGTGTTCGTCTCTCATCCAGAATTTGTTCCACATCTTGGGATGGAGTCAAAAGGTATCACCATCCAGTATTCAGTTTTTATTAAATGGTTCCATCAGAACTGATACAGTTTACAACCATTTCTATTTGCGAATTTTTGAACCATTATCCGTAAACATCTTCTACTCTTCGTGGATAACGCGCTTTTTTTACATTTCTTAGAGTTTCAATATTCATTAGTTAGCTCAAATTTCGACAATCTCAGTTTTGTACTGCTTCAGCTTTAATGGGCTTTTCATTGCACTGTAGCAGCAAAAGTAAAATTGAGTTCGACATTCGGCGCGTTTTCGCTAAGCAGAGCTTTTTTCAGCCTCACTCGAAAGCTCAGACTTCGGAGACTCTATTACTGCGTTTGGTTACTGAAAAGGCTTTTGTAGTACTCTTTAGGAGCCAAAGGAAATCGGAACGCATTATTGGCTTTTCTCGAAACGCGATTTTCATTATTCATTTGAGAATTTCTTCTCTTTTCCATAGAAATTTTTGGTATTTGCATCGGAATTATATGACGGACCTTCTCCTACCGTCCTATAGGCTTAGGCTATGTATTGGTTTTTTAGTGGATTGCTCAGATTGGTTTAGTTTTATTGGTGTATATACTAGAGTATTAAGGATTGTGCCTGTTGCGAGATAGTGCGTGCTGTGTGCCCCAATGGGCCACTCCGATTTCTATGATTAACTCTGCCACGCGTGTCTTTCACTATTTATTGGATGAAGTACAGTGTTGATCCTGAGACCAACGAACCAAACTCATCGCCGTAACGAACAACCCGTAACAAAAACAGTTACAACATAATTGTAATTGAAGATACAACAATCACGACATGTAACGCAAGTTAACAGTTCATGATGATGCAATAGATGTGAGCTTAAGTGTAAGATGCCCTAAGCCCTAGATCTCTAGATGACTAAAAGGAGCTACACATTGTAAGAAGCAGTGGCGATATTTATAGATTTTCATTCTATATTGCAAACCCGCTACTATGCCTAAGCCTAAGGGGCTTAAACTCATGAATGTAAAACGTAATCTTCTTTACGATCTTCCAACGTTCACAAGACCTTTTCAAAGATCGTATTTAGCTAATGAGAATGTTCGAAGCCTGCTAGAGGTTAATACGTCGGTGGCTTACGTACGTCTTCTGCGATATAGTCCGCTTCATCAGAGCCACACGCTATATCTCGATCTATGTCGCAATCACCGCTATTTGAGCTTTCAAACGATACTAAAAACCCTAAGAAAAGGTCTAGCCATTGAAAAACGCGCCGGGTGTGAAACTTCAAAGTATAGGAAGTGCAGATACAAAATTTTCGAGATTTAAGATATTGAATGACTACTTAAATTCTTTATAAAGCAGAGAATCCGTTAACCTAGAATGGTTAGAAATGATTATGTAAAATGTAAAGGTACCTAAATTTGTTATCTTCTAGATGTTCTGACTACTCTTTAGGTCATGAGTGATCTGGAATATATGTGGACTGAAATGATTCAACTGGAGACCGCTCTTCATAAAGCAGTTGTCAATAAACATAAGGTACTTTTGCTTCTGAAACAATTTTCTTCAAGTACGTCAATCTTCTTACACTTTATCGTTTGAATACACCCTAATTTATTTATACAATTTATCTCTTGACACCAACTGCATAGGGATTTTTGCAAAACAAGTCAACTAATTCATTTAGAAACAGAATGAATGGAAATAAACGAGTTTATTCGAAGTACTGAGTATTGTCGATTTTGGGTTACAAATTATGTATGTGCGTATATATGTATGTGCATACGTATATGTACATATATATATATATAGGTATATATAATATATTTATATGCATGCTTATACATACGTGCATATATATACATATATGTATGAATATATTTTGTTTTTGGCGCCTTTACCTTAAGAATCTGGACATATTTTAGGTGAGGTTATTCATAAATCGGTGTTTTACTTGAAGTTTTAAACAAGCTGTGTTGTACAAATAAACTTTACCTTGATAATCAATCGGAATTCATCTTACTTGACCGCCTCTTGCGGTCGTGGAATGTTTCAGTATAATCAATGATGTAAAGTGGTGTGCAAAAGCTTTGCGTTGGGCGGGATTCGGACCTACATTTCATTCTATCCAGGGGCGCTAGCGAATACCTGCGCCAAACCGCTGACAGTTGGCTGTTGGCAGATAACCCATTGTGGCGTAGAAAGAATTGTGTCAAAACTGGCCTTATGGAGCAATGGTTCAGCACGCACCCCCGGATAGTGTGAAATAAGGGTTCGAATCGCGCCTGATGCAAAGGTTTTTGTACACCGCTCTGCATCATTGGGTATACTGGAACTCCACTTTGTTAGAGAAGGTTTACTCACCGTTTTGTAAGGGGGTGACACTATTTGTTATGTTTAAGTGGGATGACGAGTTAGCTGACATAGATGAAAAAATGCCCAAAAAAAGATGGCACGGTCACATTTTATAGCAAGGCACCCGTCTTTCACGTTATTTTTTGCATTGCTAACACTGACCGTGCGCTATCGGTAAGCACTAAGCCGCCCAACAGAATAACTCTTGACGAATTTGGTGGTTATTGTTCTATTTATCAATTTATACATTCACAGCCAGACTAGGTAATACAGAGATTTGGAGGATTCAAATGCTTTATCTCCAAATCAACTTCAAAGGAAATTGATAAAATAATGTAATTTGAATTTCTAAGTGTCGCAGCCACCTTCATTAGCGGCATTTATGGAACACCACCTGGTCCGGCTGGGCAAAATCTCGTTTGTTCTGTCACTCTGCTACTTGAGATGCTACTGCTATAATAAAACAGCAAAAAAGACGTTGTGTGGGATCCGAAGATCTGAAACTTGTCATGGTCGAATACATGGAGTTGGCCTTGTTAGCACAAGAAAGTGGAATCTAACCGTTTTTGCTCTAAGTGCATTTCGCCGTTAGTTTATATTCAAGTTGAAAAGCAGAACAAGTTCTGGCCACGTTGAAATCATCTGAACGTTATATTGCCTTGGATTTGCGTCAGTGTCCAATTCAACTTCTGGCTTTGCTATCGCGCTGCTCGATAGTCAATGTATTTTGATAATTCAGACAGCCGATTTGGGGCTCGGTGTTCTGCACGAAAAGGAAGATCTAAGATTGAAACTTGCTAAACTCCAGGCACAGTTTTATTCGATCAAAATCGAACTGGAGGAAGAGAATCAGGTATTGTTTGCTGTAAATCATAATATTTATCTATAATTCCCAAGACTGACTATGTAATAACCTCGGCGTAGATTGAATAACACAGTACCTTCCTTGATAAGGAGATGCGTTGTTAATGGGTAATAGTTACTGTACAGTACAGAAAAATACAATAGCTCATGTTTCAGTGGTATCACTTTCTTCAGAATCTGGATCTTTTTGCTGAGATTACAAAAAGTATTTAAAAAGAGTGGATTATGACTCAACATGACTATTCCAGGCTCTCAAGAAGATAATACCGCCAAAGCGTCAACCTTGTATTGTTATTGTATAGTATCAATGTAATCAATAAATACCGCCATTAGGAACTTCGCATCTATTAATTAAAGAAAGTACTGATGACTGTAATACATTATGTATATATATATATATATATATATTGTAATAAAAAGGAATATAACATATAACTGTAATTTAACATAACATATCCTTTATTTTACTTTGCTATTCGAGATGGATGCTTAAAAACGCTGGCATATACTTGATTTTATGCTTCTATATCTTTTTGAATGATCACTAAATTTGAAAATTAGCTTTCTAGTTTGATCAGATGTTGTTGCTGGAAGTAAACCGTCCTATCGCTCAAAAGTATTTCTCTGACAAAGACTTTTACAATCGCAGTAACGAGAATCACTATACATTCTGAGATTGAAAACTGCTTCGGAGTTAATCAAGTGTTGCATATAACTACATGAACAAGCGAAGTGTGCTGTTTTTGTTTTCAGGGATCGACAATTACAGCACTTTCGCTTTGCTAATGGCATCATTTTTGTAACCAGCCAAGGCGCGCGACTGTCGACCGACTTCGACAACGCTTTTACAAAGATTCATCTCCAACTAATTCTCACAGAAACTATGTTTTTGCTAATGGACTGGTTTTTAATAGCCCATTCACACTCAACGATTTTTTCCCGATATTCGACTTGCGTCTGTCTAGATGAGGAAATTATTTTATGAATGGCTACGCTTCAGAGTTGAACAGGAGGGAGCGAGTGGCTTGAGAAACGTTTGAGAGCATCAAAGATGCAGTGGAGAGAACAAAGAGTACTCGACTTAGTGCCAACTTTTGGATCAACAATTCTTCTTGTCTCAACATGTGCATCAGAAACTTGGTCGCCCAAAATCACTTTGCCTTATCAAACGCGCAATCGAAAGGTCGATAGAAGGAACATTTATCTCACAAGTAAGGGAAAGAATGCAAAGTTCTGATCTACATCAGCAGCCAGAATTCATAGACACTGTTCTATAACGCCAAATTGTCGTAAATCATGTGGGCACAACGCGTAACCCGCTTTGGCATCAACCAATGATTAAGACCCATTATCGAGTGGATTCCTCGCGATGTCAAACTCACATTAGAAAGGCCACCGACTCGATGAGCAGAGTTCTTTACGATAATCCCTAGAAAAAGTAAGCGGTGCACAAGCAATGCCCCAGGCGAGAAAAACTCTTGGAGCTACTCTTGTACATGGTAGCGAAAACGGGAAGCTTACTGATGTCTATTGGAGTCATTCGACGATCAACTTAGAGGCAGTATAGACAGTCTAAACAGATAAACGTAGAAATTGAGAAAGACCTAGAGAAAAAATCTTCAATCTTGATATTCTACTTGCTTGATGTGTCTGTTTGAAAATCCTTTTACTTACGGATATAATGTTTACCATCTAGATATCGTCTGAGTTCCAAAGTCATCATGAAGTGCCATATCGAAATGAGCTCAGAATGGAGAGAACACTTTACGAGGAAAATTCAGCAAAACAGGATCTTTTTACTGAGCGAATTGTTGTTATGGAGACGGATCGCGGAGATGTAACAGGTGTTTTTTGAATTATTAATGTAACTTCAACTGATTATAATCCAAAGGCATTGTTAGTCATTTTGGTTCCAATCCACTGTTTAATATCATTCTTATGTCTTCGTTCTTGGGTCTTGTTAATTTGCACTTGATCGTTCGCTATTATTTTGGACGGGATGCCGATCCCAGTGGTAAGGACCATAAGTCTTCCGTGCTTGAAAGAACGAAGCACGATACAATCTATAACCACCTTTGTTTCTTACTCGCTTCGTTATTTCGCGCTAACCCATCAGTGTTTTTTTTAAAAGCTAGGTGGAACAGTGAAGTGGACAAAAAACATTTCAGTTTTTAAGCACGAAATGAGTCAACCACCGGTGCTTGTCTTGAAGATGTCCACTCACTGAAATCAGTTTCTCCTGCAGCGACAATGATGGAGAAAACAAGTTATGATGATGGAAAACGTCTTGAAAATCGTGAGCAAGGTAAAGGTTTTTCATTGTACGTACTCATTTTTCTGAGATGACAGGTTTTGATAGCGCATAGCAAAAAAGCACAAATGTGGAATTAGTAGGATAGTTCATTGTTTGAAAGAATCGTTGGAGATCGTCATCCCGCGCCGATGTTACTTCTAACTTTGAAGATGATTTCATGGAGATGAAAATTCGTTGATCTATTTATAGATTCGGTAGAACCACTTGCGTTGTCCACCCATCTTAATCGCGTTGATCTGGGACATGTGGTCACTGAGGTGATCTGTTTTCTATCTGCGGATCTTTTTGTAAATTAGTCTTTTCAACGTTCTGCAATTTCAAATTATACTTAATGAGTTCGTTAATTCAGCCTGTGAGTCCTGATGTGAAAGAATTATGGGATGAGTCGAGAGAGGAAAAAATCATTGAAGAAGACGTTTATTGGTTGCCTAATTGTGAGGAAAGTACTCGTGACTGGATTGTAGCCAATCTTGAAGGATCCGAGTGGATTCACATAGGAGAGGTAGTTCATACTTACATGATTGACATGACTTTTGTTTCACTTTCTTCATTGTAATCTGAGCAAAGCCGAGGTGTTTTTCTTGTTTTTTTCCGAAAATTTCTTTATATCCAAAAATTTTATTCCTTAAACTTCATGATTGACACTGGGACGTATTTTCAGGTGAAGATGAACATTGACGGCGAAACAGAATTTTGCGATGGCGAAATCTTGCGAACTATGATTGAATTTAAAAAGGTGCGTGGCTACAGAATTAGTTTACAGGTCTCTCACTTTTCTAGATGATATATTCAGGTGTTCACTGCCATTCCTCAATGTGATTTGCAAGAAGCGCGGACACGGGCCAATCCCTACGAAACTATTGGAGGAGCTTTTTTTCAAAACCGAGCCGCAATGAAACTTGCTAACTTGGATAGAGTATTCGATTTCCTTTTTAGTGGCGAGACTGAGGAAAGACTTTTGGTAACTCAATATAGTTTTCTACAATATCTTTTGGATATATAAATAGTACTTCAGAGCAAAAATCCTCTAACATCCGCGAGACCCAACTTCAATTGTGATCGAGAGGCTCCTCTGTTTTACTTTGCTGATGTGTGCGCTGGTCCTGGTGCATTTTCAGAGTATATGTTATGGCGAAAAGCTTTTTACAACGCCAAAGGATTTGGCTTCACCCTTAGAGGTATTACGATGTCCATTTTGAGACGGTTTCTATAGATATTTTTTCCCTCTGTTTTATTAATTACACGTTTACCTTCCATATCAAGTTTCTTTGCGTCTGTTTTTCTTCAGGAGAAAACGACTTCAAATTTGGTAGATTCACTGCTTCTTGTGCGCATTATTTGGAACCGTATTACGGCAAGCACGGAGATGGTGACGTCATCAATCCAGACAACATAAACTCTCTTGAAGAATTCATAATGAAAGGTAAGACATTCTGAAAAGTGCTTTACAAGAGAAATTTAAACCCTGATGAAATTAATGACTTGAAGTTGATGATGCGTAAGACGAACTTTTCGTATGAAGGTAAAGAATATGAATACGGCACTGCTATAATTTTATAGGAACCAACGACGTTGGGGTTGATTTCATGATGGCCGATGGTGGTTTCAGTGTAATAGGAAATGAGATAATACAGGTCTGTGTCAGTTCTTCAGAATGTTTACAGCGCGAGACATTTACTTATGGGCACCTAGTAAAGTGTTCATTCCGCATTAGAAAACCACAAAAGGGTAGAGTGACGTGTTCTATGACCAAAACCCCTACCTGTCCTTAATGATTGGGAGTAAGGCGTTGGTGCAGTACCATTTACACGACTTAAAATAACATGGTTTTAGCCCTGCATCTTCGTGTGATGAGTTAGCCCTGGAGATCTATCTCTTCATAATTGTAGCGATATTCTTGTGCTTGATTTTTGCTATATTTCAGGAGATCCTTGCTAAACGTCTTTATCTGTGTCAATTGCTAGTTTCCCTTTGCATTGTCCGCGAAAACGGTGTTTTTTTCTGCACACTCTACGACATTTTTACTCCATTCAGGTGTGGCAAGCATCACTATGTGAATATTAAACCTGTAATGTGAACATAAATGACTCGGATACTTTTTCTCAGTGCCGCGCTGATATTTTTGATGTATGTTGCATATGATCAAGTGGCACTACATAAGCCTCTTAGTAGCCGACCAGCCAACTCCGAAAGGTCAATACATGATCCTTTTCATTTTTTTCCTTTCATTTTAATGAAGTGACTGTTCAGGTATATCGTTTGTAAGGGTCTTCGTAAAAAATACTCTGACGCCGTACGTGACTACCTCAAGCGGTTGGTAGATTGAACGATTTTGATTCTAGTCATTATGAATTCGTTAAGAACCAAATGTGAACATACTCATGAAATAAAAATCCAGCAAAAGAAGGTTAATGAAGATTGACAGATAAAGAAATGAGTACTTAAGAACTTTTCTTCATTCAAAGCTTTCGTGAGACTGGTTATTTCCATGACGATTGATGGTTCTCTTGACGATCGTCAAGAACTTATACCAACTCTCGAAAACTTCAAAGAAAAAACTAGTTCTTGAGATATTCTTTTTTTTCTCAATTTCATATCACACTTGATATGCCGAGGTTTAAGGGAAGTCGGACTTGAATTTATTAATAGGAAGTATGTTTATCGACACTTTAAAACGTACTTAATACGGTTTTATTCAATTCGATGACAAGAAATACATTTCGTCTACGTCGTTGAGTACCAGTTACTTTGACTAGTTCATGGCTATCTATATCCACTGCGTAATTTTTCAGAATATCTATACTATATGTTCTGAGTAGTAAATTTCAGTGTCAATTTGAAGATGGACGAGTTGACAAAGGCTAAATCATCACACGAAGTTGTGAGCATTGTACCGATAGAAATAATACGGAGGCATGAAGAGTTCTCGACCTATCTCAAAAGACACAATGAAAGGTATCGTTGATACTACTTGTTTGATCTATCCGTCGAGGAACCTATTGTACAAATAGCTTATGAAATCTTATATGCTCGCTGATAACTGTAGGTAGCTATACCTATAAGAACGACACGTTATGTATTGTGATGGATGGTACACGTGTCACCTGTCTTGAATTTGCTTACATCAACCCGCTGAGAACCGCGTTTGTTCACTTCGTGCGCGGCAGGCGGCGAGATCGTTCAGCGAGCGCGGCGCGCTAAAATGACTATGTGGTAGTTTTCTAATGAAATATAGGCTTATTGTTGTCACTGAAGGAGCTTACTTGTCAGTAAATAGTAGAATATTGTAGCAGAGATTTTTATAAGGAAATCCTTGATTGAAACATGCTAAAACAATCACAAATCAATGCGGTGCTTGTTAAAATTGGTAGTGCACATTGCAATGTAGTGCTAGTTAGTCGTTCATTCGAAGCAACTTTTTACGATTAATGGACTTTAGCAGTCAAAAAACTCCAAAACGTATATAAGAGGATTTGTTTATTATCTTATCGGTATAATTTTTAATATCTGCTCACAGTCAACTCTGAACATTATTTATCATTTTGAACATTTTTGAACATTAACCTGGAAACGATGCCAATGCATTTTTTGAAACGCCGCATTTTTGAAGAGGGGAACAGATGTTCACAAAATTGTTCTGAATTGTTATTGAACATTTGTATGCTCTCTTTTTTGTGGACGTCCATATTTCACTTATCCTTGTCATCCATTCACTACGTTTAAAGATGTCACCTTATCCATTTCTACAAATAAAAGTCAAGCAATAATATTTTCAGTATGTACTTCCAGAATCAATATTATGACATAATTCTTCAGGTCTGAAATGATCTCATTACATGCAATACCTCAAAGTCATCATTGTGAGTGAAAATTGTAAGACAATAAATAGTTTGCTAAAATCAATGCAGCACATTGCATGCGATGCCTCTTGATCGATAGCTCTCTTCAATCACTAGTGTGCTTTAAAAGTTGGAGCCTTCATAGTTTTTTAGAACAAACTTTGTGCTATCTTTCTATGACCATAATAATTCTATTTCCTCGTACACTGCGTTTTAAACATCATTCATCAATGTGGATTGCTAATGACATGAACGCTGATTCATATCGGTGAAAGAAACGAGAAAAATTGGTGGAAACGCATTGTTTTCACAAGTATGCAGCTTTTGCATTGTGAAGTAGGATTCAGGATAACTGAGCCTCCTCTTCAGTGGAAATATCTTTATAGAAGTCCCTCCACTGATAGTCAACATTTTCGTAGCTACATAATTTACTTAGAATCGAAGTTTCATTATATAAGACTAGATAATTTGCTGTGAGAATCAAACAAATTCGAGGATCTACCCACTACGGTACACTAAATCTAGAGTGTAAGCTTCCACATAGTTCTTTGTAGCGTCGTCGGGTCTATCCAACTATTTTAATGTGACGACACACAAGATTATATGTGGAATATGAGCTTCTACATGATTCTTAGTAGTTTTCGAATTTATTTACTTCTAGCGCGGATTTATGCTGTTTGTTTGTGGTGTTGAACATCTAGAACTGCTAGGAACAACACCACAAACATACAGTATAAACTCGCGTTAGAGATGAATAAATCCGACGAGACTACCAAAAACTACGTAGAAGTTTACATTCAAAATATAATTTTTCGTCGTCGCATTAAAATAGTTCGATAAACCCGACGGCACCACTAAGAACTATGCGAGAGTTCACATTTTAGATGTAATAATGTGTGCGGTAGTGGGTTTAGGTCCTTGGAAGTCAAAGGGTTGAGCGCGTCTACGGTAGTAAAGCAAATACCCGAAACTTTTTCGTCTCGCATGAACCACACGGAGCAATCCATTGGGCTGAAATACGGCAAGGTTTCTACCTCATAAACCTGGAAACACCTTTTGTTTGCTGGCAATCACGGAGCTGGCCGAATGCGTAGGACCGCAGCCCTGCTGAACTCTAAATCCGTCGACGCCAAAGTATTGACTACTTTAAGGCTCCAGTACGTCCCATAGAACTTGCTGCTGATAACTGATATTGTTAATTTTGGCGTTTCTATTGATGAAAACCAGCGGTGTCTTTCTGCCGGCGCAAATACCAGCCCAGGTCATCAGGGAGGCCAGAAAATGACTGGGGCCTACGGTTCATGCTACTGTGGACCTGTGGACTTCTATTGAGCCTTTTTGAGAAATTGACATCACTTCTGGCGATTGTAGAGTGGTTCGACCGTGAATATTCTGCACGAATCATTCGGTAAGAATTTGAGAGCCATTTTTCTTTCATGTTTCTCTGCAGAAAGCGAGCACGAGCGATCTTGCAACTGAGCTGCTTCAACTTATTTTTGACATTGTTTCGGACTCACTGATCTCCGGCTTCGCGAATCATTTTGTGCATTAATCGTTCCGGATTTCGTTGAACATAGTAGTGAATCTTTTGAATGTTTACCGGAGTAGACAAAGTGGTTGGACGACCTTTTCGAGGACAGTCTTAATCCCTCCAGTTTCTCTAAAACGTTTGGCTCTGTGGGCACTTGCTGTTTTGAAACCAGTCGATTCTAACAACGTCGGCAGTTTTCATTCTCGTTTTGTGCAACTCATCTACTGCTACATGTTTATTTTTACTATCCATAACTTGAGCGTACCTGAAAATTGGCAAGTGGATAAAGCATGTTCTAGACCATATTTGAACAAAGAATTTTGAAAAATTATCAGCATCAATAAAAAATAACTATCAGTGCTAATTAACAAAATGCAAAATCATCAGACCTTTTTGCGCACCCTGCTGTATGGAAATTTCACCCAGTCATAATAAAGCGGAAAACGATTACGGTGGTTTCTGGCCATAGAGTTGATGGCATGGGTAGCGCAGGATGGTTAAGTTGTCAGTCAATGAGTATTTTCTCAGTCTTGATTCGTTCTGTATTTCTTATAATGTTGTGAAAAACTTCTTTTAATATTTAGAAAAGAGACAGTTGTAGCAAGTTATTGCTTTCCTAATTAATTCAACACAATTTATTAGTGCACTTCTTACAATGATTGAGCACGCTTTGCACATTTTTAATCTAAATTACGTACGAAATGAAATTTTTTCTCAAGTTGAAAATTATCTTTTAGTCACTGAAATTGAATCACTTTGGCATTTGGTACTCTTGTCGCTTCCCATTGACTTGATAGTTACATGAATACTCTAAAAAAATTTTCGCGAGGGACAACTTCAATCTAGATATCGATATAATGTTTACGGTTGTCCACTTAAGCTTTGACAACGTCGTGTTGTCGTCATATGGTAATCGTTTCGTTGTAATCATCATCGTATAAATGTGGATACGCATTCAAATGTTCACTCACCCAAGTTTGAACCGGCGCTTCTTAACTCCCTTGAACAGCTATACCGCCCCAAGCGGCAAAAAGTACAACGATAACAGTGAATTACGATATGACGACAAGGCAAGGTCAACAAGAGCTCAAGTAGGTAATTTGCAAAGAAATCGTTTACCCCAGTGGGATGGTATAGCAAGGTATACAAGGCATGTTGTCTAAAGAATGATGATTATTCAATGTAAACAAGGTTTAAAGACATGTAAGAGTGGCCTCGGCTAACTCTATGCCTTCATGGTTGAATGAACAGCAAAGAGATCGAGGCAGAAGCAGACGGCATAAATAGGTAGAGTAGAAAGAAGTAAGTTGTGCTCAACTCAAATCAAAGCAATAATGTATCATGTAATGGTCCATAAGTTGCATGAGCGATGATGGCGTGATGAGGTTTATCGAAACACCCATAAAAGCGAGCGGTATGTGTGACGACGTGAACAGTAACATTAGCGAACTACATGAAGGCTGCTGGTGCGATAGGCTCGTGCGGCGAGTTGTAATAACAAGATTGGTGACAGAAAGGGATTGTGGCCGACGGGTTACAGAACACTGAGAAACGGGACGACTTTTCATTGACGTGTATGAAGACTTGCGAAGCCAGAGAATCTCATTAGTAGATGGCGAGCAGATCCTCCGCAGGGACATCTACTACCCCTGTGAAGAACCAATGGACTATATAAGCGGTATATGATCGGGTGACTTTCGAGGAAGTATTGAGATGCGGTGTCCGGAGGCTAGAGATAGCGGCTTGTCGGCGGAAGCAGGCGTCGACGTGGCAATACTGGCAAAAGCAGAAACTAGGGCCTCATATTACAAAGTGGGTGCCGTACGTTGGCAGATGGTTACTGCCTACAAGTCACTAATATTTTAAGCGAGAGAAAGGCAGAGAGGTAACGACAGATTGTGTGGATCCCCAACGCATGGTGTTGCGTCTGTGCACGGCAGTGCTAAACCATATGAAATCTATGATAGTCAACATTAAATCATAGCAAGATGGAGATATGAAGAGGTTTTTGCAATGCAAGTTTTCCATTAGTACGATCTACTGTTTTGAATTCTTTCTACAATTATGCCATATACGAAATGAGCTGCGATTGTGCTATAGATGTCGGATAAGGCTGGTATATAACAGCGGTACGATTTTAGATTTTTGTCAGTAGCTAAGATAAAGCCTCATCATGTTGGCAGAAAAAAAATCGATTTCTAGATGTTTGAGAGTGATTATTTCCAGAGCGTTCGTCTACATTCCACTCCCACTCAGAATTCTTAACGCTGTTCTCCAAAGGTCTTTTTTTAAAGAGGATACCGTCATTTTTTTCGGTGTAATACATATGTTCCGCTCGCTGGGGTTCACCCGTAGTTGAAGCATGTTCGTTATCATTTCTAGCATTCTCTTGTGCTGTTCTCAATCGCTTAAGTGTTGCGTTTGAATCTATGTACAGGATACATTGTACATGCCCGTGAGAATATTACGTGGGAATTATATGTATTCAAAATATATTTTGTGTGAATACGAAAGGTATGGGTTATTGGGCTTGAGGATGAACTTCTGCGTACTAAACCACAAGAGTGATTACAACAAGGATATCTTACATTTCGTTTCGACTGTTTTTTAGGACCACGCTCAAATGTAAATTTTTTTTCAGACAATCATTTTTTGAGCCATGCATGTGGTCTGTTATGTAGGGCTGACTTATAGAGCCGATACACGTGCTTCGACCTTGACAGCCTCATCAGTCCTGCAGTCCCCCTACTCGTCTTTAGCCAATCCTCTCGGGGCGCTCAGTCCCTCACACTAAGAGTAGTCAAATTTCAGTTTGCAAGATAATCATTTTTTGAGCCACGCATGTAGTCTGCTGAATAGGGTTGACTTAGAGCGTGGTCTTAAGAAATCACTGGAAACGAAAGGTATGATATATTAGCGATACCAGCCAAGAGTAATCGAGTGTACAAACACTGTCTGTTCAGTGATGATTTCATTGACTTGAAGTGTAAAATGTTCTTCGTCGCCTACTCTTAGTTATAGGGGACTGAGCGTCCCGAGAGGATTGGCTAAAGACGAGTAGGAGACTGCAGGACTGAGAGACTGTTAAGGTCGAAGCACATGTATCGGCTCTATAAGTTAGCCCTATATAACAAATCACATGCGTGGCTCAAAAATGCTTATTTGACGACAAGGAATTTTTGCTGGTATCTACCCTCTTCTGATTGATTTTTGAAGTGTCATAGGTCAGATTCAGTTGCAAATGGTCCATTGAACTCCCGAAGTACCTGTCATTCAATAAATGTTGTGACAATTTTAGTAATTGAGTCAAAATTGGTCCTCCTACTTCCCTGTTTCGTTAATAACCTGTTATTCTTAACTAGGGCACAAAAGTGTTTATTGGGTACAGGTGTACTCAGTTGGTAATTTATTACTGTTCAGAATAGCGATTCGTCAATCAACATACCTCCAGAAGTATCTCTGCTACTACAAAAACAAATCTCTAATAGATAAAGACCAAGTGAGTTTAATGCATATAGTAAAGACTGATTTTGGAAATTTATAGATTGTATCGCACTATTTTTGAAAGTTCTCGTCATTTCTAGATCTTAGGCTTAAGTAAAATTAATGATGTCCATTCCCAATGACATGACCTCCATGAAGATCTTTTCCAGTTCTTCGTCCACAAAGTTTTTAATTTCACCTCTTGTCATCAAATGGTAGCATATCCAATGCTGATTAAAATCGCAGCTTGTCCGTAATTCCTTTGTAAACGCGAGCATCTCGGTGAGAGCTGTTGTCACCAAGGAACATGTCTGAATTATTTTGAACATTTTTGTGCTCGTAACATTTGAAAAACAAGACTTTCATTGAAAGTTTTCACATATGCGACTTGCTGTCTTCACAAACTCGATCTTCTACGACTAACCCATGGCAAACACACAGACACACACACACACACAGACACGCACATGCGCCAACACAATACAACTCATGATCCATTAACACAATTCACTTTACTGATCCCATCACTTATTGTTTTCGACTAATTTCATTGCATCCATTCTTCACTAAGATCTTCAAATATTTTACGTGCTACTTCGGCTGCTGCTTGAAGACTTTGTCTTCTTCAATAACTGTCGTAGAATGCTGGTCGAGTTGATTATTTTCTAATCTTGAAGCGTCGACATCTGTGGGAAACAACTCCGAAAGTTTTCAGCAGCACTGCAAGAAAAGCGTCCAAAACGACACAATGTAGCCCTTCTTCAAGATAACGTCCGATCTTAAATTGCTAATTTGACTCGCCACATCTTGGAGAGATAATGTTGGACCACGATACCACATCCACGTATAACCTTGATGTAGCTTCATCGGATTATCATCACTTCCACACCCTCAGATAACATCTGTGGGATAAAAATTCAAAGACTATAAATAGTAATTCCCAAGACCGACTGTCTATTAACCTCGGCATGCTTCAGTATGATTCTTGATTTTCTTCTTTGAGCAGAACACGAGGTGTTACATCAAACTTGATTGGATAGCTGTCGTTTCGGCAGTCCGCCTTCTTCAGAGCCTGGAAAGGTCAAAATGTTTGCAATACAATCAGTCAAACACCTCCATTACTTCTTTAGAGAAAATCACCAGACCTAGATTTCAATCGCATCAAGCAAAAATCAACACTCAACATACTCACCGCTTTTTATATGTGTTCCACTGGTGGAGATCACCGGAAAGAGAGACGCATAGGCTCGAAATGCATCCTACCCATCAAAACAACAGTCTTATATACTGGCTCATATCACGAGTGTTTACAAGGCATTCCTCCCTGCGGTTTATGGTTGGATTGGTCGTATTAATCCAAAATGCTTCCAAGATCTTTCCCGCTGATGTTTTTTGCTTCTGCGCAAGGATGGTGACTTCGATTTCAAAACCAACTCCGTCGTGCTTTTGTGCTCTATGCGTCCCTAGCGGGGTGTTTCGTCTATTAAAACGCTTGTCAGCTAGATGTTCTTCTATGCGTGCATAGAGCGGCCTACCCGTTTCGCCTATATATTTATCACTACACGCTTTGCAAGAGATTAGGTAGACTGTACCTACGCTCATGCAATCACCGCCTCTGCCGTTAGGACATATTTTACAATCTTTCATTATACAGAGACGGTCATATAAGCGGTTTCGAACTAATTGGCGTTTTAGAGTATTCGGTGGTATTTCTATAATGGCCACCGATTGCTCTAAACCCGCTCTTTTCAAACATCATTTTATAGCTGTACTAATCTCATTTGATTAGAACGGGATGATAAACGGGACTTTCCTTTCATTCAAGTTTTCGTTCGGAGGCGCATTATTTCCTCGAAACCTAAGCCGAGGGGTTACAAATTCGTATCCATTATAAATGGCTATTTCGCGAGCCAGTTTCACGGATTCTACTCTCTGCTCCTCCCCGGTACATACATTGGCTGCTGTTCGAAACATGTTTTTTACTAGCGCCTTTTTCGTATGTGAGGGATGAGATGAGAGATAGTGAACCAGGATATTCTTATTACTTGGCTTTCGGTACCACTTTGTTATGTAGCCGCTCTCAGTTAAGTTTATTTGCACGTTCAAAAATTGGAGCCAATCGACTATAAATAGTTCAAAAATGACCCCATCGACTTCCTTGTTCGCCGGCTTCATTGCTTCTGGGAGGAGGGCATCCAATATCCCTAGCAAATGGTTTCATTTCATTGATCGTAATGATGATCAAATTGCTTATCAACTACATCTCTAAACAAATAATAATTGAATTAACAGAAATGTCGCAATTCGAAGAATGGCAGGACCCTTTGTATATATATAAATTGTTTATATGTATATATACATATATATATGCTTTTATTTATTCATTTATTTATTTATTTATAAAATTCATTCTGAACGGCTTACATCACAATTCAGTGAAGCAAACTTCGTGATTTTCCTCTACATAACAACTTCATTTAATGCTGATAACAGTATGATTGTACTGTGGACGGGTTTTTTTTTTACTACATACAGGGGGTACATTGCACAATAAACATGGTAGTGTGTGCAAAAGCTTGCATAAGGTGAGCAAAGCAAAAAGCCGAATTATGAAATGAGAACTACAGTAACATTGTGACCAGTATCACTTCCTTAAGGGTCATAGCGAAGTGAGTAAAAATTTAGGCGTCGCCTTTGGGAACGTCACGAGAAGTTTACCATCTTTGCGAATGTGGCAGTATGCGTTTGATGTGACTACAATAATACAATAAAGATTGCAGTCTACTCTGGGGCTGTTTGAAGTTGTTTTTTTTGCAATCTCGTCCTCAAATTGTTGCTTTGTTAGGGCTATAGATGACATAGCTGAAAGGCTGCAGAAATAAGTGGAAGCAGTTTGGATTAGTAGCAATCCTTTTTACAGGAAATGGGGACCCAAGCAGTTGAACGACATGATATCACAAGTATTTCGTAATATACATTACGAGTTGTCAAATACAGGGTACTCTTCGCGATGGCTGTCTCAAGTATTGGTTAGTTCCAAACAAACCACAAAGAAGAGGTGCGGAGCATTATCGGATAGATCCAGAGCAATACTTTCGAAGCTTTAGTGGAAAGGTTTGACGCTTTGAGTCACGTTTTTATTTGTTGTTTCACTGAGTGCCTCAGGTTTCTCTAAGTCTTGAAATATGAGACCATACATGTTTCTATGACGGCCTTAATTCCTTGAGAGCACTTTGAAACCTTTTTAATGACTATCACGAGGTTGACGCATTTTTGATATGAGGTGGCTCTCTAAGCTTTCAAGGAAGTAAGGTCGCTGGAAGGAGAGCTCGTGGTTTGATATAAGGTGGTCATCGATGCCAAGATTGGCTGGAAGTCTCTTTAGATTAATGTTGTAAGACTTAAATATCTTTGTCCTTTGAAGTTTGTTCAACTTTTAGATGTATAGTCTTGAAAATGTCAATGCCAGACTTCCAATGTTTACAATGGAACTATTGACAAGGAGGCTGTTAAAAGAACTGAAATATGCAGAATTTTCATTAAATATTCTATCAAATAAGACAACCACTCAGCCCGAACTACTCATCTCAACAGAGGTATAAAAATGGCCTATATTTCTGACAATTGGTGTTGTTGTAATTGACATCTTTGAGATCATGTAGTTTTTTATTCAAAAAAGTAAATTTTAGGTTGGCGTTTTCATATGGAAGGAGCGCTGGGAGAAGATAGGAAACAACCTAATGAGAATTCCAGACAAAACTGTGTTACTGGTCGAGAGAGCGACCGCTTACAAATTGGTAGGTCTGCCATTATAGTAACTATCGATACTTCATTAGCTTGCAACTTATTTATTCAAGCTCGCAGTCACATTTGGTTTTGTTTCTTAACAGGTGGAAAACTGTCTGGAAACTATGGAAACTAATGGTCTTATTCGTATATTAGATGCAGCTGTCATTAACGGAGATGACGTGTCTCGTCTTTCGTATTCCAAACGAATGGAAGCAGCTCGCAAATTTTGCAGAGCGCTACAACTGGTTCGGTATTTCAAAAAATTTCTTGAATTAATAATGAGTTGAACTTGAAATGGAGATGGTTTTTCCCTTGCATTCTATCAGTCTACTAATTTATTAATTGAAGGTTATTCCAAAAGTGCGCATAGGTTGGAGAGCACAAGAGCGATATGTCGCTCCTCCTCAACTGGTAACTGCGGAGATATTTACATTTGATTATCTGTCACAGGTAAGCCACAGAATTAACTCTTTTCGGACGGCGGCGGTTCGGACGCCTACGCAGAGCGGTTGGCGGCACAAGAATCAATACCAGTGTGGTAATTTTGTAATAAAAGTGATACTTTTACGTCGCTAAATGGGTTTTATTGGAACTGGATGGTCAAGCATGATGGAAGAAACTTTGTCGAATGTATGAAACTATGAGTCTATGAATATATGAAAAACTACGAATCGAAGTAAGACTATTGTCTGCGAAAGTTGGGCCGATGCTTCCTATAAAATCCTGCATTTCTTACGGTAAAAACCAGATACTTTTGAGAAGGTCATTTTCCAAATTGTTGATAACTTTTCTGTCCTATCTCACTCATATTTATTCATAAATCGACCGTGTTTATCTTTTTTTTTTCTTATGCGAGCATTCGCATTCGCCTCTCTCAAATGACACAAATGAATAAATTGTCAAAGAATCATTTACATCACCATTTTGTACTTCTACAATCAAATACTACGACATAAGTTTTTTGATTTGATGTCAACAAATTCTTTAAAAGAATTAAGGTTAAAACTCTTGACGTTGATCAATCCTTGAGAGATTCGTCTGTACCTAGCATCGTTTGAAATGAATGAATGCATTGCTGGCTCTTATAATGACTTCCCCTACCAATGTATCATGTCAGTACTGATATTCACCCAGGTAACTTTAAGTCCAGTAGCATTTCACCGACCTGAAGAGATGGAAAGCTTGCTAGCCTTGATCACGGATTCAAACGATCAACCACGTATGTGTCGCAGGGCACCTCTTACTACTGCACCACACCCGCATATCCATACAATACCCAAAAGTCTTCATACTGATTGAAAATAACAGGACAAGGAATATTTGGCAGCAATGGGATGCCCACTGCATGCGATGACAATGTTGTCGGTAGAAGTTCTTGACTTTTGAATACATATATTCAGTTGAACGTCTATAATGTCAGCTGTAAATCCGCTGTGAAGTTGAAAGGGCAGACTAATTACCCCGAAAGCAGAATGCTATTTCCTCTTTGCTACTAGCTTGAAAAGACTGCCATTTTCAAAAACCAAATTTAAGTCTGGTAATATGATCCCCATTTTTCAAGCTATCGAATGATTACTGATAGTCTACTGAAAAAGCTGTTTTTAAAAAAACCAAGGAATCACGCACATATTCTTTAGAATGCGACCACATTTTACAGAGTTGAACACTGAATTTAATACTTGTGGACATTGAATTTTTTAATCAAAGTCATACTAGATATAGGAAGTATTAACCGAATACTGGATATCGTTTGGCATAGTATGTCGTCGAGGCTCTGAGGACGGCGAAATAGTCGGAAAGTCACTGAAGCTAAATGAAATATCAATCAAGCGCAAATTTTATATGAAAAGCAGGACATTTTGTAAGACATTCCGACAGAATTTGCATAGAAAAGTGAAAATTATTATGACAGCTTGGCGTTTGCTAGTTAGAAATACGTTTGAGGAAGTCTCATTAAATTACTCCATATTTTCGCAGCGATGGAGTTCACTCAAAATCAAAATGTTGTTATGCCAAAGAGTCCGCATAACATTTGATACAACGCTGTCTGAAAAAATGGCTTTTTTGTTAGTGTAACGTTCTGTGAAGAAGTTTTCGCAAACCGAACGTCGCTTTAGAACTAGTATTTCCAAAGCTATCGATTGAATTCAGAAAGCTACATACAAGTAAGAAAAAATTGTTCAGTAATAGCTGAGAACATATTCTTTTGCAAGGATGTGGTTTCTCTTGAAAAATTCAGGATTCCAGGAAGCACTGGCGCTCATTCTGCTATGTGTTCATGCAGAAGTCTCCTCAGTGGTATTCCAATATTCAGTGTAGACAATGTTTCTTTGAACCTCTTGAGACGGCAGCATAATCGACATCGCGAGCGTCGCGCGATTTCCGTTATCTGACTTTACCTGATAGGTATTCTTTTTTTGCCTTGAAAAAAAAAACCACTTTTCTTGTATTATACATCTACTCCATAGTTTTCTCTACACCTCATTATTTTTTGTTCATATATAAATCCTAATTGAGAAGAAACTCCGAATGTAAAAAATGTGAAACATAGTTTTATTTTTGATTGATAACAAACTCTAAAGGCCTTCAAAAAACCAAGTTTAGCTCTAGATTTTTCGAAATTTGTGCTATCAAGTAAATATCAACGTGGTCCAATGAAAGTCATCCACAAGCCCTAGTCGTGCAAGCAAAGTATTTCGGTCGTGGAACATATATTTATTTTTGCTGCAGTGGAATGAAAAGACTTTTCAAAACCGAGCACAATATTGAAATTGCGACGATTTGAGTTCTCAAACAGCTACTAAAATCCTAAGAAAAAGAGCTTTGTACAACAAAAAAGCTTCTAAAATTTCGCGAGTCAATTGACGATTGTAGTCCGGAAAGAGTTGAGCCTTGATTAAATACTTTTGTGCTGGACAGGCTCCAATCTTCGTAGGCGTCCGAATCGTCCGCAAAAATTCAATTTCACATAGTTTTTTTACGGCGTATAAGCCTTACTCAAGCTTCGTCGGAGGTTTTCGTATGTGCGCCATTTGGGTGAGGAAGTGGTTATTATTGAAGAGAACGGGTACTTGATGATATGTAAAGCACTCCGAGTTGCTCGTCTTCTCAAAGGTAAGAGTACTTCAGAAGCAAGTATACAGAACATTATCTCTCAAAGTTTTTATGTCTAATAATAATAATATCTTATTGTTTGAACAGCCTTCAGAATCGTACAAGATGGGATGGTCATGTGACCAGTCACGAAATTACGCTATCTCTCGGTCACAGTCAGACGTGGGAAGCTTATTTGAAGAACTATGGGAGGAGTAAGTTTCTATCCTAATTTCCTATTTGAATTGGTAATATTGTGAGTCTTCCGTAGACTTTCGCACTAAATAATTTCGAAGCTTTTAGCACACCCTTTGTGTTCGGTTTTTTTTTCTATCAAATCTCCAAGTTCTTCCTGTGAAAATGGTACATCGATGTGTTCACTTGCTTATTTCAAGCTTGAAACGTTACTGCGACAACCAACTTGATGTTGATAGTCAAAATGCCTAAGACCTATTGATGTCCTTATTTGCAAGCTTATAAACTAATACAGTTTTTTTCATTTGAGGATTTTCCTTGATTTCAAGGGATTAAGGCTAGGGTTTTGTGAAAATTATAATCCATCCTATCTTTCATCCTGAAAGCAACGTTCTGTCATCCTTTTTTCGTCTTTTGATTTGCTATGAATTTTATTGCTTATAACTTGGTTCTTTCTCCTTATCCGCACCTTGTGCGGATCCCAGCACTTTCTGCTCGACTCGTTCCCTAACATTCATCTTCCCAATAGTCTGTGAACATTCCGCGTGTTGTTTCCATTGCTGCTTGGAAATTTCGTCTTCTTTATGAATGTTATGGAATGCTGGTCGAGACAGTTCTCCTTGTAATCTTCAAGGTAACTTAGATTGAGCGCTCTCACATGATTGAAGTGTGTCAAGTAAGGCGTAGAACTATTACCTTGCTTCTTGATAGTCTCTATCACTAGCTATTCGGCACTGCCCCTTTGCCTTAAGATTACTTTACTTCATCCTGACAGCATATTCTAAGCCTTTATGAGGTTTGTCATGGCATTTATGCAATACTGGACACATGTTTGGGCCCTTTGGACTCATCAATAGCACAATGCCTTTCGGCTACTCGCCCCCTCTTATAGGGAATTGAAGATGTGCAAAATACACTCTGCGTAAGGTGAAAGGATCACCGTAGCGTTCTATTAGATTGATTGTCGATTGTCTTTTATTTGCGTCCCACATGGTCCTCAAAAGGCTAAGTACTTAATGTCCATTTTTATCTCTGGTACTTTCGTTAGCGGGATTTCCTCCTAAGCGTTTTTTTGAACCCTAATTTCATGGCACAGGAAAGTGGGAGGGGGTGGGGTAATGGGCGTGACCCATTGATTGTGATACTCGTGCGGTGCGGCGCATCACTGATCTCCACCACTAAGACTCCCAGTAGTCAACAACGAACGCCCTATGGAACGCTACAACCAGGCTATCCTTGAGATTACAAGGAGACGTACTCATCCACCATTCTACGACGTTCAAGAACAAAATGAAAATTGAATATAATGCTAGAAGTACTGTGGTCCTGACGACGGAAAAAAACTCTGTGAAACAGGTCAAACAAAACAGTAGAATTCTTATGGTAGGGGCCTGTGGCCGACTGGCTAGTAATGCTTGTCGCTACTCAATTCTTCTCAACGGCATGAATCCTATTTCTTTTGCACCAACAAAATAGCACATAGAGGTTGTAGCTGAAAAGAAGGGCTTTCTATTCCTTAGCAGCACAACAGAAAATGCGCATAGGTAAGAATCAGACGTTGTTTCATAGTGCTATCATTGACGTCTACCGTAGTAATAACTGCTAAAGATTGTTAGTATAGGTCAGATTTGGAAATTCTGTGTCTATTAAGGCATGGATGTTGTTCATCGTTTTGGGAAACTTCCATGCCATTAAAACAATCGCGAGATCTTCCTCCTATGCAATTTATTTGGAGTTGGGAAAACAGCAGTAAGCTTCCCCAAATTTTGTGTGACAGTTTCCTTTTTTGAGACGGTTAAAACTATTGTGTTTAGTGCTGGACGACTACGGACCTCGCGTGATTCTCGAAAGCGATTCTCACAAAAGTGGTGCAACCATTAATTCCATAGTGTGCGTAGTGAATGAGACTAATCAGAGCTGTGGAAAATCTCGTATTATTAATTGATGTTGTTTTATTTCGAATTTAATTGTTCAATGAAATATTATGTTGTTTCTTAAGTTTTGGCACTAGAGCAATAAACATCAATTTTATTAGAAATAATCACAATTGCATGATTTTAATTTCGTTCAATCATCCATTTTCTTGGAAACGTTTTCGTTTACAACTTGCCTACATTTGCTGTAAGACTCAGCTGTCTTGGGAACAAATTCGCTTGCTACTCATTCACAAATGGCACATACAGGGAAGTGCTAGAAGCGGTAATCAAGATTAATGAAGCTTCCTATGGACGACCCGAGCGGGACTAATCCTCCAGACTGTTCCCATTGAACTTGAGAAATCTTTTCCTTGCCGTACTTTCTGCAACCGTATCATCGCTCCAAGCTCCGTCAATCTTGCACGCCGTTTCACTTGCATTTTCACCTAAGAGCCGTTCGTGCTTGAGTAAAAGTTCATAGGACGGCTCCATCTTAGCAAGTATAGGCATACCAAAATGTTCGTAAGAAAATGCGCAATTAAACAATTACAAAATCATGCAATTTCAATTACTTCTGGTTGATGTTTATTGCTCTCTTCGCTTACATGATCACAATTTTCATACCACTGTTAAGAAGGTGGACGGAAAAAAAATTCCATAGTAACCAACGTTCAATAATCTCATTTCTCTCAGTGAATGTATGCTCAATGAAGTACTTAAGGATTTGACCACGAAATTTGCGGATTGATTTCCTCAATTATCTGTCTGTGTACAAATTTGCACAGTGTACTCAGAGGAATATTGAAACATGTAAAAGGCAATGTGTAGTAAATTGGATAGACATCTTTTTGTGGTACGTAGAAACTTGCTTATTCTAATTTAAGACCAGGTATGCTCAAGGAGAACTGTTTTCTACATTTTACAGCATAAGAAAAAAAAACCTTTTGGACAGGTTCATTTCGTGGGCGACACCATTTCTGTTCAAGAAAAGAAACGTAATGGAGTCTGAGCTATGGAGAGGCATCTACTTGAATACTCTAGTACGACACCTTGTGATATCTTTCCGCTATGATAAGGTGACAAATCAGTGAGGAGATTTCCTCAGATTGATCAATGTTCACTTACTATGCGTTCATCTATGTTCTTCGCCATAATGTTCTCTTGAAAGCGCTCATTAAGTTTGTCATCATTTAGTCATAATTATTGAACAACACAGAGCTTGTAATTTACACGAATTCATTGTTCTAATTTCACTTGTAACTCAAGAATATACTACTAGAAATATCAACTTGCAATTCTGCATGCAATATGATTACGGAGGTCGTCCACAGATCATTGAGACTTACCCGATGGCAGTTACAATCTGCATTTGAGGCTTATTGTTCTTGCCTACAAAAATCAACCATATAGCTCTATGCATATTTTTCTGTCTGGCTCTGAAGAGAATGCGATAGAATGTTGTATACCGCACTGATTTTCTCGACCTGCTCAGTATCTGTTTCCATTTTATAATTTGGGGAATTTTCAAACTTTTTCTTTAGTGAAATGTATTATTTGTTATCATGTGATTGCCAATTCCGCTCCCCACAGTTGTCAGCATTTGGTTTTTTGTCATTATAGTCAAATCTATTTCGTTATCTCCTTATTGCTACGACATCATACACTGCATACGCCACTGACGGATTATAGGATTGATTCTTGAATGGAATAGCAATCGGTTGCTAATTGAGAAACGACCATTCTGTTTTTCACATTAGCTATACGAATTTTCTATTTCTTCCGTAAGATTTGATGTTGATATTTTTTCATACCTGTTGTTCGCTGCTTGTTTTTACATAAGTGTTTTCGATTGCATGGTATTTCTTCCATTTTAGTGAGAAATCTCACAGAATCTCGAGCGCGCAATGTTCCGCCCTCCTTTTACGAACAAAAAATGAGGTGGTTTTTTATTCCACTCTAACTCTATTCCTTTTACATTATCTTTGCTGTGATAATCTGTCATATGGGGGAGGGGGCGTGGTTGAACTCTTGTCATGCTTGTCGCGGGGTTGATTTCCACCCCCAACACTCTCCGGCAGTCAACAACGAACATCATATGGAGTGCCAAGGTCAGGGAATTAATATTAGCTTCTTTTATGGTTAAGCTATTGCCACAAGGTTGATATGGAAATGTTATTCGCCAAACAATCCGATGATATGGGCTTCTTCAGTATTGACCCGAATCATCGACTCTGAGGAAGACGAAGACGTCAAAACGTTAGCCAAATAAAATCTCCACATCAACTTTGAGCTATTAGCTAAAATATACAAGAAACTAGTATGTATTCAGAGTTCATTACGAATCAGGCCCTCTGGGTCATTAAGACTCGAGCTGATTGAAAGGCACACCAAAAGTAAGCTATCTGTAGTAAATGGTGTACGTGTGGATTATAGTAATACAGTTTGAATATTTGTATGGTATGCCTCCCACAACAATAAGTTACGAAGAGGCAATGCCTAGAAATAGAGGTTCAAAAACATGAACATAAGAATATCAACCAGTAAATGGTAGTATAGCGAAGATGAATATGGAACGCTAGCAAGAGTAAATCTATTGAGGCGGGAACTGAATTCGTCGTCAGTTAAAAAGGCTCAAGGCCATAATTTTCATATCATGGTCAAAAAAAAATAATTCAACTGTGAACAAGGATATTTATTACAAGAAAAAAAGCGTATGGCGCCTAGTCATTGGCGGGTGAAAACGAGGAGGTACAAAGAGAGGGACACCACTAGTTAAACATACTATAACGATAATCTCACAAATGCTTCCCTTGTGTGTTTGAATCCTCCAGAATATCTATTAGAAGCAAAGAAATAACAAGAGTTTATTGACAGAAATCGTACAATGATAAAAAGGATAAAAGGATAAAGCTCTCGGCGTTGATCAATCCCTAGGGGATGCGCCATGCATTCGTCTTTAATTTCTAACTTCGTTTGAGGTGAGTGAATGCATATCTGGCCTTTACAATGACTCGCGGTGGCCTCCCGCTTAACCGAGTCAATGCTGCTTATCCTCCCAGACAGGTCTAAGACCAGCCTGGTGCCAATATACCGACCCCGGAGGGATGGATGGCTTGGTGAGCCATGAGCGCGAGATTGAACCACTAACCTCGTGTGCGACGCAGGGCGCCTCTAACCACTGCGCCACATGCGCCCCGTAGAATGATATTCTTTTTAATTATCCGCTTATAGCAGTGTATGATGTTCCAAATATGTACCCATTGATGTAGAGCAATAAACAAAACTTTCGCGTTAGGCGGGACTAGAACTCGTACCTCACTCTTCCCGGGAATACGTGCTCTATCCGATACACTACTGACGCCCATTTTACAATCGCTCTTTCTACGCTAAAGCGCACCTATCTGTCAGCCGCCAACCGTCAACGGCCTGGCCCGGGTAGTCGGTCTCGACGTTGAACTCAGTCACGCTGACAGATATTGAGTATGAAAGATCAAATGATATTCTTTTCTATTTAACCACTTATAGCAGTGATATGATGTTCCAAATATGTACCCATGAATGTCGTAGAGATTGCATCAATTCATAGTATGGAGGATAATTGAAGCTAGTGATTCTCACGAGTCCCTTGCAGCCAAAATGAGAGCTCCTCTAGATAGAGTTGAAACTGTGGGAATCTATTGGTCTATGCCAACAACGTTATGACTTTGCTTGCTTTATTACAGGGAGAACTGGATGTTTTAAAAGTGAACATTAACCTTTTCGGGACTACAATTGAAATTATTGCGCGTAGTGCGATTTGCAGTCACTCCGCGATTTTTACCATGTATTTAGGGTTTTCTCACTGTTTTGGGAGTAATTTTGAGTTTTTTTTGAATATCAGTATACTTCACGATCTTCTCTACAGGCCCGTACGCTTTTGGTGCAAACATAACTCTTATTTGTGAATGAAGAGTTTCTCCTTTATCACGCGATTATGCTCGTTTGTCATTCTGTCAATTGTAATAAGTTGTATAAAGAATGTTATGTTTCGAACCTATTAGTTTTGATATATTCCATTGTACAAACTACTCAAAAGTTATTATAGGGGCTGAAAATTAGAAAGCAATGACTAGTTCGTCAAATGATGTTGTATAGTGCATACGATGCCAGGTCTTCGATAACTATCACTCTGATTGAGTTTGATACTTCTCTGTCATTGGACAGGAATTTTTAAAGCAATCTTTTTTACTGGAAAAAGACTCCTTCCTTGATCATCAGGAGTAATTTAAAAGCTTAAAGCTCGAACAATTCATGAATGTGCTCAATTACGAAAAGGCCTTTCTACAGCGCTATAGCGCTAAAAATTAACATCATGCTTTACATCATCGCTCATCAACGCGCTTATATTCTTTGGAATGACAAAAAATGATGAATTTCGGTACTATGAAGCTTTATTTCGACGGCGTACTATATATCATACCGCATAAGTTTTTTTTTCAAACCATACATTACAAGAAATGTATTTTGATTTACACTTTTAGAATTTCTTCAAGAAAATGAGCAATAAGGAATGAAGGTGCGTTGTTTTCTTGTTAATGTGGGCTTTGCATTAGTAGAAAGTGGGAAATTTTAAAACACGTGGGCGACTTTTTTCAATAATAAAGACCTTTTAGAAGGCCTTCATCATCATGTTATTTTTTCCGAGCATAAATGTCTCTGACGTATTAACTTTATTATAGAAGTAAACCAATAAACCCGATGCGGAATTTGAGTAACAGGCTAATTACTCAAAGTGTGAAAAGTGATCTTAAATACCTTGCTACAGTGCACCAAAAGATCAGTTCAAAAAACAAATAAGTTACCAAAATCGTCACTTTTCAGTTAATTGAATGACTACTAAGTCTCCACTGAAAAACTAAACGTAGACTATAGCGGAGCGCTCAAAGCCTTCTGGAGGCTAAACGCAAACTCTGTTCATCGTTACTACATCAGAGTAAGAAGCTTTGGTCAAAAAAGCTCACAGTTAGAATTTCCGCTTCTCAAGCTATTGGGATGACTACTACAACTTCAGTAAATAAACTGCCTGGTGAAAACAAGCGAACACGAATGCAAAATGCGCTGTAAACTCCAAAAGAAAAGCGTGGTTTTTACCTTGTCGCTGCAGCTTACCAGGAAAGCGGGAAAGCAAACATAATTTTGAAACCGGAGTTTTCTTACCTATCGAGTGACTTTCAAAAGTCTAGTGAAAAATCTGTGCTAGAAGAGAAAGCCGCAAAAAAGCGCTTGTAACACTCATGGTACACATGGTACCGGGGTAAACGAAAACCATGCACACTCTAGAATGCAAAGCAGGACAAGACTATATAGATGAGAACCTGCAGTACAAAGCTTAAGAATCTTGACTCTTAAAGACTATGCGTTGCGAGTGTACGACTATTTCCTTGCGATGTGTATGTTGTCTAGCGACTGGTCTTGGTGTCAGTCGTAATGAAGCAGTAGAAGAAGCTAACTTTTCAGACAAAATTAATCTATTTACACAACAGTGAACGACCTCATTCTGGCTTGGCTTAAAAATAATGCGATGATAGTAATTTCTCACATTATCACTATGATCGAAAGCATAAATAAATGCTTTGATGAGCAGTATGGTTCAGTTCAACTGGTAGTCGTCCTCACAAAAGGGAGTACCGAGGATAGCGGTGGTGACGAACCATCATGTCGTTAGAAAAGGCCAACATCAAGGCTTCTGCAAAAGTAAGTAAGGTTCTCTCTGTTTTGTTAGTATCCGAAGAAGACTAAGTAAATGGGTAGTATGCATAGTACTCTAATATCATTCTTTGTACCCTAGAAACTTCTAATCTATTTGGAAGTGGTAAGAAAGTGCGATAGAAGGGCTAACTTACACATGCCATTCTTTTTGCCCTGGTTGGACTCTGCCCTGAAATGGAATCGATGGACAATTCTTCTCCACTTCGTGTTTTCTCGCGAGCCCGTACACACTGCTGAGCTCATAAAAAGGAGTACATTGCTACTGTTACAAGTAGAGATCAGCATAGTTGGGCTGATATTTTCTGTGGCATCTCATCACGATTAGCCACATTCGTCCAGAATTTATGCGACGTCTTTCAAGTCGTTGATGCAGTGATGATTCGGTTAGGTCAAGTGGTCTCATAATGCTGGTTGGTGCATACCGAGCTTTTCCTACTGAGGGCTAACAATGAAATTTGATATCTATATCACTCAAACTTTCGATAACCATAGTTCTTTTCATTCATTACCTAACCAGACTTAAATCGGTAGCACCATTCAACAATGGAATACATAGGAATCCATTAATATACAGAATACTTTATGAATTCAACAATATAAGGCGCTGTCTCTTGCCTACCTCGATGCATTTCTCAGCACAAACATTCAGCGATTTGAGTCCTTGAGCAGAAATCAAGGAAAATACAAATGGAGATACATTAGCTTCCGTCCTCCTCATGGTTAGCAATCGTAAAATTTTTGATAGTATTGTTGCGTTAATTTAATGGTGGCCTTTACACATAGAGTGGTGCATAGTGATTGGTCTTGCCTAAACGCGTAATTTTTCCTCTACCTTGAGGAGATTATAGATGCTTCAAAAAGAATCCATCAATATATAGAATATTTACGAATTCAACAATGGAAGGTAGTGTGGGGCGGTCCATTATCTAGACAAAGTGGCTGTCTTCGTTAGCAAAGGCCACAAATGGGCTTGACTTTGGTCCTGAAGCACTTTTTGCTATTGCATGGAGAGAGCTTAAATAGAATGAATGACTCTAATAGCAGTTAGTGCCATGTTATGGCATCACAGAGAGGAACGCTTGAATGAAAGCAATTTCTCAGTTGAATTAGACTCTCCATTGTACCTCTGATGCCTATTGCACCTTTCAATATAATTATCTAATAAGAGGGCTGATCCAGAAAGTCAGCGGAAAACCAAGCATAACTCTGCTATTATGTTGTTTTTTAGCCCGTTATATCACCTGCCAAATCTCCCTCAGCGGATAATTTGAAACGCCTTAAAAAGAAAAAGGGAACACACACACAAGGAAAACCTCAAAATTCAACGACCAATTCGAGGTCAGTATGCTTATTAGTTGTTAGTGGAAGGTTAGTGGTTGATAAATTGATCGGTTTCGTCTCCACTGCTTGAAGCAAAAAAGTTAGTGAAAAGAAAACAAGTGCGGAAATAGTGTCATTCATGCTCCTTCTTCTTTTGAGTCTCTGCCAGTGGCGAAGAAAGAATCCTTCGACGAACTTACAATGCACTTGCATGCCATCTTCTCACTGATATAAAGAATGCCCCATTGTTGACGAATATTGTAGTAGGGTGCAGCTTGTACTACGATGAAAAAGAACAGCACCTCAACGTGAGAGCGATAACTTTCGGAATCTTTCTTATAAAGCTGGTGATTTTGCTATATAGCCGATACCATTATCATCCTCCCCTTCTCTCTAAATAGGACTCGCCTTTGATCAATTCTTAGAACTGCTTTATCGCTACCACTTTACCTCGTCTCAGTGGGCCACTGTGCACATTTTCAGTTGCTGCGGTAACAGTCAGTGAAGGACCTAAAATTTGGTAATTTTTTCTTGTCGATGACATATATCAAACTTTTTACAGAAAACGGAAAACTAGTAAAGACGAAATTCTCGATAGCGTCAGTTTCGAGGAGGCGATCTCAGGGAAGAATAGCAATGGAGGGGTCAGGCTGAGGAGCGATGACGCGGAGACTTCAACTATACCGGCGTCGGCGATTTCAGAATTACCAAGTGGTAAGAAAACGAGAAATCTTAGAAAAGGCGAGGAAACCACTGGGGCATGAGATATGCCTAAAGCATGTCTTTCACAGAAAAGTCGGAAGAATTGAAAATGGATTCGAGCACACCCACTGCACCTCATAGTGCCACTAAAGATTCGTACGGATCTCTAAAAACGAAGAGTTTCCATACAACTGGGCTCACAGTATCCTCATCCCCAGCGACTACCGGCAGCCAAGTAAGCTTTAACAATACACTCTTAATTGATTAAGAATTAATTGTTTCCGCGACGAGATATTTTTCGGATAGTTGTCGGTAATTCTTTGATCCTTAAAATAGTTCGGAAGTTATGAGTTTTACAGAATTGCAGAGGAAGCCCAATGCATTAATAATGAGTCAAGAACCACATAAATTTTTGAAAAAGGCTTTAGTGTAGTGCTTTGAGGACGCGTTCAAATTATGTACAGTGTTTTTATTTAATATATTTCATAATAAAACTTCCAAAGGAGCAGAGGCACAATATAAAGGATTAGTCTTCCCTACATTCTGATATTCCTAGCAGCGGCGACTCAAACATGGACGATACAAGAGAAAATGCACGTTGTTCTCTCACCCAAAACTTAGACTTTCCTTTTGTTTCCCTTTTCAAAATACAGGTTTTCAAACAAAAAGGTGAAGCTTGAAGACGTCAGAGTTTTGTTTCCCGGTAAAAACACACTTGTGCTACGAAAGCAAAGGCATGGAGAATCAATCTCCTGAGGAGTAACATGACTGAGGAGCCCATGTTACTTATTACCTTTTCTTCAACCTCGAGTGATCCAGAAACTAGGAAGACAATTCTTCACGAACACTCATTAGGGTACTAGTTTGAGGACCTTTTTGATTTGAACTATAAAGTATGCGGAGTAAGAAGTCTTAATTTATGGGTGAGGTATATCCCATTTCTACCGGCTGCATGTTCATAGCATAATGGTATTCTTCATTATGACATTCATTCTAAACTGCAGCGCTCACTTCTTGATTTGAATCCAACTTTATGAAGTGGCCCATCTCTTATTGAAGCATATGCTGCCTAATTCATTTTTCAATAGTCGTATAGTATCTATACTAATCTTCCAGGGAGATTTAGCCGTGTTAGAAGAACTGAACAGTGCTGATCGTGCCGATTGCATGTATTGATGTTGCAGAAAAATCACTATATATGCAAAGCACCACAAGAAATTGCTGTCTAACAACATTTTTAGTAAAAGAATTCATTTCGTATGCTTCATAAACGGAATTTAGATTGGCACTATCAACACGTCTAAATCAGAAGCTGTTAACAGTGAGCCATCTTATACAAAAAAATCGAAAAACTCGTCATCAAATTCGCCTAAATTGTGAGCGTTTGGAGATTGTATATAAAAACAAAGTTATTCTTATGTTAACTCAAATAATACGCTGCACTCAAAGACTATACTTAGTAGTCACTTACCAGTCAAGAAGTAATTTCACTGTTTCAAAATTCTAACAGATATGAAGAATCGAACTCTTCTGAGCGGCAGGATAGGAAGGAGAAAAAAAAGTCTAAAACGGTTGTTCATTTGTCAGTTTGTGGTTGCATAGATTTTTCGACATTAATCGAATAGTTCCAGAAGAGTAAGTCGAACAAAAGGGACCCGTACAAGAAATCGCCAGTTCGCAGCTTCTTTAAGAAGCGTAAGATTCGTGGCCAAAAAAGCAAAGAAAAACTGAAGCTCGATGGGTCCGCACCTAAAGAACTTGGTCGCAAAGATGAACCTCAAACCCCATCAAGGGGAACGAAATTTATCGAAGCAGAACGAGGTTCAGTAAATTCAGAACGTACAAAGATTCAAACATCATCTTTCGGGTCGAATAACGAAGTTTCATTGCTGTCGAGCAACGACCAGGAAGCAGTAGTGAAAATGGATTTGACACCAGATGAGGCCACTGCTGTGCATGCTGTACACCATACGGCAACTTCACGTGCACCGAGAAGAAGGAGGTTAGTGATTAATCGTACTTCGTCTTGATCCATTTTTCACTGATCTAAAATATTTTGGAGCGAATGAAAGCCCATAAAGTGTAGTTTCTAGTAAGATTTTCATATCTGTCACCTGTACCATTAGGATTTTCTGTCCCCAGCAATGTGAGTCTATCGAACAGTTTGAAGACAAAGAATATTATACGCCCATTAGTTGAGATCATCTGCTACTGTGATTTCGTCCCTAAATAAGCTTTCGAAGTATGTGAACGATTGCACATAAATGCAGCCGCTCCTACTCAACCTGCAAGTAGTCTAAATTACTAAATCCTTTAGAGAATCGCTATGCCTGAAGATTTTCGTGTCATGAAAGAGTTGTAAATTAGATAGCTGTGGTTTCCAAAACAGGGCCAGCATCTCGCTGAACTTGCCATCTCTCGGGCTTTTTGCCTCTACTACGAGTTTTTACCGCTTACTGCCGAAAGATATGAACGACTGTTGATAGCTCATTGAAAGCTGATGAAATTATTGCCAAAATCAGTGCTTGGTACAGTTTCATTTCATGATCAAATGTGTGCAGAACTCATGTGTTTTGTGTTTTTGATGGTTCCAAAGTCATAACGACAGGTATTGGAAATGATTTCTCGCCAGAAAAGAAGATTAAATCTCTTCCCATATGCGATTATATCCGTTTTTTCGCATGATGACGCCCTCCCTTCGTCTTATTCGATCGAATCCACTGTCATGTTTGAAAAGTGATTCGATCAATTCGATTAGACACTCATTCTGGACAAACAGTTCATGAAATTACAGACGTGCTTCAAAATTTTGAAGTCTATCCGTTTGGCTTATTTGGCTGAAATAGTCTGGAGTTTGTCTTAGTTCTCTCCATCACAATCCTCTTCTTTTATTAGAAAACTTCGAGCTTCTAAATAGATGGGAATCATTTAAACAGACCCAATCGAGCAACTTGCTTATATTCTCTACAACAGACGGACACCGGCGAAGATGTGTTTGCCTCAAATGGAGGTTTATTTATTCTTGATTCACTAATAAAATCTCCAAGGAGCAGTTTTTAGAAGCCGTTTAGGAGTTTTTCATAGTATTAACGTTCCCAGTGACCATCGAAGTATAATACGATGCAAGTATAAGATCCAGAATTTTTCACTTTGAAAGCGCTTTTAAGATTTACCGATCTGAAAAAAAAGTAGTACATGAGAACTTTTATGGATTGCCGTTGTTCAAAGCGAGCTATTCCAGTAAGTCAAACAGTCGACACCGTTCTACATCTCGATCTGTTAGTCGCCTACAAATTCCTGATGGACTAATCCTTGTCACACCTCTCTTTGTACGTTGGTTTACTATTGTCTACTTTGAAAAATTGGTGGTAAAGACTTATTTGGAGTAAGCTTTTATGTAAAATTCTCTTGTCAAATGATTCAGATTCGTTCTTTCCAAACCGTTCGCGTCGAACCAAACAGCAATGAGATAAGAATCACAACAAACGTGGTGCTGCACTCTAGTGGACTAACATTTGAGGAACGAGAACAGGAACTGCGAAATCTCGTTAAGGTTTTTACTGCTCTGCTTTATTTTTGAGCATTGTAGACTTAATTTGATATTGAAAATCAAATGCAAAAGAAACAAAGGTCCAACCGGCTGTGATAAACGCAAAAACAATGGATGACGACGGATTCCGAGAAGAACAAACGTCACAGAGCGTACTTATCGGAAAACACATGATCGTCGTTGAAAGAAAATCCATACTTCTGGTAACGATTTATTATGTCGAGTCAGAGATTTTGAAGCAGTTGAATACGTAACAGACTTCACAAAAAATCCAAAGAAATCTCATAATGTTTTCAATCCGAAAAATCGTGCACTGGTAGAGTTTGTGGGGGTCACATATATTTTTGTACATATCGTTGAACGAGAGTAGCGCGAAGGAAACTTGGTTGTAAAGAGAAAGGTTCAGCTAGTGTTAGAGAAAGCAATATGATGATCCAACTTATTACTGTAGAACGTATTTTTTCACAACTAATTCACGGGCCACAGCTATTGATTTCCTTAAGGAAATTTTTGTACAGGGTGCAAAAAAGTTGTGATAACTTTTTCAGATATTTGATTAGTAAAAAACTGCGTAAACAATTGAATTCATTCAAATGAAGGAGTAGTCACGTTTATTGAGCCAGAAGTTATAACAATAAATAAAAAGGTTATAACAAATTCTCAAAATTGCCTCTTTGACATCTACGCATTTACGAAGTCACTTGAGAAAAATTTTAACAATGCTCTCACATGTTTCCACCGTAATTTTGTTCCAAGCGCGTGTCAAAGCCTTTCTAAGCGCATCTACGGTAGTGTAACGAATGGTCGAGAATTTTCTCCAGTATGGACCACATGGAGTAATGAATGCAGTGGGTTGAGATCCGGCGAGTTTGACGGCCAAATGTCTCTCCCCAAAAGCGTAGAAATAGCTCTTCGCAGATGGCAATCATTAAGCGGTGGGAATGCGCAGGAGCTCAGGCTTGCTAAAGCGTAAGACCGTAGGCGCAAAAGTGTTGAGCACTTTAAGGCTACAGTACGCTATGTAAAACTTGCTGCTGATAACTGATAGCATTGATTTTGACCTTTCTGTTGATGAAGGCCAACGGCGTCTTTCCCGTGGTGCAAATGCCGGCCCAGACCCTCACACATGCCGGAAAATGACTTTGACCTATGATTTTTGCTACTGCGGACTTCTGTGACCCATCTTGAGAAGTCGACGTCGATTCCGGCGATTGTTGAGTGGTTCGACCGTGAATATCTTCTTCCCACCGTAAGAACTACCTTCAACAAACGAGCACGAGCTGTCAAACGAATCATTCGGCGAGCCTTTGATGGTCGTTTTACCTTTATCTTTTCATCCACGAAGTGAACACGAGCAATCTTGGAACTGTGTAGCTTCAGCTTATTTTCGAAATGTTTCGGACGCTTTACTCGCTGATTCCGATCTTCCCAAGCCATTTTCGTATCGAACGCTCCAGATTTCGTTTCACCGGTTGCCTACCACGGGCCCAGAAACGTGTCTGGCTTCACCGCCCTCGCCTCGCTTCCATCAATCACGTCTGTTCTTTGAGTTTTCTCTATAATATGCTGAAATTTTTGGCACATCGAATACACCATATCTCATGTAGTAATACCGTAACACAAGCGATCATTCTATATAACTTGTTCATCACCATTTATTCAACAATCTGCAAATTATAACAATAGTTTGCAACAATCTGCAACTCATGACAAAATATTACATTCACATATAACATAGGAAAGCAAAAACAATTGTACATTTCAAATAATACGATAATACAATCATTGCATTACAAACACAATGATTACTTATGAAATATCTGTTTCACGATTGAAAACATCAACTAAGTAACATCGCTGGGGTGACAGAGATGTGCTGAATCATAACACTTTGAGCAGAAATGCGTTTTACATTTATTATACATATCGAACATCCGATATTTGTTCTTTCAGTATGATTTTGAGTATAAAAGGAGGCTTCTTCAGCTGACAACTTTTTGTGGTACTCACACCGCCGTTGGTTTTTGCGTGAAACATTTTCGAGAACGCCGCTAGTCGTCGCTGAAGGAGAATCGTCTCCTAGGTGACTGACATGAGGGCCTCCTTAAACTCATTGAATGTGTTTCGTTACTTCTTGGTGCAGTACATTCTATAAGCGTTCAGCAGCAGTATGTTATAAATGAAAAGGAAGAGGATACACACATACCTGAAGAAGGGAACTGCAGATTATGAAGCTAAGAGGTAGCAAAATGCACATACCATTTGTTAGTCCTTCTAAGGAATGGAGAGTAGGCAACTATCTGGTCCGTGAGGTCCACAAGCCCCTTATTCTTGTTATAATTGTCAGCAACTCTGAACTTCTTCGTATCCGAATTTACGGCTGAGTCCTATGCTGTCGAAGGCATCTGCACTTCTCTCTTGTCAAGCCATCTAAGATCACACCGTTCCGATTTTGCACGGCTCTCCACTCGTCTTTACGCAGCTCTCCCTGCATGAGCTCCTTTGGTATACCTTTCTGTCTCTTCTTGCAGATTCTGGTTAGATATTCATTCTTCTGCAATAGTTTTCCGCTAAGGGAACACTAGTGTACCAATTGTTGGCGTAAAACTGCCTTCATTGATCTAGCACGCCCTCCATCAAAGCCCTCACCACACATTCCGATGAAGACACCAGGTTTGGTGAGTTGTATCCGCACCTTTGTAGATCGTTGTCTCATACATGTATTCTCTTTCACCACAAATTTGAAGAGCTTTAGTCCGCTCTGTTCCTTTTGCAAGGAGCGTGCTGGCAGAGCTTGGTTCTTCTTCTAAATGGTACCATCGACTCGTCAATGCATGCACCTCTTCCCGGCCTCTGTACAGCTTGACAATCGACGCAGTGCAAGACATGTTTCTGCAGTTACACATCGACGATGAAGTCCTTTTGATATGTGATATATCGATAGCGATGCCTTGGATCGATATGTAACGCCACTGAAACTCTCGCAAGACCCGGACGACTGCTCCAGCAATCGTTCAGTTATGGCATTCGGATGACAGACATTTTCAGACACAAGACCAATGTTCCAATTTCGTCGACCATCGTCTTATTCAGATCTTTTATTTTTTGGCGGTTGGGAACATTTGTCTGCTCCACGCTCATGGAATTTACTGCGTCTGCTCCACGCTCATAGAACTTACTGCGCCAACAAATAACGAATCACATTCAATGAGTTTAAGGAGCCGGTTTATTTTAGTTATCTAGGACACAATTTTCCTTGAACGGTGACTAGCGGCGTTCTCAAAAAGGTTTCACGCGAAAACCGTCGCCGATTTGAGTGCCACAAAAAGCTGATGGCTCGAAAAAGGCAGCTTTTATGCTCAAAATCATGCTAAAAAACAATTACTAGATGTGTCAAATTTGAAACGTACTTCTACTCATAGTGTTGTGATTCCGCACATCTCTGTAGCCCCAGCGATGCTACGTAGTTGGTGTTTTTACTCAATAAACAGACATTTCATAAGTAGCCATTGTAATTATAGTATTTTCACTGCTTTTCTCGCAGTGTTATTATGTTACTTATATAACTAAGAGAATTGAGTGGTGAACAAAAAGACGGCCTCAGGCGGGAATCGAACCCACGTTTCATCCTATCCGGGGACATCCCCGGATAGGATGAAACGTGGGTTCGATTCCCGCCTGAGGCCGTCTTTTTGTTCACCACTCAATTCTCTTAGTTATATAAGTATTCATTGTGTTTGTATTGCAGTGATTGTATAATCGCATTATTTGAAATGTACAATTGTTTTTGCTTTCCTATGTTATATGTAAATGTAATATGTTGTCATAAGTTACAGATTGCTGGAAACTATTGTTATGAACTGCAGATTGTTGAATAAATGGCGATGAAGAGATTATATAGATTGATCGCTTGTGTTACGATATTACTACAGGAGATATGGTGTGATCTGGTATGCTAAAACAGACGTGAATGGTGGTGGTGGGGCGAGGGCGGTGGAGCCAGACACGCCCATGGGCTCGTGGTAGGCAACCGGTGAACTCGGCAATGTTTTCTGAGGTCGACGAAATGGTTGGACGATCTTTTGGAGGTCGATCCTCAATCTTTCCAGCTTTTCTCAAACGTTTAAAGGTTCTATAAACAATTGCTTATTTGAAACCACTCATTTTAACAGTGTCGGGCGTTTTCATTCCCGTGTTGTGCAATTCAACTACTGCGATACGTTGATTTTTGAGCACCATAACTTGGTAAAAATAGACACATAAATAAAACAAATTTTGAACCAAAATTGAACAGAAAATTCAATTAACTTATCAGCATTGATAAAAAAGTGTCATATATCAATGACAGAATCAACTGAATACAAAATTATCAAATTTTTTTCCGCACCCTCTATCTATTGCAAAAAGTGGTCTGAGATCATAACAAACGACACTTCTTATGGGAGAAAGGTGTCCACAAATGTGACCATAAATAACTCACACTTATCACCCGACTACGATATCGAATATGATTACACGAGAATAACGCTTTTATTTGAATCAGTCTGCTATGATTTTTAGAAAAGCGAGCAGGACAGTGGTCTTCGCACTAACGACACTCGTAAATATAACCATATCTGTGAAGCAAAGATGGGTGCAACCTCGGCTACAGATGAGAAAAAGTAACATCTCTAGCTTACTATTAGCAACACTATTTACATAGTTATTTATTAACCTTGTATTACAGTTTTGCTTTGATGTAATTGAATAGGGTGAAAAGTATATATTTACATTCCCTTAACGATGACCACACCGTTGTCCTCATTGATACCACATTCGAAACCACAGTGTATTTCATGACAATTGCAGTAGTCTAACTCGTTCACGATTTATACAAGGTAATACCTAATCTGGACAATGAGTGATAAATTTTGGATAGCTGATGGACTTTAGAGGAGCTGACAACATCACCGCCTTCAAGAAACGAGTTCGCTATATCTATTCAATGACATAACTTAACTGTCACTGTTTGCTATATTTCACTTCTGTCCACTAAACAAGCTCACTCCTGTCGATATTTGAAGGGATATTGCAGTTTATGTTAAGTGTGATTCGTTGTTTCTAGTCGTCTGTCCAATGCGATAACCACAGCCTATATTAACAAATGGAAAAAATACAAGAATACAAATATTGCCCAGTTATCGAACTTATGACCTAGATGAGGGGATTGGGGCCGTGGCCGACTTATTGTGATGCTCGTCGTAGCGCGGGACTGATTCCCAATCCCCAACACTCTCCGGCAGTCAACAACGAACGCCCTATGAAACGCTATAGCCAGGTCATCCTCAAGATTGCAAGAACTGCTCAATTAGAATTCTACGACGTTGAAGAATGAGATAAAAACGATCTGAAGGTCAGAAAGAAATGCTGGGTTGCGCACAGTGAGACGAAAAAACTGCAAGATTGGTTAAATAAAGTGATAAAAGTGAAAAGCGATTGTGTTTTAAATAAGGGACAACGCCAGTTTTTTGATAGCTACTATGAATTTCCAGTAATTAGGGCGAAATGTAAAAAAGCAAATAGGAAGAAGAGAAAAGAAAGAAGGAAAGGAAAGAATGAAGGAAAGGAAGAAAGAAGGAGGAAAAGAAAAGAAGGAGAAAAGAAGGAAAGAAGAAAAATAAAGGAGAAAAGAACAAAGAAGAGCAAAGAAAAATGGGGAGCGCCGTGGCCGAGAGGTTGCGATGCTTATCGCCGCGCGCGTGGAGCCGAGCTCCACCCTGAACATTTCTGACAGTCAACAAGAACGCCCAGTAGAACGCTACAACCCAGGCTCTCCTCGAGATTGCAAGTAGACTACTCAACCAATATTCTACGACGTTCAAGAAGAAGACGAAAGAACGAACTGAATGTTAGAAGTAGCGGTATCCGGATTATGAAAAAAACCACTGTGACAACGGGTCAATAAACTGCCTAAGATCAAAAAATGTTTTTATCCCATATTGATTAATAACCTGACTCTTGAAAATGCACTTTTTGACGCGGTAGAGCAAAAAACCTATGTTTACGGTAACTTTGAATCTTCACAGTTTTATTTCAAATGGTAAAGTTCACAGTGAGCTGAGATATGATTGCTAAAATGTGCGACTAGCTCTGAGAATTTGCGAGTCACCTCTGGATGACTTACGCTGATCTATACTTTTGGTTAATTCTCGCTCTTTTTTATTGATCTCTTTCTTGATCAGATCGAATTCTATTTTTTTCAATGATTCCCAATGTTTATCGTCTTGGGTCAATTTTTAGTGTTGCTGGTCGAAAGCTGTATTCCACAACCTTTTCATGGTTTACGTGAAGTTGCTTCCGTCACTCGTTTACAAATAAAAAGGCGCCACTTTTCGATGAAATTGAGCTGATGAATATTGGCCGCAAATTACTCATATTATTGGTTCGGTCCACTGAGGCAAATTTTGTGCAACCGCAGATAGTTGCAATGAAGAACTAGTGCTTGTCAAGTATTGAATTGCAGCTATTCAAACATGTTGAGTGATATGCGAGATTTGAACTTCCTAAAGGATTCGAACCCGCATTCCACTCTTCTCAAGAACGCGTGCTGACCAGTTGACTACAGCAGCTACTCTTCTGCCATCCTCTTTCTGCGACACAAGTATCAATCTATCATCAATCAACCGTCAACGATTTGATTTGGCAAGCATACATCGATACTGAACCCAGTTATTCTGACAAATTGTAGATTTATGCACAATTAACTAGAATTCTTTTTATTCCTTTTAGCGTTGGTATAATGTTACAAATTGAGCCCACTTCACCCTTTCTGTGGCGCGTGCTACCCTATTGCACTATCGACGCTACTGTTCTGCTATCACTCTTTTTATGACAAAGCTACCGATCTGTCAGCAACCAGCCGTCAACGGTTTGGCCTGACAAGCACATACGGCTCAAAGTTTTGTTTATCACTCAACATAGTTGGAAATATATATTTGTAACATAATACCGTCGCTAAAAGCGTTGAACAAAAGGAGTTCAGTTGAAGATGCTATAACACCGTTCAATTTACGGCTTCGTCGTCAACACGTTCATTCTTCTCTATGGACTATTTGTCTTCGAGCTCTTGGAGAGGACGATGCACGTTATCCTCACATCTCCACTTTCTTCATTGTCGTAGACATAAAACGATAGACCTTGTGCTACTATGTTGCTTATAAACTGTCATTAGTGTGTACTAAAACAACACTATGAGCTTGTCTTCTCTGATTGTGGGTGTCCTACTTCTGCTAAGAGTTCTTCTTCAAACTAAATGGATAGATTGGGTATTGATATAGATAAAACAAATAAACTGTTCTATAGTGAAAGAGATTAAGCTCTTAATGGAATTATATATAGACACATGTATATACATACATATTCATTCATTCATAAATCATGTATATATATACTTTTATGAATTTTGCAGCAGAGTATCTGGAATCCTGAACATAATAGCTGAAAACGGCACCTCGATGGAAGACGATATTTATCACAAGACAGAACGCATTGCGTTCAACATTTCCGGAATCGATTGTGTAAAGAGCGTCGACGATGCCCTGCCGTGAGTCTCTTTTCTAGCTTTTTTAACAAAGCTGTGCGCTATATAGAGACGGATATGCGAAGAAAGACTTCAACAACGAATCGAAGTAACGACGGACGACGGAAGTCACCATATCAAAATCATGAAATGTAGACAGAACGTTGCCCTAAGTGCCTGCCCTCACATCAAAGACTTCCAAAGCTGCTGCAAACTGCAGATTATATTTTTTTTCTTGTGATGGCGCCTTAGACTAATTTTCTTGCACGTTCGCAAATTACCTTTGATTGGAAGTAATTGAGCATTTTCTTTATGAAGCAAAAAATCAGAAATCAACTTTTCAGCATTCGTTGTGAGCAGTCAGCATCACAACGTGACAACGTTCGTTTCGAAGAACGCATTTTTGCTGAAAAAGACAGGTAAGAAGCGAAATGGGTAGCTCAACGACAACTACTCAAATCCCTCGTGCATGCATAGAATCAACAACTCTATTTGAACGTTAATCAACTTTTTGATATGATATATGAGTGCTCTATGTTCTTCATCAACGCTTAAAGTTAGAACAAATCTCTGTACCACGATTGCGTTTCATCCACTCTGACTTTAACTTATGAGATTAGTTATTCTAAGCCGCATTTACGAATTGATTAGGCTGGCGTTTCGTGAGGTTTAAAATGTTGTGTGAAGATACTCACGTTACAGTTTAACACAATGGAATACGTAATTGCGCTACACTTCGACACTATGGAACACCTTATTCATGAAGAAACCGTTAGAATGTCTTCGTCAACTATTGCTTTGATGCAATTGTTAGTGAATAGATTACGAGTTTTTCAAATTCGTAGTGGCTAATTCAAAGTGTGAAGTAGGTAGACATTTAGAGCAGAAGGGAAACTAAAGAATAAGGCAACAGAGAATTTGTTGATCCACTTTTTTATACGTGTCCACGAAACTGCATTGACTTAAATGGGAGGATTCCTTAAAAAGGAAAATTCTAAGAAAATCCACATCCGTCGAGGACTTAGAACTGACATTACGAACTGTTTAGCATGAGCTAACCGAACAATGTGATTTGGAGTAATGAGTAGACAAAACAATGCATTCAGAGAGTCTTGTGCAAACTGTCCTGAAAATGCGTCTAGATAACATTCCATATAGGGAAATCGTCACGATTTACGTACCTTACTTACCTATTGGTGTCTTCATTCTGTAATGATGCGAAAAAAATGAGAAAAACATGATGCACTTTCAGACTAATAATTGACCGCGATACAGTAGTTGACGGAAAAGGTGGTAAGCTTTGGGAATCACCTCAAGTATTCTACGTAGAGGAAAGAAGAAGTTACGACTATCAACGCACTCTGCCGGATGGCTCGCTCGTATGGACTAACGCCGTTGCGGTGTGTTTTTTTTTTGCTGCTATCATCATAGTGTTCCTCTACCTCGAGTGAATTTCAATTTATTTACAAAATGTTTCAGCCGCTCATAGAAGAGACGATCCAGAGTAAAAAATCCGAATTGTGAGTTCTTTTTTAATGTTTGTGCTTTAATCTTTCGTGACAGTCATTTCTCGGTATGAGTGAGACAAATTCAACTCCCGTCTGGATCAATTGTTATGCATACCACTCTAATTTGTTTGCTTTATTAATACATCATAACACTGATAGAAAGTTAAAAACAAAGATTCATAGATTATCTACATCCGACAGCTATCAGCTTGAGTACGCCTGATGCCTTTATGTGCCTGCTAGACCAAACCTCTCAAAAGTTGGCTGTTGGCAGGTGCGATAGTTTATTTCGAGGAAAGAGCTCTAGCATGGCCTCGGCGATGTAATGCTAGCTAGCCTGAGCTCCGGTGTTGTCATAATGTGGAATGAACTCCTCGATTTAGGCTGAATGTTCTGCTTTCGTCTGAAAAATCTTACATTCCCCACATCATTTCCTTAACATTTCAATGAATTTACGTGCTAGTTCCATTGATTAATCTCAATGATTTAGCAAGATATTTGACCATGTTCATCGAAATGAAGTGAAATTTGCAAATCTGCGCCAAATTAATGGCAACACTGTTATGTTATTGGCTTACTTACGACTACACTACAAAAACAGGACAGAAGATTTTGAGAGGAAAAGTCAAACATAGCCACAAACTCGATCATGGGTGCTTAATGACTTGTTTGTGCAGGTAGTCGTAAGAACCCGTGCACATTTTTTTTGGCGAGAAATATGCTGGTGGAGAAAACTTTCCGTATGCCCTTGGATGGCAGTACGTAGGGCTCGATATCATCAGTACAGACAGTACCTCCGTTTGTGATCAAAAGGAATTTCCCTTTACGGTACTGAACAAATTACAGTACAGTGGCTCTCCCTCGGATACACTGATTATCCGATTTTTTGGACGGATATGTATAATTCCTCAGCTCGGACAGTCCTCACCTAAGATTTCCCCTTGCTCCAAACAGCATCTGAATGTCTGAAAACTTTCATTACCAGTGTGATGCTTGAAACTGCTGAAGGGGACATGGTTTCGAGCGCAAATCAAAACTTATTCAATTTTATCTGTCTGTCCAACTTGCTTTATTTCAGAAGTGAAATTAGTGCAAAGGAACCAGATTCGGAGTTCCTCCGTCCACTAAACAGGTCAACGGAAGGTACTAAGTTTTTGTTTCCTATATTTCCTGAAAGTCAGCTAAAATTTGTGAAAACTAAGAGAATGGTGACTCAACGAAATAATTTCCCGAAGTTCTGTGAAGTTCTTCGAGAACGTCTATCTTGGGATTGGTTTTGCTTATGAAACCTCTTATCACAATGGCGAAATATCTTACAAACAAAAGATTTTCGCATAACGATTAAATAAAATGATACTTCAAGAGAAGTTGATGAGTGGACGTTTCATGATGATGTGCTTCACCAGTTTAAAAAAAATAAAAAAAAAAAGTTCAAAAAATACCAATGGCCAACGATGAAAGGTCGTTGACAACAAAACAACAACTTGAGACTACGATAAGAGAATGAGAGCTGGGAGCAGCAAATGAGGAGGCTTCACTTCAAAACATACATTTAAACAACAATTTTTTTCAGCGATAGACGAGCCGGGATTAGTAGAATCAAGTAGCATTCGCTCTACCTGTACGTTTTTTTACTTCATCTCGTCGAAAAAAAGACAATATTTTACAATAAGCTTGGCTTGAATGACAAATATCATTGTTTTAATTGGAATAATCTTTTTGTAGATCTCATCCCACATATATATCCACCTGTCAAAGGAAGACAAGGAAACACAAGAGTATCTTGTGACTTGCCTTTTTGATGAATTCGCTTTTGCGTCGTCTATGGTGGTGGTCTCCTCGATGCAGTTTGACAAAAATGGGAATCATTCCGTGCTCTCAAATACTGTACGACCCTAGAGTACATCAGTCTTGTGCGGAAAAATTGTAGCTTCCAGTCATAACTTTACGGAATTATAACTATGCTCAGAATTTTCGTTGAATTGCCTACGAAACTTAGACTCAAGTGATTCTGTAGCTTGAGAGAATTTCAAAGTCTAAGAGCATCAAATTCCTCAAAGCATTATCAGGAACGGTGCGCTTATCAAAGTTCCATTAATAAGTTGTTGAGCTGCTTATCCTCTAGAGCTCTCTAAACCCGACTGTTTAGAACCACAAAAACAGTATCAGCATCGCGCTGGAGATAAATAAACTCAACGACACTCTAATAACAATGTGTAAGTGTATATTCTAGACGGCTGGGCAGTATGGTGTCGCATTTAAATAGTTGAATAAACCCGACGACACTACTAATGACAATGTGGAAGCCTACATTTCAGATGACTGGCGCTGTAATGTTGTGTGTCGTCACAATAATCTGGGTCCACGGAAGCCAAAGGGTTGAAAGAGTAGAAAATGTGGTAATGAAGGCACGACTCTGTAGAATGAATCCTGCTGCAGGAGTTATATAACGTGAACTCGTGCATTACCATGGATTTGAACTCCATTTTCTATTGGCCATCTCTGCATGCATTAGAGCGCCGTGGCCGAGTAATGCGATGTTCGTCGCGGCGCGCGTGGGGCCGACCCTCACTCCTAACACTCCTCAGCAGTCAACAATAAGCGCTTACGAAAGGCTCCAACCAGGCTAGCTTTGAGACTGCAGGACGACGCGCTCAACTAGTATTTTACGACATTCAAGAAGAGCAGAAACGAGATGAATACGAGACTGAGACCCGCACAGCAAAAAACATTGTAAAGACGAATTACTTAAGAGTCTAGAAAAGTGACGCACTGATTTAGCGCTTGCGTCTTCGTTGTTTCGCTTCGTCGACTTACGACGTATTGTTATACAATTTTTCTTGCTAAAAACGTAAAAATCATTGCAAATTTTTCCGCAGTTTAACCTTTGAATTGTGCGCTGTCGTTTGTCGTGTAATATATGATTCCGGACGTACGTCACAATGCAAACAACGAGATCGCTGCTTACTTTTGTTTTGTTGTGTAAAAGAAGTACAAGATTGAATACGCAACAGCAATGTCGCCGCTATTTGTCTGATAAATCAAAATTCCATATATCCCTTTATTCACTACTCTAACGTTGATAACTGGTGAACAGTTTGTGAGTCGTAAATGACAGATATTTCGACCGACCTCAAATCTGTTCAAGGCAGGGCCTAAATTAATATCGTTGTCAGCAAGTGAAACACACACTCGACCATCAAAATCGTAAAGACCTACGTGTCCTGATGATATCTCAGCATTGCTGTTGTAAAGATTCATGCGCCGAGTTGGTTTAACATTGAGAACCACCCTCGAGTTATGCGATGGTAATAATATACTTGACTCAAGCCTTGCTCACATTTTGAGTTCTTACTACTGGTTCACGTTCTCATTTGGACAGATAAACCTAGGAAGAAGCTTCACGAAGGGTATGAATCATTGGAAATTAAGCTCTCGGGAAAGATGGCAATTGATGAATGAGAAATACAAACGTTACACAGCAAATAAACAATTGCTGAAAGTGAATTTTTAATTTCTATGGCTGGTCAATTGTCATGCGATTATCTCACAGGTAGCGGCCTTGTAGACTGAGCGATAAGGTGCGATTTACAATTGTTTCTGTCCGACATTTGTTTTCACTGCATATCTGGTCCATCAGAGTTTCTCACTCAAGGCGTATCTCATCGAATCAAGAAAGTCGCAGATGTACCGATGCTTCGAACACCTCGATTCGCTTAGACATTGCCTACGATTAGTATAATTTAGAGAGCGCTATTCGAGTAGATTAATGTGCTCAGACTTCCAAAGGTGTTCAGCCCACAGCAAACGAAGGACAGTCAATTCGAAGCACGGAGTTTCGGGACTACTTCTGCATCAGCTCTTGTGAAAGATACAGACGATGATACTCCTCCTTAGTTCCCCATGTTTTTTCCAAATAATCCTCCGTTCACTGAACACAATATGAGTAGCACTTTTCAACTGATAATGAAAGAGACACCTCTGATGTTATCATTTACCTCAGTGTATCACTTTGATACTGTTCTATATCAATGCAAACATGCAGAGATACCAATGGCTTATTAATACCTCACTTACAAGATGAAGCCGGCAGTTTAGTCACCCAACAAGCGAACAACAGTTAGGGAGGGTTACGTCTGATTGACCAACTAGCACTATAAAAAAAACTGAATCTTTCCTATGCCTTTTTGTCCACTCACAACATAAGTCCACCAACGAACAGCGAGAATCAGCCATTAACTACAATTTTAAGAGGACGTGCAGAAATAATCATGCTAAAGTTCATGAGTTCTCAGTAGCTTTTGGAAGACGAACAAACTCTGATATCCATCACAATTTGAAAATATTCAAAAACAACAAATCCATGACAAACTCAATCTACAGGATCTTTAGATACATCGTCATCACCAGAGAAGAAAGCAAGGAAGAAGGAATCATTGCCAGGAACACCGAAAAAAGAGGCTCCAAAGACTGCAAGAGAAAAGTTGGAAGAGGAACCAAGAACGGCGAGAGAGTCACCGCCAGAAGCACCGAAAGAAGAGGCACCAAAGACTGCAAGAGAAAAGTTGGAAGAGGAACCAAGAATGGCGAGAGAATCTTTGCCAGAAACACCGAAAGAGGAACCTCCAAAGACTGCAACAGAAAAGTTAGAAGAGGAACCAAGAACGGCGGGAGAATCATTGCCAGAAACACCGAAAGAAGAGGCTCCAAAGACTGCAAGAGAAAAGTTGGAAGAGGAACCAAGAATGGCGAGAGAATCTTTGCCAGAAACACCGAAAGAGGAACCTCCAAAGACTGCAACAGAAAAGTTGGAAGAGTATCCAAGAACGGCGAGGGAATTATTGCCTGAAAAACCGAAGGAGGAGCCTCCAAAGACTGCAGTAGAAACGTTGGAAGAGGAACCAAGAACGGCGAGAGAATCATTGCCAGAAACACCGAAAGAAGAGGCTCCAAAGACCGCAACAGAAAAGTTGGAAGAGGAACCAAGAGCTGCGAGGGAATTATTGCCTGAAACACCGAAAGAAAAGGCACCAAGGACTGCAACACAAAAGCTGGAAGAGGAGGCGAGGACGGTGAGAGAGTCCTTACCTGAAACACCGATAGGGGAACCTTCGAAGACTGCGAGAAAAAATTCGGAAGAGGGACCAAGAACGGCGAGAGAATCTTTGCCAGAAACACCGAAAGAGGAACCTCCAAAGACTGCAACAGAAAAGTTGGAAGAGGAACCAAGAACGGCGAGAGAGGTCGTTGCCAGAAGCATCGAAAGAAGAGGCTCCAAAGACCGCAGCAGAAAAGTTGGAAGAGGAAGCAAGAAGGGCGAGGGAATCATTGCCTGAAACACCGAAAGAAAAAGGCACCAAGGACTGCAACACAAAAGCTGGAAGAGGAGCCGAGGACGGTGAGAGAGTCCTTACCTGAAACACCGATAGGAGAACCTTCGAAGACTGCGAGAAAAAATTCGGAAGAGGGACCAAGAACGGCGAGAGAGAATCTTTGCCAGAAACACCGAAAGAGGAAACCTCCAAAGACTGCAACAGAAAAGTTGGAAGAGGAACCAAGAACGGCGAGGGAATTATTGCCTGAAAAACCGAAGGAGGAGCCTCCAAAGACTGCAGTAGAAACGTTGGAAGAGGAACCAAGAACGGCGAGAGAATCATTGCCAGAAACACCGAAAGAAGAGGCTCCAAAGACTGCAAGAGAAAAGTTGGAAGAGGAACCAAGAACGGCGAGAGAGTCGTTGCCAGAAGCATCGAAAGAAGAGGCTCCAAAGACCGCAACAGAAAAGTTGGAAGAGGAAGCAAGAAGGGCGAGGGAATCATTGCCTGAAACACCGAAAGAAAAGGCACCAAGGACTGCAACACAAAAGCTGGAAGAGGAGCCGAGGACGGTGAGAGAGTCCTTACCTGAAACACCGATAGGGGAACCTTCGAAGACTGCGAGAAAAAATTCGGAAGAGGAACCAAGAACGGCGAGAGAGTCATTGCCACAAGCACCGAAAGAAGAGGCTCCACAGACTGCGAGAGAAAAGCTGGAAGAGGAACCAAGAATGGCGAGGGAATTATTGCCAGAAACACCGAAGAAAAAGGCTTTAACAGTCGCCGGAGAAGTAGAACCGAGTACTGTGACAGAATCAATTTTATTTATGTTAAAGAAGTTCATTCAAGAAAGTCCAGAAGAAGAGCTCTCAACTGCAAAGGAAGCGGCGTCAACTGCTGCAGCGGAAGAAGCACCAAGTACGGCCACGGAGTCATTACTAGAAACAGTACGAGAAGAACCTCTTGCAACTGCAAAGGAAACGACGTCAACTATAGCGCCGGAAGAGGTACCAAGTATGGATAAGGAGTCACTACCATCAACCGCGGATGAGGAGCCTTGTGCTATCGAAAAGGTTTTTTTCTTTTCCACGTTGTAATAGAAAAAATGTAGTTGTGCCAAAAATTTGCATCACTTGCACTCCTGTATATCATTGATCGTGGGTTAGTAGTGCCTTAATGTCTTTCATGATTATAGTTGCCCAGGTGATATTTTCATCCCAAATGAGTCTAAAGGTCTCATTAATTATGTGGAATTGAGGAACTAATTGTAAAACAATATGTCAGTTGGATGCCGTTAAAGAGTGCTTGCGAAGTGCTCAAATGAGTCTTAAAGCCTCATATTCTTCGATAACAACACTGTCTAAATGGTATTGAACTTTGCGCTAGTATGTGACTAATGCACAGTTCATAACCACTCGTACTTGACATCCCGCTGACATATTGCCTCAGAGTTATACAACGCCACAGGTTTAATCCTACTTAAGCCTGACTTATTTGGGAGAAGTAGTCCATTAGAAAGTATCAGAATGTTTGTTCTCTTTGAAGATTTCAGCTCCTTAAAGACGTACTTTGTGATCGCAATCTCCTATCAAATCTCAAGTACCTATCTCATTTCGTGTATTCCATAAACGTGTCATAGAAAAACTCACTGCGTTTCCATCTTGTCTCCCTCTTATGCTGGAATTACGAGCAAAAATTCATGTTTTCTAGATCTCAGATGACTACAGTATGATAAACGTGATCACGTTCTAAGTTTGGGTCATGAAAAAGGTCTTACTTGTTAAACAATACCACATGTTTGCGTTCGTTTGAACCTTTCATGTTTACGTGAATCCTACTTCGCCTAATAGGTTCTTCCTCGCATTTCACCTTTCGTTGAAATTTTCTGTTTCCGCCTTTCTCATTTCTCAAATATATGGCTATAATGATATTCAACGCTTTTTCATCGGCTGCCTAAAACATATTTGTTGGTGATAGATAGACTGTAACGAAATTTTTGAATCACTCGAAAGGTTCTGATTCGCCCGTGTTCAAATGCGACTGCTTGAACTTCTATAAACTCTAATTCTAATCTAATTCCCACTTCATGGCAGTAGTAATCCATGAAAGTATCCAGGAGTGCTGAGTGATATGCAAAACTTGGAATGTCAGGCGGGAGTTGAACCCGTGTTTGCCCTTTATCGATCTAGAGTGTTATATCGTAGAAAGAGTCTTAGCAGACAAGAGCCTCGATAAAGATGAGATAAAGTTTCAATTAACGACTGAGGTTCCCAGTTTTGCATAGTACTCAGTCTTCTTAGATATATAGCTATTTCACCATAACATTTCTACAGAGCTGGCTCCATAAGTTATACAGTAATAATCGAATGTGGATGTAGTCGACCAATAGACGGATACTCACAGTGACACTAATAAATTCTTTTCCGGCAGGTTTTAGGTTATAATCAATAGGTATGTTTGATTAGGGGCACTGCGGCCGAGTGGGTGTGATGTTAGTCTAGTCACGGCGCGCGTGAAGCCAAGCTTCAACCCCACCTTCCTCTGGCGGTCAACAACAACGTCTTATGGAATGCCACAGCAAGGCTATCCTCGGGATTACAAAGAGACTCGCTCAACCAGGATTCTATGCTATTCAAGAAGAAGACAAAAAACAATTGAATGCTAGAAGTACTGAGATCCGCACAATGAAAAAAAAACTGTGATGACGGATCAAATAAAGTGCTAGAGTGCTAAAAGTATTTGGTTAAGGTTCATGTGAGAAATCTTGAAGGAATAAGTTGATGAGGGAATTAGTGGAATTACATTAGCAAGGTGGACTACGTTTTCTAGATTCTTTGCTTTATAAGCTTTTGAGATATATGATACTTGCTCACTGAAGAAGAAAAAAGAACAGTTAAGAAGTGAATAGAGGTAGTTATAGTCGAAAGCTGTTAACAGCACATCTGTATAACTTCTCGTCGAGTAAAGCAAAATATCTGGTTGATCCCATCTTCGTTCTTCTCGCCACAAGTCTGCCCTTAATAAGAGACAAGAGATTCTGAAGCTCCAAAAAAGCCTTTTCACTGAAATCAAATCATTAAAGGTGAAGAAGGATATCGTGTTGAAAGAACCAGCCGACTCACTATCATATCGTGAAAGGTAATCTGTGTTTATTTTCTAGAGAACCTCCGGACGTAAAAACGCTTAGAACTTTAGTGTTACACCAACCAATGCGATATCTGTGGATGAACTACGAGGGCAAGATAGAGATGAGAACGATCAACCTCCATCTATTGTTTGTACTGCAGTACCGAAACGGGGTAAGTCAAAGAGAGCAAGTGCACACACTACGTGATTACGAGCAAAGGCACTTGATAAGTCCAAAAACTCCAAGATATTGAGTTTGAAAATGCAGTGCGACAGAAATGTTATGTTTGTCATCGAGAAGTCACAATCTCGCTTTGACTGTGCAGTTGTGAACTTCATGGGTGCTGTTGTTTACAGGATTATTTTGTTTTTTACTACATCAATGCGACTACCACATTCTTTCGCCTACTATTTCTTACATCAATTCATGACGAATATCACTGAATTTTCTTTTGAGTGCACGCTTAATCTTTCTCAGGCAAACCATTTCAATTTTTCCTGTAACATTGTAGCTAAGATATATAGTGCAAGTGTGAGATTTATGAAAAATATTATTTCTGAAAACAAAGTATGCGTTGTTGTCTATTGGTGCTATTCATCAAGATTTGATGAACATAAAGCACGGCATCCCTATTTCATAATGTTTTCTATGATGGTTTCGACATGCATCTTTGAATAATATTCTCCTAGATCATCAAGCTCAAACGAAATCGGTATAAAGTTCCCATTGACTAACGTTCCAATGTCTCCACCCTCTTCGGAGTCGAATCGATGCTGATTGTGGTTATTATGAGTATCTATAAAACTTTGGTAGCGCAAAAATTTTAGTTTGGTGACAAGCAAAGGAGAACCAATATAGATTGGAAGAAAGTGAATAAAACATTTGATTTGCATTATAGAAAAGTTCTACGCACTACATAGCACTCGAAAATCAGGAACGCCTCATATTCAAATCACTGTCGAGTGACATATTGCCCGAAATCCACCTTTCTTCTAAACCTCTGCTAATGTAAAATCAATCGGAGTATTGATGTGGTACACCTGTGCAATCCTCCTCTACAACTCTGTCACTTCAGCTGGCGATGATCTCTACCGCTTCACCGTACCAATGGTCGTTTTGGCTGATATTAATGGGAAGATATACTGTCTCACTACGCACTACAATGTTACGGTACGTGGTCTCTACTAAGAAATTGATATTGTAGGTTCTTTTGGTCCATGAATATAACAAAGCTGTGTGGGCTCATCAAGACAGACACTGAAGGATTGCAAATCATACAGCACTTATTCGAAAAGCCCTTTTTCCCCACGCTTTGCGTAAGAGTCCACCCTTTTCCGAGCAACAAAGTTGAATACTCGATTGCAGCATTTCTTAAGTCGCACTTGATTTCTTGACGCCTATGATCAAAAATTCGCAAGTAACAATAGTATAAAGTGAACTATGTTCAATTTCGATTTTCAAAGAAATTTTGAAAGTTCGACCGAGCAGATTAAACATAGTTACCATGTGTTAGGCATCCTTTACAGTCTTTCGTATTTCTCTTCAATATATAAATACACATCCACCATTTAATTACTCCCCTATACATGCATTCATATATATACACGTGCATACACACAACACGCATACATACTAAAAAAAACACACACATGAACACGCACATACACACATGCACACCATGCATACACACCACGCGAACTACAAAAGTGTTCTGTTCAGTAAGCTGCTGATTAAACAAGTATTTTTCTTTAGTAGTATTATGAAGTTCTCCAAAATCGGTGAAGTCAACGCTCAAGCCATAACTATGGAAAGAAATGTTTCCACCAATGTGTTATTCCATTTATGTGAAAATAGACCACATAAGGGTGTTTCCTTTTCTCGAATCACAACTCAGTGCCTCTCAAAACCGTTCGTCATTATACTGGTTTGGGAAGCAAAGGGTGTATGGGTTCATATTTAATCTTTTTTCCGTAATGATTTCCTCAAGTACTGTGATGGGCATGGAGAATATGGCTTTCAATTCATATTTCCAACCTCATTGGCTCTTTAGCTCTGATCAGAAGATTATGTACTTCTTGTGTAAAAGGACAACACAAAAATATTATGTCAGCCAATCTAAAATTTCTACGTCTTTGATATTGAATGCTCAATTCTTTTTGATAGACCAATCGACCTAAACTCGTCTTCAAACCACTGAGCATCAAATTCGACGGTCAGCCGTTGTGGGAGAAGTCTACTGAGCTCTCACAAAGACTAGATACGGTAGGTATTCAGAATTCTCGGAATATTCTCCTGATCTGTTAATGTTGAGTGATACGCAAAATTCTGAACTTCAGACGGAACAGAATTGGGTTCAGTGGCAATACTCCCTAGTAAGGGAGAGGCGTGGATAGCTCCTGCTTGAGGTTCAGAGTTTTGCATATCACTCAACATTACTGGATATATATCCAAAAATCATAAGTACTACAACAGCGGTAGAGCAAAAAAAATTCTATCTATCCATGTATTCTGATTCCATTGACAATTCTTTTCTTCTGTACAAAATCTTCGAAGGTCACGAAAAACGATTTTTTTTTTGTTATAGGTAGCAACTCCGGTTACGGCTGAAGGAGCTATTACAGAGCAGAGTCTGATCAGCAACATAGATAGTAGTTAAAGAAATAGAAATGTTCGTGTCAGTGTTCAAGTACTAATCCATTGTCTGTGAATAGAGTTTGCCACTGGCAGTGAGCTATTCCCTTTGCGGACAACACTTAGATAGAACAGAATTAATAAAATCTCAACTAACCGCTTGGACAAACTGAGGGACCGTTGAGTATACCAGTTACATTCTTGATACAACTGTTAAGCATCCAATCCCCCCGATATCCTTCCATGCACGATTGGCTAAACAGTAGTTCGTTTACTGTTGAAGTAGTTGAAGTTCAAGAGATAGTCGAGCAAACGTGAATGACACGATTCGTTGGCTTAAAGGTGTATCACAATAAGTCGCATTTTAGTAGAAAAACTGCGATAAGCCGCATTTCTGAATTTATCTTTTAGCTAAGCGCCTAATTGAAAAATCCGATTGAGGGATAAAATGTCTGGAACATATGTAAATACAACAAACGTCATTCTAAAGCAGAGTGTTTTAAGCCACGATTCCCCCATGGTGAATATATGTTAATAGAACTGCAAATCAGGGAGGTGAATGGAATTCTACTGGAAAACAAATTTAGAGCGTGTTCTCTCTTTAGCTGAAGCGTATTTCGCATTAAACATTTATGACGCTATTTGCTGCTCTAAATCCATGCTAACAGCAATTTGTCTCAAAGTTTACTTAGTAAATATTCTCGTCACTGGTTTCGTCAAGCAGATTTGAATCCAAAAACCCTTGAATAAATCTCGGCCTGATAACTGATTTGTTCAAACGTGATGAAAAGTCTTTAATGAGCTGCCCGAGGTGGTTCTTAACTACTTCTGGAATTCGATGACTGGTGCAGCGGATCTTCACTTTCTTCAAAGCCATCCCTATTCTAAAAGCAAGAGAAATCATCTTTCGTCATCTCAAGCAAGCAGTACACGAGTGGCCTCACACTGATTCATGTGGATTGTTGATTATAATAGCAACTTCAACACAAACAGTTCAAACTTTGAAAAGTTTCTCAAAGTGTTCATAGCATCATTTCTGGATGTTTTCCAGATATTTCCCAAAAGAGTGACCAAAGATGTTTATGAATACGGATTCTTCGACAGTTGTGAGATTTCAGAATCAAAATTCCTTCAATAATATTATTAGGTCTTCTCATACGCTTTGATATGAGCAATAAACACCAGATTTATCAGCCAGAAGTAATTGAAATTGCTTAGCAACACTATTCAAACCACCAGCCTGAACTACTTGGTAGTCAAAGTCGGATGCTCTTCACTCGATCAGCCTCGCGTGGAAGTCCGGAGCATAGCTGGTCCTTCAAGTTGGAGTTGTCGGTGCAAAACTCAGCAAAGAACCGTTTCCAAGGCGGTCTATGCATCATATCTCAATTTGTAGCCAACTGGAGCAAAAATAAATAGAAGTAAACTAAAGTAGCAAGTTGCGACAGAAGCTTTGTTGAGCGGCCATGATGCGGCAACTATGGAAAAATTTAGTACCAGAAAAAGAAAATTTTCTGCACAAAGCGGTATTTATTTTTTGCTCAAAAGATGGCGGAAAAGTGTTCAGGCTAACGGAGCATACTTTGAACAGTGTTGTTAAGCACTTTCAATTACTTCTGGTTGATAAATTTGCTGTTTATTGCTGTGGCATCAAAACTTATGGGAAGATCTAATGTTATCGACGTAAGAAGATGAGCTCTACAAATCAATATAACAAGCCAAAATTATCTACAGCCACCCTACAGAACATCAAGCGGACATTAGTTTGGGATAATAAGGAAGTGAATTTGCGACGATTATACCCATCAATTTTAGGAATGTTTAAAGCCTTATCCGAGGTTGGTACACCACGATCGTACACCGGTGTTTCGGAGGTTTCTGCTTCGTCACCAGTGACCCACGCCCCACATTAAACCCTGCATTGTAGCAAGGAGGGAGGCGTATGTGGTGATGGCGCAGCGTGCAATGACACTGTACCACCACCACTTTTCAGTCGACAGATCTCGGAACAAAATTGATCAATGGCATCGACTGTTTCTGAAACTTCGCAATGAATATTGAATCTAATTTTTGACAATTTTTATTCGTCACTGTTTATTCCGTTATACTATCGCCATTGATGCCATCTTTATACAACATTAAGCACCATTCACGCGGAACAAACGCTGACCAAGTTCGACAACGCATAAAGAAAGATTGGTCTTCAACTATATCACAAAACAACATTACTCATGAAGAACGGATCAGATCAAATAGTTCATTTATACTCAACGGATTGAATAACATCGATTACTCCAATTTTGTTTGCCTAGGTCGGGAAGTTGATAAATGAACGACCTAGCTCCATAGGTTCAGCAGAAGGAAAAGAGCAGCTTGGGCAACGTTCAAGGGCATCGAGGCTGTAGTGAGAAGGACAAAAAACATCCGACATTGTTCTCACCTTTCACTTCAACGCTTATTCTTATCTCAACAAATGAATCAGTTACGTGGTCGCTATGTAAGAAGGGAGAAGAATCACTCGGCGTTATTGAACGCGCAGTCGCAATTTCGATGCTAGAGAGTATCCCGCGTCTCGCATATAAAGGAAAGGTCCGAATTTCTTAATCATGTCAGCAAACGTCGACTCATGGAAATCAAGGTGGGCCGGACTCCAATGAGTTTTATCGACAAACAATAGACGAAGCCGTTACCGACTGGATTCTTCGAGATGTCAATATACGACAAGAAGATCACCGACTCAATGGCCCGCTTCCTCGGAAAAAAAAGCATAGAAAAAAGATGCCATGCTCAATAAATCTCTATAACGAGGAGAACGCATTGGATTACTTTTACACACGACAGAGAAAATTGGAAGTTTTACTGTGCCCGATTGAGTCACTCGACGATCAGCGTGAGAGCAGGTATTAGCTAGATTATTTATGCTTACATTATTTATGCTTACATTATTTAATTCTCATGCTTAAAATTGTTCTTTCGCAACATATGTAGATTATATATATCGATATTTTCATGTCCGAGGCGTCATAGCCGAATGGTCGTGATGTACGCAGCGGTGGAGCTCGCCGGTGATCCCCACCTTTCAGGTTTTTCCGGTAATCAGTAAGGAACGCCAATACGGATACGGAACGCCCCAGGCTGGCTGTCTTCGAGATTTCAAAAAGACGCGCTAACCAATACTCTAAATCGTTCAAAAAGAACATGAAAAACGATTTGAAAGTCAGAAGTACTGGACTTCGCACTGTAAAAAACACTTTAAAGAGGTGGATCAATGAAGGTGATATCACAGTTTCTTTCACGGTCACCCATTCTACTTAACCGAAATAAGCACTGAAATGAGGTAGCAATCAACTATACAACAAATTATTGGCAAAGCGGGAGACCGTTTTATGTCCACATAAGCGAACACCAAGATGGAAAGTTGGAAAGTAGAACAAGTACTCATTAGCTACACATAGACAGGAAGGCATGTGACAACTTTGAGGTTCTGTGAGAATTCTAGATCGCGAATCAAAAAAGTAAGAGCAAAAAATCTCAGAACTTACTCAACAATTACAAAATGCAGCAATGCACAGGAAAATAAAGTGTTTGAACATCACAAATGAGATTGCACGTTATTTCAGATTCATTTTCTGATTTCAGTGATGTTCACTGATTACACTAAGTGACAACACCAGTGACCTTTCCCATAAAAGGCGGCGGCGTTTATCGGTGAGTTTTTCCAACAGGAGACACGAAGATTGGTTTTTCCTTAAGCGAATGAGGGAACGGCTACTGAATCACTGGATATGGTATAATATAGTACGTCTAGGCTTTGAAAAAGACGAGATCTGCAAAATGTGAGTCATCGCTGTTGGAGAAGAAATGCCGATCTCGCTCAAGCCTCAAAAAAAAAAGTAGTTTGCAAGAGAATTTCAAGTATATATAAAGTTCGACGTTTAGCTGTACACAAAAATACGAGTTGTAATTAGAGAGCATCAAGAGAAGCACTGCCCATAACCCACTAAAATCACCCCCAACTTGTCTATGTGGCAGTATCACTGTCGAAAAATCTGCACTGTTCATCGACTCTCCATCATAATCATGGGAAAAGGTTCAACAGTCGATGTGCCATAATGCCGCAGTTGTTTACTACAACACTGGAGTGGATAATGAAGTTACCCGATCGGGACAAGAACGATGACTTATTAATGTGAAATTCCTACCAAGTCTTTGTCTCGCGAACAACATTATTATCTTTTTAGAAAGTACCACTAGAACAGTTATAATACCCAGTTAACTCAACGGACTGGAGAAAAATATTGGACTTCGCATATTCTAAACAAAGTCCTGTTTATGAAGCATTTGTGAAGTGGAAAAACAAATTGTATTTTATTATTCTCTGAGTGCAGGAACCTCCTCTTTCATGTACTTTGGACATTAAATGTACATGAAGAACAACATGACCTTCATTGAGATTACATACGCATATACATATTGGGTTGTTCCATAAGTTATTCCGCATCTTAACACTTGCTAATTACTTCGACTAGTCTTTCTTCTAGATAAATAATCTAAAGAAGTCAATTAACAAACAATATAATCACTATCGTGATCAATAATAAGGAACCATTTGCTTGGCAAAAATCGGACGCCTTCCTCCTAGAAGTAATAAGTCTAGCGATCAAAGACGCCGATGAGGCCATTACTGAGCTGGTTGGAGTCTTCGAAGATTTTTTCTTCCGCAGAAGCTGCTCCAAGGCGAGAAGGGATGACGATCTGATGGAGTAAAATTAGGTCTATACGGTAAATGTGGTCCTCTGGTCTAGGCCAAATTCTTCAGAATGTGGCAAGTCGATTTTGCAATGTGTGGTAGTCGCTCAATCCACGAGTTCATCGAGACATCACTTTGCGGTAGCCCATTTCATTTAGATGGCGAGCGTTGGTGGTGCTACGGCCGTGTCCGTGTGCCTGTCCAAGCTACTAAAATATTTTTCAACATACCACAGCTTTTGGAAATAATCCGATTTGAGACGAAAAAAAAAACTGAACAAAGGAATAGTACTAAATCATGGGGAACCCTACATATATATATACATATATATATGTATAGATGGATAGATAGATATGTATATATACTAAGTATTAGTTTGGTATATATGTATAGTATATAGTATATGGTATGTATATGTATAGTATATATGTATGTAGAAAATTATATGTATAGATGGATAAATAGATAGATATGAATATATACGAGTATATTAGTATAGTATATATGTATATATATATATATATGTATAAGTATATATATTTGTTACTGTTTTTGGCATTTTGATACCCTATATGGTACATGATACGACTGGATTCCTCGGGACATCAAGCGCACTAAAGGAAGACCACTGACCCGCTAGTCCGATTTCTTCATGAAAGAGATAGAAGAAAGATATGATGCTCAGCGAATCCCTAGAGCGAGGAGCACCCACTGGGCTACTCTTGCACGCGATAGGGAAAAATGGAAGCGTTGCTGGTACCCGCTCGAGTCAATCGACGATCAACGGGACGACAGGTAATACAGGTGATATATATATATATATATATATATATATATATATATATATATAAGTATATATATATATAGTCATATGTTATAGTATATTTGCATGTATATAAATATATGTATAGATGGATAGATAGATATGTATGTATACTAAAAATATTAGTATAGTATATATTACTAAGCAGGCATATACATATATACATATACATATGTACACACATATACATATATGTCCATATACATACGCATGTAATTTACACACATATCCATTATATACATGTATATGTACATATATATATACATATACATATAGATGTATATATGTATAGATATACATATATGTATATTTATATATACGAGACGTAAATCAGGGATTACGATAGTGATGAGAACACGACCACCTTCACCTTGCGGACCGCCTATCGCCTTCTCTTCCCTCCCACCATGACATCGAGTGGTGCACGTTGTACGGAATCGATTTCCTCTTGCTTTTCAACTGGAAATTTTGTCATGCTATTTTGTTGTGCGAGTAAATTCTCTCACTTTGTAATGATGTCATAAACATCGTAATTTACCGAATTGGAAGATCTGTAGGTCCCCCAGAAAGAGACGTGTCCGTTTCCGTTTCCTGCACGCGACGACAGGATCGAATTGAATCGCGTCTAAGTGGACCGGGTGCTGATCCACGACTGAGCTGTGGATGATCTCCAGCAGGTTGTTGTTGTTGAGATGTGTCGCTCAGTGGCTCATCGAATCGATGGATCGCCGTCGTTTTTTCCGGGTGTCGTATCGATCGGGTGTCTTGTTTGGCCGGGTGAGTGATGGCGGGCGACGAGCGGTGGCTGGGATGGACGGCGTTCACGTTTGCATTTCATTTCCAGCTCATGTCGTCTCATCGATCATCACTCACCGAGAGATGAGAATCGTCCATATCCGAATACCAGTCATTATGTTCAAGTAGTATCTGTTGTACGGCCTGCTAACTCCTCTCAGCTTCATCAGCTTCGCTGACGGATGCGGCAAGTTCGAACCTGGTGATCGCTTAGTCGCCAAATTAGCTCGACAACCAGAGGCGGCCACCCAGCGAGATTCGCGGTCAAGAGCATGATTCCCTCCCTTACTCTTCTAGTCGGCGTTCGGTTCAAAGACGTTATAATTGAAGCGATTCAGCCAGAGTTTCGTCACTATTTTCCATCAAAAAATCGATATGATACTTTACGTATGTTGAAAAAAAGTTAAAATCGTATAATGGGATTCGTCTTTCACTGTGTGCTTGCTCGGTTTCGTTCTTAACTTCGATCTTTTTTTTATCGCAAATTCCATCACGTCAATTTGTGATTTTCCTATAAAGAAAAAAAGACTCAGTAGTGAAGCAGCACGCCATACAATCGGAAAGTACAAAAAAAAATTGTTAATTTTCATTGAAAAACTGTCAATAGAGGCTGACTCATCGACATTTTCTATTACTTTCGCTTCACCGTTTTCGGTGTGTTTTTGTTCTCGGTTTATTTCGAGGTGTTCATTGTTAATTTACACTTCATTGTTTACATCATCACATCAGGAAGAATATACTCTGATTATCTCTACATAATGAAATCATTGACTTTACCCTGCTGAAAAGCACTTTATGCAGTTGAAGTGGTCCTATCTCGATATCGGATTTCCATTTATCTTCTAAAGAGAAAAAAAGGAAAAAGCCCGATGAAACTTGATTCTGAAAGGAGAGTAAGGCAAATTTTAGTAGGGATTTCGTTAAAAATCCTTACCGAACTCAGCCTATATCTCTGGACATCCTGATTGACAAGAGTATACCGTGCGCGGCGCGGCACACCTCTTCAATTCGCATAAACCGTTTTGCCACTTGACGACCGATAATCATTCAAACACAACGCACTGTTACACTGAAATTGGAAGTCGTATCTGATATATTGTGCTATTTATGAGAGATAAAATAAATGATTTCGGCGTCACTCACCGGGATGACAGTAAGGAGAATCAGAGTGGCTCGTGAATTGTGTGAAAATTGCCGCATCTGCTCGGTATAGATGAACTGAATGATGCATTTTTCGCGTGCTGGTCTCGACATCAACCTTACTGTCGATTGGTACGAATGAAGAAATATGGCTTTCCTTGGTTTTTTTTTTTGCCTCAGCCATTCGTTCTCCCATTCTGGACTATGGGCCGATGTCTGATGGTTTGTTTAATTTGGAGGTCGGACAGGGAGCGAGAAGTCCAGACGCGCCCAATAACTAACCGATAGGGAGGGGGAATACTTGCTGACAGTTGGCCGATTCTCTGAGAGAGAAAAAGGAAGATCTAACTGTTGATGGAGACGCTTTTTGAGAGACAATATGAACTATGAACTCTATGAACTTCCCCATCTGTTCTCAATCAGCCGCATTTACCCATTGCGCTAATCGTCTACTCCTAGATCGTGGCTAGTGCTGCTGAATATGTTTCGCCTAATCAGACTAATACTCAAACCTCCCTATTTGTCGTAATTACCACCGAAGATCTAACTTACCATTTCATTTCGCAATTGGTACAGCGACAATCAGCAGCGTTTATTCCGTTTAATTTCTGTCTCATTCAAATGTTCTGCCTCTTTTCCAGGATGGGTGATCTGGAGTATGTGCGGGAGGAGGTGACTCGTCTGGAGACTGCTCTCCAGGAAGCGATCGCCGACAAACATAAGGTGCTTGGGCTGATCAAACGTTTCGCTTCAGATATCTCGAACTACTTGAGCTGCATCGTGCAAATATTTAGACTTATTTCATGTAGATATTCTGACTCTTGGTCCTTTTAACCCTTTCACGACCGCTTGCACTGCAGCACAGCGGGCTATCATTCAGATCGTGTCCTTTTGAATGCGATTTTTATGTGCACCGCAATTGTTATTTATTTAGCAATCAGTAATCACTAAAAGTGCGGCGAACTGGTTTCTCTTGATCGTCGTTCTTCGGGAAGAACGAATTTCGAGTCAATCAACTGACGCATGCATCGCTATCTGTACATAGAGGGCAAAATGTATATACGACTCGTATCTAGCGATTTCTGTGCCACATTGTCGTGAACGGGTTAATTGCTTACAAATTGCATCAGTACAATTCAACGAATTATCTGGACTAAGAGCAGAATAAATGAGAAAATCGTTATTATTTCGTATTAGACTGAACCTCGACACCTAAAATCAAGTATGGATGATACCTCACAAACTGTCCTTTTTGAAAAGCTTACGCGAGGTTCGTGCATCTTCTTTAAAGCCATTGGCTGACGTTCCGGCGGATTCCCGACCTTTTTCGGGGCCTAAACATATTTTTGTGTAACGTTCATTGTGCAAGTTTGTGTATTACATATTCTATTAATGAATAGCCGTAGGGGGCGCCATGACCGAGTGGTTGTGAAGCTCGTCGTGGCGACCATGGACCGAGTGGTTGTGAAGCTCGTCGTGGCGAGCGTGGAGCCGAGCTCCACCCCTCAGCACTCTCCGGCAGTCATCAGGAACGCCACAGCCCGGTTATCCTCGAGATTGCAAGGAGACATGCTCAACGACTATCTACGTCATTAAGGAGGAAGATGAAAAATGAATCGAGTGATAGAAGTACTGGGATCCGCATAGTAAAAATTGTGATGACGGGTCATGTAAGCAAATAAATTAATGAATAAATAATAAATGAATAAAAATCCATTGCATTTATGAACGTCACTTGATTTAAGAGAGAATCACTCACCGTTCTGTCAGGTGTAAAGCTACCAATATTCCATTTGGGGGGAATGACGCTTGACCCCCCTTCCAGGTCGGTAGATCAAGTGGGGCGGAAGTGTCAGCTGATGCGTGATAGTGGCGCATTGATGCTCAGATTAGATAATCAGTCTAGGAGAACTAAGAGCTATGGAACTAGAAAATCCGCAAACTTATGCTGATAATGGTTACATTGAAGTACGTTTAGGCTCTGATGAAAGCGAAGTCGCCGAAATATCGGCCAGTGATTTTGAACAATTTATCGCAAGAGGGCGAAAGGAGATTCGTGGCGTATTACTTAACTAAGACGTTCACAACGGAGCAAGTTTTTTGATGGTTAGATTGCTCAGAGAAGTAGATCACTGAGAGGGTTCACTTTAATTCACACAAATTTCGAAGACATCGATAAATAAGTTAGTTGAAATTCCTGAGGCGTGTACGTTAGCCACCGCACGCTAGCGACACTTTCGAGACCACGAAGTTGTGTAGTCTAGACGGAATTTAGTCTGTTATGTCCTTTTGATACGCGTGATCCGAGCTTAGACAAGGAAACGTTAAAAAGACGGTGCTTGGGATCCAGAGAATCTGGATTTGATCATAGCGTAATATGTAAAGAGGGGCATATTAGCCACGTACATGATGCAGCTTCAACCGTTTTTGCTTCGATTGCTGAAGTTCGCTGTAAGCTGACATTCGTTCAGGGCTGAAAAACAATATAGTTTCCAACCACATGCGAGTCATAGGAGGCTAATATTGCTCGAATGTGTTGTCATTATCCTGATGAGATTTGGGTTCTGATTTTACCACCTATGTTGACTTCCGATTGTTACTATATCTTAGCATTTTAGGCAGCAGAAGTTGGGCTAAGTATTCTGCAGGAAAAAGAGGCTTTAGAATTGAAACTCGCTCAACTCCAAACGCAGTTCGATGCAGCTAAAGTCGAAGTGGATCAAGCCAATCAGGTAATGTTAATGAAAAACAAAGCTCACACATAGCTATCATTTCTTTCATTTTGTTATTTCCAAGTGGATGCTTATAAGAAAACTTGCGACTGTTTCGTTTTTGTGTTTTTGTTCATGATTATTGTTTGAGCATTGGTTTTGTAGAATCTAATCCTAACTTCGCTAGCACTTTACGGACGTCATGGGCGCTATAGTGTACATTCGCGATTGTCTAGTCCTTCAAATTCTGCCCTTCAAGAGCTGCTTCAGTCTTGGCTATAATTTCCTCAATACTATCCTTTCCTTTCATTATTATTTGAGCCAACATGTCATGTGGTCTGGTAAAGGCTCTTGTACAGCCCGAGACACGTGTTTCGTTCTTACAGACTCATCAGCCGGGCAGAACCCGTCGTCTGTCGATCTTTTCATAGTCAGTTCTCTCGGGAGCATCAAACTCCTTATATATAGTTATCGACGACCTACGCTTTACGCTCTTTGTCAGGTGAAACATTCACCTAACACAGAGTGTTTTCGCACTCGATTGCTAGCTGGCTGGTATTTTATCGTAATATACCTTTCCTTCGAGTGCTTATTAAGACCACGCTCAAATTTCAATAGATCCTTTCATTATTATTTGAGCCAACAAGTCATGTGATCTGGTAAAGGCTCTTGTTACAGCCCGAGACACGTGTTTCGTCCTTACAGACTCATCAGCCGGGCAGAACCCGTCGTCTGTCGATCTTTTCATAGTCAGTTCTCTCGGGAGCATCACACTCCTTATATATAGTTATCGACGACCTACGCTTTACGCTCTTTGTCAGGTGAAACATTCACCTAACACAGAGTGTTTTCGCACTCGATTGCTAGCTGGCTGGTATTTTATCATAATATACCTTTCCTTCGAGTGCTTTATTAAGACACACGCTCAAATTTCAATAGATCCTTTCATTATTATTTGAGCCAACATGTCATGTGATCTGGTAAAGGCTCTTGTACAGCCCGAGACACGTGTTTCGTCCTTACAGACTCATCAGCCGGGCAGAACCCGTCGTCTGTCGATCTTTTCATAGTCAGTTCTCTCGGAGCATCACACTCCTTATATATAGTTATCGACGACCTACGCTTTACGCTCTTTGTCAGGTGAAACATTCACCTAACACAGAGTGTTTTCGCACTCGATTGCTAGCTGGCTGGTATTTTATCATAATATACCCTTCCTTCGAGTGCTTTATTAAGACCACGCTCAAATTTCAATAGATCCTTTCATTATTATTTGAGCCAACATGTCATGTGGTACTTTCCTTTCCTTTCTGTATTTTTCTCCTCTTTTTTTCGTATTATATAACGACCTCATGTAGGCCAAAAAATGCTAAGCATGTTGATCTAATGTTATTGAAATGTTCAAAACTGAAGCGTCATAAAAAAGCATTTTTGCTAAGCAAATACGACTCAAGAATCTCTCTTTAGAAAAAGCGCATTCTTCAACAGGATTCTTAGCAATTGTTGCTGTGTCTAGTATTTTGTAGAAGAACTACAATACGTAGCGTTGGTGTGAATTCTGGCGATTAAGAAGCTTCGTAGGTGTAGATTCGCTCGCAGTAATTTCCAACTTATATTTATAGATATCGTTAAGTGGAAATCTTTCGAATATCCTCCTTTGTGGCTAGCCTTGTTCGTTGAATTTGAAGTTTCAAACAACATTCATATAATGGTTTCTAAGAAACGTCAATACTAAAAGCCGTACCTAAGACCGGTATCTCTACCTTAGTGCTCATGTGGCGTAGTGGTTAGAGATGCTCTACGTCGCACCCAAGTACGATGGTTAGATCTCGCGCTCATGGCTCACCAAGCCATCCATCCCTCAGTGGTCGGTAGAAGGCCACCGCGCGTCATTGGAAAAGCCAGATATGCGTTCAGTGACCTCAAAACGAAGCTACAAATTGGAAACGAATGCATGACGCATCCGTCAAGGATTGATCAACGCTGAGAGCTTATCATCTATTCTTTATTTCTAGCCTTTCCGTTTTGTCGCAACCGAAATACTTTGGGATGATCTGGGCAAACATAGTGACATCAACGAGATGAAGTTCGCGTAGTTACTAATACAAATGCCATTGTGAAGTGATACACAAACATCCTTCTCGTTTCTGTGTCTTTGGCTTTTCTATGCCCTTTCTGTTTTGCCAACTCGCCCTTATGTTTGTCTTCCTCTTGTGTTTCAATAAGAGTCGTTCAAGCAACTCAACACCACTTCTACACCAATATCCATCTGTTGGTCTAATGATTCAAACGGACACCGAGAAGGCCCTTTTGTTCTCCTTAGATGCCAGGATTATACACCGGCTTCTATCCACTTGAGGGGATCGATGAGCTATATTTTTCTCGTAGGAACATCGTAGATGCCTTCCAGAGACCCGTTATAATTTTTGATTGGTGGTCGTTATGTTACCATCATAACGGCGAAGTCGCTTCTGCCCAACACTTGTTGTTCAGACATATTACACGTTGAACTCATTGATGTTTGAAATTTTCTTTATGTCAGTTACAGTATACTCTTTGCATGAACATTCCATATCATGCACATAACCTTGACGTGATACTCGTCTTGATTGTATAAAATGGAAGGACAAAGCTTTCGGCGATGATCAACTCTGAAGGATGCACCATGCATTCATCTTCAATTTCTAACTTCGTTTGAGGTGACTGAATGCATATCTTGCCTTTACAATGATTTGCTATGGCCTACCACTGCAGCGAGTCAGTGCTAATTTGAGCGCATGTGACGCAGTCGTTAGATGTGCACTGTGTCGCATACAAACTCGATGGTACGATCTCGCGCTCATGGTTCAACAAGCTAACCATCCATCCGGGGTCTGTAAATTGGTAGCAGACTGACCCCAGACTTGTCTGGGAGGATAAACAGCACTTGCTTTTATAATCTCCAGGTTTTGTGGACATGCATGAGAACCGGAAGATGTGTGAAGTGGTAAAGGTGGACTTAGGACCCGGAGTTATTCGTACTCTCAATGAAGTCCACAGTGTTAATCTAATCTTCGATAGTTTCGTTTTTTTTTCGGCCAACTTGTCATGTGGCCTGGTAGGGCTCTTGTACAGCCCGATACATGTGTTTCGTCCTTACAGACTCGTCAGTCGGGCAGAACCCATCGTCTTTTGATATTTTCATAGTCAGTTCTTTCGGGATCTCTGCTCCCTTACAGAGAGTGATCGAAGACGAGCGTTTTACACTCTATGTCAAGCGAAATTTTCACCTAACACAGAGTCTTTGCACACTTAATTGATCGTTGGCTGGTATTTTTTATCATAACATACCTTTATTTCGTGTGCTTTATTGTACCACGCTCAAATTTCAACAAATCCTTTCATTATTATTTGAGCCAACTTGTTATGTGGTCTGATAAGGGCTCTTGTGCAGCCCGATACACGTGTTTCGTCCTTACAGACTCGTCAGTCGGGCAGAACCCGTCTTAATAAGGTCTGGGTTTCAATAAAGCGCTCGAAACAAAGGTATAATATGGTAAAACTATTAGCCAACGATCAATCGAGTGCGCAAAAACTCTGTGTTAAGTGAAAATTTTGCTTGACATAGAGTGTAAAACGTTCGCCTTCGATGACTTTCTGTAAGGGAGCAGAGCTCCCGAGAGAACTGACTATAAAAGTATTGAAAGACGACGGGTTCTGCCCGGCTGATGAGTCTGTAAGGACGAAACACGTGTATCGGGCTGAACAAGCGTCTTAATCTGGCACCGTTTGAGGTGAGTGAATGCCTGGCCTCTACAGTAACTCCTGGTAGTATACCGATCTATCAAGTCACTGTTGCCACTCTCCCAGACAAGTCTGCTACCAGTTCGCCGACCTGGGAGCGATAAAAGGTTTGGTGAGCCATGAGTGCGGCATCAATTCATCAACCACGTGTGCGTTTTGGGGCACCTCTAACAGTGCGCCAGTCGTAGCCCTTAATTTGATATATAGGCGATACGTCGTCGCCGGATACCAAATAAATTATTTCCGCGTGTTTCAAATCTCCTATATTATAAATGGCTTTATCTTGTTAGTGTTTTTGGCTAGTTTGGTGACGTTGTACATAATTCTTAATTCTTAGCTCGCACGATCACGTCCTCGTACATGCCTAATGTCATCATAGATCTACAGATTTACATTTTTTGTGGTGCAAGTCAAAAATAGTCCACGTATTTGAGCATCTCTGCTTTAGTCGCTTTGCTCAGCGCTGACGCATGGGGAAGCTCCTTCAGAGTCGACAGAATTAATCCTTATATTTCTAGTTTTTTAGTGTCAAATACTCATGGGAACAGTTTTGGGCTTGTCAAAAATAAGTGGATTTTTTTTTTCAAAGGCGGCTCCTAAACAGCCTCCGTGTACTTTCTAGGCACTTGAATAGAGAATTTTTTCTAAGCACACCTCTCATTGTAATACTTCTCATTGTCACTTGAATGTAAAACTTTCTTCCTTAACTGAAGAGAAGGGTACAATTCTTATATGTGCAATTACATGCGCGCACTCATGCACTGATGCTTAAAAAAAGTAGTCTCGTGCAACAAAGCGATTACTTCACCGATATTTAGCTGCGTCTCAATGCAAGAACAATTTCTTTTTTACTCTGCTTTTAATCCTTTATCCGGTCAAAGATGCAGCGAGTGAAGAGATTTGGGGAAGCGCTTTGAATAGTTCAAAAATAAGTTTCCTCGAACTGACATCTGTCTAACTAACACGACATCAAAACTTATTTAGATAATTTAGATTAATCATTTTAACATATACTGCAGATTTGGCTAGTTCTTCCATTCTTCTAATATTTCACAAGCGACTTCTGTTGAGGTGGTTGTCCTCGTATATGGCTTTGGATGCAGTTTAAGATCTCTTCAATCTCTCACTTACACGTCGAATCTGTCCGAGCGTGATTATCCTTGGAATTCAGTACCAATCTGGGTGCCGTTTTCTCAAGTAATCACCACGAAAAGTTTCTGCCTCTGGTGGATTGGAGAGGAATTTTTCGCCTTGTAACTCCGTTGGAAGACAAAGCGATTCCTGTGATTAATCGACTAACCGTTCGAGCACGATCTAACAACTTATCTCACATAACATTAATCTGTCCTGGAATGTGATCTTTGTGTACATGAAAGGTGTTTTCCATTATAGATAGACCACCAGAATCAATAATGTGCATAAGCTTCCTTTCAAGCAGATCGTTCTTTGATTCGCAGTCTTACCATGTTACATCAACATTGTTAATATTTACGAAAGTTGAGCTGATGCAAAAGTTTATTCCAGTTCACTTTTTTTTTCTTTCATTGAGGCTCACGAAAGAATTTATATCATGACGCACTTAACCCACTATGAGGTCAGTGTCCTTTCACCATCTTTTTGATATAAGCTTGATTGGTCACTCCCAGAGCTTCTCTGATTCTGAGCAAATAATAAGGGGTCAATCTGGTGTTTATCGAATTCTTACGGGTGAACTGTACATTCGACTTCATCAAACATAGAAATTTCTGCGACATATCGGACATTTACAGTGGCTTACGATGACCAACCGATATATCAGATCAGTACTGCTATTGTGTAATATAAGTGCGGTACCAATTTGCTCAATCCGAGATGGTGGAGCTTGATGAGACCGTGACATGGAATCGGGCTAGCGACGAGGGCATGCACTTGTACCAATTGTCGTGTAGTCAGAAAGTGAAACAAGATAACTGCTTCAGGTTTCGAACGAAGTAATGAGTTTGATAGCATTTGAATCTTTTTGTAGCATACTGACTCAGTTGTAGTAGAAGCTTGTAAAGCTGATCACAAAGTAGTAGTAGTTTGGTGATATCGTCGATTTTGGAATTTTATACAAGTCTCCTGGAGCGAAAAGTGAAATGGAACTTTTCCGTTATAATTTCATGCTGTGGGGGGTGGTAGATATGGTTTTTTTCTGTTAAACGGAAACAAAGAAACGACCTTATTTGCTAGACAATTTTTCTAAGAGTGTTATTGATTTTTCGAAATTTTGGGAGACTGCGAAACGTGCTCCTGTAAAGAAGCATTTTTATAGCGCTATAGCAAAAGGAGAATTTTTATGTTCCACACGCGCGTGTTTCTCGCAGGACAGAGCGTTTTCCTCAGATTATAAGCAGCCATTCGATAGCTTAAGTTTCGGCGATTCAACGCTGTGTTTATCTCTGGAGGAGACCGTTTCAGTGCACTGTAGCAGTGAAAATAAGATTGAGTTTCACATACGCCGCACATTTGCTTGTCGCCTAGTGGGCATGCATGGCCGTGGATCGACACCCGACCAATTGGTCGCACTGGTGCAACTTACATGTGCAGTGCTGCTTTTGTCATTGATTTAGGATTTTTCTCCGCTTGGAAAAAGGCTTCAAATAAAACGTATGGCTCTGATACAATAAGATCTTCTCTACACATTTATATTCGTTTCGTGCTTCCAGGGTGCGCGGGGTCCAAAAAAAGAGCACGAAAGTAGTTGTCCGAGATCTAAGTTTTAATAATAATAAAATCGCGCGGCAGGTGTGAGATATATTTTTGTTTTTAATGCTACAATGTTATAAAAAGGCCTTTTCAAATAAAGACCTCGAAAGTAGTCGTCCGAGATCTACGTTTTGGAAGGGTCACCAACACTGCTATAAAATGTTCCTGTTCAGCGAAAAGGGTCGTTCCTTCATTTGTTTCCGTCTAACAGAAAAGAACGTAGATATCTCATCTTCTTGAGTAAAACTAATGGCAGCACCTTACTACGGCCATGTTTAGATTTCGTTAACATTAAAACTCGACTTTCTGTCACTTTCCTTAATCGAGCCTCGTGTCATGAGTTTCGAAGTATTTGGAGAACGGAATTTTCATCAGCGGAATGCAATTTGGAATGATGGCACAGAATTTGTACAAAGTATTTACAATAGGAATTTTGAGTTGATGATTTTTGTATCTCTTTTTGTAACTGTTCAACTGTTCACACCATGTTCGATAAGCTGCCAGCGGAATAGTTGTTTAATTTATTCGGCGATCACTTTTTCATATATTCCCATTTCAAATGCATCGCCTCATCAGGATAGCCGTGAGCACTATACTACTGAACGGAGTACTTAATCTCTTCCGTTTTGCATTCATTAGCAAAACTCTTGTTATCTTTTTTGTCGTTCCAGTCTTCAAAATTCTATTGATGTCTGTATCGTCATCTTTCATTTAGTTCACGTACTAACAGCACACGTATTGCACTACATATTTGTTTTCTCGCATCCATTATACGCGATGTTCAAACCTCTCGCGTTCAGGTTACGTACCGCTTGAGTATTCCTCCTTCGTCAGGAATATTGTTGGACTATGGTCGATTCCATTCTTTATGAAATCCCGATATAGCCTCATTAGGGCGTTCCCCACTTGAACTGTCAGAAGTAGGATTATCCGTGGCAAGTCTAGTACAAATTTCCCCGACCACAGGGTAGCGAAAATCTTGGTGAGCTCGAAGAATGGTGGAATTAGCACTCGGGCAGATCCGCGTATTGAACGAGATCACGGTGACTACCTTACCCACTCAATGAAATAGTTATGAAAATGCGACTACTCACAATGAAATAGTTTTGGCCAATATGGCAGACTGTATACTATATTGGGCAGTGTAACGTACAAAAATCAAAAAAAAATCATAGGTGTCATGCGGTACGTGATGTGAAAATAAGCACTCTAATTCTGTTTATCATTGGTTCTAATATTTAGTATGACTGATAAAAAAGTAGTTGGTTTGTTATGAGCGCAATGATTATTATATAGATGCTGGCTGAGTTCCGATCTCAACATAAAGCAGCGCATCGAAGTGAACTCGAAAACGAGAGAACATTGTTGGAGGAAAGTTCAGCTAAAGAGAATCTCCTCACTGAGCGGATAGTTGTTCTGGAGACGAACCTGCGAAATGCAGAACAGGTATTATTAGCCAGAATCAGAACTTTGCGTTCACTATTTGCGATGATAGAAATATTCCTTATCGCCGTGGTCAATTATTTATCAATTTCTTCTTGCACGTACATGATAATTTAGGAACTTGAACGATGTCGAAGCGAGCTAGAGCGACTCAAAATAGAAAACAGCTCCGCTGCTGACGCTGGAGCCAGATTAGAAGAGGAGAGGAAAAGGCTGAAGGCTAGTCCATTTTTTATATGTTCATTATTGTGCCAATTCAGTAAAAAGCTTTTCAGATAACAATATATTTTTCAGTGGGTTTTTACATGGTTTCTGTTATGTTAGAATTATCTTTTCCTTCGTTTGATTGGGAAAAATCTCTGCTAATAAGTTTAAAGTGGAATAGCAGTATTAAGTCCTTTTGTTCTTGCACAAAAGTAAAATTGAAGTTCAATATTAGACACGTCGTGGGCGATCTGGGCACATATGTGACCATTTTAAGTTTAAAAGGCACCATGGCTTTCTTTAAATTCTTTATCTATATTATTCGATAGATAATCAAAAGGAGATCCAGATACGAGGAGTGGAAGTAGAAGCGGCGTTCCGTACTTCGAACAGTTTACAACAAAGCTTCTCGCAAACGGGTCCATTACGTGGCACGACTTGAGCTACAGTACCTCAAATATGCCGACGACAGGCATGGCATATGGCATATGGAATGTAGAGATGTGTAGCACTAAAGAAATCGCGAAATAATTTCGAATATACGGACGAAAAAATACCTAATGCGAATGGCAATGTAATTGTATGATTGCAAGGCGTATTACCAAATTAAACAGCATATATAAACACACAATATGAAAAGTTCACTCAGTCGAAAAAAGACCGGAAAAAGCAAAAAGGCCTCTACGTTGGTGAAAATAAACTGCGCAGTACTAAGAAGTCAGTCTAGTGGTTGGAACCTACTAGGGAGGGAGAATGTCGTAGGTGCCACTGCCGAGTTTGGTTCAATGCACAAAAACACATTGCTCACATTCGATCGGGAAGACACAAAAAGTGTTCTGTTCGAATTGTGTTGGTTGAGATAAAATCAGACCATTACACATCATTGCAAGGTACAAGTCGTACTCGTATTATTTTTGTGTAATTTTCGAACCTTCGTCTGGAACGTGTAGTACGTGGATGAACACTTACAACGCAAATATTTTTATAAACCATTCGAAAGCTTGAATCTCTGGCTAGAACCCTACGTGGTCGATTTTTCAAAACACCCTTTTTAGCGCTGTAAAATCCAAAATAAAACTATGTTTCACACGACCACGTGTTTTTCTTATCTCACTTGTATTTCGCTGGAGCAAACTCCTTCAGAGTGCTGGTACTCATTCGACGCGAAGTTTCGAAGAACTCAAAAATGTGTTTACTTCTTGGAGAAGCTTTCTTGATAGCACTATAGGAGGAAGAAAAGGTCTGTGCTTTGAACCTCGCCGAACGGAGCTCTTTCTTTAGACTATTAGTAATCATTCGATGTCGTAAGTTCCAATGATTTCAACGTTGCCCTAATTTTGCTGGAAATACCGGTTAGCAGGGAAAATCGGTCGAGTTTTACATTTTCGACGACCTTGTTTACCGGCCAATTCATGGAGCAGGGCGATCGACCGCTTCGGAAAATTTGATAAGCAATGGGGGATTTTTTTTTACCGCATCTACAGAAACTCCAGATAAAAACGGATGATTTGATACTACGAAAAATTCTCTACACGCTGATATACTTTTCGTGTTTCCAGCAAATTATACGCATAATTAAAATGAGGGCGAAAGGACAGTGTGAACACAATCTTTTTCTGAATTCTACAGCATTACAAAAAGTGTTTCGAAAAGCCGGCGAGCTGGGGCTGTAGATAGAGATTCAAGTTTTCGAATGATTATTAACACTCCTATAAAAAGTTCCTGTCCAGCGAATAAGATCGGTTCATAAATTTATCGTCGCCTAGCATATAAGTTCCATAGAATGTTTTGAACCATTTCGAGACTGGTACGTCAGAAGCTTACGTATGCTTCGACGGTCTCGCCGGCCTCATCGGAGCCGCGCGTCACGTACGCAGGTTCTTGTACTGGTATTAGGAATTGTGATACATTCTTACGGTGAAACTGCGGTTTCCACCCTTTCGCCGTTCTAATTCGGTCAATGGCATGTGGTTGTTATTTAGACAGTGCTCCTCACATGCGGCAGCTTCATAAAACCTCGTTATAAATACCCCTCTCTCATGAGACGGACGAAAACGTCGAAATGTACGTAGACTCACTGACGTACCAGCCTCGAAATGACTTGAATATTTTCTTTGCAAATAACTGTTCTCAAATTTCCACTGAGTTCTCATGAATATGCTGTATGTTATAGGCTGAATTAAAGGAAACAAAAGAGAGGGAACAGAGACTTATGGGTGAATATACAGAACTTGAGGAGGAGAATATCACTTTACAGAAGACGGTTTGTTGTGCCTTCTATTGCGTTGTATCTTCTACGTATTGTAGTTCGTTTCTTTTTTTCAGAAGCTCATAACCTTCAAACATTGCAATCTAAGGTTAATCTAAACCCAAGAATTCTTTATAGGTTGCAAATCTCCGTGGTGCACAAGTTGAATTCGAATCACTCAAAATCGATTGCACAAGATATGCTGACGAGATATATATGTTGAATGCAGCCATGGAGGAGAGCCAGTTATTGAAAAACATTGCAGAGAAGCAGGTACACTTGATATTTTCACTCATTTTAACTATTTTCGATTCATCTCCTTGTAAAAATTTCCAACGAATGAAGTGACGAATAAAGCACTGTCTGATGTTCTTCAGCTGTTGATAACAGTTTTTTTTTGACATATTCTAGACGATAAGTTTTTTCTTGAGATTGAAGCGCGATTTTTATGTGCATTCTCTTTCTGTGTGCATTTATTTCCTTTGAAACTCAGAAAAAAAGCGCTGTGAACTGTTTTCTTGAGACAGGTATATTTTTTGATGCCTAGAAAGTAAAGAAGGAAAAAAAGGACTTAACAAGCCGGAAAAAGGCAATTATCGAGAGGCGGAATATGTAGGAGTGTTCAATTGTGCATGAACACTACAGAGCTCATGTCGTCTAGAACGCGTAAATGTTCAGAACTCGGTGGCTATTTCTATGGTTCTTCTGCATCTAAACTACACCTAGATTCCAGCCTCATGCACTGTGGATTGGCTGAAACTTATGAAGGCCACCTCGTCCTGCCCAGTAAATGAATCTGCTCCACTTTCCGCATTATAACCTTCTTTCCTGTTTAGTGGTTATTTTTGTTTTTAATACCATAGAAGTCCTTTTCTAGCTACGAAAATCTTGTGCTTAGAGGTGCTATGGAATCCACATATGGTCGAGATTGGAGAAAGTCTTCTGGCCGAACAAGACCATTATCCCTGCGCGGTTTACAAAATGGTACTTTACTCATAAAAAAGAAGTTCCTTTCAATCAACGAAGGTCGCCAACCTCCTGTGGTCAAGATCTGGAGGCACTCTATTAGAACTGTTTTTGGATTTCAGGGAGAATCAATTAAATCAGCCACTATTCCGAGATAGTCATGTGGAACAGAAAGTTCCAAGTGTTGGCCGAGCCCACACGCCGATTCAAAGACGTTCAGGAAAAGGTTGATGCAAGACAGCGAGCCTTGCCCAGATTTGCATATTAGATTGTGCAAAGTCTTGGAAACAAGTCAGATCAATGTGGGATATCCCTTAGTTCCTTACGGTCTATTTGACAGTTTTGATACGTTCTCGACTATTGTGTGCAGTAGTCTCATCAACCGTACAATCATAATGCTGTCAGTATTCAGTCGATTCCACAAAATATTAAATATACTGGTCTTTTTGTATATTTGTTATGTCTGCCTATTTCTATCGAAAACCAATAGTGTACTCAAGGATACGTTGTGTGAAAGCACATTGATGGGAGTGCTCTGTGTGCCTACATATATTATCACCAATCTGTGCGGTGAGAGATGTTTTCACTATATCCTCCATAACATCACTTTCACTATTGGGCGAACAAATTGGAACGGAAACTTGCTTTTCCATATTCTAATCCGTACAGATCAGCTCTTTTTGCTTAACTCCTGGTATAAATAATTTGATGATGAAATTAATATTTAGTCACGAAAAATGCTCCAAAGCGTCCTTTTTTCCATCTCGCTAAATTATGGGCTGGAAAAAGTGAGGAGGAGTCGACACGTATTAGTCATTCCACCCCATCGTGTACATGAACGAAGATCAGTTCACGTCCGGATCTATGAGCTGAATTGTTGACTTTGTCAAGAAATCGCCGAAAAGTTATGACGAAGTGGGCAAGCCCAGATGACGTAGCTTAGAGCGAAGCCAGGGTTCTCTGCCATGTCCATGAATAAGAACCACAGCTATTTGTCGCACTGCGTTTCTCGATAAATCTGGAAATGAAAAAGGAGCAGCAATGTGTAAAGCACGAAGAGGCCCGGAAGAGAATGCATATTGCTCACTGTTTGAAAGGGTAATTCAAAACTAGCAGAAAGTAGTTGTGCTTAAGACGAATTGTAAAGTTAGACGAACTCTCAACTAACCTAGGTGGAAGAAGCTTTACTGGCTGCTCAACAAGAACGAGAGCAACGTTTGGCGATGAAGAAAGAGCTAGATGCTGTAAGAAACGCTGAACATCTAAGTAGTTTGACTGATATGCTTATGGGACTTGAAAGGTTAGGAGAGGTGAGTAATTTTTGAGATACCTGTTCTTTAATTCAATAGTTGAATTACAGGATCCGGTGCCCTATGAAGAGTCGAAAGATCTTTTCAGTGAATTGAAAGGTAGCACTGATGAGAAGGTCTGTTAGTTGTACTTCTTACCGATTCGTTTCCATTTCTGCTATTTCCTTATTGAGATTTTCCAACTAAAATGTGTTTCCCATTCTTACCACACAGCAACTTTAGCTTCACGAACTTGAAGCTACGCGTGATGGCTTACAAGAGGAAGTTAAGGACAGAGAAAAAACGGCTGTCGAAGTTATCTCCAGTATAATGTCTAAACTGAACATTAGCTATGCTGGAGGTTCGTTTTTCAACTATTTCATCTCTAATCGGCTTCAATGGCTTGCATTTAGAGATGGATTTTCGGCATGTTCGTCAGCAGAAAGATTTGGTTTTGGATAAACTAGATCATTTGCTGAAAGGAGACAGCATCGATTCCAACGCCGATAGAAGAGACCACGACCAGCGTGCAGATATTCGTACTCTCCTCCTATTTGCTGGGGAAAAAGCTGCGCAGCTGGCAGCGGCTCAGGTGTGCAGTGCCGTTCTCATTAGTACGTCCGTCAACGTTTGGAAAGTGATCAGAAACTTTTCTTATTCACATAGGGATGATATGACTCGGAAATATTTTCTGTGTAAATCATCGCAAAACGCTCTAGGATGCGATGATTCAAGTATCAGACCAACTGTACCAATTCTACACTCAAATCGTCCAGAATCATGGACTGACTACCGAGAAATCTGTTGTTGAGGTGTTTTCCTTCAGATAATTGTTTATACGTATTATTTAGTTACTACCACGCCGTATATTGACGCATCTTAGCAGTAAAATGCCTTTAGATTGTGAATAAACTTCGTCAACTAGCACGCGAAAATGCTGAAGATTTGCCAAAAGTTTCACTTATTGACGAAGGTGTTGAAAGTGGAACGGAAACGGACAACAGTGGAGCCAAGGCAATCCCGCTAAACTCCGATAGAGCGGTAGATATCTTTTTGTTTCCTCCTTTGCCATTCTTGTTGAATCCACTTAGGTTCTTGCTCCTTCCTTCATTCGAGAAGTTGATAAGCGCCTCACAAGTTGCAAAATTGTTGACGCTGTCAGTGAAAGTGATCTTCGGCAACGTATTCTCACAGGTGATTTTTCGGTGAACATTTTTTTCTCTAGGTAGATATCCGTCCGATCGCTTATAAGATTTGTTTAAAGTTTTACATACAATCGAACGTATGCAGATATATTCTGAAGTTCAATTTGCAGATGGAAGCGCTTTATCTCAAACAAGTGACAGCATGAAAAAACTGTTAACAGCTGTCAAAAGGACTGCGGAACAAGCGCTAAATCAAGCTGTGGCGGCAGGAGGTGCCGAAACTGACGACATCCTCATGCAGAACATGAAACTCCGTTCCTTGTTGAGCACTAAACGGTTAGTTGTCCCAAAAACTCTAAATGGTTTAGAAATCCTTCCTCTTCATTTCTTCTGTCTTATAGAGTTAAATAAATGATTAGAATTTTATGTAGTATACATATATTTTGCAAATCAGAGACCAGATTTCAACTTTGCGAACTGTTCTCAAATCCAACAAATTGACTGCGGAGTCGGCGTTAGCTTCATTGAGAGACAAATACGAGGCCGATAAGAAAGCCCATCAGGTTCGTTTACTTTGTTGTTTCGTGTAGACTTGATCTATTTTGAACAGATTTCGTATTTAATTATTCCATAGGAAAATAGCGAACGAATGCGACGCGAACTTAAACAACTCAAAGAAGATGCTGCTACATTTGCAAGCCATCGCGCTATGTTCACTGCTCGATGTGAAGAGCTGCAGGCACAGGTAAAATTATCGTCCATCTTCTTGGCAGTGTGGATTTATTGTGCGTTTGAATGATCTGGTAACATGTGATTTATCCAGGTAGAAGAATTAGAGGCTGATCAACGAAATAGCGAAGAAGAAAAGAAGACTCTGAACCAGCTACTACGTCTTGCTATACAACAGAAACTTACGCTGACTCAGGTGAGTTGTTGGCTAAGGTAGTTACTCGTGATTCGTACGTAACAATTTGATTCAGTAACTCAAATTGAATAAACCAAGTTTCTAATCTTTCAAATTCGCATGGATTGATTTTGATGAGAGTCACTGAGTATCCATACGTTTCTGTTGTACCTTAGGGCTGCCCTTTGAATCACGTTTGTTTGAAGGGAATGAGAAATGTGATACTAGTCAACAAATTCATTATTTTGTTATTTTGCACAAAAGAGTACTCAGTGAGTGAAAGCTGAGCTGTGGTGTATAGATCTATAGATTAGTTTGCTTAGCTTAGCTGAACTATACGTGGTACTAATTTTTGCACACGATCAGACGAACTCTACCGTTGTATTCCTATCTTTGCAATTTTTTTGCCCAAGTCAATCTGCAGGATGCAGTGTGCCTCAATACTAGCGCACTGTCGCACATACACATGACTATAAATTCGTGTGTACGAAATGTGGAAGACAAGGAAAACAACCAATGTAGCAGATGGATTTCAAAAACTGGAAGCGTCAGCATATTACGGCACATTAACCGTTTCTTTTACTCAGTTGACTAGCCCGGCTTGGAAAGGTTAAAGAGATTGGTAAAGATCTTAATATTTGAGATATGACATGGCTTGAACTCCATACATACGTATGGTCAATTGACCGGCTTGAGTTTGAATTCATAGAGCGCGTGTCAACAATTTGGAGTCGATTGACACAATCGGTACGAAGTGCAGCAAATTCGGTGCACGAATTGCCGCGCAGCGTCTCGTCTTACTAGGGCTTACTGTAGTGGCTGTGAGCCCCGATACAAATCTGGTTTTCATTTGATAGACTTGTTGCATTATTCTTATTTTGATTCTGCTTATTTGGTTAGTTTCACAATATCCCTTTGCGGATGGCGCCATTTTCGGCATGCGTGCGATTCGTACGACCAAAAGGGGGGTTACCGGCGCGCTCTTTAGGGGTAGTGTGGTAGTTTCATGATGAAATTAATACTTCTTTGTCAATAAAATTAGTTTCTGTCGTTTTCGCAAGGATGTGGTTTTTTTCCTTTGAGAAAGGCAAGATTTTGATAAGTATTAGCGTTGATCTTGCTAAAATTATTCGTACAGAAGTGTCGTCAGTGATATTATATTGTTTTTTTTATGATAATGTCCCTCTGAGAATGCGTATTTCTGTTGCTGCACACATCACTCTTCGTAACCGTCCAAACGGCGCGCCCAGGTGCAAATCGTAATGACGCTCGTCCTCCGCAAAAGAATACCTATATAGCAATTTTACAGTCCTTTCCAAAGAACTCATTTCCCTTAGCAGCATACAATTTTTAACAATTCTTCGCAGTAGTATAGACGAATACAGCCGAAAAAGGATTTACAATGTACATTTGCATCGTAGAATATACATATCATTTTTTACAGATGTTTGTTTATAGTGTTATGAGTTGTTGTAAATACTCTGCTGATAATAAACATATCAGATATATATAGATGATAATATATCTTTTGTAGAGTACTGTAAAGCCACTTCTTGGGAATGTTGTAAGAGCATTAGAACAATTAGTATAAGAAAAATAATAATCTAACTTTACTAACTTAAGCTTTAATAACTTTACGAATTAAGCACCAGGTCTGTGTGGGGCGCACCCGTTTAACTAAGCCTCAGCAAGCCGTGACGGGGCGCACCAATCGGAGCACCAAGAACGACGCTTTATCTCCCAAATGTTCTGAGGCGGCAGCCACATAGAATGAGGTGTTTTCAGCGTATCGAATATTAGCAACAAGAATTCTGCTCCTACCTGTATTGTTTCTAGATGTTGATTTCCGCCATTTGTCGGCGCTGTCGACGGAAACGGCAAAATTGTATGGTTTTTAATGGTCTTTTCAAAGGACACCTACTTTCACAGAAATTGCTCGTTGTTATCATCAGCAAAAAAGAATGAAGAAAAATATGAAATACTCTCATCAGCACACCATCACTTTCACTGTGTCGTTTCTTGTTCCAAAAAAAGAAGCGAATAATTTGTATTACTTAAGAGAACTACTGTCACTTGATGGTTGATTGAATTTAGCGCCTGGAAGATGTTGAAGTCGATCGTGATCGACAAGCATTGAGACAAGGAGGTGGAAAGCGGCAAGGTGGTCCCTCTAGAGGCGGTGACGGATTCCAACCTCGTGTTGTTCGCTATCCAACCCAACAACAGTCGGGGGGTCAGCGAGGAGGAGTTCGCAGAGACAATCCCTAGGTATCGTCAAATTGTTGCGAAAATCGCGAGAATTTATCTGCGTCTTTTATTGCATTTATTTCCCATACATCTGTTCTACACGAGGATGTTCAGAGACGAGTGCGAACTCCTCCTGTGATACTTCCTCTGTATTCCGACGGGTTTTTACTTCAAATGTACTGGTGAATATTGACAACACCTTTGGTGACTGCCTTTATGGGGATCACTACAGCCTGAACGAGGAGTGTCTTGGTTGGTTTTGTTGTTATTCGCATTGCGTTCTATTTAAAACAATTGTAGATCGGTTCATTTCAGACCCGAAGGTTATGATGCTACCACCAGTGCGTTGGATTCTTTTATCTTTGATCTTGCACTACCTGAGTTGCAAATGCAGTTGCAATCAACTCGTTTGTTTGCCGATGTAGAGTTAGTCATTCTACTCTACGCCTCTTTGGCTTTTCTGTTGCTGTTCTTGTTCACCGATCCGTACTAGTCCAAAGATGTCCCAGCACTCCTCATTTCGCAAATGTGTTCTCGAGTAACGATGTCCATTGTTGTCAACTAACTTTTCCGTACTAATGCTAAATAACAGATTGAAGAATTCCAACCATTATTACTGTACCGCGAGAATTCTCAAAAATTGTCAATTACATCGCATATTTTATGCAAATAAAGAGAGATTATCGGTTGTTCTTACCACGAACCATAAGGGTACCTCTTATGTGAACAAATTCGTCTTGCGTGATATGTTATCGTCACTAGGACGTACACCTTCAAAGAATTGCTCACGCTGTTCTCATATAATTGCTCATCTTCCTCTCGTATGATGTCTTAATCCCTGTAACGTGAAGCCCAGACTGTGAAGTGCCTTTGTGCGTCAAACTAACATGGTGGTCATGTGCCTTTGCATGTTAGTTAATATTATTCACTATTATCTGCAGTTGAGTATATAATTGAGAATTATCTGCAAATCATTGTGATATGTCTTTGAACTCATTGTAATTTGTCAATTTTTTTTATGTAATAAATGTACTATTAATTTTTTTTCCATGATTCGTAACTGTTTTTTTTTCTTTTTTGCCCGCTAAATCATTGGTCGCATAATCACTAATGGGGAACATTGCGGACGTAGTAATTATGTATTATAAAGAGGCATCAACCCATTGACGTGTCTCTGTCGTACCTAATGGGTTGAATTTCGAGTGTCCTTTCATCCAAGCTGAGTTTGTCAATGCCGTGCAGACAACTGGACCAATATAAAGACTGTGTGGTTCCTTATATCTTTTCACAGCACTTCAAACCGAATTAAAAAGAAGGGATTCTTGGTATGTTCATAATCTCACCTGTCACCTGTCGTCCCGTTTTTGAGTCACTCGAGCGGGCACCAACAATATTTCCACTGTCCCTTATCGCGTTCTAGAGAAGCTCACTGAGTCCTCCTCGGTTTAGGGATTCGCATATCTTTATTCTAGTCCTTTTGTGGAGAAGTCGGACCATCGGGTCGATGGTCTTCCGCCTGATAGCCTGAGGAACCCAGTCGGTAGCTCTGTCCGTCGATTGTCGTCAAAGCGCATTATGTGTCTAGCCCACCTTGTCTTCGATAGCGTGGCGTATGAAACGGCATCTCTTACCTTTGATCGCTGATGTAACTCGAAACTTCAGGTCCATTCTCTCATCTGCGAGAAATAAGATACTCCTAGCATCGACTTTTCGAATGCGCGTTCAATAACGCTAAGTGATCTTTCATCCTGCTTACGTAGCGACCAGATTTCTGCTTCATACGTTAAGGCAAGGATAACCGTCGCGTCGAATTGTCGGGCATGAAGTCGGATATTCTTCGTCCTGTTCACTACGTCCTCGATGCTCGTACGCGCTCACCAAGTCGCTCGTTTCCTCCTGCCCAACTCTGAAGATAGGTCGATAATCATGTTGACTTCACGGCCGAGATAGACGCAACTGGAGCATTCGGAGATGTTCGTTCCGTTGAGCGTAAATAGGACATTCAAAATTCATTCGTTCCTCTTTGATGTTATAAGGACGATGTTATCAACAAAGCGTAATTGATCAGTGGCTCTTACTACCTCTTCTCTGGTACACACTAATGAAACCCACGAACAAGTTCCTTCTAGAAGCTGTTCATTGAAGAAAACGTGTTTTCAAGTCATAGTTTAGGAGCATTATTGAGAGAAAAAACGAAAAAAGAGTTTGAAATGATTTGCTATCCCATCGGTGTGGCTTTCGTATTGAGAGGTAAGGATTTTCAGGACAACTGAGCGCTCTTTTCACTAAAACAATAATCGCAAGATATCCTCTAATAAAAGTCTATCTTTTCGTGGCGAGGGAATGAAATGAAGTTCTATCTTTTCGTGGCGACAGAAAACTTTAAAATGAGAAACCTACTGTGAGTACCAACGAGTCCGCGGTGAAGTTCATTAAGAGTGGTTTACTCCGAATACGAAACGTGATCTTCTTTCTGTTAGTAGAACGTGCTATAAAGGTTTTCTCAGAAGCAAAGTTTATATCAAAATCTGTATCTGTCAAACTATCGCATGACCATAAATCATGTAAGAAATAACAAAAAAAGAATGTTATATAACAGCTTAAAATATCTTCCATTTGGAAGGATGTGGTTTTCTCGTTGAAACATAGGAAATTTTCAAACCCATCGATTATCCTTAGGATCCCTTCTGTGATGATCCATGAATCAATAACAAATATGTCTCCGCAAAGCCCTGATTATGAATAAAATTCCCTTATTTCCATTTCTATGCACGCCAGTACCGATCGCGTGGCATGCAGCACGGTAATCAGTGCATGAAATTTCATGCATTTGGTCCCTAACATGTTAAAGTAATCGTGTACCTGAAGAGGTACAGGTCGTCCCCAAAAGGTCAGCCTCGGCTCCAATAATCAACGTGCTCTTGGACTGTTGAGTTAACATAATGTCAGCTAGAAATGAATTTGTTCGGCTAACGTTTTGCCGTCTTCATCTTCCTCAGAGCTGATTCATCCGAGTCGATAGTTCACAGATGGTCGTCTTGGTTACTTGCTTTTCGTTGTCACATTGCGTTCCTTGACGGCCTGAAACCATGAAAATAGTGAAATGAAACAGCAACAACCAAACTGTTTGTATTATCAGAAAAGTTGTACTAGCAGTTTGTTGTGCCATAACTTTACTTCAAGTATCACTGATGCTCGCTCGAGTCACGGTACGATCAACGGAGCAATAGGCAAGTACAGGTGATCTACTACCCTTGTTGTAATTACAAGGATAAGAGAAGTACAGCTTTTCATAAAAAGTTTTCGAAACAGTTCGATTTCGATGCGACTTCGCACTTAGCAACGAAACGCAAGTCTACACTGGTGGTGCACTATGCAGTACACGCAAAAAGAGCTGCGTCTTTGCTCGTTTATATAACAAAATATCATTATGAGGCCAACAGTTGAGAAAGTTGTCTCGAAGTCACCAGTGTTATCTTTCAAGCACTCATATGTTTTGAGCGCTTCCGTTTTTCGAAAAGCTCTGAGCTGCAACATGATCAGGTACTTGAATGTTAGACGGCGACAAATTTGTAAACCGACCTAATTCGCTGTTCCTAGGAGTGTTAGTAATCATTCAAAAGCTTGATTCACTGACTAGATCCCTAGGTGTTCCGTTTTACAAAGCACCGTTTTATGACGATGTAAAATCCAGAAGAATACTATTTTCACACGACCACGTGTTTTCTTTTTTCTATCTCGCTTATATATCACTGGAGAAAACTTCTTCTTTAATATGCTAGTACTACTTCCATAGCACAGGCTTTGAAGAACTTAAAAATGTGTTTAATTTTTGGTTTGATAACGTTGTAGGAAAAAAAGAAAATTTGTGCTTTAGACCTCGCCGAGCAGTGCTTTTTCTTTCAACTATTGATAATAATTCGGTGTCCTAAGTTCCTATGATTACAACGTTGTGCTTATTTTCTGGAAATACCGTTTAGCAGGCAAAATTGATCAAGTTTTGGATTTTCGACGATGTTGTTTATCGACTAGTCCATCTGGTCAGGTTAAGGGCGATCGATCGCGTTTGAAATATTGCTATTCAAATGGAGTCTACCCTCATCGACAGAAAAAATCAGATGAAAACGCATAATTCTGATACCATGGAAAATTCTCCACACACTGATATGCTTTTCGTGCCTCCAGCGAATTATACGCGTGGTAAAAATGAAGGCGAAAAGCAAGTGTAAAACATAGTTTTACTCTAGAATTTGCAGAGTTATGAAAGAGTATTCTCAGAACCCGGCGGGTTGGGGCTGTAGCCAGAGATAAGCTTTCGAATGACCACTGACAATCCTACGAACTGTTTCTGTCCAGCGAATGAGATCGGTTTACAAATTTGTCGCTGTTTATCATGGAAGCTCCTATGATCATAACAACTTCGGCTGAATTTCTCTCGTGTGTTGTATCCATTCTATTTTTTTTAGCACAATGTTCTATTTTGAAAATGATTATTAGTTTTCTACTAGTGCATATCGGCCGTCTATTTAGCTAATAAATGCCATGCACTTTGTCGATCAAAAAAATAAACTTTGGACTTACTCATATTAAGAATAACTATGATAAGTGTGAAATCATAATTATTGTTTCATACGATAAAGGAACAGAGATGAGGAAATAAATGCTAATTACCTTATAGGATATGTTCGCTCGCCTGTTTAATAGTATAGTGTTACTTCTCATGAAAGAGATATGTAACGTGTCTTTAGTGTTTCTAGAGTCAAAGGTTTTTTAGCCGACAGAGCCTTGCAGTACTACAGCGAAGCATATTACGTCGTATAGCATGGTCTCCTACGAGATACACTAGAGCCAAGCAAACTATCCAAATTCCTGTATTATCGGGGGTCGAAGAAAGGCAACCGTTTCCTGTGCTGTGTCGAACAATTGCTTTAGTTGAACCTTTGAGCTCATTATTAATCCGTCTTCGTAGCATTTTTTCACTGCGGAATCCCTGTACTTCTAGCATTCAATTGCCTTTCCGTATTCTCCTTGAGTGTCGTAGAATACTGGTTGAGCACGATTCCTTGCAATCTCAAGGACAGTGTGGCTGTGGCGCCCCATAGGGCGTTCGTTGCTGAGTGTCGGAGAATGGTGGATTAGTGGGGTTTAGCGCGCGCGCATCTTGACGAACATCATAGTCACTTGGCCAGGGCGCCCCATTGGTTGAACATAGTTTAGGGAAGGCAAAATGTAATTCGTATGAAACTATAATTTGCACTGAAGACTGCCTATAGATTGTTTAGGGTCAATTAGAATGATGTGATACCTGTTAGACCAATGTCAATGAGCAAGTAATATCACAAACGCACCAAAATCGCATTTTTGCTAGGCCAGAAAGCTCTAACCATTTCTCTATCTTTTTTCCCTGTAGTATAAACTGCATAATTTATTTTCCATAGGAGTTAATTGCAGTAAATCTTCAGAGTTTACTGCACAAGTTTTCCAAAATTTTATACTACTCATCTTTATAGCTGCTAAGTGTATCAGTTCAACCATGTTATGCGGAGACAAATGAAGAAATGACCGCTTTGGCTGTAAAAGGACTTTTCTTGAGAGTGTTAGTGATAATTTGAAAGCTTAAATTTCTGGCTACTGCGTTACATGGCCATTTTCTGGAAAGACCCTTTGATAGCGCTGTAGAAGGAAGAAGACATTTGTGTTTTACACATGCACATTTCTCGCAAGGTATGATTCTTTACTTGTAAGTAACCATTCGATGGCATACTTTCCACTATTTCAATGCTATGCTTAATTTCTCGAAAGATCGTTTCACTGCAGTGTTGGAGGGAAGACAATATCGAGTTTCACATACACAGGGCATCCATTTTTCTGCTATCGTGTGGGCTAGGCGTGGACAGGGGAGGGGATGAAAGGAGGGGGAGGTAACTGGCGGCGGGTTTCTTACAGGGTTCGATCGATCGCGTTGGCGCGGTACACAATTGGTGTGCAACTTTTGTTATTTTAATAAGAATTTTTCCTCCGCTTTGAATAAACTTGGCATAAAACGTATGATTGAGATGCTACAAAATTTCCTCTACACGTTCATATGCTTTTCATGCTTCTAACGAAGTAGTAGTAAAAGGGAGCAGCAGATGTAGAACGTTATTTTATTTCGAATGCTGAAGCATTATATAAGAATCTCCTCAGAAAATGGCCAGGTAGCGCAGTAGTCAAAGATTTAGACTTTCGAATGATTACTAAATTCATACAAAAACTTCTTGCCCATCGAAAGAGCCTGTCTCTTCATTCGTTCTCGGATAATATATTTGTACAGTGCATCCCAGCACTTCTGGCGTTCGATTCGTTTCCTTATGACCAACATGTACGAGGATCATAGAACTTTTCAAACCATGTGTTCAACTGCTCCATGAGGATCATCGCCGTCTTTTTTTATTTTTTATTTTTTGAGTGATATGGTCTTGATGAATGGCACCACTGATCCTGCCCTACCGATCCCTGTAATGTTGTATTTAACACTTTAGCACTTTTAGTTCAGCGAAAATAAATGAGCAGTTTATGTAGGAACATTCCGGTATCCGATAAGTATCATCTTAAGTCATCTTACCTGAAATGTTGATGCACTCAGTATGATAACTGAAACACACCATATGAGCTTTTTTATTTTTCTCTACGTTCAATTCCTTTCTCTATCTCAACGTTACCTTATAATCGCGAACAAACATGCTGGCTGCAGGTAAATAATTAGTTTCCGAAGAAAACATGTCGACCCCTTTTTTTAATTACTTCGATTTGATTATGCAGAAAGCTTTTCGAAAATTATCAGTTACTACAGTGGAGAGTAAGTGTGGTGCAGTGGTTAGAGGTGGTCTGCGACAAATACGTCAGTCGATGATCGATAGTCGGGTCTCGCCCTCAAGCCTCACCAAGCCTCCCATCCCTCCGGAGTCGTTGAAATGGGACCAGACCTTTTTTGGGAGGATAGCAGCACTGATCTGTTACATCGGTAGGCTACCGTAGATCATTGTATAGGCCAGTTAAGTCAGTCCTCAAGCGATACTGAACGAAGACGAATGTATAGTCCCTCAGGGATTTATCAACGGCGAAAACTTCGTCCGTTATTTGCTCTTTTCGAGAAAGAAAAAACGATGCACGACAAAACTTTGATGACAAGAGCTGCAACCGATTTGCCCAAAAAATTTTTGAAACGTGCTATTCCTTGCGAAATCTCAGCTTCAAACTCAATTGAATTCTGTTTTAGCCACTTCAATTACATTCTAGGTCGATGTTTGATACTTAGGGCAGTGAATCAACTACATCGCATCGTTTCTTTTGTCTTGTTGAAAATATTTATTTCTGCATACCGACAGGTCATGATCATGTTGACCAAGAAATCGAAGGGGAAATTCCCATAAAGAGATTAATGTGCTTTGTTTTCGTGAAAGGAAAATATTTCAGATTCATCATCCTAGAAGATTTCAAACTCACTGGGTAGAATTTGACAAAGACACTACGTATGAAATAACTGTCAGCTATATTGATGAAAACCCTACGTACACTTCTGGTTAGCTTACTGAGCATCTTATAAGTGAATCGAAGGACTTAAATGGCTATAGTACGCTGACAGACCATAGACTACATCTTAGTAAACCATAGGTTTTGCTTGACTTATGTCGCTGTTGTTCCTAAGTTCTACATTGAATCAGACCATCGTCTTTTTTGCACAACGCTCCGTTTTTCTTGCGAAGGGGAGGAATCCGCTAAATTCAAAGAACAAAGTCCCAGAACCACCATAATCTGGGCTGTATTCAAATCATTAGTTGGCTCTTGGGTAGATACCGTTGTTGACCACATCGACGAAGAACACGACCGGCTCATCGAATATTTTCACGTTAGCAGTATGAAAGCCATCACGAGAGACGCTTGTCTTCGCAGACACTCGAGCTGATACGTCAACGTGGAATCGCACGAGCTACAGAAAACTGAAACCTTAGGTCCGAACTTGCGAAAGACTGCAGAGAAGCAATAAAAGAAGACCTCATAAAGAGGCGAGCAGCAGTTATGGCAGAAGCTGCAGAAGCTGAGAAGAGCAGAAGAAGAAGAGAAGAGCAAAAGAGAAAAGCTCAGCGAAGCTTAACCAATTACAAGACCAAGATGTTGCTGTGCGAAAAAAGACCTCCACAGTGTTGAGGAATGAAAATGAATCTAATCGTCCGCAAAGGGTAAATGACTGAAAAAGTCGTCCATCTATGAACCACGACATTATTGATCTATTAGTCAATCATAAAAGAGTCTGCTAGTCGACGCGAGTTTGGTTTTGATACTAGTAATAGCAGTTTGATGGGTGACGCTTCAGCGACTTCGCCTTCTTTGTAGCTTGGACGCATGTTGCATGAGAATATCCGTTTATTGATCTTTTATCGTTGCCTTTTTCACTCTTCCCCGATCAGGTCAGAAATGAAACGCAGAAAAGATACCATGTCTCGCGTGATAGTGATGCATTCACCTTTCCTGCTCATTTTCGAAATTTTGCGTTTGTCTCATCCGCTCCAAAAATTTGTACGTCAATGTTTCCGACTCGCTCCAGGATCGTGGCAGTCACTTCAAAATCACCGCGGTTCCTTTATATCCTCTTTTTACCTAGAAGAGTACTTTTTCGAATCCTTAATTCATCAACTAAATTTTTTTCATGTGGAGACGAAGTGGTCTACCCGTTTCTCCAATGTATCATTACCTACCTACCTGGAAATAATGAAGGAATAAGCTCTTAGAAATGATAAATCCCTATGCGATGTGCCGTGAATTCATCTTCAACTTTCAGCTTCTTTTGAGGTGATTGAATGCATATTTGGCCCTGACAATAGCTCGCAGTGGTCTACCGCTGCACCCAAACAGCACTGCTTATCTTCCCAGCCAATTTGGTACTAATATACCGACCCCGGAGGGGCTGAAGGTTTGGTGAGCCATGAACACGAGATCCGACCAGCGACCTTGTGTCCGACGTAGAACAGCCCTATCCATTGCGCCCAACTCAGTGCGCCTACATTGTATTGAATATAACGTGACCAAACCCATACAATGGCCCTTCTTTCTTCAAGGCAGTTTACACAATTTTCTGATCTCCACGAACAATCACAAAGGGGTATGCGGACTACTTGACGGCACAAGGTATTCGGTGGGGGGGGGGGGGGGGGGGCATAAAAACTGCTACGAAACTTTCAAGACCACTTCTTCTCAAGCACTTCTTAATAGAGCTACCAATTTTGCTTGACATGTTGAAAGGGGCTTTGGCACGTTGAAAGGGGTTTCATTTAGGTCTAGAACTATATTTTAAAGCATAATCTTACCTTTTGAAATCCTAGTGGCTGGTGCTTCGTAGCCATTGGAAAGCCTTCTATTTTCGGCAAGCCCTTCCTTTCACTTTTTCATTGCACTTTTGAGACGTTTACATGTCATTTTCAAGCGCATTGTTTATGGGTGAAGGATAGGAGGAAAGGTAGTGGACTAGTGAATTTTTACTTGGTTCTCGGTGCCGCTCTGTGCTATAGCCAATTCCTGAGAGCTTTATTTGGATGCTTGAAAATGAAACTCACTTTTGGACACTTTTTCGCGTATTTTATGTGCTCTGACTCAGCCCTGCAAATTATTTGTTCATTTATCTTGCTTGGAACAGGCAATGAAACAGACGCATATATACTATATGTGAATATGCATAGTATATATATAATATATATATATATCTTTCGTTTCGAGTGTTTTCTCGAGGCCACAGCTCAAATTTTGATATGCCTGATAAGTATTTTTGAGACACGCATGTCATGTGGTCTATTATAAGGGCTGACTTATAGTGCCCAATATACGGGTTTCAACCTTGCAGTCTCGTCAGTCGGTCAGTCACCCTTTCTCGTCTTTTGCCAATCCTCTGTGGGTGCTCCACTTCCCACACTAAAAGCTAGCGACGACGAACATTTTTTACTGGAAGTCTAGTGAAATTATCACTCAACAGACATTGTTGTACACTCGATTGTTAATTGCTAGTATATTTAATATATCATATCTTTCGTTTCGAGTGCTTTCATAAGACCACAGTTCAAATTTCAATCCACCAAATGATCATTTTATATGTATATATACAACATATATGCATATATACAAATACATATACATATACATATATCGACAGTCAACAGTAGACAAAGAGCCAGTAATCGAGAACTGGAGATACCACCTTGGACACAAAGAAGATGGCAAGGTTTAGTGGCAATCATGACCCATGGCTAACATCCTAAGTTGCGGAAAATATTTTTCCGTCCACTGAGAGATTAAAGATCAAAGATACTTCTTCAAGGGAGTCATTAGAGGTTGGATAGACAAAATACGTTCTTATTTCTTCCAATTTCTATAGAGAGCTTGAGAATGCGTTGCTTTATAGAGTCACTTGATCCATTGGTATCACCCTTTGCGGGCGGCGCCATTTTCGGCTGGCAGGAGGCTGGGACGGCTACGAAGAGGCCGCTAATATGCGCTTCAAAGAAATGTGGTAGTTCTCTAATGAAAAATATGCTTTTTTCGTCAACATATGGGATTTCTGTGTCAATAAATGGTCAAACATGATAAAAGAGACCTCAATAAAGTTATTTTTAATAAAAATATCGTAATTGCTCCTTTCATAATCCACACTTTCAAAGGAGAAAACCAAGTATTCATAAAAAGGCTATATTTAGAAGCTTTATCGAACATTTCTACAATACTTTATCTATACTTACCTATTCAATCAAAGTTATCTTCTATTTTTTCGTCTTTCCGTATACTTTACTGCATGAAGGGCATAAAATTAATCATACTGGCTGAAATTTGGAAAACAATGAGTAGTTCGTCAAAAATAGTCCTGCTTGTTGCATGCGATCCCACTTCATCGATAATACTCGATATTTTCTTGATTATTAGTGCATTTCAGATTTCTATTTCCTAGATCAAAGCTTGATTTGTTCGAATTCTTTATTCATAGCTATAGTATACGAAGAGGAGATTATAGCGGTTCTTTCCCATTTTCTCCACGTTGTTGAGTTAATTTGAACAATGTATTTTATTCCTTGTCAATCTCAGCAACCACTCTATCTCTTTTTCATTGATCTGAAGAAAGCTTTTGATTCAGTGGAAACAGAAGCGGTTATAGAGGCTCAGGATAATCAGGGCGTCGCTCCTCGATACCTAATAGTCCTTTGTGAGCTATATAAAAATTCCACTACCAAAGTATCTCCATTCTACAACAATATCACCATTAACTTAAGAAGATGAGTTTGACAAGGCGATGCAAAACCGCCAAAATTATTCACTGCCATCCTTCAAAAAATGTCATGCGAACATTAGAATGGGACGATATGGGAATGGAAATCAACGGTCAAAAATTAAACCACCTTCTCTTTGCTGAGATATCGTGCTCGTACCGCCGAGCATCAGCCAACCGGAACGAATGTTGACCGATTTCGATGACGCCTGTAGAAGAATTGGCTTTCAAATAAATCTAACGATGACGATGAGGAACGGATGAATTTTTAATGCCCCATTTACGCTCAACGGAACGACAATCTCCGAATGCTCCAGTTACGTATATCTAGGTCGTGAAATTTACATGATGAACGACCTAGCTCTAGAGTTGAGCAGGAGGAAAACGAGCGGCTAGGGGAACGTTTAAGAGCATCGAGGATGCACTGAAGAAGACAAAGAACATCCGCCTCCGCGCCCACCCTTTCGACTCGACAATCATCCCTGCCCTAACGTATGCTGCAGAAACCTGGTCGCTACGTAGTCGAGATGAAAGATGCCTTGGCGTTATTGAACGCGCAGTCAAAAGGTCGATACTAGAAGTATCAAGTATCTCGCAAAGAAGAGAAAGGATCTGAAGTTTCGGCATACGTCAACGATCAAAAATCAAGGATGCCGTTCTACACGTTAGGAAATCGAAAATAGGGTGGATCAGACACGTGATGCGCTTCAACGGCAACCGACGAACAAAAGCCGTTACCGACTGGAATTCTCGGGATATCAAGCACTCTACAGGAAGACCACCGATTCAACTTTATCACTAAAAGGCCACTGGGCTACTCTTGCACGCGATAGGGAAAATGGAAGTGTTGCTGGTGTCTGCTCGAGTAATTCGACGATCAACGAACGACAGTGATACAGGTGATGCTGACAGCGTGTCACCGCACGGAACCCAGTTCAGCAATGCTCACAGGGCAAGTTCTTCCTTCGACAGCCGTTAACATTCAAAATGAAGAAAATGTGTAAGTGAAAAAATTTACGTTTGTAATCGAATTAGAAGGAACGTTCAGCCCTAGATACAGTGAGTCAAAAGGATTCATTTCAATATACTCAATGATGTAGAGTAGTGTGCAAAAACTTATGCGTTAGGTGAGATTCGAACCCACATTTCACTCTATCCGGGAGCTCGTGATGAACTGTTGCACTAAACTAGTATTTTTTTCTTCCTATAACTTCGTAGCGGCGGACTCTTTGATCCAATAGCAGGAAAATTTCTGACTAGTGAAAATGTTTGTCATTGCTCTTTTTTTGGGAGAAAACAATATTTTGACGAAGATGTGAACTGATTGAAAAATGAAGGCGGGATTTCTCTAATGACGTGTTGTATTAATTGAGAGCGTTGTGTTCGCCATGGTTGTGTAGTTGCTCAAGCCATTACTTTACTTGTTGGTTGACAGTTTCTGAGCCTTTCTTTCAATGAATTTTTCTTCCTTCACATAGATCATGATTGACATTATACTTTACAGTACATGTAATACGGTAATCATGTCAATAATAGTGAAAACACCCAATAGCAAGATCAACGATGGAATCATGCCGTGAAGCTTTGTTGCATTGGTTTTGTTCTCCAGAATATACGTGGCTCCTGTTTGACATTGTGTGATTTCTGTAGTCTCTTATAGTCCCGTGTCAATATAGAAACCTGTAAAAACTACCAGAGTCAAGCACTTGTGGATCATTGCGAAGACAAATCGCTTACCAAAATGGCATATTTACGAAACCCATACATGGTGCTCAAATCATGGCGAAGATTAGTCTTTACAATCAGCATCACCCAAGGATTGACATAACATAGAGTGGCATTAATCAACGGTCTGAGTTTTTTCGCTGGTTGTAACGCTGCGATCTGAAACTAAGCTTTCATGTTGGCAGAAAGCAATGCTCTAATTGCTTGTTTGAATAGAAATCAGCTTCTCTACAAGGATCTTTCTCTTTATGCAGATATGTGAAGAACGAGTTATGCTCTTTTTGTCCTCCATTGATTTTTTCAAACCTGAATTTTTGCACTGAAGTGCTACCATCCAAAGTTTTTGAAGTTGCCTGTAGCACAGCTATTTTGCTTGCATAGAACAAATGCCACGTTGCCCTCCTATGATGCCGAATGGACTCAAACGATGATCTACCTGTTTTTACTGTAACTGTATGTATGATGTCACACTCAAGCATTGCGCATGAGTATCTCATGAAACATGAGAGAAATTTTCTCCAAGTCTACTCACTGAAGAAAGTAGTGATTACAAAATGTACTAGTTTTGACTGAGAATCTTCTTCAAAGAAGCCCAATGATCAACAAGTAAATGTACTTTTTTCCAGAGTAAGATGGGAAGGGATAATGTTATCGGCATTGTTCAGTTACTAAGGGATGCACCATGCATTCAATTTTGCCAAGAATTGTTTGGAGCGTGTAACTTTTTGTCTGGCCTTTATAATGACCGCTGTGGCCTATCTTTTTTTGGGTAAAACAAGGGTCTACTGTATTTTAATGGCAATTTCATTTTGCTTGAATTTCAAAAAATATGCTGAATAACCGTTCATGTTCCTAGAAAGGGATTCTTCTCAGAGAAAGAGGCAGCAGGTTCTTCCTTTAAGTGGTGCTATCAAGCTCTAATATCAAATCCATTGAAAATTTTATATTCCATATATCAACTTTAGAGTTGAAGTGACGTCGAAATGAGCTCGTAGCCTCAATATGTGACTTTTCTGTCAAGAGATCTAAAGGAAGATTTATGATTCTTGCAGATTTGTTATGATAACCAACGTCACGATAATCGTAGTAGAACTTCTTAATAGGATTATCACAGGTAATAAATTTCAATGAGATTTGCAAGATGAGAGATTGCATGGATTTATCATGATAACCAAGACTAATTATGATAAGTCGCAATTTTAAACAACAGTTAGACTGCGTAATGAAGACCACCTCAAAGACTAAACTACATCAGAAGTACACGAAAATTCTTGCCGTAAGGTATTGATTGTGCTCGTATCATCTCCTTGGCATGCATTTTTTGGAGAAGAGGGGAGAAGTAGTGGTGGCTGAATACTTTTGACGAGTAAATTTAGAGTTCAATGCTCTAATACTAAAGCTTATATGAAGATCTGATAGTTTTGATATGATCTCATTTCAAGCAATACCTCAAAATCATCATAGTGACTTGAAATGTCAGGACAATGAATAGTTTTGCCAAGAATAACGCTCCACCCTGCATGCGATGCCACCTCATAGATTGCTCTCTCTAAATTTTGTCAGTGTTTTCAAGGAGTTGACACCTCTAGTTTTTCAAGGAGTTGACACCTCTATGTGAATACAGAGCATTTTCTCATATCCTTCTATGGCTATGAATATTTTTATTCTCTCATACTAAGCTATGAGCCTTATCAAGACACCTTTTGTCACTGAAAATGGTCACATATATAGGTGTTCTACGCATTTCCTACCTAAGTGCGCAACTTTTGTAATGGAAAGTAGGCATTTTTAAGACAAATGGGTGTTCTGTTCACCAAATATACGTTTATAGAAGCCCACTAGTTATTTCCAATCTTCTTGAAGCGGCAGATTTTGCTTAGCATCTAGATCTCATTCACAATGTCACAAAATTTGCTGCGAAGTTGAAACAACGCACTTTGGGAGCAAAACGTTATATTTTTTCCGTTGGTAAAACGTAAAACGTAAGGTCTTTTTACAAACCAAGCTTAGTATTGAAATCGTATTTTTAAACTATTGAACGACGACTGAAAAAGAAGCAAGGATAATTCGAATGAACTGCTTGCTACTAATGTACTTCAAAAGTTGAGAATTCGATAGAGTTGTAGAAGAGACTTTGTTCTTCAGTATTATAGATAAAAATTCTTATATTATCTGCTTATATTCTGATATAAACAGTATTCACTGCTACATCTATTCCAAAGGAAGTATTCGAATAGATGAAAGAAAACTCTATCAAGGCTTGCTCCGTCTACATGCTGTAGAGTTAGACGTTCTATAAAATTTTCCTAAAAGTCGTTCACTATAGAAAATGTTTTTTTCTAAAATTTCACATAACGTCGTCGAAAGAAAAATAGGGAAAGAGTCTCAAATGCATTGAGTTCCCAACTGGGTAGTTTTCGCATTAAAAAGTAAGGATTTCCACAAGTAGTGAACGTCTTTCTCAGTAAAAGACGTCACAAGGTCCCTTAATAATAAGCTACTTTTCCGTAGCGGCAAAGCTGCTAAGAACTGAAATTTTGCTATGCGATCCCCAAAAAATTGGAACCGTAAATAAAATGTGAGAAAAAAAAGAGATAAAAATTGAAATTACAAATGTAAGACTTTTTTGTGACCAAAACATTATGATGGTCGATCTCACAAACCAAACTTAGTGCCAAAGTTCACATTTCTCAAGCTATCCAATAACTATAGAAACATAGACTAGAAAAGGAAACGAATGTTAGATAAAAACTGAAAATACATCACGCCCCGCAACGACGTTGCTTTTCGGTGAATCGTAGGAGATGTTTTAACGCATGGAAGTTATTTGTTCCGAAAAAACCTTCAAAGAAGTTTCTTCTGCAGTATTTCATCATTTGGTGATTATAATGCTCCATTATAACGTCAACTTCTCAGAAAAAAATTTTCATATATTTACATCACAGCGCGAGAAAATACAAAATTACCGCCACGTGCGGCGCTACGTGTCTTACGGTGGTGATATGTGTGCCTCATGGGACTCAACGGATTAAGCTATCAAATGATTACTCAAAATTTGAGAAAAATTCGGCTTAGGTCTTGTCCTCAGAGGGCAGAAAATGCACCCTCATAACAGATTACCAAAATTTCTTGTTAGGAAGAAAGTAACGAAAGGAAAAAAGGGTTCTAGTCTTCTGCTTCTTGAAGAGTTTTAGTTAACTTAATAAATTTTCCAATTTTTTAAGTTGATTTTCCATGGAATCCTAGGATGACCGTACCAGAGCGTTCTCTAAATCCTCATCACAAAGAGTTAAAATCTGTTAAAATTAGAGAAAACTGATTCAAGAGGAGTATGGTAATAATTTTTTAGGACGTGGGAGTGGGACTAAATCGCTACGGGCTATGTCGAGCGGAAACAATGTTCTCACTGAAGTGTATTATATTCCTGTGCTACCAGCACCATCCTTAATGGAACTAGCTTCCATTTATTGTAGAAATGAACCTACTGGAGTGTATAAGAGGAAAATTCTCAAGAGATGATACGAGATGACGAGCGTAAACACCACAATGAGTCCAGTCAAGTGCACAAAAACTCGGCGTTCCCTTTGAAACGATCTGCAAAAAGGTTATCCTTAAGGGGATATTGTTTGATGGTGTTCTGTCGATGTGCGATAATCGCTGATGTTCTGTCGATGTGCGATAATTCACTAGAAAAATCAAAAAAATTTGTTATAATTATGTGACACTGAGGGGTTAGATAGTTAATCTATAAACCATAACGGGAAATCAACAATTACTTATTCGCTCGGAATTATTTTGCTCCCAAATAAGTAGATCATGGCCAACGATTTTGGGGAAACGTTCTCCATTGGTGTCATTCGTTGAAGGAAGTATACTATCACTTAAATGAGTATTCCAAAGACTTTCCTTTACTCTAAGAACCCACTGGGTACGGTATCCATCTTCTTGTGCTTCAGTGGAAAGCTCTATTATCAGGATGTTGATCACCCTTCTGTGTGGTTGAGACCCCATGAAATTCAATTATTAGGCCTTACGGGGCCATGAATCCAACACTCTGCGTGTCTAACCCTCCCGCCGCGTCTCGCTTTAAAAATGACGTGTAATAATGGAGCGTGGTGACGCGTGACAATGGCGTCTAACCCCAACGTGCTGCGTTTGAGAATGACACGCCAAGGTTAAACGCCATTGTTACACGCCACAGACTTCATTGTTAGACTGCTCAAAACTGATTTTATGGCATATTTGAAATTTGAGCTGTGGTCTTGAGAAAACACTCAAAACGGATATTATTCATTTAATAGGACGATCCGGCGATTTCAAAGCTAAGTTTGGCTTTCGAGAGGATCTTGCTTAGGCTATTGGAGTGAGAGGACGACTATGTTTCACACTTGGAGTTTTCTCCGCACATAAGAGTCATATATGTGCAAGGAGTATATGATTGTGTGGAGGAAATTATGGGGGTATCAAAGTGATACAGAAACCTAAGGATTTATCAGGAACGAAGGGAAATTCCTTATCAAATAACGAAAACATGCCCCGCTTGAAGATTGGCCAGTCGCCGTCCGCAAACTGACTACAGTTTGGTCTCTCTAGGCAGATTTATGATTATCAAATTCAACATTACGAAGGAAGGACTCACACATTCTTGTCAAGTCGATGGTGGTAAAGTAAGCGAAAAATCCTCGAATAACACATACAACAAATGGCGAAACTCGGAGAAAGGAACGAAATCGATATTATATGGACGAGCTAAACTTGACTAGTGACACTAACTTGGCAAACAAATTTTTTCTTAATACATAATCTTGCAATTCTATTGATATTGAGAAAGTATGCGCTCAAATGTCGATCACTAATCAGAAAAATGAGCTTAAAAAGTAGAACTACGCGGAATTCTTTATTATTTTCTCACTTGCATGTTAGCTTTCAGTAGATCCATTCCTAGAAACGAATATCTCCTCAGCATTGAACAAATATAAATGAATTCTTAGTTCACCTAATGGACTGAAATAAAAATCGTTTCCCTGTGCATGTCTTACTAATAGCGTTCATCTTTGTTTATCTCATAACGATATATTAGGTTGAGAAAAAATCCTAAATACTCTCTGAAAATTCAAAGTTATACATATATTCAATTGAAAACAATGATAACTATTCTTCAGAATAAAGAGCTCTATCCGAGATTTTCTGCCAAAGACCTACAAGCTTCCGGATCTGCTCGAAATACCAATACACGCGCTTTAAATCTTCAAACTCCTGACATGTCTCATCAACTTGATCAAATGTCTTGAATCGTTGTCCACCCAGGAAATATCCCATTGAGCGGAAAGAACCATAATCGTATGACGCAGCACTTAGACTGTAGGTTCAGTGCGGCAAAACCACGACTCCCTCCAATTCTTCAAAATTTTTCTTAGTCTTCTTTGCAGTGTCAAGTTTGATATTGTCTTGCTCAAACAGCGCGTGGTTTCGACGAAGCAATGTCGGGTACATTTCTTCAACGCATGGTACGCGTTGTCGTGAGAGTATCTTCTGGAAACATTCCTGTGATATTCCCATGAATTTACAATAACTAATAGTGTGTGAAACAAACTTAAAATACTGATTTTCTCTGGTTAATAAGAAACTTTTTCCTCAACCTAGTAATTGTGGTTGGATGGATATATCTCTAAATAACTACGTTGTTATTGTGCCGTTACCGACTGGATTCCTCGCGAAATCGTCCGCTCTATAGGAAGGCTACCAACCCGATAATTCGATTTCTTCACGAAAAGCCGAGAAGAAAGACATGATCCCTGGAGTCCTTAGAGCGAGAAGAACCCCACTGAGCTACTCTTGAATGCGATAGGGAATAATGGAAGTGTGCTCGTGCCCGCACGAGTCATTCGACCATTAACGAAACGACAGGTGATGCATGTGATGCCTGTATAATAGTGGTAAAAGTCTAACAATAAATAGCATATAATTCGATATTGATACATTTGTTATTCGTCTTCATATATTTTGCACAGGAGCGCATGTGGTGCAGTGGTTAGAGGTGCTGCGTCGCACACGAGGTTATTGGTTCGATCTCACGCTCATGGCTCACCAGACCATCCTCCTTCCGGGGTCGGTAAATTTGTACCAGACTGATAGACTTGTCTGGGAGGATAAAAAGAACTGAGTCGGTTCAGCGGGAGGCCACCGCGAGTCACTGTAGAGGCCAGATATGCATTCAATCGTCTCAAACGAAGTTGAAAATTGGAGACGAATGCATGCTTCATCCCTCAGAGATTGATTAACGCCGAGAGCTTTATCCTTTATGCTGTGCATATCCCACTAGTTTTTCCAGTCTATGTGTCTCTCATCTCTGTCGCCCACAAATATCTTCGGACTCAAACGCGAATTCTGTTGCAGCTAATCTCAAATTTGTTTATTCATCGAATTTTGCACAAATCGCTATCACAGTCTGATGTGCTTATCCCAGCAGTTTTGAGTTCAATTTGTTTTCTCGTATTCATCCTCAACAAAGGTCTCCGAATGCTTCGCGCGCTACTTCGTCTACTGCCTGAGAATTCGTCTTCTTTCTAAATGTCGTAGAATGCTGTTCGGGACGATTCTCCATGCATTTGAGAATGCAGTCAAGCGTCGGAGAAGAAGATTGGACCAGAGTATTGCTTGCCAGCTGAGCAGAAGCGTTCAGAGCGGTGTTTGAAAGACAGTGTTGGGGAAGATGATTGGGCCAAAACATCGTTTATCGTTTCGCTTTTCTAACATACTGCATCACTCACCACTGCGTTGCTCCGCTCTCTGCTTTGCACTGTTTACGATTATTATTAAATATTGTTCCAGCTAATACTCCCTGCAACCCGTGACTGCGTTGTGCTTCCTCATCTTTACCATAGGCTTTACCAGCTTTCGTAGAAAAGAGGAGCACTCCTGACTAATGCGTTCTCAAATTACCCCATCGGAAAGAACGAAGACTCGGTTGACTTGGTAATGTACACTGTTGCAGATGTGATCATTCCTTGTACGCTAAGGATCTTCATTGTACTACGTCGCTCGCGCACAATTCCAGTATCGGCAGATTGGCAACTGGCAAACTGAGAGAATAAAAATACTGAGCTGATTTATCGGCAGGCCATCGAAACTTATTGTATACATTAGGTATGGATTCGATCACCCCTATCTTCTGTATCACTTGTCGTCCCGCTTGATCGTCAAGTGACTCGAGCGAGTACCAGCAACTCTTTCATTTTTCCCTATCGCGTGCAAGAGTAGCCCCGTAGGTCCTCCTCGCTCTAGGGATTCGCTGAGCATCATATCTTTCTTCTATCGCTTTCGTGAAGAAGTCGACCAACGGTCGTTGGTCTTGCTTTAGAGCGCTTGACGTCCCGAGGAATCCACTCGGTAACGGCTTTCGTCCATCGATTGTCGTTGAAGCGCATTACGTGTCCGGCCCACCTTATTTTCGATATCATGGCGTGTAGAACGGCGTCTCCAATTTTCGATCATTGACGTAGGTCGGAACTTCGGATTTTTCTCTCGTTTGCGAGATACGAGATACTCCTAGCATCGACCTCTCGACTGTGCGTTCGATAACGCCAAGTGAATTTTCATCCTGCTTACGTAGCGACCAGGTATGTTGCATACGTTAGGGCAGGGATAATTGTCTAGTCGAAAAGCTGGGCACGGAGTCGGATGTTCTTTGTCCTCTTCACTACATCTTCGATGCTCTTAAACGTTCCCCAAGCCGCTCGTTTCCTCCTGCTCCTCTGAAGCTAGGTCGTTAATCATGTTGATTTCACGACCTAGATAGACGTAACTGGAGCATTCGGAGATTGTCTTTTCGTTGAGCGTGAATGGGGCATTCGAAACCCATCCGTCCCTCATGAACATTGTTTTCATAAAATTTAGTTGAAATTTTGCTTGAAGTTTAGTGTTCTTTGTCCAGCCTTCTGTCAATCCTGTTTAGGATGACTCAAGCGAAGAGTTTATAGACAACGGACAGTAAGCAGATTGGGCTGTATTGCCTATATCGTGAAGGTCTCCTTTTCTGAACAACAATACGGTCTTGCTGGTTTTCCATTGAATAGGGACCTTGCATCCTGACAGGTAGCGAGTTAAGAGCCGAGCCACGGTGTTGATGAGAACTGGCGGCAGGTTCTTCAGGTGTACCGGTCTAATCCTGTCTGGACCGGATGTTGTTCTGTTCATCACCGAGGATATAGCATATCGGATTTTGGGAAGGGAGGACCGATGCAACTACCTGTTCATCCTTTTCAATTTATATGACGGTAAGAGGACATGGCTAGCGGAGAGATCCGAGTAGTATTGGTGGATAATTTTTTCCATAGCCCTTCTCGAAGCTGTAAGTGTCCCGTCAGGGTATCGGAGTGCAATCATCTTGATCTTATGGTTGGCGAAGCCTCGCTGGGCTATGCGAATGCTCTTCTCATCTTCTGCAGCTTCTGCCATAACTGCTGCTCGTCTCTTTTTGAGGTCTTCTTTGATCACATCTCTGCAGCGTTTCGCGAGTTCGGACGTAAAGTTCCGGTTGCCTGTAACTTGTGCGATTCCTCGTTGACGTATCAGCTCGAGTGTCTGCGGAGACACGCGTCTCTTCGTGACCTTAGGACTCTCGGCTTTCATAGCGCTAACGTGAAGATATTTAACGAGTCGATCGTAATCTTCTTCGGTGTTGTCGACAACGGTATCTTTCTAAGAGCTGACTAATATTTTGAATACATCCCAGTTTATGGTAATTCTGGTACTTCGTTGTTCAAATTTAGCGGCTTTCTCTCCTCTCGGCGAAAAACAGAACGTTGCGCGAAGCAGGCGATAGTCTGATCCCATGTAGAACTTAGGAACAACAGCGACATCGGTCAGGCAAAACCTTCGATTTACTAAGATGTGGTCCATTTCATGAAATCTAATGTTTGCCGCATACTTCAAAAGTTTATCAAAGCAGAGAGCGCTATCCATCATGCTTCGTCCTAATGGCAGTGCTTTGCCGACTACTGTGTTTCTTTATAATTCCCAATCGACAACGATTCTTGATACGTACGGAAACGTCAATTGATCTATATTGCCAATGGACTGCTTCATAATGCCTTCAGTGCAGGAAAAGCACGGTACTCGCTCTCTGGCGCTATTCATTATCGATGGTTCCCTATACTGCCGATGAAGAAGCATTGAGCAAATCAGTCAAGGTGTAAATTTGCAAGAGACTGATGCTGATCACCTATCATATGTGAGAGATACTGGTTCACAGATTTTCTGGTTGGTTCGATCTTATTGGGAAAATCTGTAGACTTTCTTCAATGCAAACTGCAGTATCCATTGATTATCCAGCTAATGAGATGGCAAATTCTTGTTGAAGATTTCTGGTTGACATGAATACTTTCCTTCATCGCAACGGTGGAGCGGAAAACTACTGAAGACGAGAGACTGGAATCTTCATGGAGGAAATCGTCATACATGATGTACTTTTGTTTTAGATGCTACCTGCCATCCACAGAAGTAATGTTATTTATAGCAGAGGAAAAAATCATGAATCTGAAGAAAACTAGTAAATGTAATTGTGAGTGAAGTCATTACCTTTTTGTTGAAAAGCTATAAGGTGCAAACTGGAATTAAATTAGGCTAATGAGGTGACCTTCTGTGATAACCAGCTGTTCATTCACCTTAACTTTATGGCGCTACAGCAAGATCATCCAACTAGCAATATATTGACAGTGTAACCAGAGTGTTAACTGCATAATGCGTAGGTTCATTCAAAAAACTTTATGAAAACGTGACAATCATATCGAAAACAAAACCGATGTTTGTTTATTCTCGAGCACATTAACTAAGTTACTTTCACACTAACCCGATATAGTGGTTCCTTTGCATCGAAATTCAGGCTTTTTGGGTCCTTAAACAGGATCTGTTGACGCCCTATAATCGGCAAAAGGCAAACCGAACGGCAGGATCCATTGTGCACAAACAAGAATCCATCGTTTGCTAGAGTTTAGCCACTGAAAATTGATAATGATATTCTAAATCATAATGGGGCTAAAAGGAATTTTCACTTCAACATCTATAACTTTTTCTTTGAAGATCTATTACACTTCTACGGTGCTCATGAAATATAATTCTTAGATCTCATCTGCTAGAGAATGCAGTGAACAATTCCATAAGCCGCAATTATTTTTACACTAACCTTATCAGAAGTCATGAGAAAAGCAACCATTGAGGCTGATCATCTTTAACTACAGAAGATATCGTAGAAGAACTCAACGTCGACCATTCTAATATCGCTCGTCGCTGCGAGCAGATTACGAACGTAAATGTAGTTTCAGCGCTATGTGAAACCGCATTGCTTTCGCACCGATACTATATGAAAGTGTCAAAATCTTGCTTGGCTATGGATACACTACTCGCGGTTGAACCCTACAATACATCGCAGCCTAAAGACCAGTGAAGACGCTCCACTACCGATTAGACGGCAAAATTTTTAAGATTTCTACATCAATGTTGTTAAATATTATATTTGCCTTGCATTTCTTGCTCACATTTTCAATGGCCGATCCTTTGCAACACAGTGTGACGTATCGGTGATAGGTAATGAAAAGAATGCCAAGTACGCGCAGCATTTTCCGTAGTATAATATTGAGTGTAACACCATGTTCCAAGATAGTACGACTGATAACGCCAGTAGAAACTGTCGAAGATGTGGCTTGCACGAATTATGACACAAAAAATGTAGTTTATGCCACTGCTCAGATCAGCCACAGCCTAAAACCAGAAAATTAGCAACAAGAAACGATTCTATATGTGAATGCTGCATGTCACGAAAACAGGCGCATTTTGAACTAAATCTATATCAATGGCCGTTACACATGTCGGGATATGCCCTTTCCACGCAATCGTTCAAAAAGTGGTTAGCCAATAGATTCCTTCCAGTACTTCTTAACCTTTCATGAAATGTTCAATATGTAGTAGATGTGTTGTTTCGACTGTGGAACGCTTTATGTATCAATACCGCGGCCTACGAACTACTGTTTGAATTATACTGTCAACAAGAGGTTGGAGAGAATTGTAAGCACGTTGGCCCATTTTGTAAACTGGGATTTTGACAAGACTTAAGTTCCAGCATACCATCTCCTATCCGGTCTTTTCATTAAACGGCCTGACCACTAGTGCCTTGCATCCGATGTATTTTGTAATAATCTTGATATCGTGAGTCTGAAGTAAGTTTCGATACTACACTTCTCGTTATGCAGCGTTAAACGAATATCGTTCAAGTGCCCTGCAGGCTTACTGAGCGCAATAACAGCTATTTAAGGTTACTGTTGGCATTTCACCTGCCTGCATACCGAGACGTTTGACTGGGTTACTAGTTCGAAAAGTGAACAACAAATTGTTCAGAAATTGAACAGTGGAACTTCCAGTGAAGAACTGAATTATCAATATATACTTTCCAGACTATCTTAACATGGAAATAAAGCGACTGCGAGATAGATCTTTCCAGATGTTCCTTACCACGGATGCGAAAAGTGAGCGCTCTCAAAGGGTAGACACTGCTAATACTTTTTTTCAAAATATTCTTATCAGATTCTATAGGAGGTTTTTTTTATGAATGGATATCAGCTTCATTCCTTTAAATAGTTTTTTCTGGGTCTTTCTGAATTGTCCTGAAAGGCTCGTCATCACAATTATTAGTTATACTAGACACGTTATAGTCTTGCTTTCCATCAAACTTCTTTCTTCAGAGGCCACAAATTGCTCTTAATGATAAAGATGCCACAATAATTTATTTGCTAGCAATGTGAAGCTATGAAGCATTGTTTCGGTGTTTTTTTTTCAATAACTCGTGGTGCTCTGTCAGGGTCTGCTTCATAGGTGGCTACGAACAATGACTTCGTCAATGATGTTATCACTATGAATGAGTTGTAATTTACTCCTTCGTTGATGAAATAAGCAAGTATTTTGCCATTATCCCGTCTTAGCTTGGAGGAGAGGGATCGTACTTAGTACAGTGAGTGCTTGAATACCGAAGACTGTTGTTTACGCTATTCTCTCTGAACATTCCTATATCTTAGAGGAGTGCTTTTTCTTCGTTAAAATTTTGCCGTCAAGACGTGTTTAATCTGAGTCGAGATCCAGTGGGTCTGCTCATATTATTACCTTGGTATTCTGTAAACAACATTCTTACAGTACGATCTTCTTCATCTCCAGTATTCCGGTTCTGAATAATTCGACAAAAGGTCTGAGAGCGTTTTGCTGGGAACCACTTCTCCTTGCTAATCATAAAATGTAGTTAGCACATTTTTGTCTGTGTTTTTCTTCGAGAGTCAAACTGCCCACTTTAATTTTACTAATTTTAGCATTCATATGAAATTTTAATGCTGGTGATCTTGTTAAATTCCTTGTTTAATTTTGGTCCAGAATCTGTTTTATTCATATGTCTATTGTCAGTTGTGCTTGAGTTATGGATCGTGAAAATCATTGTTTCGCAGTAGTTAAGTTGCACAAAATGCTCGCACACGTTTCAACCATAATCGTCACAAACGCGTGTCAACGCCGAACCACTCTACATTCGCTATAATCGACGTCAATTATTCAGTGAGGCTCAGAAGAAGTACGCAGTAGCAAACACCATATGCCACTGTCATTTTCCGGCATTTGTGATGGTCAGAGCTGGCATTTGCTCCACTGGAAAACGGCATGGTTCTCATCAATAGAAACGTTGAAATCAACGCTGCCAGCTGTCATCAGCAAGTTTCACAAGGCGTACATGAACCTTGGAGTATCCAACACTCTGGCGCCAACGGGCTTACCCTTCAGCAGGACTGAGCTATTGCGCGCTGTCCGTTTTATACGATTGCCATCCGTCAAGAGTAGTTTCCAAGCTTTTGACACAGGGACAATCGGCCGTTAAATTCGCCCAATTTCAACACGTTGGATTACCCCGTGTGGTCCACACTGGAGGAGAAAGTCTTGAATACTCGCCACACTAGCGTAAACGCGCTTAAAATGGCATTGACACGCGCTTGGAAAGAAGCTATGGGGAAACATGTGGCACGCATCTTGTGCAACTCAATTACTGCGATTCGTTCATTTTCACGATCCATAATTCAAGCACAACTGAAATTAGCTAAATAAATAAAGCAAGTTTTAGATCAAAATTGAACAATGAATTAAATAAGATTATCAGCATTGATAAAAGGTACCATATCAGTGCTAAAATCAACAAAGTGAAAATTGGCAGAACTTATTTCGCACCCTGTATAACCGCAGAGAGAAAGCGAAACTGCCAAATTCAAGTCAGTTTTTTCGAGAATGGCTGCGATTTGGGTATAAGTTCAATCATCACTAAGAAGAGAGTTTTAAAGCTTCGCAGCTTCGACACCCTTCGCAGGTTCAAGTTACCCAGCAAAGACATGATTAACCTTAAGATGAGTAGCTGAAGGTAGATGAAGTTTCACTTTTTTATAAAACTGATCATTTTATCAGTCAGGAGTGCCGTTGTCCAAACCCATTTGTCGTACAATCTTATTTAAGTGCTTTCGCTGGACAGATATTTTACATCACACTTAAAGTAATCAGTCAAAAAGTGAAACTCAGAAAGATTATGTGCTTGCTTCTTTTCTGAAAATGCCTTTTTACAGCGCTGTAGCATTCAAAATAAAATTATGGTTCACATGGGCCGACGCTTCTATATCAGCACGCTTAATTTAACGAAAGCACGAAAAGCCTAGAACGTGTAAAATAAATCTTGTAGTATCAAAATTATATGTTTCACTCGGGGTTTTTTTTTCGGAGCGGAGAAAAATTATGAATCCAATAACAAAAATCGCACTCCACATGTGAATCTCGTTTGCATGGTCTGTCGATTACGCGTTCTCGATCCACAGTCATCACATGGCCTATCGATAAATAGTGCGCGGCGTATGTGAAAACTATTTAGAAAATAAGCACAGCGTTTGGATAGTCAAAACTTATGCTATCGAAAGGTCACGTGTATTTGAAGAGAGGAGCTCTATCCTGCCAGGAATACGCGTGCGTAACGCAAAAATTTCCTTTGTGCTAGAGCGCTATGAAAAAATTTTATCAAAAAGGTAAGAAATTTCGGCACTTTTCTATTATCTGAGCTCCATTTCGATTACTCAGAAAAAGCTTATTTTGCGCCTGTTTTTGATGATTGAGTAATCACTCGATAGCTTAACTAATAGAAATTTGAAAGGTGTATTCCATCTTCAAACACACATTGTTTTTGCTTTGAAGGAGCACAAATAATGTTTTAATCCTTATTCAAAGATTTCTCGCTGACTAAAGCTTTTTCTGCGGAATTTTGGTAATTAGTCGATAGATTAAACCTCAAGGATTCCAATGATTTAACTGGTTTTCAGAATGAACCACGCATTACACTGTAACAACCAAAAGAAGATCGGGTTTTGCAAAACTGGATCACCTCTATCATTAGCTCCTCACTTCGATACCTTGGATAAAACGTGTTTTTTTTGATTGTATTTCTTCAAGTAGCCATTCGATAGTCAGATCATAAAAACTTTAGTGGTGTATGAAATCTTCAAAAAGGTCTTTTTATTGCGCTAAAAAAGCAGAAATAAATCTTTGTTTCTCATTCAAAAATTTCTCGCTGACCAAGCTTTTCCTTCAGAGTTTTGATAAACGATCGATAGATCAAGTTTTAGAAATTCCGATGATCTATTTGATTTTAAATATGGACCTCGTATCATGCTATAACAGCCAAAAGAATATTTTGCTCTGCGAGACTGGAAAAAAGCGTCGAGTGCAAAACATAATGTTCTTTTGGTTCTTATGAAGCATAAAGAGGTCCATTCAGAAAAGCACAGGCATTATTGAAATTCCTGAGATTTTGTCTATCGATTGGTTTTTGAACTATAAGAGAGAGTTCCTGGTCAACGAGAAATTTTCGATTGAGGAACAAATTACTATTATGCTCTTTCAGCGCAATAGCCAGGTCTCTTTGAAAGTGAAGTATACCATTCAAAGTTCTTTGATTCAAACTATCGACTATCTACTCAAACATTGTAAACGATCAATGAGTGCGTTTTTTTCCAATGGATCGAAGTGAAGAGAGGAAAGCTGAAGTGATCCATTTTTTGCAAAATCCAATCTTCTTTTGGTTGTTACAGCGTAACACCAGGTTTTTGAAAAACCAAATAGATCGCTGGAATTCTTCAGATTTGATCTATCGACTGATTGCTATCTGAAGAAATAGCTTTGGTCAGCGAAGAATTTTTAAATGAGAAACAAAATTTTATTCTTGCTCTCTCAGCGCAATAGGAAGTTTTTTTTTTCAAAGATGAGATTTGTCGTTCAAATTCTCTTAATTTGTGCTATCGGACGATTGTTTGAACATTGAAAAACACCAAGAAATACGATTTATACAAGGGGTCGAAACGGCGATGTGATAACGTAAAGTACCGAAATTTTTGAATTTTGCGAGATTTAGGCTATCGAACGATTACTAGCAGTCTCAGAAAGGAGTTTTGTTCAGCGAAATATAAGCTTGATAATGATGAAAGCACGGACCGTGTGAACATAATCTTATTTTGAATGCTACAGCACTGCAAAAAAAAAACCCCTTCAAAAAAAAGCACGCTTAGCAGTCCCACAAGATTTAAGCCTGTGAATGATTACTACTACTCTTAGTAGAATTTCATGTCCAGTGGAAACTTCTTATTCTTCCTTTCGTGCCAGAAAACAGAAAAGTGCTCAGGTTTCATATTTGTAATGATGTCAAATGGAAGGCTTAGTGAGTCCGAAGATGAGCCGAACCGAGACCACATTCGTGATGAATGGAATCACTACATCACCACCGCTACGCTAGTCGCCCTTGCCGTAAAGTCACCAAACTACTCCACTAAATTGCTCTTTTTATGAGTGATTAATTGTTATTGCGATTGGTTTCTTACTTACCTGCGATATTATGAGTAAACTAATCGTCTTATGTTTCTTACATCTCCAGTCTCTTATTGCGATTATAATAATAGAAACATAGAGCGGTGCTGTTAGTGCAGTGAGTAGAAGAAAGGTCCAATGAAATAGTGTCATTTCCATTTTCAAACTAGTTTAAATCACTAAAATTTCTAAAGTAAGCGAAGTAGAAAATTTCAAGCTGCAATCACCAATTTTCTGACAACAAGTAATGAAATTAAGAAGAAGTGAAAAATAAAATCACTCACAGAATCAGTGTGACTGAGACTGGTTGCAATAGAAACGACTTTTCTTCCCATATAAATCGTCAACTCAAAGAAAAGTGCAGATTCTGTGCGTCTACTTGGCGTGAAAATGAGTTTAACTAGCAATTGTATATGGAGAAACTCAATCAAGCCCTTTTTGCGTTTGCTTCATATCGGCTTCAGAGACCTAGAAAAAAAGGGTGGTTGATGAAAATGGTGCTTTACCGATGGTCAGGAACTAGTTACGACCCCTGGCCACATATTACTGTAGTCGTTGAAATGAAATCATAGATTTGGTTCTAGAATTCTAGATTTCTGGACGCTTCATAGAGCTTTATCAAAAGCAAACACGTAGAAACAAAGACCTATCAAAGTTACTAGATAATGCACTTTACTGTGTTTATCGACAAAAAAAAAGAATCAATGGTACGCAAAAAATGACCAAGAAGAGAAATTGATACCAAAAATTGCAAATCCACTTCGAACAAATAATTTTTTAGATTTTCTATGAAGAGGCAGGTTGTTGCTATGTGTTTAATAGAAAACTGTAGCGAACTTTTTCTGATTCAGTAATGGCTGCTTAGTTCCTGAAGGTGTGATTAATATGAAAAATGCACTATTCTAAGGTAGATATTATAAGCACTTAGTCAGTCAATGCAGCAAGAACTCTATACTTACTAATGAAACATGAGAAAAAATAAAGATATCCATGAAATAAAAAGATGAGGCCTATTGCGCGAGATCACAAACATTAGAAACGTTACACTATCTACTAAAAAAAATATGCAACTATGCAGAGCATGAGTTGTGACAAGGACAACTCAATTCACAAGTGATCCATAATCATTATCAACTGTAATGAAGTAGCTGGACACTAAGCTTGCATGTTGGTGGGGATGCGTTGCGAGAATATTGCCGCAAGTGATCATGAAGTGCCTAATACGGATATAAACTGTTAGAGACCCGAAGCTGCTCGAAGTATTCTGGAATAAATCACATGTAAAGTATAAGAATAGAGCATTGAATTGCGCACGGCCAAGGAGACAGAAAGTAATGGAAAATTCCTATTGAGTAGTTGGTAAAGAGAATCTGTATATGCCAAGTATGCACACAGCCATCGTTGCATCATCTGAAAAATCGCACATATGGCGTGCCAATAAAGTAGATCAACACCAAATTTGCTCCTTTATCGCTATATTCCCTAGTTATGAGAGATGATTCTATTACTTTATCACTTCATTTCATCCGTACCACACCTTTTTTACTGTATGAGTTCCACAACTTCTAGCACTTTTATCATTCGTATTTGACTGAGGACATGTCCCTTTGCGGACGGCGCCATTTTTTGCTGGCGGGCGGCTCGGACGGTACGCCGGCGCCTGCTCCAAAGCTAATGTTGCAGTTTTCTAATAAAATTTATGCTTTCTTCGTCAATAACTAGAATTTCTGTGTCATTAAATGGTGAATTATCATAGGACAGACTTCAATAAAGTTAATTTACTAGAAGATACGTAATTGCTCTATTCATAACCCATACTTTCAAAGCGGATGACCAAATATTTATGAGAAGACCTTATTTAGATACTCTATGAATTATTTCCATGACATTTCATTTAAACTTATACACAGCTGAGTCGAATTTATCTTCTATTTCATTCAGCTCTCATATATTTATTGCATAAAGTGCATAAAATTCATCATGCTCTCTGAAAATTGGAAAACAATGAATAGATCGTCACAAATAGTACCGCTTATTGCATGAAATCCCACTTCTTAGATAATTATTAATAATCTTTTGATTGTTAGTGCAGTCCAGCTTCCCATCTCTTAGATCAATGCGAAATCTCGTTGGAATTCCATATTCACAGCTATGGTATGCGAAGAATAGACGGAGGAATAGCGATTCTTTCCCGTTATCTCCACCCTATTTAAGCTCTTTGGTAAAAACGTATCTTTTGCTCTTGTAAAACGTTGGGTAGTCATTCGACAGCTAAAATCAAGTGTTTTTGAACGATGTATTCCATTACTTAAATGGCCTATTTTCGTCGCTGCAACAAATTTTGTATCACATTCAACCATTTCTCGCTGGATAAAGGTTTTTAAACACTTCATTTTCATTACATAGGGCAAAATTCAGCAATTTCAACGGTGTACCCTGCTCTTGAAAAAAACATTCCTGAATGCTATAACAGTCAACAGAAGATTGGATTTCGGAAATTTGGATCATTTTTGATGTCCGCATTCTATTCAACATCTTGGGAAAACGTGTTTTCTAATTTTTTCAAGGTTATGATAGGTAGGTAGTAAATAACTAAAATCATGAGGACTATGATGATATATTTCGTGTTCAAAACGGCTTTCTTAATGCGCTCTAACAGTAAAAAATAAAATATCTTTCACAATCAAGCATTTCCCATTGAGGAAATTATTTCCGTTGGACTATTAAAAATTCTTCAATAGTTTGAATCTCGACAATTTCTTTAGTAACGTTGTTTTTGAGAATAATTCCTTATTGCACTGTAACAGTAGAGAAAAAATACGTTTTGCATTTACTTGATATGTTGCTAAAGGCACGGTGATTTGGGGCCAAAATCGCAAAATCATACCTTTTGGAGTTCGAAGTCCACCCTCTTTCTAACTGTCACAGCTCCCTAACGGGTCCTCTCTGGATACAAACTACGTCTTTAAAGTCACTGAGAATTGCACTATCAAATGGTAATTAATCGTTTTTAGAAAAAAACTTTAAGCGGCGAGAAATCTTCAGATGTGAAACAAAATTTCATTCCGACTGCTACAGCGCAAAAATATAAGCCATCAGAAACAAAATACACCTCTCAAAATCATTTGATTCCGGCTACCGAATAAATACTAATAATCTAATTCAATAGGTCTTTTCAAGTAAAAACCAAGAGTTCATGAGCGCAGTCTCTAAAATGAGACCGTAGATGACAGAAATTGTTTTCAAAAAAGAGGATTTTTAAGACAATTGGGCGCTATTCTTAGAGAAATACGTTCACAGAAGTTTTATCGGAGATAGTTAGAGTGGGCTTTTTTTCGCAATTAAAAAGTTTATAAAAATTGAAATAGAACCATTTAATCCCAAAAAGTCAGCAATGGATTAGAAAAGTTGGATTGCGATTGCAATCTGTTATTAATTAAATTCCAGGACTGCATTATTGACTGCTTTGTTATATGCTTCGCTGATGTTCAATAAAAAATATCAATAACACCTCGGAGTTGCTAAACAGAAGAAGATAGTTTTATTAATTATTAGAACATATTGCGGAATTATTTCTAAACAACAAGCTAATTATCAGAATCAGAGCTTTTCAAACTATCGAATGACTACAAAAACACTAAGAAAATAGGAGAAATTGTTCAATAACAGTTGGAAATATACTTCTTTAATCGCGCGAATGTGGTTTGACGAATGTGACGACGATGGATGAAAGTTAAATTAGACACAAACACAACTATTAGAAAACTTCCAGAAAGACTGTGCTTTATCATCGTTTTTATCATTTTGCGAACCTTTGAAAGAAATTTAGAAGAGCGTGAAGCTTGACAACTGGATGTCGAACGCACTCAATGGTCACTCGCCACTACCAAAGGTGGCCACATTTCGCATTGAAAATAGTGTAAAAATAGAAATAGCTGTACTAAGCAACTATGCCTTTTCCAACAAACTATTTTCACCTGGCTTATATTAACTATACCTTCTTCGAATATCCCGACAATTTTCTTTAAGATGCTTTGAAAACCAAGCCAAGATCGAAAGTGTCTTCAACGGTTTTGCCTTCTCTGGAGCGTCAAAGTTTAAGACTAATGAAATATTAGACGTATTTCCAGTTGATAAAAATGTGAGAATCGCAATGACTTCCATTTTAATCGATGAACTCTTTTCTAACCCAAGCTACTTCAAACGTTTTGAAGACGAACGGAGTGAAGAATATCAGATCAAATGCCAGAGGTATATAAGAACACATCTACAAAGCGAAGTTTGACACAATGCTAACGACATGACGATAAGAGAAAGGATCTATGAAATGTATAAGAACTAACATTTTAGGAAAAAAAGATGTTGTTGAGAGTAAGAGGAGTACTAGTAGCAACGAAGTATTACCTGTAGACGAGTAATAAAGTAATATGGATAAATTATGTTATTACAGAGCGTTAGCTACGACGGAGGTTGTGGGGCGGAAACGGGACAAAATGTTGTGATGTATACACAACTCAACTGTCATAATGATAGAGCTTTCCTGTCGTACCTTCTGAGTTTCAAAACTCGTATACCTCTATTTGAAGCTCTCTTCAAATGGGAATGTTAGTGATTAATGTGGTAATGACTTGTAAGCACCTTAGGATATATATCCAACGGTGAATCGACTCGAAGGGCATTCATCTACTGCCGTGAATAGATGACGAGAATTTTCAACAGCAGTCACGCCTACACTTGAATAGTTCGGAGGACTTTGTGCATAATGGGTGCGAGGAACGATATAAATGAAAAATTACTGAAACCCGCACCATACGTGATGTAGGAGCAAGGTGAGTTTAAATAAAGTACGAATATTTGAAGTGAAGTCATTGAAAGAAGAGAAAAAAGAACAGAAAAGAATGAGAGTATCAAGGACGGAGTGAAGAAAAACTAAGAACATGCGGCAGCGTGTCCACATTTTCGACTCTAGATTATTTGTTACCATAACGCATATGTCGAATACCTGGTCACTACGCAAGTAGGATAAATGATCACTATGTGAAATCGAGCGATAAGTTGAAAAGTTATCGCTAGCATTGTCGTGTAATTTGTGAGGAAGACGGAAGAGATTGATGACAATCAAGTCTGTTGATTACGTGACGCCTATGAACGAGAGCCGGAGGATAAGAAACGGTGTCGACCTTGAGATGTCGAACACAAGCAGGAAACCAGTGATCCGATGCTCAGGGCGCATGACGATCATCCATCATATTCAGTCAAATCTTGGGAAGAGAGAAATTCGGGGAACTAATAGTAGGTTTGAATGATCGAATAGAAAATTTGCAAGCAATTCCTGAACGGACGATGAGTGGGTACATGGGAAAGGCAACACCATCCTGGCTTTTCACTCATGCACTGATACAAATACTCATCATCAAATTGCCACAGATGCTCACCATTTTTCCAGTAGATGACATCTCCACTGTTGAAACTCAATCTTTTTTGATATTCGCGTGTTCGCGCAGTTCAGACTTCTACGAAGATTGAGGAGATCACCAGCACTAATCTGATGCTTAATTCACAAAATCTGATTTCTTAAGAGAGATTTATTGTCATCAGAAAAGTGGAATATAACTAAAAGATTTGTTTAAAAGCATTTTTAGCAAGAAGAACGCCCATTTGTCAATAAATTTTTATGTACCGACGCGGAAGCTACAAGACCATGATATAGAACATATTTCCGCGAACATTTTCTCTTAACATATGCATGATTTATAGTCTTTGATAAGCTGAACAACGCAGACTTTCAAATGAGTTTGACTTCTATAAAAGCTTCCGTAGTGCGTTGTCATAGAGAAAAGAACATAACGCTTTGCTTTCGGAGTACTTAGCTCGTTATTTGAGCTTCACTGTGGATTTGCTAGTATCTATATGATGAAAAATATTAAGTTTATTTTGCGCTAAGATAGATTATCATGAAAAAACTCCCTGAAACATATTTTTAGTTGAAAGACGCCCGGTTGTCCTGAGAATCCCCACTTTTGAACACAAACTCTGCATTCTTGGAGAGACAACGCTTTTCCGATATCGTACATTTTTCCGCTTTACACTCTAACAATACGTCATTGGAGAAAGTGCACAATCTCATCCTATATTTTTGTAGTAGATCTTTTACGAGAATACAAACTTACGCCTACTTTCTATTACAAATTCTACTTTTAGTAGCCACATAACAGTCCACAAACTTGGTTCGCTTCAAACACAATTACCATCACTTGCCACAGTAACTAAACAATACGCACCATATTACGCACGATACATCATACTTTTGCTTTGAGTGTCTTCTTCAGACCGCGCTCAAGTTTCAGTATGCCTGATAGTTATTCTTGAGAGATGCATGTGGTCTGTCATGGGCACTTATTCAGTGCAACACACCTTTTTCGACCTTGCAGCCCCGTCAGTTGCACGGTGCTTTTCGTCTGAGCCAATAGCTTTCGGGGAAGAACCCACTTACATAGGGGAGTCGTCGACGGACGTTGTGCACGCACCGATAAGTGATCAAATCACTAACGAGACAGTGTTATACACTTTTCTGTTACTCTTGGCTGCTGCCGTCAGATATATCATACATTTCCTTTCGAGTATTTTCTTCAAATCACGCTCAATTTAATATGCCTAACAGTTATTTATATGTCACGCATGTAGACTGTTAAGGGCACTTGTCCAAGGTAAAACACGTGTTTCACCCTTGCATCCTCCTGTGAAACGTTCGTCGACAACTCCTCAATGTAAGGGAGTCTTCTCCGAGAGCAACTGACTCAAAAGAAAGACACCGGTGAACTGACGAGGCTGCAAGGTCCAAACATGTGTATTGAACTGTGCAAGTGCTCATAGCAGACCACATGCTTGGCTCAAAAATAACTAACAGGCATATTGAAAATTGAGCGTGGTCTAAAGAAGACACTCAAAGCAAAATTATGATGCATTGTGCATGATATGGTGCGCATTGTTTAGTCACTGCCACAAGTTGATGGTAATTGTGTTTAAAGCGAACCAAGTTTGTGGACTGTTATGTGGCTACTAAACGGAATTTTTGATAAAAAGTAAGCCCAAGTATGTATTCTCGTAAAAGATCTACTACAAAAATGAAGAATGAGATTGTGCACTTTCTGCAATGACGTATTGTTAGTTGTTGTATTGTATTGTTAAGATGTATTGTTATATTGTATTGTAAAGATGTAAAGTGGAAAAATGTACGATATCGGAAAAGCGCTGTTTCTCCAAGAATGCAGAGTTTGTTCAAAAGTGGGGATTTTCACGACAACCGGGCGTCCTTCAACTAAATATGTTTGAGAAAGTTTTTTTAGGATGTTTTCCCTTTCCTCAGCACAGAGTAAACTTAACATTTTTTGTTATGTAGATGCTAACAAATCCGCAGCGAAGCTCAAATAACGAGCTAAGTTTTCCAAAAGCAACTGTAAGATAATAATTAGGAAATAAAAAACTTACTATAATATACAATACACTTTCACTACCTAGATCATCATTAACGAACACATCTTGTAGTAAATGTGGGATCACTATATTCCATGCACTTAAGAGATCAACTAATCTTATACATCGCATTGATGTTAGCATATTTTGCAAGAGCAGAATATGTACACTTAAGCTGTGATTAAATTGCCGAAACAAGAAGCAAAACGAAATCAGTACTAACCAGGTCTCTCAAACGATTGTGACTAATCACACTCAGTTGTCCACAACGCAAAAGTATTACCCTCTCTTCACCAACGTGAACAATGAAGATTTCGTAGAAATCGGCAAGTTTTATGTATGTAAAGAATCTTTTATCAATGTCCCACAAAAGGGCAAAGCTCTAGATGTCTTTCAGGAAATGTTACAAGTGGAGAAAACGAAAGACAAACTACGCAGAAGAGAACTAGCTCACACTGGTATCAAAGTAGTAGGATATACATCGCAGTAAGGTGACAGACCAGTGGATCTTAATGTCCTAAATGTAATCTTAATGGATCTTAATCTTACCAATGGTCCTCTAAAACTGTTCGTAGTAGTGAACTTGAAGTTATTTTGATAGGTGAGGACTAGGAGAACTACAAGAGGTCATCTGAGAGAGATTTTACTCTGAGATTTTTGAAAAAGATCTGAAAATATGGGTTCACGGTAACTATGCTTTATTTCGTTTTATACGGCATTACGACACAGGTAATGTGATACATTTCAGCTCTATGAAGCTTGCTTGTCTTTCTGTGTTTCTCAAGCAGCATTGTCCACACGTGTAACCTACATTTCTTTGCTTTCCGGATCATCTATAGTGACCAAGTTTTCGAGTTTGCGATTTTGTGCGCAACCAGCTATAATGAGTATAATAAATAGAGAAAATGCTTTTATGAAGAAGCTTCCGTCAAAATCTTGATTTTCTCTCGACCAATATAAGCATTAACGTACCGAATTTCTCTTACCGATACCAAACTATCGGCATACGAAACAGTTGAACGTTAAAAAAATATGTCTAAAATGGCTGGACGATTAGCTATAGAATAATGGATCGCAAGGTATGACAAAGTTACATGTCAGTTTTTCTGAGAAAACCGTTCATTTTCTTGCCTGTTCCATCTTATTAACTTTTTTGTGCTTAGCTAAAAGTTCTTTATAGATGTTATTAAAAAGATAGTTTGAGCATAAAGACTTAATGGGGTTTTGTAACAGCTTTCTGATAGTCCAGTTTGTAAAGAATATTTTATTACGTTCTTTGGAAAATCTAATGCATGATTTTAGATTCAATCTTCAGAGTAGCACATCTTAGCTCAGAATGAATGTTGCTACCTAAAATGGATCCTTTTTTTCTTTCCTTGACTGGTCGAGCGCAGTTGCTGAAGTTTGTTGTTTTTCATTGATTTGCAAGAGACATATTAATGTCGGAATCGTTTCATCCGAATTCAGAAAGCTTCACTGGAGCAAACTAGGGAGAAACAAAGTTACAGTCAAAGTGATCATTCTAATGCGCACTTTCGGCTTCGGAGAGAGGTTCAAAGGTTGATGGTCTTGTAATCACTCAGCCGATCCTCAGGCTGTCTTAAAGGATCCAATTCCCGTTGTGCGTTACAATACTCTCGAGAAACAATCCGTCCTGTTTGCACAGAAGAAGTGCCGACGATACCTTAGAACGACTACTCCTTTCATTACAATTTAGATCAAGCGCATCCACTTGTCGCGCTGTTTTGTCTTTGAAACTTTTGGATGTTCCAGAACACCTCAGCTACGTAGAGTAAAAGGAATCATTCATTACCTGTTCTATTCTATATCATAACGTTTTTCCAGTTTTATAAATGGTATTCTGTAAGCTGAGGTAAGGATGATGCTTGATTGGAAGTTTGCTTGAGGCTTGTGATCCTGCAATCTTATAGCTCCAAATGGACGAGCCAATACATTCTTCAAATAGAGACTTAATTTGAACGTGTGTTGTTAAACTGCTATACATAATACTGGAGTAAGCTCTACTACCTAGTGGAAGAGCCCTCACTACACAAACGTTACCTTTAGTGGATCAACGTTGGGGGCATTCGTAGAGGATTTTGATAAGCTTTTTCGATTCGCTGGATACATAACGTTCAATCCGGATCCGTTCGACTGAAATTGATAAACCACCGACAAGCCAACTAATGTTTTGTGTGATCATTTTCACGCGCGACTTTGGCTTTGGGAGAAGCTCCAAAGCTCGATGTCTTCGCCCATTGGGAAAGAGCCTCGCAAGTCGCCTCTGTAGATCTGCTTCACGTCGCGCATCACAATGCCACTGAGAAGCGATTCGATTTTACACAAAAGAAACGTCGGTGATACCTCAAAACAGCTGCCTCTTTTTCATTAATCCGTACGCATTGATTTATGTTGCTTTTTAAACTTCCAAGCTTTGAAGATGCTGTGAAACAGCGCTCAAAACCAATGCTAGATTGGGAACAGATAGCGAAAATTATTAGCGGATCACCGATGGGAGTGGGAGTCATTTAGCGGCGTTACCCACGCAGATAGCGATTGATTCGAAACGATTTAAAAAGGGAAGTCAGTGCCTCTTTGGCAGAAATCTGGATTTCGTAATGCGTCTAGTTAACACCTTACCTGTGCAACGGCTCTACTCCATAACAAGTCATGCAGGACAAGGATGTTTTCAATAAAATCCTTTCCTCATATAACTGGCAGGTAAAGAAAGACCCGACCAAGGACCACAAGCTGCTTGTCGAGAAAATTGAAACTCATGCCGTATCAACATCGGTTCCTCAAGCACGGAATTGAGATTGCATCTCCATTGCTATAAGGCTCGAAAGTGAGCTCTGTCGTATTTTTTTCGTTGGTACTTGTCTGTACAAATGAAGATTCGGCCTCAGTCGCTGGAAAGAATTTTTCATTAGAGTTACAGTAATCACTCGGAAACTTAAAACCTGGCTAGTGTACTACGTGCTCCTTTTTTGTAAAGAATCTTTTATAACGCTATAAAATCCAAGATAAAGTCATGTTTTACATCCGCCGCGCAGTCCCACGATTGCTGCGCTGGAAGCACGAAAAGCACATGAACGTATAAAGAAATCTTTTAGTATCAGAGTAATACATTCAATCTCTAGTATCTCTCAGAACAAGGAAAAAATTTCTAATTGAATAACATAAATCGCGCCTCACATGTGAGCCGCTTCAGCGCCATCGATCGACCGATCGCAGATCGTCGTATCGAATCTACGGCTGATAAACACCCCGATCTTATTTTCTCTGCTACAATACAGTGAAACGGTCTTTTCAGAAAATAAACAAAGCGTTCGAATGGTCGGAATTTACGTTATAGAACCATCATTCTAAACTTGCAAACTGAATAAGGAGTTCTGTCTTGCGAGAAATATGCGTGTGTGAAACATTAATGTTTTCTTCCTGTTATAGCGCTATAAAAGGCTTTTTCAAATAACAACCATGTAGTTCACTAGCCAGAGAGTCGAGCTTTCGAATAATTGCTAAAAGTGCAGTGGAAAATCTCGGTCCAGCGAGGAAGTCGAATCTTCTTTTGTCGCCGTGTAACAGGCAAGTATTTTACTTTGAATAAAATTCTCTTTGTTAAACCGATTCTATTGGTAGTATGATGTTTCAAATATACCCATTGATGTAGATTGATGTGCAAAACTTTCGCGTCAGCCGGGACTAGAACCCGCACCACACTCTTTCCGCGAGAGCGTGCTTTGTCCGCGCGATAGATCACGCGCTCCTGGAAAGAGTGTGGGGCGGCTTCCAGTCCAGCTTGATGCGAAAATTGTGCACATTACCTCATATCAATGGGTATAATTTACTTCATTTTAATTTATTTATAAAAAATTTATTTCTTGCCTTTTATTATGTTTGATGCCATTAAAAAGCTCCTTATCTTGAGATTATAAAGATGTGAACTTTTTACTTTTTGAAACTATGTGAAATTTTGTTCTACTCCAGAATGAACACTTCAAAACTTAAGCCATGAACATCTCTTGAATACGTTCCACCTGGGTCGTTCTGCCAGGGAAGCGACACAAAACTGTAGCGTACTTGACCACAAAGCGTTGATCTACGAACTACACAAAAATTGTTCAGAAGGTTTTGTAAAGGCGGCAGCAACACGACAAAGTCGGTTGCGATTGCTTTATCTTCTTGCTAATGGTGTGGGTCATTGTGAACCTAAACTGGGTGCACCATTCGAACTACTACGAAGCTTGGTGGGTGCCCCAATACTAATTCGCATTGATATAGTTTTAAAAAGAAACATTATTCTCAGTGAAAGTTGGAATAATGCTGATGAGACCTTATGAATGAGTCTAGCGAAATCAACGCCAACGCTCCCCACAACCTTGCATTTTTCAAGACGAGAACCATATTCTTGAAAAAAGTGAATATATTTTTAGCTGTTATTGAACATTTTTTGTATTTGGTTAATGTTTTCACTATCAATATTTAGCCTGGAAAATTTTAAATTTGACACTAAGCTTGATGTATGAAAAGAATACCATAGTACGTTCTATTGATAAAAAAAGTCAATGTTTTGCAATTGTACTTCACTTTCTGAGCTTCGCAGCGATTTTTTGGTATTATATGATGAAATTTCGATTCTTAGGAGACTTTACTGCTAAACAAATTAGAACATCATTGAAAGAACTTCTGTAAAAGTATATGTAATAATAATAACGTCCATTCGTATTGAAAATCTTTACTTTCATTCACAAATTCTGTCGCATGCACGCACCTTCTAAGAAATGAGCCCTGGAAATCTCGGTTATTTTCTAGAAAAGAGCTACTCTACTAGATTATTAGTAGTGATTCGATAACTCGAACAATGGAGATTGTAGTACCACTCTTGGTTTTAGAAAAGACATCTTCTGCTTGTGCTATTAGCGAAGAATATATAGCATTTTCCATGACCGACTATCAATTAACCTCGTCAATGATTGAATATCACCTTGATTTTCTTATTCAGCAAGTGCGAGGTTGTTAATTTGAAGATTTAAATTCAAATTAACAACCTCGTACTTGCTGAATAAAAAAATCAAGGAGATGACATTTTGTCTATGCACTAATCAACCTGCAATTCCAACTTTACAGCGGATTTATCAATATTTTCCTTAATAGAATTTTGATTCTAAAGAAACTTCACCACTACGAAAGGGCTGGTAGATTGATATCAGAGGCACTATCATAAACGTAGTTTGAGTGAAAAAAATGCTCAGTTGTCTTCAACCTTTTCCGATATGGAAAGCTGCATCTTTGAGGAAACCATTCGCAACTATTTTGATAAAATACATGTTTCCAAGCCTTGTTTTACATAATGCTGATACTTTAACATCTTATCAAAACACTTATTCAATAATTAATAACTTGTACAATCGAGTGTACAACTTTCCGTGTTCGGTGATAATTTTACTGGACATAGAATGTGAAAAGTTCGTCGTCGCCAAATCTTAGTGTGGGGACTGGAGTACCCACGCAGGATCGGCAAAAGACGAGAAAGGGTAACTACCCGACTGACGAGATCGCAAGATCAAAAGACGTGTATTGGGCTCTATAAGTTAGCCCTCTTCAATAGGTCACTGACATGCGTGGCTTGAAAAACAATTAACAGGCATATCAATAACTTGTATCAACAATATCAATAAAAACAACCAAATTCTGAGAATCAGCACCAGTCGAAATTTTTCATATCGTTCATCCCAATAATTTGTTTCTTTTTACATTGGCACATACATTAACCATTTTGTACAGTCTGACAAATTCAACTGCCTTCGTATCCTAAGGCAACCTTATTTGCAAACCATTACAATCTGCAATATGCAATATGAAATTCATACCTTAAAATATGCAATCGCCACGTAGATTATCTGACTCCTTTCGAAGTACGTTTTTGATCATAAGTGCATAAAAGCATTCTGTGCAAACATACTCCCTACTTTGGCTACACCTCGAAAAATTTTCTAACATAGCTTTCTTTTTGACTGTTTATTGCGACCTCGCTCAAGACAATTTGATCTGATAACGGACACCGCGCAACTGAAGTGGCTCTAATGCCGAAATACGTGTCTTGCACTGCATCAGTGCCTTAACAGACTCTATGGAAGGTTCAAAATACGTCGACAGATTTTATTATTTGAGCGGTGTCTCAAAAAACAGTCGAAGAAGAAGGATGACAATATACGTTTTACCAACCACGAGCAAGCGACTGTACAACACCGCCCATTGGCTGATTTTATCACCTAGCGGCAAGTGTAAATAGTTCGGCTTCGTTTCCTCTTTATAACGAATATCTCCCCGCGGAACTGACTGGACCGAAAAGCGCGTGCAACTGATGAAGCTTCAATGGCGAAACACGTACATTGCACTGTATGAATGCCATTAGACCTCATGTGAGGCTCAAAATATGTTAGTAGATTTTCTACAGTATTTTTCGGCTCAAATACGTTGCCGAACCTTCGCATACTTTCGCTAGTATTCAACACAATGCCTACGTTGTCGTGTTGAAATGATGGCGCTTCGAGAACGCGGCTAGATGTCCGCTGAAGAGGTGTATCGAAATCTAGATGTTGCCACATACCTCCATCTCAAATTGTCTGAGTTTGAAATTCCCTGAAGTTAGTTGCAGTAGATTCACCAAGCGTTAGCCATACATATGTTCATCACTTCTGCACTTGAAACCGTTCCGACTTCTTTCTTATCCACCCACTCAAGTACCATTGCGCCGCTCTGGTCCAGCATCACTCTCCATTCATTCCTGCGCAGAGGCTCTTGCACGAGTTCTTTTGCAAACCTTTGCCCTATTCTTGCAGGTACGGGCGAAGTGTCCCTCTGCAATACCGTTTTGGCTACACTAACACTCGTATACCAGTTGTCTGTGAAAAAATGATTGCTTTCAGCCAACAGGTTACCCATTAGAATGATCATAACACCGTCTGCAAGATGCCTGCCTCTTCGGACTTTGAGCAGCTTTACTCCATGTCTTTTCCGTTCACAAGAGAGTAATAGGGTGCAGCTTGGTTTATTCTCTAGATCACACCATCAACTTCAGTGTATAAGCTATTTCTGGCATATATAGATCCTTATAACTTCTGGGTGACGAGTGTTAGCTAGCAGAGGGCGCATCATGTAAAAGGTGTCCTATGCATTGCACCATTTTTTACCTGCTAAATACAAGTGATTTACGACCTCTGAATCCAATCTCTCGACATGATACCCAATTCCAAATTGGTGTTATGAAAAGATGGATGGCTGCTCCAGTAATCTTTCACTTAGGGCTATGGCATTGCACTCACCTGAAGTTACTAACAAATGACTTTTTTCATCTCCAATCGTATTTCTCCACTTATCGGTTCTCTGCTGGCCATAAATTTTCGCCTACCTCACAATAAACTTCACAGTTCGACTGGCTTGTCGCAGTAGCGCAAGACGTAGCTTTGAAAAACCCTGCGCCTAGCATGCTGAAGGAAGGAGGGAGAGATGTTGAGCAACATCACATTCACAGAACAGCATCCACTGCACGGTACTAGCCGAACCTAATTGCAGTTGACTGTCTACGGCACCATCCCCACAAACCGCGCATTGATATACGTGAGACAGAAAAGAAATTACTCATAATGATGCTAATCGAGGGTGCGGACAGGTGGCTAACCAAGAAGACTCCGCTATACTGATGGATGGATGCAACTAGTCAAAGCTGTTCTTATTGAAGTTATCTGAGAAACTAAAAGTGGACGAGGCGCAGAAAACCAGAAAACTGACATTGGACTCAAAAGAACTATGTGGAGCTTGCAAAATCGGGGCTCTATGTCCAATGTCAAAGTAGCCACGATCAAATGTGCTTATAGCACAGAATAAACGGATATTACAACTTAGTACCTATAGAACGATAGAACAAAACATATTTTATCATAAGTTTCAACATCTGAAATACGAATGACATCAAAGAAAAGGAAAAAGACCAAAAAAGACATTTATTGTAAGTAAAAAATAACAAAAAAGACGACAGAACTTATTCTGCAAACGAATACATATTAGAATTAGAAGAGAAAAGGTTACTGAGAGTTGATTTTACTGCAACTCACTAACGAGGCTGATAATGAATCTCAGCTGTAGGAAATTTCAGCAAGAGAATTCACATCGGTATTGATAGAAAAGGTTATTGGAAGCATCTCAAACGATAGTCTGAAGAAATGCGTCTACATTTTCGCAACTATTATGTTTCATCGGCGCCCTTCGCTTGCACGGAGAAGGCAAAATTCTATTCATGTGAGGAACTTTTAGGCAACAGCGGTATCGGCTAGGGAGGACTTTCGATTTTCTATGTAACCAACTTAATATGTCCTCACCTAATAAGAAATTCCACGTTTTAAAATAGATTCGGAATTGTGAGTTAGCGGTAATTGTCTTGGCCATAATAAAATCGAAAAGCCTCGCACTCTGCTCGTTGTCTTCTAATTCGCGAGTTCTCATGTCACGTTCTTCAAAAGTTCACCTAGGGTCTAATCTTTGCTACAAATTTTATGATGATGTGGAAGAATGTCTGCAGGATTCTCTTCTACGTCAATACGCCTTGAGCTCGAATTGATCATAGCTTGATGTTGCGCATAAATGATGATGACTCTCAAAGCCTTGATCCGCATCGTTCCAATCGTACTCATCCAGTTGGCAATGTTAGTTGTTTGAGCAGATCGATATTCATGAACAAACCTGTGCTGATTTCTCTGCAATGTTCCGAGAAACAATTCTTCTCTTCACGCCTCGATCAGACCGATGATGCCATGCCTTAACATTCCATTGTGCATTATAGGGACCTATAGGTGACTCGTATGCATGTGAACATGAATTATACATTAAATTGCTACCTTAGTTCTTCAAAATTCGAGCATCTAAAATTCCTGAGATTAGGAGTCCCTTTGCACCTTACTGCAACGTGCTGAGTCTGAACGTGGCGGCCGAATACTCACAGATGAGATGTCATTTACCTCGCAGAAGCAATGAGAACTTTACCTATTTGAAGCGACTCCTGTATGCTTTATTGTTCTTCGGAGTTCTTTGACTGCAGATTTTTTGCCATAACGTGTAAAAAGGTATTTGCCAAACAGAAGCTACAGAAACAAGGAGCCAATTCCTGAATTCACCTCTAGCCCAATATAGCAAACCTCTTAACGAAGCTTTCCTATCCTTTCCGGAATTACATGATAATTCAGGTAACGCAGATCGTCCATGACCTTAGAGAGCAAATGGTATCGCAGAGGTTCGAGGACCTTAGACAGAAAATGGTCCAAGGGCGGCACCCAGCTGCCACCAACCTCAACAGGCAGTTCGATCGCCGGACATCATCCGAATGGTCGTTTGACTTCATCCAGACCACCTCACCTCAAATCGAAATCGATCCATTATTGCTCTCTTCACACAGTCTCGTTATCGTGTATCTAATTGCCATCACAAGGTTGTGTTCATAGAATTGTTGAATGAACTCAATAGAATTGTGAGCGGAGCATAGCGCTTTCGTGGTGGTGCGAACTTACTTAGGCTATGCTCGGCCCCCCACCGCGGTTAAGGGAATCTGCCCATATTTAATCACTAATCACCTCACTGTTTTCACACTATATATTCACCCACTGGATCCCACCATTGGCTTGTTATCCCGGGGTGAGCATAACAAAGCAAACGGGCTCCGCCGCCTGGTCATGCTCCGTCACTTACAATAACATCATCACTTACAATAACGCCGTCAGCTACAATAACACCACTCACCCCAACACTGTCGATCGTCAGATGACGATACTTCTCATCAATCGGTCAATCACGTTGACATAGGCACATGTTTACATAACGATATGTCGCAATCATGTATATATTATCATCTCATTATTATAGTAACGTATGTATAATATAGCTTGTTTGGTTCTACCATATTATTTGGTACCACGCCATTGTTTGGCTCCATCCTTTTCTTTGGTATGACCCACATAAAGGATTTGAACTTTGCGCTCTTGTCCGTTGCGAGAAACAAGTTGGCAGCAGATCAAAACAACTAGACAACTGAAGCTTCACCACATTTGGTGCATCGGCCAGCAACCTTCGCTACACATTTGGTGCATTGGCCGACATAATCGAGCTCGGATCTCACTGAACCGTGCACCACATTTGGTGCATTGACCAACTTTGTTCAAATACGAGTCGCCGACGATACTTGCAGTCAAAGGATTCAGGTACTAAGTTACCTGTTCCAAATTTTCATTTCAAATATTCGCTTCAAACATACAAGAGTGGAGAACTCGCAAGAAATTCCCCACGTTCTGGTACTTAGAGCGGGGACCAGCAAGAAAGCCCCCCCACCCCCTCCCTATACGGCGCATCAGCCGACGACATTCGCATACTAGTCACCAGAGAATCTTGCAACCAAAGGACGCAGCCTCACCAGCCGAATGAAGTACTTGCATTGACTCATTATTGCGACAACCAACTCCATGAGTAACTGAACAAGACAACTTCATCAAGTCATAACCAAACAACCTCAAATTGGAAAACCACGCGCTACGTTGAATTCCGTCATTACATCAAAGTCACTTTCCATATCACCATATGGAAAGGGCTGAAGCAAAAATAAAGCAGGAAATATAAAACGTCAACATCATGACGGACCAGTGCATCGTAGTGGCAGCCGAAGTACTGGAAATGCTCAGCGTAGCGCTGAAAATAAACTTGTAACACACGACCTTGCGTTCTGGTCTACATGATCTTACTTTTGCTCAATCAACGGTATCCCTAGCGCCCATTACAACCTCAAGACTTGACAAGCAATCTCAGCTTGGGACTTCAAATCTACGCCCCCGGACCAGTCGTGGCATCTATAGGACTAGGTTTAGGAGGGGACTATTCGAGAAGACGATTAAACTACAACTACCGTCCGAAAAGACGAGTGTAAACTACAACTTCCGTTCGAGAAGACGAATAAACTACAACTTCCGTCCAAGAAGACGAATAAACTACAACTTTCGTTCTAAATGACGAGAAAACTACAACCACCGTTGACAAGACAATAAACTACAACTTCGCCCGAAAGGACGAATAAACGACAATTTCCATCCGAGAAGACGTACGAATTACAGAGACTATCTCAATTTTTTTAGCTAAACCAAACATAATGAACAACCTAGCTAGGGGCTACGTCCGATCAGATACCCGTTATTAAAAGCAAAATCTTTATATTCCCTTTTTTCTTATCTTTTCTCACATTTCCCTCTTGATCGTTAGTTACATGCTTCACCTATGTGCCAATTCCAGGTCTCTAACCTTTTATAGGAAAACTTTTTTTGCCTCCTTCAGCCATCTCGTCTTCAAACATGCAACACGGCATGATGTTCAGGATCGTAGGCGCACTGATCTATTGAGCATAGGAGATGAACATTTCGCGAGGGCGAAGTATAACAAACCTCCTAACGGAGCTTTGCTATCTTTTCCGGAATTACATGATAATTTAGCTAACGCAGATCGTCCATGACCCTAGAGAGCAGATGATGTCGCAGAGGTTCGAGGACCTTAGACAGAAAATGGTCCAAGTGGCAAGGGCGGCACCCAGCTGCCACCAACCTCAACAGGCAGTTCGATCGCCGGACATCATCCGAACGGTCGTTTGACTTCATCCAGACCACCTCACCTCAAATCGAAATCGATCCATTATTGCTCTCTTCACACAGCCTCGTTATCGTGTATCTAATTGCCATCATAAGGTTGTGTTCATATAATTGTTAAATGAACTCAATACAATTGTGAGCGGAACATAGCGCTTTCGTCGTGGAGCGAACTCACTTAGGCTATGCTCGGCCCACCACCGCGGTTAAGAGATTCTGCTGATAAATAATCAGTAGTGACCCCACTGCTATCACACTATACATTCACCCACTGGATCCCATTGGCTTGTTATTCCGGGGCGAGCATAACAACCCTAACGGGCTCCGCCGCCTAGTTATGCTCCGTCAGTTACAATAACATCGTCACTTAATGTAACATCATCACTTACATTAACGCCGTCAGCTACTATAACACCACTCACCCCAACACTGTCGATCGTCAGATGATGATACTTCTCATCAATCGGTCAATCACATTGACATAGGCACATATCCACATAACGATATGTCGCAATCATGCATATATTGTCATATTATTATTATAGTAACGTATGTATAATATAGGTTGTTTGGTTCTACCACATCGTTTGGTACCACGCCATTGTTTGGTTCCATTCTTTTGTTTGGTATGACCCACATACAGGACTTGAACTTTGCGATCTTGTCCGTTGCGAGACACAAGTTGGCAGCAGATCAAAACAACAAGACCACTAAACCTTCACCGCACTCAGAGAAAGGCGCGGCTATTTTTCATTCAAGTGTAATTCCCCTGCCCGTCACCTACGCACGCGCCATGTGGCGCCGCGAATAAACGGCCAGATACCATGGGTTTGAGGGGATCGTAAGTAAAACTATACATATGATTAATATGACGAAGTGAATCTCCTCAAAATCTAAAAAGTTCCCAACTTAAGGAAAAGGCTACTGATCACAAAACCGTCGTCGTCAGATCACCTGTATCACCTGTCGTCCCGTTGATCGTCGAGTGATTCGAGCGGGTACCAGCAACTCTTCCATTTTTCCCTATCGCGTGCAAGAGTAGCTCAGTGGGTCCTCCTCGCTCTAGGGATTCGCTGAGCATCATATCTTTCTTCCATCGCTTTCGTGAAGAAATCGGACTAACGGGTCAGTGGTCTTCCTTTAGAGCGCTTGACGTCCCGAGGAATCCAGTCGGTAACGACTCTCGTCCATCGGTTGTCGTTGAAGCGCATCACGTGTCCGGCCCACCTTATTTTCGATATCTTGGCGTGTAGAACGGCGTCTCTGATGTTCGATCGTTGACGTAGGTCGGAACTTCGGATCCTTTCTCTCATTTGCGAAATACGGTATACTCCTAGCATCGACCTTTCGACTGCGCGTTCGATAACTCCAAGTGATCTTTCATCCTGCTTACGTAGCGACCAGGTTTCTGCTGCATACGTTAGGGCAGAGATAATTGTCGAGTCGAAAAGGTGGGCACGGAGTCGGATGTTCTTTGTCCTCTTCACTATATCTTCGATGCTCTTAGACGTTCCCCAAGCCGCTCGTTTCCTCCTGCTCAACTCTGGGGCTAGGTCGTTCATCATGTTGATTTCACGACCTAGATAGATGTAACTGGAGCATTCGGAGATTGTCGTTCCGTTGAGCGTGAATGGGGCATTAGAAACCCATCCGTTCCTCATGAACATTGTTTTCGTTAGATTAAGTTGAAGACCGATCTTTCCACAGGCGTTATCGAAATCAGTCAACATTCGTTCCGCTTGGCTGATGTTTGGTGTTATGAGAACGATATCGTCAGCAAAGCGAAGATGGTTTAATTGTCGACCGTCAATTTTCACTCCCATTTCGTCCCATTCTAATGTTCGCATGACGTTTTGTAGGGGTGGCAGTGAAAAGTTTTGGCGATATTGTATCGCCTTGTCGAACCCCTCTTCTTACATCAATGGTGATATTGTTGTAGAATGGAGATATTCTGGTCGTGAAATCTTTATAAAGCTCACAAAGGATCATTATGTACCGAGTAGGGATGCCCTGGTTATCCAGAGCCTCTATAACCGCTTCTGTTTCCACTGAATCAAAGGCTTTCTTCAGATCGATAAAAGTGAGACAGAGTGGTTTTTTGTACTCTCGCGAAACTTCAATGAGTCTTCGAGGACGAAACGACGAAGACTCATTGAAGTTTCGTCGTCAGATAACTGTAGAAAAATCAATTCTGTCATAAATGGCTTGAAGAAGGGCGACTTCGTGATTAAATAATGAATTAATTTATTTCAGGCATACTTTTACACCATGTAAAGAAAATAAAAACTGAAGAGTTACTGTATGTACTGACAAGAGATGGAATGAGAAAATGAGATGCTTTGGTAACACTTACACACCTTTTTTTGTATGCGTTGTTACTAACAGTGAGAGGAAAACTGTGATTCATGAAAGCATGCAACTAACTGGGGAAGAAGATCATAATGTCACATTTCTTAACTAGTATTATCAGGTTGTTTTCCGCACATCTGGTCGGTTTCAGCTACTATACAGAGTATAGAATTTACAGTTGGACCACTCTTATGCGAATCGCTTTCGAGTATCACGAGAGGTCCGTAGTTGTCCAACACTAAATACAATGGTATCAACCGTCGTGTTAAATATGAAAATATTACCGAAACCTTCAAAAAGCTCACAGCTGTTCTCCCAACTCCAGATAAACTGCATAGGAAGATGATCCTGCGCTCGCTTTGATGGCATAGAACTTTCCCAGAATGATGAACAACATCCATGCCTTAACAGGAACACAATTTCTCAAAGCTCTTGAACACTACCTTCAGACAGATAAACTTCCATATAAGCAGTGGTATGTACAAATATATTTGCTGTAATTGTAACTGTCAGGATTGCCACATGGAACAACGTCTAATTTCTATCTATACGCATTTTCTGTTTTGGTGCAAATAAATGGAAGCGCCCCACTATCAAAAAATCTATGTGCGACCCTGCTGTTAAAGATTCTATTCGATACGCTTTCCATGTGTGATCATTCCATTAAAAAGGCCCCATACAAAGACTCTTTGTAGTACAAAGACGCTTATGTGTCAACGACATCCTGCGTTTCTACAAGAAAACAACATAATTTTCAGCTGCCAAGAAAATTTGGTTCTTTTTCTTCAGTGTGTTTATGTAGCCGTTCGCTAGTTTATGAAAAGTCGATTTCGATACTGAAGTTGGTTTGAGAAACGACCTTCATACTACGTTTTACTCACGAAAAATTATCACGTTTTGCTTTCGTATTGCGTTGTTTCAATTTCACAGTGAATTTTTTGCTACTATAACGAAAATTTGACGCTAAGCAAACCTTATCGTTATAAAAGAATAAATTCCTATCAGGAGAACTTATGTCAACGTATTTTTATTGTAAAGAAGGTTTAGATACTCTAAGACTATTCCACTTTCCACTACAATTGGTCTCGAGTAGCAATGCATGGAATGCACTAGTTTTTGCTAGGCTTTTTCCGCAAAAAAGACTTCCTAGTTAGACTATCGGTAATCATTCGATAGCTCAAGAAAAGCTGATTTTATTACTGAGCTAGGTTTCTGAAGGGCCTTGTGCAGAAGAAAATAAGTAGAGCGCGTAAAAACAATGCGCGTGACCAGTGACAAAACTTGCAGCGATAATTTTCATACCAAAGTATAAGTGGAGACAATAATATAGAAGTCTCAAATCCTAAAATTTACTTTTAAAAAGGTGGCTCCAAATTATCGATGAAGTGGCAAATCGCATCAATGTTTTTGAAGATCAGTTCATTGTTGTGAAATTGGCTTAGCATGTTTCAACCAAAAATAGCCTTCTTAAGTCTCTTTTGTCATATTCAGGCGTTTAGTGACGATTAAAATCCTTCTAATGGTGACAACAATCTAAATTGATAATAAAATCCACAGAAACATTGTGAACCCCTGCGCTCGCCGCACTATCCCACCTCCTGACACATTTGAAATTAAGGTAAGGCTGAAGGGCTTAGAAAAAAAAAAGAAGCAGATCAGTATTCCAGACTCAAAGGCGAGAATTTTTTGACAGAAAAAACTTCCGGAGAATAGTTTTTGCAAAGCTCATGATACTCTAAATAAATTCTTTACTTCACTGCTTTTCAACAGTGGCACTATGTGGCACATATATATTGTATATACACAGACATATATACGAATACATGTACGTACATATTAAACATCCAAGAATGCTGTGTGCTATGCAAAGCGTTAGACCACAGGCAAAAGTTAAACTCGCATCTCACCCATACCGAGGCGCGAGCTCATATTCTGCTGTCACCTGGGTGCGATGTTTTCTATATCTCTCCATATTCTTATATATTTATAACATCATAGAACTGTAAAAAGCTGTGATACGATGAATTCATATAGACTCAACATATCCAATAATTTTCAACCTGACTGGGTTCAAAACCGATTATGGTTAACAGAGCAAACTTGATGATATTTAACAGCTAATGATTACGACAATCTACATTGTAGAAAGAGTGACGGCGAAGCAGTGGCCTCAGAGGTATGATAGTAGGACGCCCTCTAGAGTAAGACGCGAGTTCACTTCCTGTCCGGGGTTGAATGTTTTGTATACCAGTCAGCATTCTTAGATGTATCACCTGTATCACCTGTCGTCCCGTTGATCGTCGAGTGACTCGAGCGGGTACCAGCAACTCTTCCATTTTTCCCTATCGCGTGCAAGAGTAGCCCAGTGGGTCCTCCTTGCTCTAGGAATTCGCTGAGCATCATATCTTTCTTCCATCGCTTTCGTGAAGAAATCGGACCAACGGGTCAGTGGTCTTCCTTTAGAGCGCTTGACGTCCCGAGGAATCCAGTCGGTAACGGCTCTCGTCCATCGGTTGTCGTTGAAGCGCATCACGTGTCCGGCCCACCTTATTTTCGATATCCTGGCGTGTAGAACGGCGTCTCTGATTTTCGATCGTTGACGTAGGTCGGAAGTTCGGATCCTTTGTCTCATTTGCAAAATACGAGATACTCCTAGCATCGACCTTTCCGACTGCGCGTTCGATAACGGCAAGTGATCTTTCATCCTGCTTACGTAGCGACCAGGTTTCTGCTGCATACGTTAGGGCAGGGATAATTGTCGAGTCGAAAAGGTGGGCACGGAGTCGGATGTTCTTTGTCCTCTTCACTACATCTTCGATGCTCTTAAACGTTCCCCAAGCCGCTCGTTTCCTCCTGCTCAACTCTGGGGCTAGGTCGTTCATCATGTTGATTTCACGACCTAAATAGATGTAACTGGAGCATTCGGAAATTGTCGTTCCGTTGAGCGTGAATGGGGCATTAGAAACCCATCCGTTCCTCATGAACATTGTTTTCGTTAGATTCAGTTGAAGACCGATCTTTCCACAGGCGTTATTGAAATCAGTCAACATTCGTTCCGCTTGGCTGATGTTTGGTGTTATGAGAACGATATCGTCAGCAAAGCGAAGATGGTTTAATTGTTAAGAGTAACAAATCTTAGATGTATACTCACAATATTACCGAAATAGATGAGGAACTAGGATATGAACTTACTCCTCCCATTGCTGTTCAAAAAAGCTTCCTCCATGCGGTTGTGAAGGAGAGAAAGCGTAATTTCGTGACTTGCTACATGACCATCCCATCTTCCACGATTCTAGAGACAAACAATGGATATTGGAACAGAGAAAGATTTAATGAGTTATAGTACATGCTTTCAAGGTCTCCTTACCTTTGAGAAGACGAGCAACTCGTAATGCTTTACACATCATCAAATACCCGTTCTCTTCGATAACAAGCACCTCCTCACCCGAATGTCGTAAGCGCGAAAACCTCCGTCGAACCTTGAGCAGTTCAATTCCTCGCTATAAAACAAGCCACAATTTTGCGACTGACCTGCGGCAGCTGATCAAATGTGAATGACTCCGCCGTCACCAGCTGAGGAGGAACGACATATCGCTCGTGCAGTCCCCAACCTAGTCGCACTTTTGGGACAACCTTCAACAAGTAATTCAATAGATCAATAGATCATAACGGAAAAAACCATTTCCGTCTCAAGTCTCACTAATGGTTGATCCTGAAAAGAAACTCTTCAAAATTCCGCACCAACTGCAATGCTTTACAAAATTTGCGGGCTGCTTCCATACGTCTGGCATACAAAAGACCAGATACGTCATCTCCGTTAATGACAGCTGCATCTAATATGCGAATGAGGCCATCAACTGCCACCGTCTCCAGACGCCTCTCCACCTGCGAAGAAAACAAAACTCAATTGTGACTGAACCTTAAGAAATGATCCATGAGGTATTGATGTCTTGAATGTTATTAGTACGCTCACCAGTTTATAGGTGGTTGCCCTCTCGACCAATAACACAGTCCTATCTGGAATTCTCATCAAATTGTTGTCCATCTTCTCCCAGTGCTTCTTCCAGACGAAAACGGCATCCTCAATAGTACTTTTTTGGATTACAAAGGCTACAGAACCTTAAAAATGTAACGGATAAGATGGATTCTGAAATGTTAATTATAATAATATTATGAGTTATAAATATGGACCATTTCAATACCCCTGTTGAGATGAGTAGCTCGGGCTGAGTACTTGCTCTATTTGATAGAATATTCAGAGAAAATTCAGCATATTTCAGCTCCTTTGCAAGTCTCTCTGTTAAAAGTTCCACAGTAAACAATGGAAGTCTAGCATTAAAGTCTTCGCGACCATAGATCTGAAAATTGAACAGACTTTGCAAATTGAAATACTTAAATAGAACAATATAATTCAGATCACTAATGTTCCATGAACCTCGTGACTAGTGATCAAATTATTTTGTCCTTCGAACAGCTCTCGTTAAAGAATGTTGAGTGGTATACAAAATATTCGACCCTAAGCGGTAGTTGAACGCGCATAACGGAGGCGGTTACATCAAGGAGAATTTGTAGAGAAATGTAATGGCATGAACTAGATCTAGGAGAAATGAAGTTTGCTTAAGATACCGGTAGATAAGAATTCATATAAAAATGCCAAACCTTTCTAGTAAACCTTCCAAAATACTGCTCCGGATCTATTTGATAGCGTTCTGTACCACCTTTTCTATCCAGTGATTTATTAGGAACAAACCAATACTTGAGACAGTCGTCACGAAGAGTGCCCTGTGTATGGCAATTTTCGGCTTGTTAATGTTTCGGTACCCTATCATAAAACTCACTTGATCTTTATCAATCAAAGAGGTATTCTTGGCGTAGGTCAAATACTTCTGAAGATATGTTGATTGACGAACCGCTATCCTAAACAACAATGTATCACTAATTTAGCAAACTACTAACACGATTTGAAAGGCATAGACACTGTAGTGTTTTGCACTACTTAGGAATAATAAACTTGTAAATCTCTTTTTTACCATTTCTTTTCGCTAACTGAGCATTAGAACGACTGTCTACGAAAATTCAGTGGGCCCCTTTTTTACCAGTTTAACAGAAAATACACACTAAAACAGGCGCACACAGACATCACGGTCCAACTGAACAGAAAATGATCCGTCCAAAACGTGTCAATCCATTGGAAACGGCATAGCCCATTTTCTACCACGTCGCGCGGCCTTACGCCTCGGAGTGAATTTGTATGCAGTTCTCAGAAATGAAAATACGGGAATTCACCAGGTAAATCTAGGTGTTAGAGGGCATTTTCACAACTGAACGATGGAATATCATTGAAGAAACTCCTATTCTCTTTTTTAATGAAAATAACGCCCAAGTGCCTGAAACTTCCCTATGTTCCAACGAGAAGACTACACCGTTGCGATAAGGATCATATTTCCAACTGCTTTGTGGTAGCACCTTCATATTCGACTGTTTTTTTTTTTCTGAGAACTCGCTCAAAATTAGTACACACTGACAGCATATTTTAAACCTTTCATGAGGTCAGCAATGAGCACGTATACGGTGCAATGCATGTGTTTCGGCGTTGCAGCCTCGTCAGCTACACAGTGCTCCTCGTCTGTGCCGATCCCTCTCGGGGTGCATCCCCTCAGATAGAGGAATCGTCGACGACCACGTTACACTGCGTGTCAAGTGCAAAAATTCATTTCAACTACGGGTAATATATCATTGCATGTTCAGTGACATGATCACCGGACATTGTAACGCATAAATGCTCATAATAGACCTCATGAAAGACTCAAAATAAGCTGTCAGGATATTACGTGATAGTTAAAAAAGACTTCCATAAGCTTCTGTAGTTATTCAATAGGTTGAGAGATGCAGAACTCAACAGTAAGCATGTTTGTAGGGAGTGCCTTCACAATACGTTCTACGAACGAAAACAACATTGCGCTCCGCCAGTCTGCAGTTCGACCGAGCCTCTTGCCGCGCGAAAACTCAGAGAGACGTTGTATGCTATCAACGGCCGTTTCTCAAGGGTTAAGAAAACTACAAAATCGAGCTCTTTCATCGCAATAAGTTAGCCATTGTAGTACCAAGTAGAAGCTCTTTTGACAATGCAAAAGATTACTCTCAAAAATATGAAGACCCTTTCTTTATCACTGACAAAATCATTTCATTTTGCATGTTGATGAGATACCAGAATAATGGTTTTATTACACAGAAACGAGCCCTAGACAATAATCTGTACATGCTAGCTAGTGCATATGGAGACTCTTAACAAAAACTTTCCGACCAAATAAACTCCGGTTAATCGGAAATTGCTTGATAATCATTTGAGCCATACATGTGGTCTTTTATAGAGCAACTTATTGAGCCTGATACACGTACTTCAGCCTTGCCAGCCTCGTCGGGCAGTACCCTTAGTCTTTAGCCAATCCTTTCGCGGAAACCCAACCCCTATATAGAGTTGGAGATGACGAACGTTTTACACGTGACATTAAGGGAAAACATCACAAAATGGCAGTTTCACTCAACTGCTTTAGCTGGTACGGTTGATTATATCATACCTTTCAAAAAGTACTGCACGACTGATGAGGCTGTCAAAGCCGAAACACGTGTATGAAGCTCTATAAGTTGCCCTATAACAGACCACATGCATGGCTCAAGAAATGAGTATCAGGCATATCGAAAGTTGAACGTATTCTCAAGAAAACACTCTGAACGGAAGGCATGAAAATTGGACATTATGCTGGATCCAGAAACGCATGTGGCGCAATGGTTAGAGGTGCTCTGCGTTGCACACGAGGTCAATGCTTTGATCTTACGCTCATGGCTCACCAAGCCATCCATTCCTCCAGAGTCAGTAAAGTGGTACCAGACAGGTTTCAGACTTGCTGAGAGGATAAGCAGCACTGCCTCGGTTCAGCGGGAAGCCACCGCGAGTCATTGTAATGGCCAGGTATGCATTCAATCACCTCAAACGAAGTTAAAAATTGAAGACGAATGCATGGCGCATCCCACAGGGATTGATCGAACGCCGAAAAGCTTTATCTTTTTTATCATTTTGTGCTGGATTCTGCACGATTGCTCGCGAAAACGGTGCCTTCAAAAACCGAATTCGGAAATCTTGTTATGGGCACAAAGAAAAGATGTTTGAGAACAAAAACATATGTTCATTTGCTCGCATTTATGATTAGTAGGGTATATAACAGGACTGCTCCCAGTACGTAAATCTGCGTTCAAATGATATCATAATGAAGAATCTACATCTACCACGAGAAGCGAACAGTACTAAGCCAATGGCTTCCATAGCTGACAATATCACCGAGCTATAGCAAAGTAATGAAAAAGAACACCCAGCCTTACACTGAACGCCTCAGTTCCTGAGAATTCTTCGCAATGGTCGTCTCGGAAACCTTGCCATCAGATATGCACAGCATGATCTAAAGTTCTTCCAACACGACAAGTCAGGGACTATTCCACTCTCAACAAATCAAAAGGACCAGTGACTAAGTCTCACGTATTTCCAAACATCCTTAGAAATAACCGCTGTTTGACTGACCCTTTAGATACCACGATGATTTTCTGCCTGGAACACGGTCCGCATCACTGACTACTGGCGGGGCGTGCACGACTGACAATATTGTAGTTTTCTGATAACATTAAGATTCTTACCGTTGCCAAAAAGTTTTGCGACAGGTAAAAAATGAGATATGACTGAATAGACTTCAACAAAGCTATCAGCACTAGAAATAACGCCGAAGCGTTCTACTGAACAAAAAAACAAACAAATTGATCTTTAGTACCCAATATCCGTCAGTGTGACTCAGGTCAATGTCGATACTGACCACCCTGGGGAGGCGTTGACAGCTGGCGGCCAATAGATAGATGCGCTCCGCGTAGAAAGAGTGTTGTTTGCAAAATGGGCTTTAGTAGTGTATCGGATAGAGAACGCGCTCCCGCAAAGAGTGAGGTGCGGGTTCTAGTCTCGCCTGACGCGAAAGTTTTGTAAATCACTTTATAACACTGGGTATATATAAGAAATCTTACACCGTTAAAGCGGTTAAATGAAAACAATTTCATTTGATCGTAAAAAAACAAACAGTTTGTCAAGATTGGTACTACATACAGCGTAGAAACGTATATAAAAACGTATACTCTAAGAAACATTCGTTCATTGTACATCATTTTTCAAAAGTGCACATATATGCATATGCGTATAATACATATATAAACGTATATATGTCCATATGTACGCATACATACACGTACATATACGCAAATATACATATATGCGAGAAATTTTTACGTGTATTCTGCTGATAAATAAGATCTTTTCAAGAGTACTTCAAAGCTACTGATTAAAGAAGTTGTGATAATAATAATGATCAGATGAGGAATTTAAAAAGGAGAATAATCACATAAATTTGTAAAAAAAAAGTACCAGGTTATCATCGGAACGCGCACCCATTATAGTAAACCAAAATAAGCCGAGACGCGGCGCGGTCAGCCGTCTATGGAAAGTGATACATGCAGTACCGAAGGGGTCGATCCGCCGAAAGACAAAACAGGTGACACGTGCATCATCCAAAAAGATTCATAACAGGTCTTCATAATAGTAACAGTTGCTTGCAGTTACCAGTGAAAGAACTGAATTCTTGGAATAAAGCCATGTACCAACTAAGGTTCGTGAATGGTCAAGATTTCATGCCTCATAAACGCTATATGCTATATGTGGTGTGAAGTACTTTATTAAAGAATGAAGAACTGCTACCACTACCTCTGGAAAAAAATGATCTTCTCGAATAGTTTTATAAGACAGAAATCTAACTAAGTAAAACTTACGATACCTTTCAATGTGTCTTCTAAGATAGGTCGCGAACTCTTCATGTCTTCGCATTATCTCTACGGGAACAATGCTCACAACGTCCTGCGATGATTTAGCTTTCGCCAATTCGTCCAATTTCAAATTAACACTAAATTTTACAGCTCAGAATACATTATAGGATAACTCTGGAACAAAATTTACGAGAGTTAGGACTACTTCACGAACTGTACTTTTGTAATCGAAGCTCGCGCGAGGTTGATATGTTTTCTTCACAATCGATGGCTCTAACGACTTCCCTACTTCTTTGGAATCCTTCAAACACTCTAAAGGGAGAGGTCACCACTGTGAAAGTATCAGTTTGAAAAATGTTTTTCTCCTAATATGTGACAACACAACGACCACCTCTCCCATTTTGGTAATCAAACGGCTCAGAAGAAGATTAATTTTGGCAAAACATTACCCGCCGTGTGTGAAGATATTAACCCTGCGCAAGCGTCATATAAAAAAGGTGAGTTTGTGTAATAGCTTTCAATTTTCGACTCGTGAGTTGATGAGATTTCAGTCTTCTAACTTACGACAGGCATATAGCTAACCATCAATAACCTAATTACTCGTACTTGGCCGCAAAGAAGCGGATAAAGCACTTCTTGACATAGAACCAGATATAACTATACAAAATAAGTGATAAAGTGTCAGTAACAGGCGTTCCTTTATTCTCTCTTTACTACAAGTTCACCTCTTCAAGAAGTTCCCATTTTGGTCTCTGACACATTTATAATGAATCGACTAAAATCGTCAAATCATCCAACCGTTTAAGATAGTCCCGTACGGCGTCAGAGTAGTTTTTGCGGAGACCCTTACAAATGATGTACCTTAAATGTCACCTCATTATTAAAAAATAATGACACAAAATTCAAGATAATTATGTACTAACCTCTCGGAGTTTGCCGGTCGGCTAGTGTGCGGCTTATGCAATGACACCTGATCATAGGCGACAAACATCAAATATATCAGACCAGCACTATAAAATAATTATATTGTAATTCATGCTTACTAGCAACTTAATTCAGTAGACTATGTTCTCACACCTGAATGGAGTAAATATGTCGAATAACTTGCAGAAAAAAACACCATTTTCGCGTACAATACAAAGAGAAACTAGCAGTTGGCACAAATAAAGACGTTTGGTAAGGATCTCCTGGAAAAAACTATATGCAAGAGAAAATGCGAAATAAATTCTACGGTTATATTGAAGAAAAAGTGGTAGCAAAGCGGTAGCCTCAATGATGCAGTGTTAACACGTGCCCCAGGTACGGGTAAAACACGGGTTTCACTCCCGTCTGGGGTCGAACGTTTTGCATACCGCTAAACAGTTCTAGGCGTACATCAGTAACATCATAAACAGCTCACAACCAGTAAAAATAAAGAATTAGTCCTAAGAGAAAAAGTGGTGAACAAAAATTCGACCTCAGACGGGAGTCAAACCCGCGTTTCGTCTATGACGGTGGCGTGCTACAATTTTTACTCACTACTCAGGTGTCTTAGGTCTATTTGAGTCATCATAAAACTGCGAAAAAACAGTAAAAACATTAAAAATTTCAAAGAATTAGTGTTAATATACGTAAAAGGATGTCCGACCACTACCGCCACTACCGCATATGCAGATGTATATCAATAAATATGTATAGATGTATATATATACATATATATACATATATATACACTACCGCGTTAATCGTCAACTTCCTAAAGTTAAATAAATGGTACTAGAACTTTCTCCACCTTACCGACCAACGATCATAAAGTTTGTATGTACAACAAGCTTGAGAAGTACCATAAACCAGTGTGATCTGCAAGAACTCTTTTAGTGCTTTTTAGCAGTCTTATGATGTCTCTCACATATGCACTTGTACATATACACATATGTACACATACAAGCACATATATAGATGTATACACTATAAATATGTATACATGTATATATATACATATATATACATATATATATATATATGCATGTACATCCAGATGCACATCTACAGATGAATTTGTATATGTCTGGAGATGTTGAGCGCCGTGCAAACTTTCAACATCAGGAAGGGGTCGAACCCGCGTTCCAACAAAAGCCACTACTGAACCACCGAGGCCGCCGCTTTGCTACTACCCTTTTTCGACTCACAAACCTGTATATTCTCACTTCCTTCGACGCTGAAACCACCGTCGGCCATCATCAAATCTACTCCAACATCATTGGTGCCTACAAAATTGTTATAGAATTACTCAGAAAAACGTCTTGTACTTGGAAATTTACATCAAATCGTCTATGACAGAGAGCAGTCGTTTGCTTAAAAGAAGCTTTATAACGTAATTTTTACATCTTCTTACCTTTCATAATGAATTCTTCAAGAGAATTTATGTTGTCTGGATTCATAACGTCACCATCACCCTGTTTGCCATAATAAGGTTCAAAATAATAAGCCGACGAAGCGGTAAACTTCCCTAACTTGAAGTCGTCTTTTCCTTAACAAAGAAATGAACGCACAATGGGAATTATTCTTATTTAACGGCTTTAGCGGTAGTAATATTTCATATATATACCTAGTAATGTGAAATGATGTGCAAAACGTTCGCGTCAGGCGGGACTAGAACCCGCACCTCATTCTTCCATTTGATCTTTAATGCTCAACATCTGTCAACGTGACTGGGTACAGTGTCGATAGCGACTACCCGGGCCAGGCTGTTAAGGGCTGGCGGCTAACAGATAGATGCGCTGTAGCGTAGAAAGAGTGGTGTGCAAAACAGGCGTCAGTAGCGTAACGGGTAAGAGCACGTGCTCCTGGATAGAGTGAGGTGCGGATTCTAGTCCTGCCTGACGCGAAAGCTTTGTACATCACTATACATATTATTAAGTATATCAATGAAAGCACATCAGTTTGATTTGAAGGTCAAATACTGATCATTAAGACCGAAAGATTTTGAAGACAAAAAATCCGATAGAAGAACCTTAAACCTGATGCTGTGATACCTTTGAGTGTAAAACCGAATCCTTTAGCATTGTAGAAAGCTTTCCGCCACAACATATACTCTGAAAATCCACCAGGACCAGCACAAACATCAGCGAAGTAAAACAGAGGAGCCTCTCGATCACAGTTGAAATTTGGTCGATCGCATGTCAGCGGATTCTTGTTCTGAAGCATTACGTAGAAGTTCCGAAAGTTCCATAATAAATTATGTGGACATACTAAAAGTCTTTTTTCGCTTTCGCCACTCAAAATAAAGTCAAAGACTCTATCCAAGTTGGCAACTTTCATCGCTGCTCGATTCTGGAAAAAACGCTCCTCCAATCGTTTCATACGGATTGGCCCTCGTGCGAGCTTCTCGTAAGTCACGATCAGGAATCACATCAAACACCTGAGGCGTACACACTAAGAAAAACATCACCTTTGCAAAAAAGTTTTCTAAACAACGCACCTCCTTAGATTTAATCATTGTACGTAAAATGTCCCCGTCACAAAACTCGGTTTCATCGTCGATTCTCATTTTCTTCTGAAACTATTCAGTGCTGAACATTAAAATGGAAAAATTACGACTTTACCTAGAACTACCTATATCAATTCTTTGCTCTTACCGCTCTTGCTCTTTTTAAGAGCATCGAAGAAGTAGTGAAGAGGACAAAGAACATCCGACTCCGTGCCCACCTTTTCGACTCGACAATTATCCCTGCCCTAACGTATGCAGCAGAAACCTGGTCGCTACGTAAACAGGATGAAAGATCACTTGCCGTTATCGAACGCGCAGTCGAAAGGTCGATGCTAGGAGTATCTCGTATTTCGCAAATGAGACATAGGATCCGAACTTCCGACCTACGTCAACGATCGAAAATCAGAGACGCCGTTCTACACGCCAGGATATCGAAAATAAGGTGGGCCGGACACGTGATGCGCTTCAACGACAACCGATGGACGAGAGCCGTTACCGACTGGATTCCTCGGGACGTCAGGCGCTCTAAAGGAAGACCACTGACCCGTTGGTCCGATTTCTTCACGAAAGCGATGGAAGAAAGATATGATGCTCAGCGAATTCCTAGAGCAAGGAGGACCCACTGGGCTACTCTTGCACGCGATAGGGAAAATGGAAGAGTTGCTGGTACCCGCTCGAGTCACTCGACGATGAACAGGACGACAGGTGATACAGGTGATACCGCTACCTAGAATTGGTATGATGTGGTGAATATACATCTAACGATACTGAACGATACGCAAAAAAACGACCTCAGGAAGGGGTTGAACCCGCGTTTCACCCGTATGGGGTGCGTGCCACCACTAATTCACGATGGCCACCAATTTATTATCACTCTTTCTCCGACATGAACTATCAAAATTGTCAGCAACTAACTTTCAATCGGGTAAGCACATATAAGCACTGAACTCATTTGACCTGTAGCTTCTCCTAATGTATATCTATATCAATTTTATGTTTTTACTGCTTTCTGGAAGTTCAATGATAGTTGAATTCGCACCTGAGATCGAATTTTGGTGCACCACTAAATATCCTTAGGTTTATTACTTGAAAGAATACTTTTCCCAGGAATGAGAAAAAAACTCTGCCGGTTTCTACTCAGATAAGAAACCACGGATGAGATAAATAGGTCAAAAATATAGCTAGCAAGAATTACCTCTCCTATTTGAATCCACTCAGATCCTTCCAGCTGATCAACAACCCAGCCACGTATACTCCCTTCACATTGTGGTAGCCACTGAACGTCTTCTTTGATAGTTTTCTCCTCCTTTGACTCATCCCATATTTCTGTCAAATCACGACCCACAGACTGAATATCCAAGTTCACTAAGCGAAACACATTCAAACTATGTTAAAAGGATTCATTCACAAAAAAATTGAGCAGATTGAAAAACAATTTACTTTGGTGATCTCATGTCCTAGACCAACTCGACCACGCTGAGTGGATAAGGCGACTGGTTCAACCGCACCTATAAATGAATCAGTGAGTTGGGTAAAGTCAAAGCCATATAAGCGAGTGAGATGCACAGTCAGATGAATCGCTCAGCGAGTTCTCGTATCCGAGAAACCGTATATTATCCAGCGAAAATTGCCCACGCTGGATGAGCACTGGCCATCAGTACACCGAGGCTGTCAGGATGCAGTGTTCTGGTTCGACCCCTTACCCAAACACCTTTTTGAAGAAGGCCTATGCCCAAGTGGTTGATGATGTTAGGTGCCAGGACGCAAGGTGCTCATGCTGGCACCGACTTCCATCTCAACATCTCTAGAGATCAGTCAACGAACGCCGTAGAGTGAGCCCTACCTAGGTTATCGCCGAGAATGCAAGGAGAACCGTCTGTACCAGTATTCTACGTCATTGGCGAAGGCACAACTCTCAAGAAGCAGTCAAAACAATACCCTCATACTCATTACTTGTTCTCTCAAAACCTGTCAAAATCTATGTTCTCGGAAAATAGAACTTGCAAGTTGATCAAAAGCAATGAATGCGCTTAACATCAACCTAAACTAGTTCTCCATGCCAAAAAAAATAGACAAAATCATTTGGAGAGATACCTTGCTTGAGTTTTCCAAGACCTTTTCCTTCCTTATAACCCATTTTTGCCATCATCCTCTCCGCATTAGACATTGATTTCGGTGGCGGTGCATCGTCAGCATAAGCCGGTATTTTTGCATCCACCGGCTCGGATTCCGTTGATGAATTCGATAGCTCTCCATCAGCTGAATCATTCGCCCATCTTCTTTTGCGCTTAAAAATCCGAAATGTTTCTCTCTAATGCATCGTCCCGTTCAGCATTCAGAACAAAATACTGTTGGACTTGTAGCGTTAACAAACTAAGAGAATAAAAAACGATGGTGATCGTACTTTGTAATGATCATACTCTTCTTCGAACGTTTCCTTCAGATCTTCGTGTTTCGCTTTTGTGAGCACTGAGAACATATGGTCCTTACCACTTGGACCAGCATCGGGCTCAGAATCCTAAATGGTAGACTTATAGAACACAGTAAAATGGACCACATAATACTGAACACCCAACTGAAGTTGCATGAAAAAAAAGCTAAAGCCCCTGGCGGTGATCAATTCTAGAGCTACCCTATATGCATTAGACTCCATTCGTAGCATCGTTAGAGGTGACTGAATGCATATTTGGCTTACAGACTCGCTGTGGCCTTCCGATGCACCAAGTCGTTGTTGTTATTCTACCAGGCAGGTCTGGTAGCAATCCACCGACTCCGGAGGGATGGAGAAGTTGGCGAGCCTTGAGCGCGGGATGAACCATCGATTGTCAATGGATCGACCAGGTTGTGTATCGTCCTCTGACCACTGCGCCATACGCGCTCATACGTATCCTTTGATTTTCAACGTTTCTGACTTTGACGCAACTACTGCACAGATATGTGATATTTATCTCAAATCCACTTCTTTATTTTGTCCTTTTAGGCAGCGCACGCTGTTATAACTATACGTCCGACAATGTTGAGTGGTATGCAAAACTTTCGACCCCAAACGGGAGTTGAACCTGTCATTTCATTATCTGTACCGGGAGCGCGTACTGATTACACCACGGAAGCAACCGTTCTACTACCACTCCTTCCTTAAAAAGAGGCATATGTGTGCTGACGATTGCTTGTTGACAATGTCGATGTCCTATATCGTAGAGAGAATGGTAACACAGCGTGGCCTCGGTGGTGTGGTGGCAGCACGCCATCCCGGTAGCTTAGACGCGGGTTTAACTACCGCCTGAGGACGAAAGTTCTGCATTACTCAACATACTTGGAGATATATATATATATATATATATATATTAATATGTAAATGTATATGTTGCAACACCATACAGTGCCATAAAAACAACAAGACAAAAAATTCTACATAGTCTGCGAGAATGTTTAGAGCCCTTTCAAGGTTGGTCTGTGGCACACGTACGTTTCAGCGGTATCGTCCGCTTCATTAGTGCCACACGCTCCACACTGAACCCTACTCTGTAGCAGGGAGGGGAGGAGACGTTATTTATGATGACAATACATGATATTATGTTATCACCATTTTTTCAGTCATGATTGACTCATTTCAGGATTACGGCTGGTAATGAATACGAAGAAATCCGTCTAATCGACTATTTAAACCTCACTATGAAAATTCTTTATAACTACGGTTGATATTACATGGAAATATTACATTGGCATTCTAAGTTTAGGCTCAAAACATTATTTTTTGGAATTATTCTGAATGTTTGTCACGAGGTTTCAAAAACAGTCGATCTTAGGAATTAATTTTGGTCTACCAGGCGAAATCCATCGACTGAAAGGTGGTGATGGACCAGTGTCATTGTACACTATGCCATCACCACATACCACATACGCCTCCCTCCATGCTACAATGCAGGGCTTAATGTGGGGCGGGGGTCACTGACGAGGAGGCCGAAACCTCCGAAACACCGGTATATGGTCCTGGCGTACCAACCTCGTTTAGGCTAAAAAACATTCTTTTTTTTTGGAATTATTTTGAATGTTCATTATGAGGTTCTAAAACAGTCGATCTTATGGAAATATTATAGTTTCTTATGTGGGATTTTTCCCCTGAAAGCCTAGATATTATTCGTCTTTCATTTCCACTTTGTTAGAAGCCACCGCCATGTCCAACGACATAGTCGAAGTTCGTGTTTGATTATGCCATTATTGAAGAAAGGGTCTTTCAAAGCGAGCTGCAGTCGATGAACGAAGTTGAAGGAGAAGGCACAACAAGCAAATCTGCTGCTGGAAGCTGCTTTCAACGCTCCTCCAAGCCGCAGATCTTGACCTCGAAAACAAGTCTCGCTCAGGAGGTCCAGCAAAGTTGAACAACGAAGAGTTGATTGGTGCTTTGGAAGATGAACCATCATCAAGTGCTCCCGAAGTGGCAATCGAAATTGATATTTCTCATACAACTGTGCTGACTCATCTCCATCAGCTTAACGTTGCCCACAAGAAGCCCTTTATTTTAACAATACTTTAGATGTTTTCCGCTTCGGATTCATGCATAAATTTTCAGTTTTTTACAAGTGCCCTAGAACTTTCTTTCCAACCTAATAGTCTGTGAAAATGTTTGGAGAATGTCGTAAAGAGTCGATAAGATGTACTTGTACAAAAAATTCTTGTTGATCTTGCGTATCACTTAATACTGTTAGATAGGGAGTTCTGAAATCTTGAGTCTAAATTGATTACAAATAGATACCCATTGATGTAGAGCGATGTGCAAAACTTTCGCGTCAGGCGGGGCTAGAACTCGCACCTCACTCTAGTAGTAATAGTAGCAGTAGTCAGTAGTGTAACGGATAGAGCACGCATTCTCGGAACATCACAACACCGCTAAAAGCGGTTAAATAGGAAGAATTTCGTTTGATCTGTGATTCCCAATATCTGTCAGCGTAACTGGGTTCATGTCGAGACCGACTACCCGAGCCAAGCCGTTGACGGCTGGCGCTGACAGATAGATGCGCTGTAGCGTAGAAAGAGCGATGTGCAAAATGGGCGTCAGTAGTGTAATGGATAGAGCATGCGCTCCTTCAAAGAGTGAGGTGCAGGTCTATTCCCGCCTGACGCGAAAGTTTTGCACATCGCTCTACATCAATAGGTATCTATCTGTAACATCATAACACCGCTAAAAGCGGTTAGATAGAAAGAATTTAGCTTGATCCAAATTGATTTACAACTTGAATTTCCAGGACATGAAAAGACTAAAATTGCTGAAATTTGTGACTCAAATGCAGCCCTAAACATCAGCGAAGCTTGATATAGAGTATCGTATCGCGTTGGCTCTACTTGAAAAGGGGAACTTTGCGACAAATCATAAACTGTTCTGTGCGCTTTAAGAATTTCTTTCCAACAGACAAGGGAAGCTTCCTCGATGAAGCTGCTCATCCCACTAAGTTTATTTTTTCGAACTGGTTCAAATATGTGTTAGACGAATCTTGAATTGAAGGTGCACAGCGACTTTTCCAATTGCAAGAGCGTTGAAGAATTGGGTTGTTATTTGAATTCATACGAAACTCCACTTATTACTACGATCTAAATGTAAAACAGGACCGGGATAGCGCAATAGTGAGTGTGGAGGTGAACTAGCAAGCAAGTTCGAAAGTAAGGCGCTAGTTCGACCTCTAACTCTAACACTCTTTTGTAATCGATCAACAAACACCTTAGGAAAGGCCTCAGCTCGGCTACTCCATCATTGCGAGGGGAATCGTCTAAACCACTATTCTCCGTTATTTATAAAGAAGATGCGAGCTTTAAGAAGCAGCCGAAGGAACACGTGAGACACGCGAAAACCGAGTAACTATTGCAGGAAGAGCGGTTGCAGAACGCGAGCCCTAGTAGACCAGTGGTTAGTACGCGCCCTTGGAGACGGTGAAATGCGGGTTCTCCAGTACAAGGTTCAACGAAGACCACGGTTGAGAAAAAATGAGAAAATAGGAATCGAATTGAACGCAAGAAGTGCTCTGTGGTAACCTATGGTGTAGAATAAATATAAATAAATTACATGAGAAGTGTAAAATCGGGCAAAAAATGCGAATTATCAACAGAGCCACCAGAAAACCGTAGTAGTGCTATCTTCATGGCACGGGTCTTAACGAAAATTGAAAAAAAACTTTGTTGTCTCAAAAATTCTGGCCCGTCTTTGAAGGATGTTAATATCGAACTCACCGAAGACTCTTCAAACATAGCCACTTGGTTAGCAGCCAGTCCTCGTGACGATTATTAGAGGGAATAAAGAATCTGGAATCATCAAATCACGATGGCCAATTTCACATAAAACTTCAAATGACCGACGATTTTTAGACTTCGGTATTAATACTCAATCTTAAAAGACTTTCCCTTCCTAGACGAAGAGAGGCCGATAAAGTGTTAATGATATTTTTTTACTTTTTTTTTTATTTCTTTACTCTTTTTTTACTCGACTGTCTCTGAGACTTCGCCGTTTCATTCAAAATCTAGAGCATGTTTTAAGCCTTTCATAGGTCTGATATGGCAGTTCTAGTGCTAGACGCACGTTTCAGCTTTCTAGCAAGCCTCATCAGTTTAACACGATGCCTTTCGATTCAACCGACCCCCTACATATGAGGGAATCGGCGCCGAACATGTTACACTGCACGCCAAGTGTAAAGACCATTTGACATTGCAGTGATTTACAGTCAAATGCTCGATGGGCTGATAAAACGTCTATGAAGTAAAAACAACATCGACTATAATTTTTTTTATTTAACCAGGTTCAGTAGTGATATGAGAAAAAGGGTGAATTGCGGGTTCCAATTCCGTCCAACGTTCAAAAGTTATCCATATCACTCAACACAATTTGATATCTACTTGCAACATTACACTACCGATGAGAGTGGCTAAATAAAAAGAACTTTAGTTGATAACGTTATTAGTGCAACTATCATTGTTATTATTACTATTATTATTATTAGTATTAGCATTAGACAGATAACACGTTATAGCGTAGGAGTGCCATGCAAAACGAGCAACGGTGGTGCAACGGTTAGCATAGGCTCCCGGAAAGAGTAAGATTTGGGTTCGAATTCCGGCTGACGCAAACGTTTTTGCACAGCACTCTACACTATTGGGTGTATTATAAGACCATCATAACACCGTAAGTGGCGGTCAAGTAAAATCTTTTCTGGTTGATCATTATTAGTATCGTTATTACTAATATTGTTATTAGGTCGTTTCGTAGATTTCGGCACTAGAGCAATAAACACCAAATTTATCAACCAGAAGTAATTAAAACTGCATGATATCGGTATACTTCAACTGCGCATTTCCTTGCGAACATTTTCTTATAGAACTGGTCTATAACTGCTTCAAGATGGAGCTGTCATGGGAACAAATTCGCTTGCTACTCATTCACGAATGGCGCGTAGGGGAAAATGCTAGCGAAGCAGAGCGCAAGATCAATTGAGCTTCCCGCGGACGGACCCAGCGTGACTGATCCTCCAGACTGTTCTATCCAGCCCTGAACTTAGCTAATTCTTCCTAGGCGTCCCTTTTGCGGCCGTATCATCGTCCCAAGTTCCCTCTAATCTTGTGCGCCGCTTCGCTTGCATTTTCCCCTACGCGCCATTCGTGAATGGGTAGCTAGCGAATTCGTTCCCACGACAGCTCCATCTTGAAGCAACTATAACCAAGTTTTATATCAATTTGTTCGCAAGAAAATGCGCATTTGAACGATACCGAAATCATGCAGCTTTAATTAATCCTGAGTGATAAATTTGGTGCTAATTGCTCGAGTGGCAGAACTTAAGGAACGACCTAATATTACTAGTAAGAACAGTAGTCATTGCTGCTGCCGTTGTTATTGTTGAAAACCGCGGCAATCGATGAACAACACTAACTAACACCATTTCTACTTTAAGTATTTTCACTTTTGCTGACCTCTCGTCGTGTTTATATAAAAAATCCCTCAAATTACAGAATATAAGAGGTATTTCAAGTGAAACGTTCGTTGTAGAGAACTGTGCTCCCATCAATTTTCAAAGGTTTTTTAAAATTAAGTTCTTTGAATAAGAGGGACGACAGCACGCTTATCTTCAGGCTTAGGCTTAGGCTTAGGCTTGGGCTTAGGCTTAGGCTTAAGCCTAAACTTGCGCTTAGGCTAAGGCTTAGGGTCGGGCCTATAGGCTTAGGCTTGAAGATTGATGGGATCACAACGCTTCACTGGAGCCGATATAGGAAAGGGAAGAACCGAAAATAATATGAGAAAAGCGTAAATGACGTAAGAAGCCCGAGGGACCTTCAGAAGGGCTATCAGCCTTGTGGCATAGCACCTCCATGACGAGGAGGCCTAAGCCAATTGCTTAGGTTCAATTGTCCGCAAAATTTCGTGCTGCACAATGAACACAAAAAAAATTTTTTCGAACACCACGTCATCTCGCTGTGCGTTTTCGCTGAGTTCAATCCCCGGGACCGACTGTCGAGACCCTGGGACCTTTTCTATTCGCACTTCAAGCAAGAGGGTTCTTCGAGTAAGCGGGGGTTATAGACATCCTGGTCCGTTGGAGCTCTGACGAAGTCGAAACCACCGAAGAAACCTCAATCATTACTATTGTTTTGACTAAATCGTGTGCTTGGCAAACTCACGTCAGCTGAACCACAAAAAGCGCATTTATCAGTTGATCGTGTTATTTTGTTTTGTTTTGTTGACTAGAGAGACCTGGCTATCTTCTGAGACTTTTCTCAGGATGCTAAGAGATGTTCTCTTGGCTGTCGTTTGTTTGACAATCGCCTCGAAAGTCTCGTTTGGAATTGAATTGACGTTCGAGTTGCCCGACAATGCTAATCAGTGTTTCTTCGAAGACATTAAGGCTGATGAAGACGTTATTCTAGAGTTTCAGGTGAGTTCACATGCTGTTATTACGTTGTAACCTTCTATTTCATGCATGAATGTGTGCACGCTAAAATTTCGAATGGACTGTCTAATATACATTTATATACATGTGTGTACATGTATATATATACATATATGTGTATATGTAAATGTATATATATATATATATATATATATATATATACGTGAGCGGATGTGGCGCAGTGGTTAGAGGTGCTCTGCGTCGCACACTAGGTCAATGGTTCGATCTCGCGCTCATGGCTCACCAAGCCATCCATCCCTCCGGGGTCGGTAAATTGGTACCAGACAGGTCTCAGACTTGTCTGGGAGGATAAACAGCACTGACTCGGATCAGCAAGAGGCCTTCGCGAGTCATTGTCCCTCCAAAAAAACTATCCCTCCAGGATCGATAAATTGTTACTGGAGTGGTCCCAGACTTGTCTAGGAGAATAACGAGCAGTGACTCGATACAGCGGGGGACCACCGTGAGTCATTTGTAAAGACCACAAGTGCTTTTAATCGCCTGAAACGAACCAAGAAGTCGATGAAGAATGCATGGCCCATCCCTCAAGGGGTTGATCAACGTCGAGAGCGCCATCCATTTGTCCATTAATGTTTAGTGATTTAAAAAATTTGGACTTTAGGTAGGGTGTCGAACAGTCATCTCACCGCTTTCGGGTCACCCTAGGAAGGGGTGCAGTGCCAGTTCTACGTCTCATTCGAGCTTCAGAGTTTTGCAAATCATCTAGCATCTTTGGATGTAATAGTTGAGCCTACATCATGAAGCTGCTAAAAAAGCACTTAGAATAAAAACTTGTTTTCATTACATATATGCATGTATAGGTACGTTTGTGTACTCATAATTAGATATGCTTTTCAATCATTTTTTAGCCACGCATGTCAACACTCTGTACAACACTCTGTGTTCGGTGAGTTTTTCACTGGACGTGGAGTGTAAAGCGTTCGTCGTCGCTAACTCTTAGTGTGGGGACTGGAGCACCCACAGAGATTAGCAAAAGACGAGAAAGGGTAACTGCCCGACTGACGAGATCGCAAGATCGAAACACGTGTATCGGGCTCTATAAGTCAGCCCTCATTGACGGACCACTGACGTGCGTGGCTCAAAAATGATTGCAAGGAGGCATATTGAATTTTGAGCTGTAGTCTTAAGAAAACGCTCGAAACGAATGTTATGATATAATTAGATATGTTGTTTGAGAATCTCTATAATTAGTGGTTAAGGTTGTTGCTGGTGGGCAGTACGATGTCGACATGACGCTCGAAGATCCCACTGGAAACGTGCTTTATAAGGGCTATAAGAAGCAATACGACAATTATAACTGGAAGACACAGGTGACCAGTTAAATCTGGCTTTGACTCAGATTTAGTCAGTTGTTCATTTATAGACTGCTGGTACCTACAAAGCTTGCTTCTCAAATGAATTCTCGACATTTTCTCATAAAATCGTCTACATGGACTGGCAGGTAAGGTCTGCCAATGCCAGTGCAAATCTGTTGTTAATATTTTATCCGTCGGCATATATGTCTAATGAGGACATATCGTAGATTGGTGATCAGAACAATCTCAATAAAGCTGTAACACCGGGCACTCATGCAATGAACGCGCTCGAGAATTCTGCTGTAGCTATAGCGGATAAACTTCGAGTGGTATGTTGAATTTTGTATCATAACCAAGTATTAAGGGTTACATTTCATGTATGTGTGTATAGCGCAGTGATTAGAGATGCCTGCAACGCACACGTGGTCAGTGGATCGATCCTGCATCCCAGGCATCAAGCCTTTCATCCCTTTAGGTCTGGGTTAATTGACACCATATTTGTCTGAGAGAATAACACTACCAACTTAATACATCGATAGGCCACCATGAATCGTTGTAAAGGCCAGATATGCATTCAGTCATCTCAAACGACGCTTGATGAGGAAGATTGCTTATCGTACCCTGCAGTAATCGATCAAAAGCGAATGTCTTAGCGTTTATCCTTTATGTATTAGATCTACTGATAAGTGTTTTCTAGGTCGACGATTACCAGACGCATCATCGCCTTCGGGAGGCAACGGGCAGAAAGCGAGCCGAGCAACTGAACGAACGTGTTTTGTTGTGGAGTTTAGGTCAAACAGCGCTAATAGTGCTTATCGGGATTGCACAGGTATCGTATCTATCTATTCGTTTTTTTTTTGAAAAGAGAGTTTGTTAGTTATTTTTGTTGAAAAAGGCGTCCCCAGAAGAAATGGTAGTTTAGTTCCAAATGAACGCAGCTAAACCTATGGAATTATTTGTTTTTTGTGTTGAGTACTAGCATTGCTAGAAAATTTCTCCTTTTCTCGTTTTTTTAGTATGTTTTTAATTAGGATTTTCTTTTTGTAAAACTTGTAGGAGACGCAGATTTTTTTGTAAATACATAAAATTTTGTGAGACCACATCATATCATGCTGACTTTTCTTATTAGTTTATTCGTGTAATTGTTTGTTCGTGGAAAAATATGTGTAGGGTTTTACTGTTTACATCCTTAGAAGTAAGCGTGTACCTCGGTCAATAGGATCTATTACTCTGTAGAGGATGCCGTTTTTGGCTCAGAGTAATCTGTTCTGTATTACATATTTATATAATCCACTATATAAGGGCTTTTGTCATGAATCTAGTAGTGTGCCTGAACAAGTGTCCTGCCCACCCGATTCTCGACGTTTTTAACGTTTTATGGTGCCAGCCTTCTTCGTTGAGCTTAGGATGAATTTCGGATTTCCTCTCTACTCTGTGTTTCGCAGTTCAGTCTTTGGTCTATTGACCAGCTTCCAGAGGGCTATAGATGAGCACCATCAGCTTTCTGCTTCTATGATGTGGAAATTTATTGTGCGTTTTGTCTTCGCAGCCATGTTCACTTTATCACCCTATTTCGCTCGTGTCACAATTTTTTTATTGTGCGGTTCCCACTCCTTCTAACATTCCATTCGTCTCTTCGTTCGCCTGAGTACTTCATCTTCTTCACGAACGTCGCAGAATACAGGTCGGCTGGATCCTTCTCCATTCTCGAGAGTAACCAGCTGAGGCGTTTCGTAAGGCGTTCGTTATTGATTACCGCAGAGTGTTGGGATAGCATCATTACTCAGCCATAAACTGTGTCTATTATTGATATGTACAAATGTATCTGTAAATATAGAGCGCATGTGGCGCAGTGGTTAGAGGTGCCCTGCGTCGCACACGAGGTCAGTGGTTCGATCTCGCGCTCATGGCTCACCAAGCCATCCTTCCCTCCGGGGTCAGTAAATTGGTACCAGACAGGTCTCAGATTTGTCTGGGAGGATAAGCAGCACTGACTCAGTTCAGCGGGAGGCCTCCGCGAGTCATTGTAAAAGGCCAGATATGCATTCAATCACCTCAATCGAAGTTAAAAATTGAAGTCGAATGCATGGCGCATCCCTCAGGGATTGATCAACGCCGAGAGCTTTATCCTTTATCCTTTTATATGTAAATAAGCAGTAACAGGCTTGATTTGCCGAGCGCGAGCCCACTGAGTAGTTGTTTTTCCAAAAATTACACCTTCTTTAGTTTACTAAGAGGTCAGTCTTTTAAGATTATCTCGTTCACCTTGCTTGGTCAATGGTAGGATTTCATGAACGATGACATAATTAAGCGAAATAGTGAATGTTTTGAATTCCGCCACGTTGCTGTTTGCACCTAATCTGTGCTCAACTGAAATTGTACGTTCGGGAGGACTGAAGCGGAATACCTTAGTAATTCAGATTATTTTTGTGTCTTTTCAGCAAAGGAAACTATTTATTTATCGACCGGACATCATATCGAGTTTATGAGAGCTGCTAAAACGATATTATGTTAATCCCAGTGATAATGTAACAAGTCCACATAATGTGATGCCGCCGGAATAGATTGTGGCTTACACCATCCTCCTTTCGCGTTAATCTCGTTTTTATCGAAATTCAAATACATATTACGAATTTAGTTCTATACAGCTTTTACAGTGAATTTCTTGTGTGAAGGTGTGCGGAAATACGTGTTTATATTATCTTTTGTAAAGTCTGTAACTACTCTTCTGGCAATAGGATGACCTCTTGATTATTAGGCCATTAGATTACTTTTTCACCAATTTATGAAAGAAACTTTGTTTTCTCGCCCTCATATCTATGCTTTTTTCTACTATTTAATTTCAAATTTTCTGAAAATCAAATCTTACATTAGTCGGAATGGAATCAGAATATCCAAAAATTCCTGCCGAGTTGAACACTACTTGCTCATTAATGTTGTGAATAGGAGTGTGTAGAAGAATGTTGTTAGTCTAGCCTGCAATAAACTCGTACCTGTTGGTTCAAGCCACTCCGCAGTAACAAACTCACCAACCCTACAAAAGTTGAAGTTTTTGCCAAACATCATCTATAATCCTGTCGCCCATTCGGTTGTCGACTGACTTAGGCGGGGACCAGTAGTACTTCCAAGCGTCCTCATCACATGCAAGAGTGTCTGATTGGGTCCTGCTCGCTCTAGGAATTTGTTGAGCATCATATATCTTTTTGGACTTTTCGTAAAAGAAATCGGAGATTTTGGATGATTTTCCCGTGGTACATTTGATATCTCAAGAAATCTAGTTGGAAACAGTTATCGTCCATCAATTACCGTTAAAGCGCATTGCAAGCCCGGCCCATCCCATCATCGATATTCGTGCGTGTGGAACGGGATTTTTGGTTCTCGACGATGACATAGGATTCGTGAAACTTCAGAATTCTTTCATTTACGAGATACTGGATACTCCCAGCATCGATATTCGACTGTGCATTCAATAAGACGAGTGATTTTTCATCTCGCTCACGCTAGTCTGCCAAACAATTTGTGAGTACCCATCTCTGATGATAGAAACTTGTAGTTGCGTGTGGTAAACACAGGGAAACGCTCAAGAGGGCTATCACGAATCAAGGGAGAATTTTTGGACAAGCATACAACAACATTCATCATAAGATTCGAACACCTTCCTTGATAACGGGTGCAAGACAATAAACCGGTGAAGAAAGCGCTAAGGTCCACACCGTGTAATCATGGGTTGCACGACAGGTAGAATAGAAATTGTTTTTCTGGATTGAAAACGATTAGTGGCCACCCTAGAGTTCTTTGAATGGTGTCAACATTTTAGGACGGTTAGCAATCTGATGAAATCTGATAAGAATAAACAGTTTTTTTTGCTTGGAGTGACTAAATCTCCATTTAGGTCATTCTGCTACGATCGTTTTTCTCCGACAAGCGATCACGATATTAGAAGTGAACAATATAGAAAGTCTACATTCTTTCAATTTAAATGCGTAAACGAGTATTTATTTGTTTTTTTTTTATGTGACATATTTATTTTTGTGATAAAATATTTCCTTTTCTAACATTAGAGTGCAGCTCCAAACATCAAGTTGAGTATAATAACGTAATATGTTGTGCATAAATTTCAGACGTGTTTGGTGCCTGTAACCTTTGACTTAACACTGCAAATTCCAGCTAATTAGAATGTAAATCCTTGTTCAAGGCGTGTTCAAAAATTTGTTTATGCGTCTTCATAAAATCTAGTCCCATATCAATACAAAAAATTGGAGGCACATCGAGCTCTGCTCAGAGGTGTTCTGGAGTTCACATATGGTCGTTGGTTCGACTTAGCTGCCTGGGATAGTTAAGCTACTAGAGTTGAGCAAAAAGTTCTGGAAAATTTTTGAAAGTTTTCCTTTTAGCGTAAACTAACAACAATAACTACTTTTCAAAATATAGATCGCCATTGTCTACGACTTCCTGCCATTTTTCTTTTTCTTCTTGTGGATGAAGTCAATTGGTGCAACTTGTTCACAACGGTCCGCTGCGAAACACCAAGCTATTCAACCAAATCACGAGTGCTCGATGAAGGCTTAGCATCCAAAGCGGCTTGCAGATTACTTTCATCCAGAACAGGTACTCGGTCAGAACGTTTGTCTTTGAGATCAAAATTGCCTTAAGAATCGCTTAAACCATCTATCCACAGTCGATGTTGCCCCCGTACCACTCACCTTCACCCTCATTAATCTTATCGACGGCAAAAAACCGTTAAACCTTTTTTCCAACAATGTGGATCAACACACGCAAATAATACTGTTGATTGGGCATTTTGGAGTTGAAATAAATGAACCAAATGAATTTATACAAACCCATCAATAGCAACGACACCAAAAATGTCAAAAAATGAAACTTTGAGAAGTTTTCCAGAATTTTTTGCTCAACTTCATACTATCTCATCAGAATCTGCAATTCGCTAGAACACTTGCAGGAGTACGACCACTATCTTCATGGTTTTGCAAACGTCTACAGGTCTGTCTCAAGACGATTGTATGATGGTGTTCAGCGAATGTAGGATTGTGTGACATAAACTCGGGAAATCTAACCGTCATTTCAGTAATTATAACATAGATAACAACAGAAGCATCAGCGAGTGTACGTGATTGGTATGCAACGTCCGTGACGACCGAGCCACCATATTGCTTAATCTATGTAATTGAAATCAATGAGTCCTCATGAGTGAACAGCTCAAGTTCTACTACATATGTAAAGAGGTTGGAAGACAATAAAGCTGTGAAAATACTATTCAAGCAGACATCGACGAAAGAACGGTGTAGTACTTTCGTGACGCTAAGCCTTTTGGATGCATACATAGAGCGTTGAATAATATAGATGAGATGGAATTTATCATGGAATAAATGGGGTAGAAGAAAACGACGTGGATGGTAAGGGCAGTAGTGAACTGGATGGATTATTCCAGATGGCTTTTTTTCACCGTTTGAAGGGATAGGAGAGATATAATTCATGTATCGAGACTATGAAGCCTACAAACAGATAAAGACTATTATTTTATGGTGAAAAGGTCGGAAGATGTTGGAGCAAGACACTTTGGAGAAATTATGAAGACAGGATGATTGAGTGAGGGACGTAACTAATACATATTGTAACTGTTTAGACCCGAGCGGACTAGACCGCTGAGTACACCGGGGATGTCGCCTTTCATTTGCCTGTAGTGTACCCTTTAGGTACGATGCCTCTTTGATGTGAGGCAGGGATTGCTCGGTGTTGATGTAGGACGAAGAAACATACAAAAATAGGCGATACTCACGTTGACAAAAATGAAAAAATATGCATTTGGCGCGTGCATCAACCTAATATGATTGGATAAAGACTATTCTAGAGGAAAGTTTTTATAGGGATTTAGACAATGTGAAATGTTTCATATCTTATCCTTGTTAACAAAGGAGTTTGAGAGATATCCCTGGAATAGTGGGTTTGTCAAGAAATCGATTACCTCCGTAAACACAGCCTATATTTCATTCCCAAAACAATGATATCCCCTCTAAATGTTCCCCGAACAGCGCTGTTTGATTGTTACTGATTTTACATTGTCGATCACACTAATTCTATATCCCAGGGTCATGGTCGAAGACATTCCTTCAGGGTAAGATATAGATACTCCTTTTTCCCGGTGGTCAAATTTGGTGTATGAAGTCTTCTCTCGGAATGGTTATAATTCGTCGGTAGTACTAATCTGCAGACGCTTCAACACATTTTATTCTTCTCTGTGACGAGTTTCTTGCAAATAATCAATTGATAAATCATTCAAGTAGCAGCTTTTCCTTAGCTAGTTGGGGTTTTACGATTTTCTGTTATCCGGCAGAAAAGGAAGAAATAACCTCTTTGCAAGGACTTTTCTCAAAAGTAGTGGTAATCATTCGGAAGCTTAAATCTCGGGGACTGCTGTACGTGCTTGTTTTTTGAAAAAGCTTGAAAGAAAATATGTTTCACTCGCGCCCCTTTCTTCTATTATGATTATCACCTTTATATTTTGCTGCAAGAAAACTCTTTTTTCTTACACTGTTAAAGTTCGTTCGATAGCTCAATTCTTGGAAAATTCAAACATATGTTTGGTTTCCCGAAAGGCTTTTTTACAACGCTGTAGCAAAAAAAGGTTTGTGATTGATACACGCGTATTTCTCGCAGGACAGGGCTCTCCTTTCTTGAATAATAAGTATTTATTCGATAGCGTTAGTTCGACCATTCCAACGCCGTGCTTGTTTTTTGGAAAACCGTCTGATTGCAGTCTAGTGGAGAAAATTTGATTTTGTTACACATATAGAGACTTTTCTACTGAATAGTTTCTATTTAACCTCACCATATCGTTTTCTGAGTTCAGTAAATTAGTAACCATTTGCATGCTCATCGCAAATAACGTCGATCTGCATGCGGACCAACCAATCAGACGTGTACCTGGGTATATGCCAGAAGCAAACGAGGGTGACCTAACCAAGCGATCCACCCACATCGAGACGGAGCACAACAACATTTGATCTCCTTTCAAAGTTATGTGTTTTTTTCCCTGTTTCCATTTATTTCTAATCTTCATTCATTCATTATACCTTATTTTAAACCTTCGCCAATACAGAAGTTCTCCATCCTATAACCTGTTGATGTTCTTTAGTAAGTTATAACAATCTTCAGTCACTTTCTCATAATCCCAAGTTCATAACTTATCCTTTTCATGTTCATCTTGTGAAGTACTTCCCATTTATCAGTTTGCCGCTAACGTATATATGTTTCTTACATGTATGCAGCCTTTTCATATTCTTCTTTACTTTGGGATCCCGCAGTTAACTTGAACGTTAAACTATGAATTAACCACAACGTTATCTTCAATTCTACTATTCGTACAGGCTGGTGAAATGCACACACACAAGAGCCAAACTGATATCAAGCCTGCGTGGAAATTCAAAAGGCGAGAAAATCACCAAGAAGGGACCCCACCTTCAATTAATCTGCAAAATTTTAAACTATTCACATCATCGGCACATCATTCTTCCCAAGTGGCAACTAACGGAAGGCCCAAAGGGAATATCTACGGCTCTGAAAAGCACATCCAACGCGTCTCGAATCATCAAACTTGTCAGGAGACCATGTCTGGAAAACTACGTGCCAGCGAAGCTAGATTCACTCGGTCATGCAAAAAGCTGGAAAACATGCTAGGAGACTTCAGGGACAATCAAATCGAATCTTTTGTACAACCGACAATTCGACAGGAAAAAGCCAAGTCGAACGTTGCGAAAACGCAGCTCAGTCTATTGAACGCCAGATCAATACGGTCGAATCAAGACGAAAGGAACATATCGAAGCTTTTGACAACTCAGAGCAAAATTTGTCAAAAGACTAAGAGGACTTCGACAACTACACAGAAACAGCAGATTCATTGATGGGAGACGCGTCGGAATACCTGGACATCTTGAACACCAGTATAAGAAGTTATAGTAATATGTCAGAAGTCAAAAACTCGATCGCTAACGCTCCAACTCCAAATCTACCACCCGTCCCCATACCAAAATTTAACAGAGAAATATGGTAATGGGAGGCATTTCGGAGTGCGCTCAACGACACGGTTCATTCACGTGATATGGACAATTACTTCAGAATGATCTACCTACTAGACGCTCTCGAAGGAAAAGCAAAAACGTTTGTGAAGCAATTTGAAATCTCTCGAGAGATTCACCAGTTGGTCATAGCCCACTTGAAGAACAAGTACGGCAACAGGAAAAGTTTAGTGGACCAACTACTGCATCGATTGCACATGACGCGAGCAAGGAGTGAGCGACTACAAGACCAAGGGATATTGTGTGAATCCCTCTCCTGAACGGTTAACCAACTACGCCATAAAGGAGAGGTGGTCGACAGCATGTAACTGCAGCAACAACTACTTAAGAAGTTCTCAAGAAGTATCCAAAGACACACATTGAAGCGAACTAGTCAACAAAGAGGAGATGAAACATGCACGGCGGACGAGCTCTTAACGACGATAAGCCAATACATAACTACGCAACTCAAAATTGAAGCAAAAATGAACCAAGTCGTCGACAATAGAACAGAAGCTGAAACTCTGCAGGACGAAAAGCATCGGCAACTTCACGCATTCCAGCCGAAATCATCCGTAAGCAGAAGACATATGTTTCTATTGTGAAACGACGGGGCATCCGCCAACTGACTGCCTAAAGATACGAACTCAAGAAAAAAGAGTACAGCTCTTGGGAACGCATAATCTGTGTTACAACTGCGGATCAAGAAGCCATCAGACGCCAGACTGCAAAGGAGGCTCATGCCGGATATGCAGCAAATATGGACATCATACTTTATTCTGCAGAAACAAAATGCCGCAGAACAACGTCAAGTTTCCCTATCTAAAAATAACCGGCGAGGCAAGCTAAAAGCGAGCTTTAATCACCAATAACTGCCTTACAAGAGAGGAAGACTACGGCCTCGAGAACCAATACTAAGCTACTGGATAAGAAAGACAAGATAACTGTACAGTGCTCATAGTTGAGGAACATGCAACAAGTGGACAAATTCTAGCCGGCCGAGCACATGTGATTAGTCAGAACACTCAGTTACAAGGGCAGATGGAACTATCGCTAGAAGCAATTAATCATTCATCACGAAGGAATTGGTTCAACGTCTTGAGTTGCACGCTGTTGATTCTATAGATCTAGTCATACACACTTCGGAGACTTAAAAGCGATGAGGCAGACCTGCGGGATCACTATAATACAATTAATAGATACCTACGGAACACAGCACGCTATTATAGTCACTATATTAGAGACGATCATGAAGCCAAAGTCGGCTGTGGGTTCACAACGCGCGACCGACAGACCATGCAGGTGTGATTTTTATTAGGAGTACAATTTTTGCAGTTGAATTCAGGATTGTTCCTGCTTGAAGGAAACTCCAAGTAAAAGTTGTGATTCTGATGGTTGAAAATTTCCTCTACAAGCTCATACGCTTTTCGTGATCCCAGCGAATTTTGAGCGTGATAATTAAAAGCGCACAACGAATGTGAGACATAATTTTATTTTGAGTGCTACAGCGCCATAAAAGGGTTTTTCAAAAAATTGGTAATTCCAGCAGTCCCCCAAGATTTAAGCTCTCGAATGATTAATAACACTCTTATGAAAAAATTTTGTCCTAGCGAAAAGGTTCGTGTCTTCACTCCTTCCCCGATAACAGGAAAGAACCGGTTTTACATTTATATTTTATAAGCCTTTGACTGATTGAAGTCAGGAGTCTCGAGAGAATTTCTGCTGCACGAAGAGAAACCTTTTCAAAAACTTTTATAGTAGCCCTCCTTTTTTCTAAGAACCATAAAACTTCGCTAGCGCAACTATAAATGGTTTTTTTGCATATCATTTTGCAGCGGTTATCGTGTAAAATGCATCCTCATCTCTCTGGGGTCAGATTTCGGTACCAAACTTGTCTGGGAAAAGTTCATTCCCTCTACTCGATATAGTGAGATTTCCCCGCCTCTGAAGAAGACAGTGTCATTGAAAGGTTAGTCTATAGTTAGTACTGTTACTTGTGTTGATTTAACAACAACTACTACAACTGAAACTATTAACCTCGCATCGGCTAAAGAGATAAGTCTTTGATATTCACATGTAGAGACCTGGAGTTTTCTCAAAAGGCGAAAAATACCCTCATTTACGCTTCCAGGGTGGCAGCCATTTTCGGCTGGCGAGCTGTTCGGATGGCTACGAAGAGCGCCTCGCGGAATGCTACAATCCTAGGATGGTAGTTTGTGAAGAAATTCAGATTTCTATCGCCACTAAATAGGGTTTAATCTTGGTAAATGGGAAAATATGATATAAGAGACTCCAATAAGGCTATCGATAGTAAGAACAGCAACGATGCTGCCCGAGTGGCAGACTAGACACTTACGAAAAAGCCATTTTTTCGAAGTGTAGTTGAAAATTCCTTTAACTACTCTGTTTTTGGATGCTTGGACGGCTCGTCTCCACTGATAGTGTGAGCCCTAACACAGACAAATTGTGATGGTTAAGTTATACTTGATCCGTGGAGTGCGAGCTTGGCCGGAGCCTCATCATGTCGCCACCACATTAAAGTAGTCTCGGGCCTTTAGTGGATTAGAGGGAGATTACGACCTAGCGAGTAGTATCTACCAAGACGGCGGTCAATCGCAGTACAGTTTACTCTTGGCTAGATTTTTGTAGTGCAGACGTCGGACTCCTACTCGGGTTGAGTGGCCCTGCTGGGGGACTGAACCCCACGCTGAACTTCGCGGTCCGAGGAGCCCAAGGACATCTCTCAGTCACGAAGAGGCGGTAACCTATTTGGGGAGGTATTTTATTTAAAGAGAAGAAAATTCTCCCATTTGAATATCGAAAATCGCGCGCCATTCATGAATAACGCCCCGCGCAGCTATTTCAACTGCTTCCCCACAGCTGTCTTACCTTGCTTCATTCCGATTCCGCGTGACGACCAGTAAACAGCTGAGTCATCCGATGCAGGATCATCCGGGAACTCCCGGGAAATGAGATGCTCCGTCTGCATCCAGTGATGATTCACGAGTTTGGCGACCGTCTCCTAAGCGGTGCTTGTTCTAGTACTTAATTTTCGTCCGACAAAATTAGTTTTTTTGATAATTTATTTCTAATCTGAATTAGTAACTTGATTGAATTGCTGACTTGTTCTTGATCTACAACGACGCATGGATCAATGAGATTCTAGGTTGCTTGATTTTTTTGCAGAGGATTTTTTGGTTGTTAGGATTTTTTTTTGATGGCCCGTTTCATTTCCATTGACGACTACAAAACAGTTCTTTTTGTCTGTCGATGTTCAACCTCCCTTTCCAATTTTTTTCCTTTCTATTGTAGTTGCTCAACAAATAGATAATATTTCGTTCGTTGTTATGAAATTAACGTCCATATGTAATTTACATATGTATGCATATACACATGTTTATATATGTGTACGTATATATATATATATATATATATATATATATATATACGTATATATATATATATACATGCATATATATATGTATACGTGCATGTGCATACATATACATATATATACACAGGTGTACACATATGTCTTTCTACTTGATCTGTCTTCAGTGTTTGTTTTTTTTTTTTGACTTAGCGAAGAACCAGTATTGCTAGCATTCAATTCGTCTTATTTTTCGTTTTCTTTCTAAACATCGTAGAATACCGGTTGAGCGCATCTAATTGCAATTTCGAGGATAGCCAAGCAGTGGCGTTTCATATGGCGTTCGTTGTTGACTGCTGGGGGGGGGGGGGGGGGGGTTGCGAATGAGCCCCGTGTCGCGACGAGCATCACAACTACTCGCCCACGGCGTTCCTTCATATATGTAGATATATGTCTATATCTACATATACATATATATATACATATATATATAGAACGCATTTGGCGTTGTGGCTAGAGGTGCGCTGCGTTGCATACGAGGTCACTGGTTCAATCTCGCGCTCATGGCTCACCAAGCCATCCATCCCTCCGGAGTCGGTAAATTGGTACCAGACAGATCTCAGTTCGGTTCAGCGGGAGGCCACCGCGAGTCATTGGCTGAAAGATAAAGCTTTCGGCGTTGATCAATACCTAAAGGATGCGCCTTGCATTCGACTTTAATTTTTAACTTCCTCTGAGGTGATTGAATGCACATCCGGCCTTTACAATGACTCGCGGTGGTCTCCTGCTGAACCGAGAGTGCCGCTCATCCTCTCAGACAAGTCTGGTACCAATTTATTGACCCAGGTGAGATGGATGGTTTGGTGAGCAATGAGCGCGAGATTGAACCAGTGACCTCGTGTGCGACGCAGGGCACCTCTAACCACTGCGCCACATGCGCTCATATATATACACATCTATATTATAAATACACATACATATACATTATGTATATATGTATGAATTTATAAGTTATACTGGTACTGTTGAGAAGGCACCAATTTTTTCGGCTGGAAGCTTTGAGAACTTGAAAGTTTACCTAAATCTGCCCTTTAAAAACGAATCTCTCAAGGTTATCACATAGCTTAGTCGTTGATTCGTTGACGCCGTGGCCTAGTGGTTGTGATGCTCTTCGCGTGGGGTTCTCTCCCCCACGCCCTCCGCAGCCCTCCCCGACAGTCAAGAACAACACCCTGTGAGATGCTATAGCCAAGTTATTCTCGACATTGTAAGCGAACTCGCTCAACCAGTATTGTGCGACGTTCAAGAATGAGAAAAAGCGAGAAGTACAGGGATCCGCAGAGTGAAAAAAATATAAGTATCGAGAAAGTCGTCTATTTACTTAAATTTTGTAGGTAATTTAGTAGATACTTAGATGAGATCTGATCTGTATTTCATTCTGGTCTATTTTTCCCATCCCCATAGATTTTTACTCTTTTCTTCTGTCTTGGCATTACTCTGTAATCTCTATTGCTTCTTCTATCTGTCTTTGTCAAAGAAAAGGGTTTATTCACGATTTTTGTTGAGCTCACCCTCCCGCTCTACTGAAATTCAGATATCGTTATCGTTCAGACCACTCGATGTCAACACATACCAATCACGGCAAGTTCAAAAATTCGATATGTGACGAGTTAGAAAACAGTTCTAAAAGCTGCTCAATCTTCGCAATACACTGACAAAGGGAGTGTTCCAAGGTGTGTAGTTCATTTCATAGTTTCTTCGTCACCTGCTTTTCTGATTAAAATTGACCCTCTGCCCAACCTTCTGCGGACGGCAGTTAATCGATTTCCGCAGGAGGCGCGCGATTCTCATTATTTAATAAAGATCTTTCCTTTTGTTACGGAAACAACGATAAGAAATTTGTGTTGCTCTAATACTCCATATTCTTTTCTCCACCCTCAAATGCTTTTTGTGCATGTATAGCTTCAATTTGTGAAGAAAACTCCGAGTGTGAACCGTAATATTCTTTTAGCTGCTAGAGCGCAGTAGGAATGTCTTTTAAGAATCAAACCACATTGTTAAAATCGTCAAGATTTAAGCTTTTGAATGACTATCAAATTTCCAGTACAAATGCTCTGCCCAGCGAAAAAAAAAATCTTTGAAAAGTCGTGCGTCGAAAACGATGCACCTCTTCCGCAAAGCGTTAACTCTTTCGGAATCGCGTGCCGACCAGCCATGGCAGAGATACGCAGCAAAAATGAAACGTAACCTTCTTTTGGGTACTAGAGAGCCTAAGAAGACCTTCTCTAAACGATGGACAATTTTGAAATGACCGCTTTCAAAGCTATCGGTTGACCATCAAAATTTTGGAGGAAAGAATGCGTACAGCGAAAAAGGGGCTGTGTAAAGTCGTGTGTTCAATAGAACACACACGGTCCCCGGAGGGATTATTGGCGTAGTTGTTTTCTCTTTGCAGGCACTTTCCTTTCAGTTCTGCCTTCTGTATAATTGGATTTATGAAGAAATTATGGAGCCTTTCAGCGAAATAACACAAAATATCTGCAACGTTATCGAAGCGATATTCATTCATGGCTTGAGGGATCCGTTTTTCGTGAAGGGATCGAGATACGCAAAAATATCCAGAACCTGTGAGTAACTGTCCACTTATTTGTTTGCGAAATGTTAGTGTTACCTCGGCTTTTCGTAATCTGTGTATAATTTCAGAACATATGGCCATTTGTATCGAAATTCTCAGAAAAAAGTATAATTGGAGAAGTTAATTCTTCAAAACAAATACGGTCGGAGATAGGACGTGGAAGGGTTGGTGTGTTTTTTTGCTTTGATTTTGCCACAGCTTCTACTGTTGTAATCCTAGAATTCGCTTATAATGAGAGGTATCGATGAAATTTTTTGATGTATAAATGATCTATGACAACTTGGAGCTTCTTGTAAGGATTCTTACATTGAACTTAGTCTTGTTTTAGTTCAAAACATAGAGGACATGGCCTAATTTGTGCTTTCTGCATGGGATTACACCTATTTCGCATCACTGCTCGAAGCGCACATGGCTTAGTACATCCCGTCTACTTTGCTTTTTCCACGGATGTCGAACAGGGTGAAGGGGCTCAGTGCTAGTGATGCTGGTCATCACTAGTATGATGCTAGTTCGACCCCGCCTTTGAGGGCACCTCATGAACCCTATGGGCGGCAAAAGGAACGACCGAAGAGAAAATGTATTGAAATGAGCGCATAGGTCTCTTTGTCAATGTATGGACGATGATGATATATACGATCGTATGTGCTAGATAAAGTATAAGTGTCGCAATCTCATGTAGTCCAAACTATCGTCGAGTTATTTTGAACTCTACATTTTATGCTGTTCAATGTAAGTCATTCAGTGATCGGAGAATGTAAATCTGAAGAAAATTCAGAGTGAGCCGCAAAATCGTTTCTTGTATATAACTTCTTTAACGAATCTATCGAGTATATATATATATATATATATATATCTATATATATATATATATATATATATATATGTACACACACATATATATATATATAATATATATATATATATATATATATATATATTGTAGGCATGGATTCGAATTGTCATTAACCGAAGCAATTTGGAGCATCACCTTCGCCTACTTATTCGCGAGACTAAGGCTTTGAGGTACGCTTTGAAAATTCTTCTAAACGTCTTATTATGTCACATTTATATATGTGTATGTATACGTACATATACATTCATGTATATTTATTTGTATGTACCACTTATGTACGCATATACACATATATACATGCGTATGCATTATGTATATGTAGGTATGTATGTATGCATATATGCACAAATGTATGCTATTAAGTAGTAAATGTATGTGTATATATGTATATGTACACATATCTGCAAGAGGAGAGAGGGAGCGGCCGAGTGGCTAGTGATGATCGGCGTGGTCCGACACTGGTCAATCTGATACAGTCCTGCAACCGACAACGAACGACCTACGCAACTCCCGAGTCTGGTTGTCCTCCAGATTGCTAAATGTGCTCGACCAGTATTCTGTGACACTCGTGAAGATGATGAAAATCCTCAAGCCAACGAGGAGACTAATAGATTCCAATGCTAGAAGTACTGGGGCCCACACACTAAAAATTTTGTGATACGTCAAATAATGTGATAAAATCTAGGTATTCACGCATATATATACATCTACATGTGTACATATATATGTGCATCTAAATTCTATTTATACATTCGTAGATATACATGTGTGTATGCGCGTGTATCATGAATATAAACACATATATGTATATGTCACTTTGAGAACGACAGGCACACGTCGCTAACCTCTCTCTCCTGCCGCGGTGGCAGCGGCGAGTATTGCGCAGTGCCAAATGAATAATAATGCCGGCCATTGCGAAGACGACTACTGGTTCGGTCTCCTTCTACTACACCTCACGGCAGACTTCTTGGTATTACTTTCTGGTGATTTTTATTTTGAAGGTTCTTCTATGACGTGAACATTATGACAAGAAACACTTAGTTGTCGTACAAATCACTACCTTTTGATACGAAAAGTAAATTCGGGTTACAACGGAATCAGCTTAAGGGTTCCAAAAATTGACTGCATGCGCCTCTATAAAAGGTTTTTCCTAAAAAAAAATCGTACACTGAGGAAAATATATTTTCGAGTCCGACTTTCATAGCGTCGTGGAAAGTAAAGAGAAAAAAAGTTGTACTTGCGTTGCTATCTCATGGAGCTACGTGTGGCATCAAAAATTAGTGATTTTAAGACAACCAGGAGTTTTTTGACATAATTATTACGCTGTAGAAGAACCTTGAATACTAATGGACACTGAGAAATGACATCAAGAAATCTGCTGTGAAGCGTCGTGGTGGGGATCGAACCAGCAACTTTCTCGATTGCCGGCGTCACTAACCACTCGACACTACGGACAGCCCGAGGCGTTCCGTGGGGCGGGGATAGCGGCGTGCTGTCGTGCGATATGCGTATAGTTTGATATGATAGTTGTATTAAACTCAGCTGCTCTCCTTATATCTAGCCAGTTTTACGATCAACACGCATTCCTTCGTGATGTTGAACAAGTGGAAAAGATTAGTGATTGTCTGAAAGATCTGGATAAACTGCCAATCTGCGCAGCGGTTAATAGTTCACTGTTAAATGCATGGACACCTTCGCCACTAATACTAGCTGGTCTTGTGTCTGGAAAACCATTGAAAGGTAAGATTCACTTTACAGCTTTAAACAGGTGTTCTTTTTTATTCTTTGTTCACCGTTGATTTCTAGTGGGGGTGTTGACACCGCGCCGTCGTGCAAAATCACTCCAGGATAATATGGAGGTAGCCGGAAAAGTTCTTGTCGATGTGTTACTCACCGAGCACAAACCAAGTACTTTGATATCAGTTCATAGAAAGGGAATGCCTAGCAGAAGTACGATCTTTATCTAATGATATTTTGCCACGTTGACATGTAGGTCAACACCATTCTGTTTCAGACGCTGTTCTTAGCGATGACAGTGACTCTTCTGTATATTCTCATCCTTCATTGCTTGGATCGATGGAGGAGATTCCAGGGCAGGTTATCTTGTCGTCAAGTCCTCTACAAGACATTGCTGAAACACTGACTCCACAGAATGTTGCGGTGAGGAAAGAAGTGTTTATAAAGCTCTTTTGTTTTTTGTTCATTCTTCCACAAGCAAAATCTTAATGTGGTTTGTACCTATCAAATATAAGTCTTATAAAACAAGAAAGTGCTTTTCCGTCATCTCAATCCATTTTCAACCCCTTAGCGACGGGCGTTTTCCCCTTTTTCGAACTTTTTATAGTCATTCGATAGCTTATATCTTGACAGTTTTGATGTCTTACTTAGTTTCTAAAAAGACCTTCTCGGTACACTGACATCGGAACACTTTATCGCATCTCGTATCGCGCTGAACGCAGTAATCTCAAAACTGTCTGGAGAAGGCGTGGTTTTGGTTTTTGTTTGAAAATTTTTTCTCCGTATAGCAAGAAATTTTAGGACCTCCTTATTGGAATTGTGGAAAAATTTTATACCTTCATTATGTTGGCTTAAGCTCTTATTTCCATTTTTTATTACCAAATAGATTCGTTTCGAAACTTAAGCATAGAAATGCAAAACGTAATCCTTTTTCGCTATTCTAGCGCTTTATTAAAACCGTTTTGAAATCCATGCTTTGCTTGAGAACCACCAGAATTTATGCTATCAGATAACTTCTGAAATAATGTTCGAAGATGATCCACGATCTTTGGCCGAGAAAATATGCGTCGAGTGTGAAACGTGGTCATGTTTACGCTGCTACAGCGCACTGAACAGGCTTTTTCTGAAGCCAAGTGCAGTCAAAATTGCCGAGATTCAAGCTTTCGAACGACTACTAAAAGTCTGGAAAAAGCGGAGAGAAAACTCCCTTCCCAAATGTTTGACAAATGAATCGAGATGACGGACTTGTGTCAACATATAGAAATTCATTAGTTAAGTTAAATTGGTTATGCTTCGAATCACTGGCAGATGGAAAATGTTTGCGTCAGGGGAGCATTAGTCTTCTGGAAATGCCTCATTATTTCAGCCCCTTATTGTTTCGCGTCGTATCAAACGACCACGTCGCTCTCGTAGTGGTGGTGATGGTGGCAAGAACAATCCGGATAATACATATTCTCAAAGCGAGTGTGTGAGTGGTTTCATTCGTCAGACTCTTTGACCACCCTTTACTCTGAATCATAGAGATCTTGAAGACCTCAGGTTTATTCAAGTCAATTCTTGAAATGCGACTAAATATTTCTACCCAAAGGCCATGAGTTTCTAGCGTTTATAATAGAGATCGCAGTTTGAATAAGGTAGTGATCTTGTTAATAGCCTTGTTGGGGTTGCTGACCAAATGACTAGTGATGCGCGGCGCTGCACGACGCGTAATTGGTCCCCAACGTTCTCTGGAAATCAATAACGAATCTCCCAACTTGGACATCCTGGAGATTGCAAGGAAATGTACTGAACCTACCGGTCGTTCACAAGTAAGGTGTTCGGTGACAAAAAGCTCTTCTCGCTTACTTAGTTATTTATGCAGTTACAGCACTTCCTCACTTTGTGTCGTTGTCTTGTAGCCGATCCATTGAAATTTGAGCTTTGGCGTAAGCTTAGCTGTATAAACCTTTCGTGACTGGGCCATTTTTGCTTTTCCGCTAGTTTCCAAAAGTCTCCTGATAGCTGAGATCTCGGCGATTTCAGTAATTTACTCCAGTTTCAGAAGGTCTGTTAGTACGCTGTGGCAGTCAAAGATAATTATGTTTCAGCTTTGGAGCGTTATCTGCTCGGCTAACGTTTGCTTTGCTTTTCACTGGACTTTTAGTACTGTTCGATAGCTTGGAAAATGATGATTTTGAAATTCGATTCGCTCATTTGAAAAGCTTGTAGAGCGGTGTATGAGCGAAAAAAAAGACGTATCGCACTTCGTTCCCAGGTCGCTTCACATGCAATCATAAGCCCTTGTGGGTTTTCGGAGAGATTGCTACCTTGCGACTTGGTCTTTGTGGGGATGGTAACCACTTCAAGGATGTCTTGAAAGGTTTATCAACGAAAATGTACCATGTTAACCTCCGAGGCTCCGTTAAGGAATCTATAAGTGAGATTCTAACGCGGCACAGCTTGCTTTCTCATTGTATAGTTGAGTGACTATCATATCACAAAGTGGTTGAGATTACTGAAGTGGTATGCATTCGGCCCTGATCTAACTCATTTCTTGATTGGATTTTAGGCAAGCACATTAAGTGATGCGTCAACCGAGCTGAACACTCCAATAACTTCAAAAGATCTTCCGCCTATGAGCTCGTCACGAGCACTGGATAGTGGCGTTGAATCAGAAAATAGGTTGGCTCGTATTCGCACTATACATCTTGATTTTGCTATTAAGGAGCGGTGGCCAAGTGCTTAGTGGTATAAGCTATCAGGAAGCAAGTTGCTTGTTTGACCTTGTCTTCCAAAACCATCTTGCAATCAATCAACGAAAGGTCTAGGAACTCCTCAGCACGGCTACCTCCGAGATTGCAAGAAGAGTTGTCTCAGCCAGCATCTTTCGGCACGAACAAGTCGAACTTCTCAAGAGGCGAAGCTCCTCGTGAAATATTCGAAGGCATTTGTGGAGGATGAATGAGAGGAACGAATCGAATGGCAGAAGTACTGGGATCTGTGTGCGTGAATTGTGGCGACGGGTTGTGTAAATTATTAGGTGTACAAATATGACTCCTCCGTTTTCTTCCGCAATAATAGTAAAAATAAAGATATGCATAATCTTTTTTTTTTCGTCTGAAGAAATGCTAAGAACGCTATTTATTTATATGTTTTATGTACAAAATGTTCTACATGATAGTTGTCAAAGGACTTTGAAGATGACGACTTTTGTACCCGAAAAAACGCCTTTTTTAAATTTGCCATTGTAATTTGAATTTGGTATTTTTAAGTGGTAATCTGACGGTGCACTCCGATACCCTGACGGGACACTTACGACACTTACAGCTTCGAGAAGGGCTATGGAGAAAATCATCCACCAATACTACTCGGATCTCTTCGCTAGCCATGTCCTCTTACCGTCATATAAATTGAAAGAGGACGAATATGTCGTCCCACCGGTCCTCCCTTCTGAAATCCGACATGCTGTATTGTCGGTGAAGAACAGAAAAACACCCGGTCCAGACAGGATTAGACCAGAACACCTGAAGAATCTGTCGCCAGTTCTCATCAACACCCTGGCTCGGTTCTTCACTCGCTACCTGTCAGAATGCAAGGTCCCTATTCAATGGAAAACCAGCAAAACCGTATTGCTGTTCAAAAAGGGAGACCTTCACGACATAGGCAATTATCGCCCAATCTGCTTGTCCGTTGTCTATAAACTCCTTACTCGAGTCATCCTAAACAGGATTGACAGAACACTGGACGAAGGACAGTCATGCGAACAAACAGGGTTCCAAAAAGGATTTAGTACCATAGACCACATCCACACGATTACAAGACTCATTGAAGTTTCACGAGAGTATAAACAACCACTCTGTCTCACTTTCATTGATCTGAAGAAAGCCTTTCATTCAGTGGAAACAGAAGCGGTTATAGAGGCTCTGGATAACCAGGGCGTCCCTACTCGGTACATAATGATCCTTCGTGAGCTTTATAAAGATTTCACGACCAAAATATCTCCATTCTACAACAATATCACCATTGACGTAAGAAGAGGGGTTCGAGAAGGCGATACAATTTCGCCAAAACTATTCACTGCCACCCTACAAAACGTCATGCAAACATTAGAATGGGACGAAATGGGAGTGAAAATTGACGGTCGACAATTAAACCATCTCCGCTTTGCTGACGATATCGTTCTCAAAACATCAGCCAAGCGGAACGAATGTTGACCGATTTCGATAACGCCTGTGGAAAGATTGGTCTTCAACTGAATCTAACGAAAAGAATGTTCATGAGGAACGGATGGGTTTCTAATGCCCCATTCACGCTCAACGGAACGACAACTTCCGAATGCTCCAGTTACGTCTATCTAGGTCGTGAAATCAACATGATGAACGACCTAGCTCCAGAGTTAAGCAGGAGGAAACGAGCGGCTTGGGGAACGTTTAAGAGCATCGAAGATGTAGTGAAGAGGACAAAAAACATCCGACTCCGTGCCCACCTTTTCGACTCGACAGTTCTTCCTGCCTTAACGTATGCAGCAGAAATCTGGTCGATTCGTAAGCAGGATGAAAGCTCACTTGGCGTTATCGAACACGCAGTCGAAAGGTCGATGCTAGGAGTATCCCGTATCTCGCAAATGAGAGAAAGGATCCGAAGTTCCGACCTACGTCAGCGATCGAAAATCAGAGACGCCGTTCTACACGCCAGGATATCGAAAATAAGGTGGGCTGGAACGTGATGCGCTTCAACGACAACCGGTGGACGAGAGCCGTTACCGACTGGATTCCTCGGGACGTCAAGCTCTCTAAAGGAAGACCACTGACCCGTTGGTCCGGTTTCTTCACAAAAGCTATAGAAGAAAGATATGATGCTCAGCGAATCCCTAGAGCGAGGAGGACCCACTGGGCTACTCTTGCACGCGATAGGGAAAAATGGAAGAGTTGCTGGTACCCGCTCGAGTCACTCGATGATCAACGGGACGACAGGTGATACAGGTGACTCTGACAGTGCAATACTGGGAGAGTAAGACGGGTAAGGTAAAACCTCCCAGGACCTTCCACTTCATTTGATGACGTTTTCGATCGTTTTGCAATGTGAAGTTGAGCGCTATCATGCAGCAGTGTTGCAAAGTTCGTGCAATATTGGTTTTTAGTACGATCTTTGCAGTGATATCACATGATCTCAGAGTTGTTCAATTTTGCATTTTCTTATGAACATTTTAGTATATGCTTGTACTTTCTTCAAGATGTAGCTCACTCCAAGCTCCATCAGTCTTGTACGCCGCTTCACTAAGATTTTTCCCTACGCACAGCTCCATCTTCATGCAAGCACAGGCAGATTGTATACCAAAATGTTTACAAGACAATACGCAACTGAACGATACCTAAATCAAGCAAGTTAAATTACTTTTGGTTATAAATCTACAAAGTGTCACCTGAAAGTTCCCGCAAATGGGGTTTTTCGAGTACAAAAGTCGTCATCTTGGAAGTCGTATAAAAATCATCATGTAATATATTCTTTATATAAAAACACATGTAAACAGCGTTTCAACGCGCTTTCAAAGACAAAAATAAATCTGCATATCTTTTTTGTTTACTATAATTACAGCAAAAATATGACGGAGTCATATTTGTACACCTAATAGAATTGTGCTATCTTCTTCCATATTAGAAGCGCAATCTGTTCAAAAATTGCATGTTTTATGTGTTTTCAAGTCCAATTAAATGCTTCAGGAATACAAATCCTGAAATCATAAGCTCGTCTTCTTATACCGAAAATACGGAGCCACATCCCATCGGCGATGCCGCGATCCAAATATCCGAGAAGGGATTACCTTACAATGAAGGTATGCACCCATTATTGGTTTTTTTTTTTATCTCACTTCTCATTTCTACTACTTGGAGATTCTTCCTTCTTCTTAATTGCTTAAAATTTGACTTTTTTTGAGTTTCTTTCCAAAGTTATTCGTATTCCTTATACGAAGCGTAATGAGTACTAACAATCAAGAGAAATTAGATAACGTCGTCACGTTATTAACTGGTGTCCATCTTGCCGAGAAATGCGAGTCCAGTCCACTGGCTGAACACGATGGAATAATTGATGAACCTGAGGAGATGCATGATGAAGTATTCGATCAATTGCCAGATGTTTCTTTCAATGCTGAAGGTGAACATTCTACTGCTAGTGTAACGGATCAAACCTCAAAGCATCATGATCAAGTGCGTCCTTCCTCAGCAAGTTCTCACATTAGTGTAAAATTAAACTTTCTAACTAATTTCTAGGAAGATTTTGTGCTTGGAACTCCGCCTCTTGGTGAAATGTCCCTGCTGGAAGTTTCTCCAAGTAGCAACAGTTTATTGAACACGACTTGGAGTAAACCCCGAAGAACTATGGTAAGGTCTATAACGTTCTCTAATCTATCTCCACGGTCAATCTCAATATTTTCTTTGAAATCTTTTGCAATTTTTAATCGGTGTCACCTGAAATGGACGGTTAAGATTCGCGTATGACAAAACGTCTCTTTTGTCTTTGAGAAATCGAATTTTCCGAAGTAGTGTTGAAATTCTTGCTGTTTCATTCCTACATGTCTATTTTATGCTAAAGAAAACTAATGGAAGTTCAGTCTAATCCGGAGAGGAGTAGCAGTGTACAACTATCATCATCGTCAGGTACAGATGTTGAGGTCGGTATTATTAGCTTTGATCAGGCATTGTACTCAACAATGGAGGGGGGAGAGTCTTCGAAAGAGGTATTTATTTGAGTTTTCTGTGACGCTGTCACCTAAAACCTTTGCTATCTCAACCCTTTGGGGACGGAATTTGACATCTTTGCGTGTAGCACGAATTGCAAAAGTGCGACTTTTGTAAGCTTTTGTGCATGTAAAACTCTTATGTGTGGAGAAAAAACGCCCGTTTACTTCGTAATTATAATTTCGTTAGGATTCAGTTATTTACACCAAGTTCTAGCAAGGATAACGATATAAAGCTTCTATTGATATCAGCTCTCCCACACAAAGCGTGGTGTATCAGAATCTTGAAGGAAATGTGGAAAATCCTTACGAAATAGAAAAAAAAAGTTACGAAATCTCGCGAGTCTCTTGAGTCAAGCTGCGTGCAGCGATTTTAACCACCGCCTCGAAATTGTGCGATCTCCACTATTCTTTTGGGAAATTTCTTCCCGTTTCGCAATAATTTCCAGCCTTCTTTACCAGGTTTGTAAACGAGATTTTGTTTCATTGTTCTTTGTTTCTATGTTTCTATGCTTCTTTTTTCCACATTTCTATTTAAACACGCAATGAACTGCAAGCGACGGGCTTACTGTCCCGACTGTGGAAACGTAATACCCTCTTCGCTCGAACAGTACTCCATTGGAACCTTTTTGAAAGCTAAGTAGTGTTCCTAAGTTATAAATTGGAGTTATCGAATAAATATCAAAAGTTGAAAGAAAATTATCTGAAAGCCAACGAGATCCGAGTGTGGATAGTAGTATCATTTTTGCTGCTTTGGTCCATCTTAAAGGTCTTTCGAAAAACAAAGAACGTTGTCGAAATCATCGTTTCTTCATCTGTTGATTGACGACAAAACATTGATGGTTAATTTAATTCTTATCCATTAAAAAAGCTAATGAAACAGTTGTGCATTCCATGGAATGCATTCCGTCCCCAAAGGGTTGACCCTTGTGCAATTCAAAGTGCCTTGTTTATTTAGATGAGAAGAAATCTCGGTGGTTCGAAGGAAAATACAATTGGGTCAGATTTGGAAAGTGAGGTTGATGAGGTTTGTTTGCATTCACCGTATAAATGTCAAATGAAAATGTTATTAATAAAACCATTCAATATCTTTTACACGTTTTTTCAATCTAAGGCAAATGAATGCAGTTTTAACAGAAACAGTGGTGGAGGAAATCGTCTGTTGTTGATGCGGATCGGGTCATATCAATGATGACTAGTATACCATGCGAGGTTGGACTTGACAAACAGAATTTCCACTGCCCAATGTGCCGCAAGTTGATAGGCGCGGAATTCTCCAAATACGGGTTTGAATATTCAGACAATCTTTGAAAAGTTTCTATCTTGTAATGCATTTTTTCAAGCACTTGTGGAATGGATGGATTATACTATTGCTCTGATTGCATGAATGCTGGAGGTGAAGTAGCGATACCATCACGTATTTTGCGCAGTTGGGATTGGAAGCCACGACCTGTGTCTGATCGTGGACGTGCTTTCTATGAAGCCAACCAGGTACTAGACCCGTTTTACTGACGGTTTTCTTTATTGTTACTGTTAGTTTCGGAAAATCAGACTAGTATCTTTCGCATAGTAGTAATAGTCATGTATCGTGTACTTCATCTTCTGCTTTATATTAGGTTTCTGGACACTTGGAGCTGTAAACATCTCCTCTTATCACAGAGATGATTGCCGTAGGAAATGTTTACGTCTTCTTGAGTTTGTTGTTTTTCTACTCCGTTTATCATCAACTCTTCGCATTATGTGAGCAGACAAATTTTGTTTTGCCCTCAAAGTGTTTTCGCCCTAAATTTGGAAAATAGTACGATTTGAGTTTCATTCTATGAGCAGCGCTTAGAGAAGAGCGTTTAGTTAGAAATGCGGACATACGATTTATCACTGTTATCTGGTCAGCGACTTCATTGAAAGACCTGGCCGTGGTCCATGTCGTTCTCTCCTTTCACAATCTCTCCATTTTCCCTTTTCCATCACTTGGTGTTTATTTATTTATTTACTTATCTCCCGTACTCATTGAATGAAATGGGAACACGTACGACATAATTTTTTAATTGTTTTCAGAAGAACAAAGGTTTGATAAGAATTTGCTGACGTAGATTGTGTAACGTTCTTGTCGGCGGGTTCCTCATCCATGGTAGTGCTTCATTGGTATCGTTGTGTTAGACCTTTTGTTTTGTGAGAATAGCAAGACGTGCACGAGCGAGCAGTGCTGTCCTTCCGCAACGCCAATAGCCAGGCGTCAAAAAATTTTAGAGAAGTCTCAAGCATCTAAAGAGCGAGCTGCAGGAAGAAATTCCTCGTTATTGCGGATAGTTTCATAAATATCACAGGCGGATGTTTTAACGTTGGAAGAGCACATTAGTCATCCATTTGGGCTCTGTACGATTGGTTTCGGCTTTGTGCGATTGATTTCCACATCGAAGACTAGAAAACGGTGGATGCTTGAAGAAGCGTTTTCTGTTTCCAGCACGATTGAAATCTAGGCTTTGTTTTCTGTTGAGATGTTACAGAATAAGTATGTCGTGTCTGCTTATCAAGAAGCAGTTAATAACGACAATACAATGCCATCCTAGGTTTCAAAGATAATGCTCGAGATTGCATCGGCTGTAAGAACTGATTTCATGTTTGAGTTAAGGCTCGCTCACTGCTTTAGTATCGTGTAAGAAAATAAACCAATTTTGATTACATTTTCAGGATACTGTTGTGTTTCACATTGATCAACATAATCCTACTCTATACGATCACGTTCCAACGTTGAAAATTGTAAAGGTTTGTACCATTATATCATTGCTTCGGTCCTCCTTTGTAACACATTTTATGTATACATACATATGCTTGTATATACTTATATATATACATGTATATATATATGCGTATATATACATATATATATACTGGAGTTTTTTAGTACAGCTTATACAATAAATGAACTGGAGAAGAAAGCGTACAGCGTAAAATTTTGTTCAAAATTCAACCTTCGTATTAACAATCGTCACCGATTTCTGAAGCGACAGGGTAGCAACGGCGTCAGCTGTTCGTGGAGACTTTAACGAACCCTAAATAAGAAAGTCACAGCTTGTTTAGTCAGGGCTTCTGGCTGCCACTTCTGGTACGATGATTCATCCTACTCTTAAAGTAGGCATTTGACCATTCATAGCAATAATAGGAAATGTCAGAGGAGCGTGAACTTGGTAGTAGAAGGTTGGACCATCTTTTCTTACTCCGTTTTGAATTGACATTTTTATGCCAACTGTAATCGTATTTTGAACAATTCGCGCCACACAGGTCACAGGAATTGGAATCACGACCACTTTTTCGAGTATCAGTTACAGATCCGTAGCCTTGAATTCTGTATGACATTTCTTCATAGTTTTTCCAGCTTGACAAAACGCTAGTGCGAACTCTCTTCTGTGTTTAGTAGTAATCTTAACTCAAAAATTTGCGGAGCGTTATCGATGAACTTGCATCGCACACAGTGTAGAGCATCATTTTCACAAAGTTTCTTTGTTCTCCAATTTTCAGTCATTCTAGTAACTTTTGTAATATATGGAATACCCCGCAAGAGATGCATATACTAAGAAAACGTGGAAGAGTGTGTAGAACGACGCGGGACTTCATATAAAAGAAGCGCTGAAATTTTCTCACACGCGCGGAAAACATAACTGTAAAACGAGGAAATAGCTCAATGCACTGCAATTTCAATAGCCGTCCCCAGTGAGTTAAATAATATATTGTTTTCAGTGTTTGAGGGAAAAGCTCCAGATTGCTTCCATGTACCTTTTCAATTGTCGCGAATCAGTAGCTGAGGATTTCCGAAAACGAGTATGGCCACGCAATCATCTGTATAGTGACATACATGCTTATTCCATCAGTGTAGGTGTTGATTATGCAGTCCAAATCTCTAAATTATCTGAAACTGCCCTTCTTCCGTTTTTTTCATAATTTGCTTTATACAGGATATGATTCTCCTTCGTAATGGTTTATTGGAGAAACAGGTAGCGGGACTCTTAGGACATGCTATTGATCACATCATGCGCTGTTTTTTATGTCGTCAAAAAGGTTTCATCTGTGAAGTTTGTGAGGCTCGAGATGTCATTTATCCATTTCAAACGGAAACCACATTTAAAGTGCGTGGTTGGTTGAATTTAGTGTCATTTATACTCGTCTGTTATCTTGGTATAGCCCTTCCACGACCATACGTGCCAATCTTTGCTTGTACGCGATTGAACGATCCCATAAATTTCTCTTCTTGGAAAGTGCCTTATCTGGCCTTAGTTTCTTTTTTTTCTGTTTGCCATTCTGTTTACCAAACGGTAGGACGACTATATCAAGATTGAAGTGGGCTTCACCTTTCTCGGTCCCACATGAAATATGGACAAGTTTTGGTGCACGTTGCAAATAGCATACTTGTTTAGGAAAATCGTTAAAGGATTAGTTTAGCTATCTTTGGTTCAAAGTCGATTGTTATCTGCTGAGATACATTATCAAATGAAATTCCTAATAAGCTTTTACTGCCGAGAAGATACGTATGCTTAAATTTTCAGTGTTCCCACTGTTCTTCTGTCTTTCATGCAACGTGTGTAAGCAAAACGGAGGACTGTCCAAAATGTATACGTCGAGCAAAATATGAAATCCAGCAAGAAGCGAGTGATCTACCACTCGGTTAACGTTTATATACTACTTTTCCAATAGCATATTCTCATCATATAGCATTGTGTTGTCGATTTAAATTCATTTAAATATGATTACTTTGTATCACCATTTTTTCCAATTTTTCCACTAAAGCGCAGGACAGTGTAGCTATCGCACTTTCTTAATAATTATAACATAACTTGTCATGTACAGTAGTTTAATTTATTATATTGCATATCATTCTAGAACCAGTGTAATAAGTGTATACTCATTAGATGATATATATGCTTCTTTCACATCAACTGGTGCAAAAAACGCCATAGAAAAGTGCACTTATAACATTTTATATGGCAAAAAGTTCATTTCACTTCGATATTTGTTTTGCTTATTTTATTCTTGACACAAAGAAACAGTATGTAAAAATTTTCTTTCTTAGGTTAAGAAATGTGCAGTGAATTTGTACAGCTTTTCCTACATGCCTAGTATTTTCTATACCACGGTGTACATAACTGAAGATAAATACGTTTGTACGCCTTGTCCACCACGCTTTTTGTCATCATTGAATTTTAATAAATCAATCATGGTATTCGTTTTTCTCTCTGAGACTGCACACTGTCGAACAATTTCATAAGCTAATCGCTTCTACGGAAACCTATCGGGGCAATGATGTTATTCTGTGGTCACTTGCCTTATGATCATTTCGCCTTTTGGAAACTTCACAGGCAAAGAGATGACATAGAATGGATCAGAATAATCAGTGTGCGAAAAAAAGGGGATTTGAAAAGCCCGATAAAAGATGAATGAATTTGTTACACATTCGGATCCAGTTTTTTTTAGAGTATCTCGAAAATTTGAGGATCTTTTTAGACGGTGTTTTTTCGTCTGCCGCACGGGCCCATTTCTTTATAGTATGGAATTCCAGCGAGTAACTGTAGCTGACCGCCAAACGATAACAGAATTGATCTTCATTTCCAACGGAATGTGCACACTTACAAAGTGTTGCTCAAAAAAGGACTCAGTCTGAAAAAATTGTTAATATCGGCTATAGTACCACTGAGCGCTCAAATACGCTAACTACTTGTTATATTTTGTGTGGCTGTTTATTCACATCTCAAAATTCCTTGGTATAACCTGTCGATAAAGGCGGTGACTGAAGGGTTTTGGTACAGTGCAGCTGACTCTTGCAAAACGTGCGAGGACAAATATGGTGACAAAACGATGCACCAGTTTCACTTAATGTAAACGAACACCTAGGCGATAGGCTCTAAGGTAAATATACTCCACTGAGCGCACATAGGACACAGACTCATAGCAGAGTGGACTTTGAAATAGAAGTCGCCATCCTCGCAAAAAAAAATCTAGAACTTTGGTTCTGAATGTATTTCACGAATCCGAAAATGAATCGCAGGGAGGAATGACCCATTGTCACGCGTGATCTCACTTAATATCAAGTTGTTATTTCAGTGTGAGAGCGCATTATCCAGACATGTGGACTCTGTTGAGTAGGTTTCCACGTGGAATACGCAATGGAAAACTCACAGAAAGTGCTGTGTGTAGAAAACCTGCCTTGCTTTCAATGCGATAAGAATATGGGTCTCGTGGCTTCTCTGCTGAGGTTATGAGGGTATCTATCTGATATATTGCAGTCAGTTCGACCTTTCGAGGCCGTGAAAAAAAAAAAAACGGTGTATAACAACGACTGCTTTTCGAGGGAACAGCAATATATTCATCAATACCCCCACCCACATCGCGAAGATGACCACCTGCGGAGCATTGACTTGGATATTGCGGCTCTGAAGAAGAGGAAGACGTCAAAGTTAGCCTAGCAAACTTTTTTTACCAAGCTCCTATAAGCTTAGTGATTTTGAAAAAATGGCGAAAAAAAAGCTCTCCATAAGACACGTTAGACCTACTATCACTATTTCATATATTATCGATTGGTAAAAGTGTGAGCTAAAACGTTTGTGAAGCAAAAGAAAATTGTTGAAAAGGAAATAAAAGGGAACGGTGTCTCTTGCCCATCCTGCTTCTACACCATTGTCTACGTGACATCTTGGAGTTAAGTGCACTAAATAGTCATATCAAAATCTGCATAAAAATGTCTAGAAATCGCTCCTGCGGCTTCACCAAAGGGATATTAAGAACATAAATGATGAAAACCAGCACATAACAATGAGATCAGTTTTTTAAACGTGGAAATCGTAATTTATGAGTGACCGATTGTACATGTTTAAGACAACTTTTTCTGAGACGGATCTCGTCAGATAGAAACTTCATGTGGATACGATTCACGTAATAACAAGTGGACGGTACAGAGCAAACTGAACTCTATATTAACGATCTCGTTTGAGCCATCAAAAGCATACTGCTTCAATGAAGAATGCCCCATATACTTGTTATTCTAAATGTAAGAAAATACGTAGAATGCTTAGCCTGTATTTACTGCCTTTTCTTTTATAATGACACGGTAGGATGCCAAATGCAACCACAGGAATGCATAAGTACGAGGAAAAGTGGGAAAATAAGATTCATCCGAACCATCGATTACCCTTTGTGAGGATTCATGTTTTACCGACTGCACCATTGAAGCTCTGGTCTACTTCCGGCCAAAAAATAAAATAGAAAATTAATATGTGATTTTAACAGTGGCTTCGCCTTAACTGAGCGCATTGCCTGATTATACTACTCGAACCACTACCGTTAGCGGATGATTGCTGAGAACAACCAATACGGTTCAACTTGGCTGAAAATGGCGAAAGATTTTGGGTGATCCAGTGGGTATCACGTCAGTTTTTGGAAAGGGTTATCTCGAATTTGAAGCCACCTTTGTTTACCGCTTTTTGACGTTTCTCGGCATTCTTATGCTTTTGTTTTACGTGCGCTTATGTAGAATCCATAAGGAGGAACGAGAAAGCGTTCGAAGTCAATTAAGGGATCAGCCGCGCTTTCGACTCCATTCGCAGCATACACGAAGATTTCTTTCATATATTTAGCCTATTCAGTGACTTACATTGGACTAGCAATCTATCATCGCAGAGTTTTCCTTCCTTTGAGACAAATCTGGTGCAAATTCCGTCTCCAAAGGGAGAAAAGGCTTGCTGACCCCGGAACATCTGAATCGAACTTGTGACAACATGTGTATTCTATGACCCTTTGACTATCGAGCTAGACTTCTTTTATTTGCAAGAAATAAATCATCACTGCGAGCTTGGAATCAATTTATGGTTTTCATGCATGCTCACAGGCTTCTCAGGAGCGCATATAGCGCGGTGGTTAGAGGTGCCTCGCGTCGCACACGAGGTCAATGGTTCTATCTCCAGCTCATGGCTCACTAAGCCATCCATCCCCCCGGGGTCGCGAAATTGGTATAAGGTTGGTTTCAGACTTGTACGGCAGGATAAGCTACACTGAGCGGGAGGCCACTTCGAAACCTTATAAAGCTCAGATATGCATTCAATCACCTCAAACGAAATTAGAAATTGAAGGCCAATGCATGGCGCATCCTTTAGGGATTCATCAACGCCGGAGGCTTTATCCTCCTTTATCTCTTATTCACAGGCTTCTCAGCGTAAAAGGAAATCGACACTGTGAATCGCTCGAATTCTGAGTATATCTCGCAACTGAGTTGAGAATAAATAAGAGAAAGGAGAAATAAATTAGAGGCCGAACCATAACACTGAAATGGTCCATAACATGTTTCCTTGTAAACTCGTAATTCGCAAGTCTTGAACCTACTGCAATTTCAAATCTCATTCATAGATTACTAAGACAACAAATCAACACGTGATCTTCAGAGTGAGTGGCAAGGGCAAGCCCATATACGGAAAAATCGTAGTAAGTCACGAGATTAGCAGTGCTTGAGGAATCTGAGCGGCGATTGATGAGCTGGGACGCGATGGTTATGAGATCCTTCCTTCGAGTGCTTTATTAAGACCACGCTCAAATTTCAATAGATCCTTTCATTTTTATTTGAGCAAACTGTCATGTGGTTTGGTAAGGGCTCTTGTACAGCCCGAGACACGTGTTTCGTCCTTACAGACTCATCAGCCGGGCAGAACCCGTCGTCTGTCGATCTATTCATAGTCAGTTCTCTCGGGAGCCTTACACTCCTTATATATAGTTATCGACGACGTACGCTTTACACTCTATGTCAGGTGAAACATTCACCTAACACAGAGTGTTTTCGCACTCGATTGCTAGCTGATAGGTATTTTTATCATATTATACCTTTCCTTCGAGTGCTTTATTAAGACCACGCTCAAATTTTAATAGATCCTTTGATTTTTATTTGAGCCCTTACCAGACCACATGACATGTTGGCTCAAATAATGATGAAAGGTTATGAGATCGTTAGGCGCAATTGTAATATCCCATTACACTGCCTAACATGGTCTACTATTTCCAAATTTCCGTGCAAAATATGCCATTATTGGAGACAGTGAATCTCACTAGCGCTGAGTATTTATTGTCGTAACTGGGGAAAAATCTCTGAGAAAATGCTTGTGAAACATTTATTTATGCATCTAATATACCCGAACAAAGAGAAAAACTAATACTCAAAGTACTCCCCTCCAACTTCAAGCACTTCCTGCCACTTGTTTTGCAAAAGATCGATTCCGCGAGAATGAAATTCCGAGCTCTTGTTGTTGAAGAAATGAATAACCGAGTTGTCAAAGCAGGATTTTCCTCAATCGCTTCAAGCACAGCTTAACGATCAACTTCTTTTGGGCGACCTGAACGCGGCTGATCTTCCACACTTTCTTCACCTTCGTCAAGCTTTTTGAACCACCTGTACACCGTACTTTTGCCAACTGTGTCTTCGCCCCAAGCCAGATTGACCCGTTCACATCTGGTCGTTCTAAAGCCGCAAAAGAGGTAGCCGTGATTCTACTATGGGCCCTTTATTCGCCTTTCACATACAGTTCTTTTGATATTCTACTACCATAGGCTAATCTTCATGAAATTTCTTTCATTTTAACGTTTTTATAGCAGTGTTATGATGTTAAATTACATATGTTGCAATTACTAGGGTGATGAAAAAGTTCTCAAATACCCGTGGAAAAATCAATATTTATGTTTGCTTCACACAATATCGGTTATTGTAAATCCATGGAAATATCTCGGGAATATTTTCATAAGAGCTGAACCGAGTCTACAATGCGTAGCTAATATTAATTTGTAGAAAGCGTGCGCTGCTTCGGCAAGATAATGCCAAACTCATACCGCCAAGAAGATCAAGAAAAAAGTTGGATAATTTGGAGGGAGTCGAGGTATTGCCGCACCCAGCCTACAGTCCAGATGCTGTGCCGTACGATTATGGTCTTTCCTGCTCAACACAATATTTCCTGGGTGGGACGCCGATTCGAGACATTTGATCTTGGAATAAAAATGATTTTTCACCCTCTAAAAACCTAGAATCCAAAATTAAAAGCATTGATATGGACGTCAACCAAAAACTTAAATTATTTAAACGAGTAAAACAAGTTGAGGAGGATGTCAATAGTTTTTTGATCCAAGCCCAAAGAACGGGTATTTCGAGCAGGTTTGGAAGCTTGCAGATCGTTGGTAGAAGAACGCGAATGATGATGGTTTTGTTTTAAGGATAATTATTGTTGTTTCTAATTGAATTTATGTATAAACCTTGAATTTTCAGCGAGTGTCAGGGATCTTTTCCCTCAATCTAATATATTTATAATGATGCTATGAGATATGCAAAATTCTGAACTCGGGAGTTTTGCATATCACTAAGCATCATTAGTTATGATAGGTTGAATTATGTGTTCTTACATAGCGTACATATTTTTAGAAAGACTAGTGAACGTTTTTGCATATTAATGCGGAGTAGAGCATCTCAATCACAGCCGGTGACGTAGAAAATAAAATGATTGTGTTACACATTTTGGACAACTATTCTATACATATTATTAAACTTTACAAGCAACGAACTACTTTTCTCTGTGGTACTAGAAAAGTAGCTTGTTGTTTTCAATTCACAAGTTCATTTAGCAACTGCAGCACCCCAAAATACATACCTACTGGATCGTGGTTCCTCTCTTCGAGCACTCAGAAAACGATATGATAGCTCGAGACTTAGTGCTGCCTCATTCTACTTCGCGACCTCTATCGGCGCCTCAGATCAGCAAAAACGAAGTCGCGAGAACCTCTGTTGAGTTACTCACATAAGAACACTTTACGATGGTTGCTGATATTTTTACAAGTGCTACGACAAACCAGTCTCCGCAAATGTTTATTTTTCTCTTTCAGAACGCCATCATTCTCTCCTAGGCTGTATACGAACCGCGTTAATTATTGTGGTGTGAAAATGAAGCGGAGAATGAGGAGGAGAATAATAAACCATTGACGCCAGCAATCCTACCAACACATATTGGAAGATAGCATTGCTTAAGAATAGGTTCTCTCTCTAAAACCTTTTTAATTTGGTCAAACTCATATTGAACCATAGCTGACGCTCCTAACACCGTAGAGAACAAAATTAAACCCTATTAAAAAAGAATTTAAATAAGGCGGTGGGTGGAAGATTGTATAGAACTTTTATTTTGCTATTCCCTAGAACTGCTTCAGAACAAAGTTTATCTTCGAACCGCTCTAATTTTGCATTAGTTATTTACGCAGCTGTTGTTAGAACCAACAATCACGTTCATTCAGCATGCGATTATAGATAAAGAGAAATCAATGACGAATTTGAAATGTCTGGTTGTGCCACAAATGCGGAGATGCTTTTAAGTCGGCATCGCAGCATCTTTCCCGAATCAGCACAGCAACTCGTCCTTGAAAAATTCACTCGGACGAAGGTGTGTTATGTGTTAATCGGAGAGTCTCCGGCCTTAATTTTGAGTGGCAGGTGAGATTTTCACAGTCATCATCAAAAGGGAACTTCAAATAAGTTCTCAAAAGGGACATCAGTTCTTTTTTTTCTTCGTGTGACTTCTCTTCCCATATTGATCTATTTTATTACAACATATTACGAGTTGATTTCTACTTATTAGGATTCATCTGAACAGACATAATCTGTCTCTCTTAATATGTCAGCATAGGCAGTTTGCCGTCCAAAGGCATGCATTCAAGAAGGTACGGAGGGGGATGTTTGAAGTCGCTTTCAAAAATAAGTGCCAAGGAAGTCATTAACGAGGGTTTCGAGGGAGAAATTTACCTGTGAGTGTGCTCGACTCAAGGAAGAGCTCGAAAAATAACGTATAGGTACCATCTCTTGAAAAACTGTAGAAGTGAAAGGTAGCGTGATGAAGCGTGCGATACCATTGTCCATTCACGTGGAACTGAAAAGTTATAACCGACAGGCGGTAGGAAAGCACACAGACCTTGTAGAGGTCCGTTTGAATCACTTGATGATTTACTGAATTGCAGGTGACACAGATAAATTGGGTATGGGTAATGTAGTGAACAGAGGTGTCTTAGATTACAATGGAAGTCGTCGGTTTGAGTTTTGGGGAATCCAAGCTCCCCGACCGGCAGAGGTACGCGATTTGGTATCCCATTTATTTAGGGAACTAGGAAAAACGCTGATTTGATACACTGCTCGGCCTTTGCAATTCACCAATAAAATTTGAATATTCACTCACTCCTTCTGTATGCTGTGAATACAGTCGAATACACGGCACATCCTTGCATCGACCTCTGATGTTGTACCGTTTATCTGCACAATGATTTGCTGTTCTTAGATCTGCGAAGCCACGGTAGTCATCCTCACAGATAACTCTGGTACCAGTCTGCCGACACCAAAGTAGCGAAATATTTGGTGAGTGCGTAGCAGAGCTTCGAACCACCAACAGATCCAATGTATACTGCTAGTCACCTAACCATTGCACTACACTCGACACATAGATACACTCTGAGTAAATAACATGAAAAATGTCTGCTTTCCAATTAGGTGCACTCACACAGACAAACTGTAATTTAGCACTCATTCTTTCACTGACATTTTCCTCAACACAGTTTGCCACCGAGTTCCGTGTAAATGATCTAACAATTCTTACTTAGCTGAAGAAGCTTGATATTAACTGAAAATTTCTATAAAATCTGATCTGCGCATATTAAGCATTTTTAATTGTTGTTACATGATCTGACATCACCTGGAAAACACTGTGCGGATTCCAACACTTTTTGCACTCGCTTCGTTTCCTCGCACTCAAGATCCACAGACTTCATCAAATTCTTTTGCACGTAGCCTCGATTACTGCTTGGGGATTATCGTACACGCCACGAAAGTCGTTGAGAGTCAGTTCTCCTTCGACTCCTGAGATAGTCGTGCGTTCCCACGTGGATTAGGGTCTCTCTCATGCGAGCCTGTTAGGCAAGATAGCTACCCATTACGCGACCCCATGGGGAGACTTGGCTGGCCCAGGATGTAACGAATCAGCGTTCATTTCCCATATTAAAATCACGACTCGAATACATTTAATGACATTAAATCACTAGTACAAATAAGCGAACCTCACATCTGACACACATAACGCTATGAGTCACTACGATGACATCACATGAGAGACTTCTATTGATGACCAAACAGAACTCTTTTATTTACCACCTTCAACGATGGTATGATTAATATACTCAGTGATGTAGAGTGATGTGCAAAACCTTTATGACGCACCCTATCCGGGGGTGAAATGTTCAAGTCCCAGCTGACGCAAAAGTTTTGCACATCACTCTACATCACTGGGTATATTATTACATACCGATAGCGGCTACTCATGCTAAACCGTTGACGGTTCGCTGCTGACAAATAGATGCGCTGCAACGTAAAAAGAGTAGTGTCAAAACGGGCGTCAGTAGTGCTACGAATCGAGTACACGCTCCCGGATAGATAGGCTCAGATTGTCCATTTAGCTTTCCTCTACGGCGTGTAGCGAAAACGATACACGCGGCTTCGCGTTGCTAGCACGGCTTACGATGATTGGCGGGTCCCCAAGAAAATTCGGTACTTGTTTGATAAATTTAGATTTTACATGGACCTTATCGTCATCAAATGAGGGAATACATTGAAGCGAGTTCTGTAAAGGTAATTTCAATAAGTCAGCCGGCAGCAGTTCTTCATAACCGTCCAAACCGCCCGCCAGGCGAAATCGGCCACCGTGGTGAAAGGGTTACGTGAATGCTCAGCGAGTGATCTCTTAACGACGGTACAGTACCCAGCACGATAGGAGATGGTGACAAGGACGTCTTGAGGGGTAACTTCGAGAGCACCTGCAGCGCCGACTGCACCCTGGCGACGCGGGGTCTCACGACGGCGAATACGAAGTCGCGCGCGTCGCGTGCGGCAGAACTGTACGTCGCGACGGCTCACTGTCTCCGCCTACCGTGTGCGCATCTGTGGCGATCGATGCGGCGGCGACGGCCGAACGCGGCGCAGCAGTCGGACCACCACCACCATGCACCCGCTGATGACCAGTGTGTTGGCGCAGCGCCAACTCAACGCCGCTGGTCAACTCTTCACAGTGTCCGACTATGACGTCATCACCGATCTGGTACGGTATTCAGTTGATCTTGAACTTTTGATCCGAGTTCGCGCTCTTCTCCGAACAATTCTGCGCGATTTTTGTGACTTGAGGTAGATTCCGAGTGAACTTTGCCCTCACTGACGTCATCAGCGAACTTTCTCCTCCACTTGGAGTATATCTGTAGACGTTTAAACTCCTGAGATTACTGTATTTGAGATCAAGGGAATTGTAGTGCTGTGCATGTTCGAACGTTGGTCACACTTTCAGGACAGACGTTTTGATCGTAACAGTGATTTGGTTCAGTCCTATCGCAATCGATAATATTTTAATCGATTTATCGATTAGTTAATTCAAATCTATCAAGTGAAATGTTTTTTACTCTTCTGTCGTATCATTGATTGATAGAAGAATTGGTTCCGATTGTGGTCTGAAGTGAGAAATTTTTCTCTTCGTTTCGAGACATCGACTTTCTTATCTCCAAAATATAATTTCCATGGCCGCCTGATCCATAAATCTCATTAGATATCTCTTTTGCTAGAAAAATCCTGTCAAAGTCCTCTATGAGCCGTTAAACCCTTTATCCACCAAAATCGTTTCATCATCGTTCCGTCCTTTCTTTATGTAAATGACGGCAAATTTCCATGTTTTCTGAGTCATGACCATGTATTTATTATTCTGTAGATTTTGCTAGAACAAATAGTTACAGTCTGTGAGAATGTATAGAGCCTTTTGAGGTTGATACGTCAGAGCCACACGTACGGTTCGGCTATGTCGCCCCGCTTCGCCAGTGGCCCACGCGCTATACTGAACCCTTTTTTCATAGCAGGGATAAGGGCACGTTATTCATGATGATAGCACGTGATATTGTGTTATCACCATTTTTCTTCCAAGTGATAGATTGCGGCTGGTAGTGATTGTATAGGAATCGATCTCATCGACTAGTTTTGAACCTTGCTCTGAGCATTCAATATCATGTGATGTCACCGTAATGAACGTCTCCCCATTCCTTCTATATAGCAGGGTTTCAGTGTGATGCGTGTGGCTCCAATGAAGCGAGCGGTGCAGCCGGAAAGTACGTAAGCCAATTACGTATTAACTTCGAAAAACCTGAAACATTCTTACAGACTATGTTGAATATTCATAACGTGGTTTAAAAAAACATCGAATGGAGAGATAATCACTTTTAGTATAGTCTGTGAGAATGTATAGAGCCTTTTCGAGGTTGATACGTCAGAGCCACACGTACGCTTTGGCTGTGTCGCCCCAGTGGCCCACGCCCACCATTCTCAACCCTATCTCATAGGAGGGACGGAAAGACGTTATTTAGGTGACAGCACATGATATTGTATTTTTACCACTTTTTTCTAGTCGATAGATTATGGGCGGTGGTGAATATGTAGAAATCCATCTCATCGAGTGTTTTTGAGCCTCGCATTAAACATTATGTTTAATGTTGTTTGTTTGAATGTTTGCAGCGAAATTTAAAAACATTCGATGAGATGGATTCCTGCAAATAGTTGCAGTTTTCTTTCTGAACTGTCTACTTGCAAGGTTCTTCTTTTTCGTTCAACGGGCGAATAGTTGAGAAATGATTTGCATTACATCATGTCTAGGAACTTTTGTACATTTCGACCTGAACTCGTTCGCCATCAACTTGCTGATTGGTTAATGTGGTTACAGTCCTACTGTGGATTCGGAAAACCAACGATTAGTGGATTTTTCACGCAACCAGTTCTTGATTGGGAATTCCACGATTCCAACACCAAGAGGGTCCATAAGTTAGCGAGTATTACGAAGGTTCGCTTCGTATTCACCGCTCTGACTCATCTCGATAGCACTAAAGTCATCGAGTAGATTTATAGATTGTTTTAAGCCTATCAGAGGTTTCTAGGGCATCTCGAGTGGTGGTGGTGCTCGTACGCTTCATCAGTGCCACATGCCCTACGGCTCACCAATATTACTAACACCAACGGCGCCGAAAAAGCATCAGTCTAGACGGAGTGCAAATATCACATAAGAATCTAGTCCGAAGTGATTTTCAGTCGATGGCTTATGGCTGTGACAAAGCATATAACAATATCTTTTTTCGAGCGAGCTCTCCAGCATAGTCGATCAGAAATCGTGTAGATTGACCACTTTTACGGCAACTTCCGCAACGATTTGGATCTCATATAGACCGTAATTGACGTGATATGTTGTGTCAAAGCTATGTCAAAGTCGAAGGTGTAGTGTTTGTTTGCTGAGTCCTCCGCGAACGGACGGAACCACCGTTTGCCAATAACGAACCATATGGAACTGTGGCGATGGGTGGCAGAACAGAAGGGCAGGTGTTGAAGCTTTTCGGACCACGTATACAAATCTCTGTCGGTCATGGCCCCTCAATTCTGTTTTCTTGGGCGTTGGAACTGATTTCTGACTACTAAATGTATATTGTTTCAATGCAATCACTAGCCACGTTGTATTTGGTGAATCATCAATGTGTTGAAAGCCTATTTTTATTGAATCTCGATAAGAATAATTAATGTTTTCATAGATTATTGAACTGTCACGCGATTGCTCTAAAAAAGCTTTTATTAGGTCGATCTCGTGTCAGCTCAATAATCTAGAAAAACATCTGTGGCTATCTGACGTTCCGTTGACATTGACCTTGTCAACATAATCGTAGGCGATGGTGTTCAAAATCATGGAATTTGCTTTGAAGTCAGTAGTTACATCTGCTGTAAAACAGAAAATGTACCTGAAGGTCCTCTGCCCACTCCTTCCCCCACCCTTTTTTTTTGCATATTGCAAAATTTTATATGTTTTATTTTTTATATTTATGTTATTATATTTATTATATTTTTTTGAATTAGCGATTATCTTTTGATTGCTTTGAATATGAAGTGTAGATATGAATCGCTTTTGGTCAATTATTTCCTGCTATCAACAACCGTAATTTATTTGCTATCTGAGGCTACAAGTTAGAGCCGCCTTGAGCCTGGAAGTTTTCCTTCCTGGAACGTCGGTGGAATGGATGAATGTTTTCAATAATCTAATTCTTTCTTCAGTGGCTCTTTCGTTCAGCACTAAATGATACCCTTATAGTCATCAATAGATTGTGATTACCCAGTGATATAAGTTCTATGTCTCTGACAAGAAAAGTATGGCCCAAAAAAAAAATGTATTCGTCGTGGAAGGTATCTGACTTCTTCCTGAGAGAACACTCAACTTAGAACACTTCGTTGCCTTCAGACTTTTTCAAGTGATTTATGATCGGCACACTGAAAAAACCACTTCTCGAACATGATTTTTTGTAACCGCTTTGATGGCTACGCCTATGATTTTCATGCCTTGTCTGCTTTAGCAATTCAAGCACTTAGGTCATATCAGAGCGAAGTCTGTCTGAGCTAAGTTCCTTTCACTTGAAATGACTGGAAAGCGACCACTTTTTGAGATGTCATTAAGGAACTGGAAGAGTTAGATGTCTTTTTGCACAACTGATAGATTCGGTTCGTGGTACGAGAGCAAATCGATTTGCATCCCAAAAGGAAGTGATTTACTCATAAAGGAGTTTAGTCTCAAAAATTCACTATTTCTGAAAATCATTTTACTTGAACAGAACGACTGAATACTACTAGGAATGAGTTTCAAACAATTTTTTAATATAAATACGAACTGTTCTCGTGTCGGAAGCCTTTGGGAAGAAAAGAACGGAGATTGCAATTGTCTTGCTAACCAGTTTGTCTATAAAATTTCGAGAGTTGAACTTTTCATGTGGGAAACGCGTGCATCGTCATGATGATAAAAACCATCAAAAGTATGAAGTGGATACTTACACTGAGTCGTTCTGAACAATATTGTTTATCGCCTTTCAGTAAGGTTCTTTGGAGCTGGAGAAGAGTTCAGCTCATTGCGTTTATGCATTAGTGACGTTGAATGAGTTGTTTCTTCTGAATTTCAAGAGATCCTATAGATATCAGAGTAGCTTCTAGTTAAGTAACCAGAATTACTGGTTAGTATCTCATGAACCGTGACTTTTGAAGCCATACCTCGTTCATAACTGGACAACGCCAGATTACATGTAGACATGAAAGTAGTTGTTTTAGGAGTAAACCCTACACGTGTACCGATTCTCCTTTGTTTCGGTGAATGATTCATTCTATGCGTATGCTGAAATCACCGGAACCACATGAATGTTCAGCCAGACCTATGATGGTCATAGTATATCTTATCACAGATAGGAAATTTTACCAGATATCTGTAGCCTTCACACTTATTTTTCTGCCGTTCGTTACCAAAAGAGGTCTTTAGGTAAAGGTCAGTGAGGAAATCGATCGCCATGATCCTACTTTGTAGACGATTTAGTACAAGGTCAGTGGGGTGGGCTGGAGTTTGTGATGGAGCATTCGTGTATATGGCGATTAATTCTCTTGCGATAATTTTTCGAGAATCGAAAAAGTAGTGAGAACACTATTCTGAATGAGTTTTTTTTTTTAAATCATTATCGTAATAGTTTTTTTTCCGTTTACTTCACCACAACCTGCCCTGAGTCAGACCCTTTCGCAAACTCTGAATCATCGTTCTAGATAGATGAGTAAATGGCGGGATGGAAAAGGTCTACGTTCATTTTGTTGTAATGTTGAAATCAACATCAATGACATGTATATCACATGTTTCATGTCGACTAGACATGTGGGAATAGAATACATTTGAATGTTCTTCGTAATTGCTAGATGTTCGAGACAAAGCCTCTCTTGCCAACGAAATTTCCTTTGATCTATTGTGGAAATTATCACCTGAGAGTGGGATAAACTCTGCTTTTAAATCTAACAAACATTGAAAGAGACATCAAATTATTCCCACAATCTAGTCACCGTGCACGAACCACATCTGAAGGCGAGCGATACACATTTATCTCTCTTTCATTGTGTATATAGGAAGAACTTTCATCGACGAGTAATAATCACCAGGTTCAGTAAAAATCAATCTAATAAGTTTTCTTGAAAAGGAATGCTGTTGAGATTTGAAATATAGCAGTGAGTAATCGTTAGACTGTCCGTGTAGTCAGAGAAGCTCCGATAAGATTCTGAGTCTGCCAGTCATCTCCACATAATCGTCAGCTGTATAAAGAATAAGAAAGAAGGAAGGGAACCGAATGTTTGCGGCACACGTCACCGTTTTATTGCTTTCCTACTGGAGATTAGCATCGTTCGAAAAGATCGGTGATGTCGTTGGCGGTATCCAGGGTGACTCTGTCATCGAGCACTACGAGAGAGCGTCATACTCGTTTAATACAACCTCTTGATCTATACAATTTTTATTGTCGTTTGACATGTCAATCATATTACGACGTTCCGATTACGACCGGCCACCGCTACCTTGTACGTTTTTACGCGGCAGCCAGTTCCCAGTTGATTACCGGCAATGAAGGGGGATCGCTGCAACTAGCGAGTTGAAGATATCGAACGATTGCTGTGTAAGAAGCCTAGTTTGTTTTCCTACACGGTTAATCCTATTTGTTGTAAAAAAAACCAGTTTTTACAGCATCCCTTCTAATCGATATCGAAAATTGCAAATGAAATGTGAAAGGCAAAGCAGTCGTGCCTTGTAATAGCGCCTACGTGTCGTGTTTGAGCGATAATGTCGCATGAGAATTCCATATCCACAATGACTCAATCCTCTTTCCACAAAAACGAACTTCGTCTATTCGATCAACATCAAGTTTTATGAAATTCAAATTTCCTAGTTTCAAATTTTTTTGTGGACAGAAATCTCAGAACATCAATTATGAGAAGTCACTCGAATAAAAGGCGACGTTGAATACTTGTAAAAATATGCTTAAAAGAAGTCACTTTCTTCGAGAGGTCTTCACATCATTATTGCACATTCGCCACATAATATAATGAGCTGAGTAAGCAATAACGGATTAGTTGTGACTCTGACAATTATCTTCCATAGAGTTGACTTCAAGGAAACATTGAGAAACAGAAGAACAACAGCGATGATGTGCCGTGATCTTCATTTTTTCAGCACACTGCATTCAGTCGTCTGAAGGAGATCTTCAATACTCCCCATTATGTCGAACGACGGGTCGATCAGAGTGTCGTGGAGATCGTTATCGCCAGAATCACGGCCGCTATTAGGTTGTTGATGGCTTTGTTTATTCAATTATTTTTCCTTCACTCCTCTTAGTCTTCACTTCCCAAATCACTCATTCCACACAACTCCTTTCGTTTTGCTTCCCAAAACTTTCAGCATTAAGCACATGTTTTATTTATCTTCAACCTATTCGAGGCGAAGCACAAATGGATCGCGATTGGATTGTGCGGTTCGAGAGCGACTTCAGCGTATAAAAAACCCAAATGTCAACATTTGATGATGTTCTTAATTCTGAGCAACAAATTTCAATGTTTATCTTTTATTACCACAGGTGTGCTGAGTACCAGAAAAAAAAAAATCGAGGCCTAGTGTTTTGTTTCACCGACTTCAGTCACGAGTAAACCTTTTCGAGGCAGCGCGCGCCGACACGACACTACTGAAGCCCTCTGCCTTCTAAGAATTTTTCAGCCCAATCTCGGGAGGATTCTCGATAGAGTCGTGATAGCAAACGTTGTTCTCTAAAGGAATAGTGGTGAATGGGGTCCATGACTCATGAACATCAAGCTCCGAGTTTCGCTCGCATCTCAGTAGTATTGTAGATAAATTTCACATCGTACTTTGCCGTTAAAATTATGAATTAGGCAGCAAGTAAAGGCCAAATTTGCTGTGGTTCTCTTTTTAGTTTCGATGTCTGCTCGTCTCATACCGTACTTAGAAGTAACCATTTCGGATTAGATTCAGGGATAAGTGTAGGGCTTGTCAAAAATGATGCTTACCCAGCATGCGATACCAGGTCATGGGCGCACAGGCATTCATCTCTGGCAGTACTCCCTGTGTCGCCCCTGTAATGCCCCCTCCCTCCCCCCTTGTGCATGGAATATTATGCACGCTTTCTCAAATGGATCACTCAACTTTCTGCAGTCGTTCCACGCTTTTTTGAAGAACTACTTTTTCTTGCAGTTATCACACCTTTTTCTGAGAAAAAAGAAGTTTTTCACTGCTCGTCTGAATCTCTGTTTAGAGAAAGGATTTATTCAGAGATTTGTTCTACAAAACACTGTGTAAATACGGCCATCAACAAAGCTATGGATGGATGTAAGACATCGGTGGAATATCTTGCTACATTACCGTCAAGTCACATCTTATGCAAACATGGGTTAATAGTGACGCGTGAAGTGCAGTGGTTATAGAGGTGCCGAGCAACCACCTGGTCCTCGGCTCGTTCGATTTCGCGTCCCAGGTTTACCAAACCTTCCATTTTTCCTCACTCGACAGATCAGTAGCAGATTTGTTTGGGAGTTTGGCATTTCTGACTTGATATATCAGTAGAGCACAGCAAATCATTATATAGGCCAGACACGCATTCAGTTATCTCTACCGATGTTTCATTAAATCGAAAGCATAGCGCATCTTTCATCATTGATCCAGGCTGAAACTTTATCCTTCATATCCGTTGTGAATTATGCGTTTTGTCATGAAAAATGCCAGTGTAGACCATTTCATCTCCAAAAACTTTTTATTTTTTGGAATTTCTCAGCTTGCCTGATAAGTTTGGAACGATAACTGATGACTAGATTCGTTGGTTTATGAGCAGTCAAAACCATAGGTCGTAATAAATTTCATGGTGACCTTTTGTATGATCTAATTCCCATAATTCTCGATGAGTGTGATATGAGGATACTAGTGATGCAACATATTTCTAACATGGCTTTTTATTTTTTTTGGGATCTTGTTTTTGATGACTACGTTCTACTTTTTTTGCGTCAGTTAAGTAGTCTTTCAATTAGTAGTTTTCATTGTTTTCAAAACGGCAAATATAAGGGTGAACTTGTTCCGATATACTGTGGAATCCTCTTTTCAAAGACAAACTGCAAATGAGTGTAAACGCAGTGGTTTGATTTTTAGTAACGATTGTGGTAAAGGTTAGGTTGGTTTAGGGAAACCGGTTGCATCGAGACTTATTCGGCTGAACTGGTCGATGTTCTCGACAGTTGCTTGAAACATCCGATGACCGTTCTGAATTCGGCAGGTGAACATGTCGACTCACCACACTGCAAAATCGCTTCCGATCTGCTAAGTAGTTTGTTCCTGGTGAGCCTTTTGTTACCTCCTTTCCACTCTCCATCCTCTAAATCTCTTCTTGATAAGACTTTTCAATGAAAAGTAGTAGAAATCCTTCGCAGAATGGAAGCTAAAGACAAATCAAAATGAAAAACAGAACGAATAGCGCTATCATGTTATATAACCATGAATTGATACATTTCCTTTATAAATTGGCTCGAAATCAGTCAGGTACAGCTAGTAGATGGACGGCGATAAAAAAGGAAGATTTTTTCAATAAGATAGGGTAATTTAAGTCTATTGATTGACAAAGATTTAGGCGTTTACAGATAGAATCCAATAATACAAGTCTGTTCATTTTATGGCAATTAAACTATCATTTTAAATAGTTGTCAATGTCTTCTTTTCTCCGAATTTCGTCGCAGCCTCCGAAGCGATTCACTAAGTGCGATTTTGTTCGACAAAAAACCAGAATATTTCTAAACGTACTGTTAATGATTATCGCTCCTGTAATTTCGAGTTTAAACGTTTTCTTTAGTTGAATATATGAGCTTTAAAGAAATTTGAAATTTGAGAGGAATTTTCAACTTTTTCTGGAGTGGTGAAGTTTTTTGATAGAATGTCACGTTTCCGAGTATTCACCTCCTCAATTTATGGAAAATCAATCGGTAATCACGGAAAAACCGACATTATCGTAATTATGTCATGCTTTTCCGGTATTCAAGTGTTCATTGCAACGCACATACAATCAATCAACAATAATTGCCGATCCGTAAAGAAGAAAAACCGTCATTCATATCTTCTTTCTGATCTGGTTTTACTGCGGAATGATTGCAGTTTGATTTCTAAAACTGCAGATGAGGGTATCAGGCTGAAGTTTCCAATGAAGGAGCATGAAACCAACAGTTTTCATGTGTGTTCCGAGCTTACGAACGTCTACAGTGAAGCAGTCCAAGAAGTTTTTCAGAAACGCATAGTAGCGTTACGGGAGGATAACATCGAGACTAGAACAAATTTCCGCAATATCAACAGGGACATTTCGAATTTTCAGCCAGGTCAACTTTCGCTCATCCTAGCACTCATCTAGAAAAACAGTAGAAGTGATTCGTAAGTTCTGCTCCAACTTCTTTGCAATCCACGTCCTCCGTTTTTCGTCCATCTCAAGAGATGCTGATTCGTCTCCTCAGTATTACTTCCGAATCTCTTCGTATCTCGTTGGTGATGCAGCAATCTAAGACAGGACAGAATCCGGCAACTAGTTCTGACTAATTCCGATAAATACAGTAGCTCGGTTTTCCACTTGCTAACTGTTAGAAATATAAGCCACATTTTCAGTAAAAAACTAGAAAAATGGCGTTCGACAAAAAATCTCATCATCAATATCGTCAATCAATCATGATATCATAAATTCAATCATAAAAAAAATTTATCATAAACAATCAATCAAGCTCGTTATCAAGGATTTCTGTTCATTATGTCTGCCTATTCCACATCATCTATGTGCTCTTTGCCAACATGCACTCCTTCATTACACGATGTTGCGCAATCCATAAAACTGTTAAAAAAGTGCGGGATACAGTACCATCTTAATTGCGAAATTTAGAGAAATGGTTTCTATTGTGTCGAAGTTGAATTGCGTGTTACCCGTTTTGGACTGGGCTTCTTGCGCATTCCCGTATACTTTTAATACTCATTCAAATGTTTAAATCTTTGTGATTTCAATACTTTGTATCGTTTTCGAAAAGGCCTTGTTACTACTCTGAAGCAGCGGAATAAAATTGCGTTTCACCTTCAACGCACATTTTTTCTCGGCTAGTTTGTGAACGGCTTTTCATCGGAGTTTCAGTAGTTATTTGGTACCTGGAATAACAGTGATTCTGAAACTAGGTTTGATCTTGAAAAGGTCCTGAGTGAATAAGCAATATTACATTCTGCACTTGGAGTATACATATCAGAAGGAAACCATCTTGTAGAGGAAATCGTGTTGCATCAGAATAGGCAGAATTTCAAAAATTTTCCAAATGAAGAAGAATTTGCCAAATAAATACCGAATATAGCGTCTTTTAGGAGCGGTAGTCATAGTCGCTGCACGCAGCAAGATTTTCGTTAACTATTCGAGAATTGTTTTTCTCCTGTCTTAATATAGGTAGCAGCGTCTATTCCATTTTACAGTGCGAAATGATCTTGCTATGTAGTTTCAAGCAACGAGCTGATTATCCCGAGTGCGAAACGTTATCTTCTTTCCGGTCGTACAGCATTCTATCCAGATCTTTCTAGAAGCCAAACTTAGTTAGAGATTTTCAAAATTGTGCTATAATAATTCTATTCAAAATCTGATATAAAGCCTTTCACATACTCTATCCGAGTAGAAAATGCGCGTCGAGTGTGAAACGTAATTTTATTGTTTGCTGCTACAGCGCACCTGGAAGGCTCTCAGAGAAACTAATTACACTGTTGAAATCGGCGAGATTTATGCTTTCGCATAACTAGTAGTACTTAGACGAAAATTATTTGCTTAGCAAGAAGAACCTCTGAATATTTGTGTATCTTCAAAGGTACACGCCGTTTCGAACGGGTGGAAGTTAAATATGATGAGGGCGTTTATGCTCATTACATAATGATCATTTGAGCTATGCAGCTGCTAAACAAGCGTAATTTTCTTTTCTAAAATCAAGATGTGAAATTTGTGCTCGATTTTGTTATAAGTTGGCAAGTGCATTTTGTACTTAATATTTCTGTGATAATGATGCCGAGGTAGCGGTGGCACAATCATAATATAGCCGTCCATCACGCACAGGGTATTGGTTTGAATCCGCCCTAGGCTTACCAAACCTCTTGCTACTCCGAGATAAGAGAAATCAGATTATGCTTCGTGAGAAGTAGTTTAAACCCTATAGTCCAAGTGGGAGCTCTTATCCTGGCTGTCCCAGGATTTCAAGAGGATCGACTCGACCGGCATTCAACGATGTTCATAAGGAAAACGGAAATCCCCAAACAAAATTCAGACCCACACGCAAAAAATCTGAAGCGCTCAATGAATGATAGAGGCTAAAAACAAAGAATAAAGAGTGCTTTGGTCAGCACAGTAGATGTGAGGAGTACTATAGATGTGAGGAAATATTTTGCTACATAATATTCTTCCGAGACTTCAGTTCATATTGATTATAGACAGAACTGAATTAAACTCTCAAACCATGGAGAAAACAATGAACACGCTTTCTTCCTTAGTCTATATCTAGAGATAATTTTCTATACTAGTTTAGACATGGAAAATTGAGTATCAGTTCCAAATGTCATTAATGTCTAAGCCATGAAGTGTTTTCAAACACTTATTGCTCAAATGGTATCCAGAGTTTCATAATAGATTATAGGATTTTAAGACAGCGAAAGTTACTGCTGCTTATCAGTAATTGCCGACCTTCATTTGAAGCCGATAATCAAAGCTTTACCCCCAAAAATACTTGTTGTCTTTTGCAAAACTTGATATTTACTTTGGGTCAATTGAAGTCATCATGCCATTAAGGTCGAAAATTGGTGCCAAAGTCATCTGGGAAAGGTTCTTTTTTATCAACAGACTAATGACTGCCTGTGATGAAAATCTGAAACGTTGTAGCAGAGCGATTACAGGAGACTAAACATAATCAGGGACTTGGTGACGACTTAGCAAAACGAGACGAATGAAAAGATGTGCTGCATCTGAGCAATATGCGAAGACGGGTCATTTGAAGGGAATAGATAAATTGTAGGCGTAATATGTCGTATGAGGCAAAGAATAGTCTTCAGAAACGGCATGTTGAACGATTTGGTGTGAAAACTGAATTCGAAGAGAGCGCTCTAGAGAGCGTGTAAGAGTGATGCACTAACGAATACAAGCACAAATACCCGAGTCTCATCATGGACTAAAGAAGAAGCTGATTGAAGAACATTGTTTTCTTGTTGCCTGTTTAGCGTGAAGAGCCCACTACACAATTCGGATGTCTAGAGAAGCAGATAATGACTTTATGTATACACGCTCGGATCACTCGTCAATTAGAGACAGCATAAATGGTGCAGTGTTACCTGAAATAGGCACTAGCAAATAATCCCTTTTCAATTGCACTAACTCTTTATCGTTATCGCCTACGATCCTCGTGCCAGATAGGCGCTAAGCTGTCAGTCTGCTGATTATTGTTTAATGACATTCATCTAGTTATCGGAATTTGTGGTAACATATATCTGGATACAAAAAATGGATATAAATAAAGTATGAAAAGTGTGTGGCTGATGTGTCAAAGGAAAAGAAACTATGTCAAAACCTCTCGCCGGATAATGAAAGTAAATTATCGGTGAGAGAACGATCCATACCGAGTTAACTGTTAATAGATGTACAAATATGACTCTGCCGTTTCTTTGCTGTAAAAATAGTAAAAATAAAGATATCCTGTTCACTTCATTATATGAATGCATTAAATGCTATTTATCACTATGTTATTTATATCCGGAATATATTATATGATTGTTTTTATATGACTTTGGAGATGACGATTTTTGTTTTGATAATTTCAAGTGGTAATCTGACGGTGCAATGTCGGAGGAGTAAGGCGGGTAAGGTATAACCTCCTAAAACCTCCCACCTCGGCTTTTTCATTACGTTTTCGATCGGCGTTTGCAGCATGATGTCGAACGTTATCATGCTCAAAAATTTCGAAGTTCGTGCCGTTTTGGTTTTTTTATTAATATGGTTATTGCAGTGAAATCACATTACATCAGTATCGTTCAATGCTGGAACATCAATATCACCATTATCTTGTGAGCATTTTGGCATAAAACTTGCCCATACTTGGGATGAAGCTCGCATCGCTCTAAGCTCCATTAATCTTGTGCGCCGCTTCACTAGCATTCCCCCCCGTACCATATGTGATGAGTGCAAGCTGTTCCCACGAAAGCTTCATGTCAAAGCAAATATAAATAAGTTGTCAATATCAAAATGTTCGCAAGAAAGGTGCATAATACCAAAATCGAGCAGTTTCCATTACTTTTGGGTAATAAGTTTGGAAAGTAAAATTACCGCAAATGGCATTTTTCGGATACGAAAGTTGTCTGCAAAGTTCTATAAAGACTATCATATGAAATATTTCCTATATAAAGCAAATAAATGGCGTTTACGCGTTTTCAGAAAAAAAAAATACTTGCATGTCTTTATTCTTACTACTATCGCAGCAAAAAAAGTCATATTTGTACACCTAATAAGTAAGGATCTGCGTTGTAATCCGCCACATGTGAACAGCCTTGAACAGCTCAGATTTTTTAATAGTCGCATCGGCGTCCTTCTAGGGTTACTAAATTGCGTTTTATTCTTGGCGGGGTGATATTAGTATATCTAGTATTTATAAGTATGAATTTAAAGGGCAATTATAGAGGTGTTTATACAACTTCAAGATTTTTTTCTTTGCAGCACTATGCGAAGCGTTCGGTAATGACGTTGACGTTGCCGGTAGCTATGAAGGCGATTGGCTCATCGAACCAGGAGTTAGTGAAGAATACTACTAGCTATATCTCTTTAGCAGCTATCCACAATGGGAAAGCGCTGTCGTACTACGCGTTGCAAATTATCTCTTATATTATAAATGGTGAGGTTTCCAATGTGCAAGTAGTACACCATATCATACTACTATCCTATAGTGTAACAACGAGTATCAGATTGTTCATATTATCCTTTAATGCAGCACGATTTATTATGAAAACGTTCCAGTTGAGAAAAACCTTTTGTTGTTTTTGGGGTAGCCTGAAAAGAATTTGACTTTCCTGCGAAACGCGTGGAATGTCAAGAGTTCATCAGTTGTTGAATATTTGAAGAAACTGTTGTGATTATTGGGTCTTAGGTAATTAAACTCAAGCCGTTATTTTGAAAATTGCCTAAATGATTCGGCTCTCGTGAAATTTATCCATGATTGGGAATTTCTAAGCCTGATTCGGAGAAACATCTGCACTGTTTTCTCAGGTCAAAACATGAAAACATAGTCAAATTACCTTTGTCTTTGTCTTATATGTACATTTACAGGGAACCATTCATTGTTGCGAGTACTTCCGCAAGTCTATGCTGAAAACCGTGAGCCATTTCATGCTCATATTCCTCAGCTGCTTGCAGTGCTTAGGGAAGCGGATTGTTCAGAGAAATTGTCATTGCTTCAGTTAGCAAGTATGATAGCGAATGAAAAACCCGAAGTGAGTCGCGTTTGGTTTTAACTTCTTTTTTCCCCTCCGAGTACAATATACCTTGTCGCGAAAATTGTAATTGACCTGCTTTCATGTGCCAGGTTAACTTATTTCTGCATCAAGGTGTGCTGTTAATTTAGTTGATACCTCTTTTTGAAGCAGTTCATCCTTTCATCTAATGGTGCTGTTCCTAGCACGCACTCTACCTGACTATTATGTTACTGGTTTTTGCAAGATCTTCCCTTAACGCATTTCTTGAAATCTGTACTAAACCGGTTTAATGTCGTAACCGTAAGAGCCGCTCTTTGTGAACAGGTTGAAAGATCACCGTCTTGCGGCTGAGTTTATTTGTGATGATTCTTGAAATTGGTTGACAGTTAGCTGAGGTTCAGAGTAGAAATATTGGGCTCCTTCATAGCTCAGATAGTTTTGTTGGGGAAACGTATCTGCTGCTATGCAACGTATATGAATACTCAATAACACCTCACGCTCACTTATGGAAGGCAAATCATTGAAGTGAGTGAACGTAAGCGAGACCACTAATGCCGGTTTTGTTATGTTATTAAGATTTATCAATTTCTTCAGTTGAGCTATAGACCTAGTTTCAATTATATCTTGTATATACATTAATCATGTACTCGTGTCCAAAAGATATGGTGATCTGATGAAATGACAAAATATAAATGGTATATGACAGCTTGTTTGAAAAAGAACTGCTAATTTCAGTTTAACTTTAGGTGCAAATGGCCTACATTGAACCTTATCATTTGACTTTTTGTGATCCTTTTTCATTCCTGTGCTTTAATGGGTTGGAAAGAAATTTTCCTGACTTTTTCGTTTATACTGATTTTTTCATGCATTTAAGTTTTTATTCTTAGCATTGTTTAGAGTAGTTTCTTGCGGGTTTTTTGGTATGTAACACGCTCTAAAAGATAGTTGAAAAAAACTTGAATGAAGAAAATCAATAAAGGTAAAAAAATTTGAAAAATTTCTTGTCAGCTCAATATGCAGACTTTCGGAGTGTACAAATCATCTGGAGGTTTTTAATTTGAGAGCGGAACACAGCAGCTTCGTTGTTCATTTTCTCAGTAAGTAGTCAAGATGGATGAGAGGCCATAACTTAGCCGATGAGATATTCAATGAATGTGAATGGAGAATCCGGGTTTTGCACTACACTTCATCCGAATTTTGGAGCATTTGCTGTCGATTTATAAGCGAACGTTTTTGTTCTGTCAATTCCGGTGATTGAAGTTACAGTTTTTTATCATTTTGTTGATTTCCTAGTAGTGGTTTTTGCTGTATGGTTAAGGCTCAGTTGTTACATGATGTTAAACTTCAAGATTTCACGTTGGCCACCAACCGGTCGCCTTATTCTAGTTTTTATATGTAAATCTGACGTGGTGACATGTTTTGGGTCTTCATCTGGTTGCCAACACTGCACAGAACGTTGCTGATTTTTGTACAAAATCCAATTTTCGACTTCCATCAAGACAGTCTTGAAAAAAAATTTTTTTTTTGCGCAGGAGGGTTATAAAACCTTTTCATTGCAGTGAACTCTTTAGCACTCGTTAAATTTATGCGCCATCTCTCGTTTTTGAGATATCAGTCCGGTGCAGGGGTTCATAAATTTCTTAATTAATTTAAAATAACTTTTGCGCTATCAGTGTAGTAGAGGAGTTTAGAACTTCATCGACATTTATAAGAGACACTGTCCTATTGCTTTAAAGTGTATACAATTTTATAATGTATTCTTCCATTTCCACGCTTCCTTAGAGCTTGATCTTTGCGAGCAATAGAAAGCGAAATTTGTTTTTTCAAAAAATTTCAAGCAAGCGCGACAATCGCAAAAACGATCTTGCAATAGCGAACACCATCGCATCTTTCAGACGAGTTTTTAATCTCAATTCCCTTTACATTTGTAACACGAACGTTGACGAAGTGAAATGAGAAGATCAATTATTACTTTATCTTGGGTAAAACAAGAAAACCTACCTTATAAACAGTGGTCTGCATATCTTAGCAAAATTTGTGGCAGTTAATAAATTTTAGTACGAGCTTAGATACATTGGTCTGAAATTCAAAGTAAACACAGGTAGTAAATCCAGAATATTTATAATAGTTACTGCCCGAGATTCTGAATTAATCTGATCGCAACTCTTTTACGGTCTTTTCTCGTAAGATATTTCACTGCTGTACCGTGCCAAAGAAATTGCTATCGGCAAATCTGCATAAGCTACGGTGACGTGGTATTCATCGACAGATGCGTAACAGGCGATATAGGATTGAGGGCCATGAAATTCATTATAATTGGCTAGGAAGAGTTTCAAGCTTGATTAACAGAATTTGAGATTCCAAAAAAATTGTCTATAGCCAAAGCGAGGTTGGTACGCCAGGGCCATACACCGGTGTTTCGGAGGTCTCGCTTTCCTCTTCAGTGACCCACGCCTCACATTGAGCCCTGCATTGTAGCAAGGAGGGAGGCGTATGTGGTGACGGCACAGTGTACAGTGACAATAGTCCATCACCACTTCTCAGTCGATGGATCTCGACGGGTAGAACAAAACTGATCCATAAGATCGACTGTTTTTAGAATTTTGAGATGTTTTTCTAGAGACTTAAGAAACAAAAGTTTGGGGTTTTGCTTGTAAAGTGTTTCATGCCTGATTTTCTTTCTGCATTTCATAGAAATTCACCTTACCTCATTGGAATGGTGTAAAGTGGTCCGCGCTTCTGCTGTTTTGTAGTAAATGACATCCAATGAATGAAAAAATTCCTCTTGTTTTTAAAAAGTTTTCCATATGAATTACTTTGTTAATGCAAATCCAGCCTTTCAACAGGCACTAATGTTTATGTAAGAGATCTTGAATAAGTTAATGTACAGATTGATTGACATTTCCCTAGGTGCTGCATCTACGGTTGAACACTAAAGTAAAGGAGACCACCCAATTGTCTTGTAATGTAGGTAGATTCTCGAAACGCGCAGCTTCTACGCCATTGAACAATACCTCCTGTATGTATGTAGACAACTTCATTTATTTATTCGTAGGTGTCTTCTTCTTTTCGACTGTTTTTGAGGCCTCGCTCAAAGCACAGTTCGAATCAAGTGCCTTGCACTATAGAAGTGCCATAATGGACTTCATGAAAGGCTCAAATGATGTTACCAGATTACATTCATAGATATTTATGTTTACATCCTACCAAGAATCTCCTATCGGGGGTTGATAAATTTTTTCGCAAAAGTGAAAGTGTTTGGACTAGTTGTGTAAGCAAGTAATCTTTCGTAAGTTACTATCCTAGACGTTAATAACCTACAGTTATGCTGTCTCACAATCAGTCAATCGAACCATGATCACCACACAATATTGTATATGGTATAGTAAAATCCCTGTTTGTGTGACCCTTGTTTCACTGATTTTGGTTATTTTTCACGATGAGCATACGGATTTTTCGATGGCTCGGAAATCTCTATCTCCGTAATAATGCATATTTTTTCAGCTTCTGATCCCTCATTTGCCACAGTTCGATCAGTACCTAATGTCTCCATCTACGTGTACTGCGGTGTTAAATATCTACATGTCTCTCATCTCGCAGGGTCGAGCTTATGCTTTGGCACCATTCCTTGCCACTTTATCGAAAGCCTGCCAAAAGCCGGAATTCAGTGGGAATTTTGCCACCATTTTTAAGGCAAGTGTTTAAGAGAATTTGTGCAACTGTATAATTGTCAGTGATCGACTTTGAATTTAGCGTTCAAAAAATCACAATGTAATTCAATTTTTCTGAAATATTTATAGAAGGAATTTTCCTTGCTGAACGAAGAATTCCTATTGAGCTGTAGTAATGATTTGAAAGCTCAAATCATCGTGAGTTTAAAAATGTACTTATTTTTTCAAAAAGGCTTTTTTATGTCGATGTAGCACTCAAGATATAATTTTGTCTCACACCCGTCATGCACTTTCATTTTTGTAGGTTTTCTCTTAGCTTTCGCACTAGAGTAATAAAGACCAAATTTATCAATCAGAAGTGGTCAAATTGATTAACAACCTTATCCATAGTGTGCGCTTCAAAAGAAGAAATTACCTGTAGCGACGATGGCTATTTTGATTTCAGTGTATCAAATAGGTAACGTTCTCCTTCAGATCTTTGATAACTCGGTACCATTCTGTCACAAAGGCGCACGTTTTATTCCCTTTAGAATAGGGCCTTTATCGCGTTTTCTTTAGACTAGTAGTGGTCATTTGATAGCTTAAATCTCGATTATTCCAATACTCTACTGGTTTTTTTAAAAAAGGCTCTCTTAATGCGCCGTTGCAGCGAAAATAACTTGAGTTTCACAGTTGGTGCGCCTAATTGCGCATGTCTTCAATATTTATTCGCAAGTTTTTCTCCATTTTCCAGAAATTTGGAAGTTCTACGCATTTAAATTGTAGAAGAAACTTAGTTTTTTCGCTGATGGCGCATACTTTGAATAATGCTGTTAAGCAATTTCAATTACTTCGTTATTGAACTTGATGTTTATTGCTCTGGTGCCAAAACGTATGAGAAAGCCTAATATCACGCTGAAAATTCACGGGAAGCACGAAAAGCATATGAGCGTGTAGAGGAAATCTTCGAGTATCAGAGTTACACGTTCGTGAGGATTTTTTTCCAAAACAGGGAAAAATCTCAAATCCATCACAAGAATTGCGCTATCAATCCGCATCCACGCACTCCCCAGCCGACCACCAATACGCAATGTGTTCGAAGCTCAAGCTTATCTTCCTTGCTACAGTGCAGTAAAACGATCTTCTCAGAAAAGAAGCGCACTTTTGAAATCGGCAAAATTTATGCTATCGAATACTTGCTAATTGTCGAATAAGTTTTGTGTTTGAAAAATACGGGTGTGTGAGACCCAATTCCATTTTCTCCTCCATAGCGCAGTAAGGGCAACTTTTCTCTATGGAAACAAGAGAGTAATGAGATTGCAGAGATTTACGCTATTCAATGGTTAGCAATTGTTTGTCGAAATATCTACATTCAGCAAAATACAAACGCGATAGAGTGTGAAAAGAAATCTTGTCTCTATTATAAGAAGACCCTCTAAAAAACAAGTGCATTCTTGCAATCACAATGATTCAAGCTTTCGATTGGTAATTGCCAGTTTGAGAAAAGTTCTTTGCTCAGCGGAAAAGGTCTCTTTGGAAAATTCTTTTCCACAACGGAATGTATCTACCTTTTAGTCTATAAGAGTGGTTAACTTTTATTTTGACTTTATCTGATCCGTCATCACAGTTTTTTTTTTTTACTGTGCGGATCCCAATACTTCTAGCATTTAGTTTCTCGTCTACTTTTTGAACGGCGTAGAATACTGGTTGAGCTAGTCTCTCTGCAATGTCTATGAATGATTATCGGAGAGAGGTTGGAGGTGGAGCTCGGCTTCACGCGCGCCGCGACCATCATCACAAGCACTCGGCCACGGCGCTTCCTAAGAGTGGCAAAAGTGTAAGAAATTACAAAAGTCACATCACTTTCCCATACTTGGTGGTGACATACATAGATGCTGCCTTGGAATTCTCTCGGATGTATTTCTGTGATTAGTATCGAACTAGCAAATGAGAACAGCCGAATCCAGATGATAGAATTAGGCTTTGGAATCCAACATAGCTAACTAAAGAAAACTACGAAATGAAGCGTAGTAAACAGTAATGAAGAAGATCTTATTACGCTTCGAAAGGACATCTTATCTTTGCTCTCTAACCAAACTTCGCAGACTTAGTCGTTTAGAAGTCGTTCTTAGCAAAGAAACATTTTGCTTAAAACTTTGTCAATTTTATTTTTTTACCCAAGTAGGTCTTCCGCGTTCTGAATGAATTTTGTTTCGTTGAAATTCTTTGCTTTATTTTGTTTTGATTTGAATGTTTTTCTAGTAATTTTTTACATGATGTATTATATATCATCTGTTATGCAATTTAATATGTTTATACGATATATTTTCTACCTATTACAACAAATCATCTAGTTTTTTTTGAAAAAAGAATTAAACAAATGGAAACGAAGTAGTAGATTATGAAACGAAACCTGCTACAACTTTTTAGTATGGCGCCGTATTCGAAGACTTTTTGCTGTCAGCCACAACTATTCCGTATCAATATTGTTCTTCGCTCGCAAATTGCAAGCTCAATGACAGCACACCTTGAATAACACTTCAGCATCAATTTTTATTCTGTTAACGGGAACGAAACATTGAAGCTATTGAGATTAGGATTGCCATTAAGACGACAGTGCTAACATGCACAAAAGTAAGTAAAAGTTGAAAATCAACCCGGTTGGAACGGCAGTTGATTGTTCGCACAGCGTTATTCGCAAGCGGCGTGCGATTTTTGTTCCATAATAGGAGTTTTTCCTCTGATTTAGAAAAATTTTCAGGTTCTTGGTGTTAGCCTGACATTTCATGACTTTCTAAACTCTCGTGCTTCCTGACCATACATTTTGAGTCTTTCATGAGGTTTGCTATGGCACTTATAAGGTGATAGACACGTGTTCCGGCCTTTCAGCCCCATCAGTACCACAATCCTTTTCGTTGGAGCCAATCATCTGTAGGGGAATATACCCTCTACTTGTGAAAGAATCGACGATAAACGGCTTATACTGCACGTGCGTCAAGTGAAAGGGTCTCAAATAAAATCAGTCGATCATAAAGGTATCATCAAACTTATCAGCCATGAGCAATCGAGTATCAATCATTGCAACATGGGGTGATTTTTCACTTGGCACACGTGCAGTACAAGTTGTTCGTCGTCGAATCCTTTATATGTAGGTCTACTCACCCGCAAGGTATTGGCTGAAACGAAGGGCACCATGCCACCTGATGAGGCTGAAAGGCTGGAGCACGTGTCTAGCGCTCCATAAGTGCCATAACGCTTCATTAAAGGCTCAAAATATGCTGGCAGGATGTATCAATTCTTACGAGCTATTGAAAAGTATTTAATTATAAAGGCTCTTATGCTTTGGTGCAAATATAACTCCTACGTGCGAAGAACACTTTGAAAATGAGACGTAATCTTTTTTTGCTCTTAAGGTGCCATATGAAAACCTAGAAATCAAGTTTACTTTCAAAGTCATCAGGACATATGGTATCAAATGGATAATTAACGATCCATAAAAAGCCATCCACATGCCATAGCCGAGCAAGAATACGCGCTGAGTGTGAAATGTGATCTTACCATCGCTGTTATAGCACACTGAGGAGGCCTTTCTAAAACCAAGCGCAACGTTTAAATCATCAAGATTCAAACTTCCAAATAGTTATTAAAAGTTTGGGAGAATAACCTAATCCAATGGAAAGACTTTTGAATAGTCGTGTACCTGGATAGGCATACACCGTCCCGAACGGCTGTGTTTTTCCATTTCCACCGCTCTGGTGTATGGTTCAACGCGTCCGTGTAGCTCTTCTGCATCATCCACATAGTGATCGAAAAATCAACTATGCCACCTAAAATACGCTTTACATGCATAGTACAAATGTGGACTTGTAGTTCGGATTGTTAGGAGATATCGAGTAGAGTCGGGTGAGTGAGGTGTAGTGAGTAAAACTTTTCTGCAACATACACATGGTTGTTAATTCATTCTCGCACTCTCGAGCTATCAAGTCTTTCATTCTACCGAAATCGCTCTTTTGAAACCAAACTTTTCAGCAATTGAATCAGTGAAGTATTACATCGCTGGCCCACTGCAAGTAACTTTATAGGCCTAGTATCTACATACTCAGTCACATGTAACAATGCTCAATCAAGTCGGCTGTGTGGCACATTCCCCATGGACTGATCAGCGCCAAATACTTCTTTTTATCTTAGGTCGTTAGCGAAACATACGTCGACATTGAAGTATGATGGGTCGCTTTTGTGAGATAAAGGAGCTGACGACACTGAATGAAGAACAGCATACTAGGTTTTATACGATCTACGACATTCGAGTCAGCAAATCTGTTCACAATTCACGTCACTTAGATATGTCTAGAGGTGAATGTGCGCTATGGAAATAAATGAATGTCACAGTTTCAGACACGAAAGGTTTAAAAAGCAGTTAATGCTCGAGTTCTGCAAGCATTAATTGCTAGTGCCAGAGTGGGTGAGAATTGTACAGGCGCCCGCACGATTTGTAAGAAGAAGTCAATAACTTAAAAAAAATATTCAAGGAGTTAGTGAAATCTATGCAAGTATTGCAGAGTCAGAAATGGCTCATTTTGATCAACACTTCTGTTGATGACCGAAGCTAGACTTTGATCACGTCTTTTTACTTGTGAAAAGTGGGGCGAGACTAGCACAGTGGCATCTTCCTTTCAATGTGCACTAGTCCTTGGTTGGACAGCATCGTATGCAAGTCAAGGCTGCCATTTTTTTCTCATGAGAAAAACCGTATGAGATTTGTTTGGAAAGGCTTCTTCAATCCACATAATCTAGGAGTAGCCTTAGCACTATCCCAAGGCGTCGCACAGGATATCGACCTGGTGAACGGCCTTTCATTAAAGATTCTCAATATTCGCAGACAGTCGTATCCCAAGGCGTCGCACAGAGAAATCGACTTGGCCCCCACTCTACGATATTTCATTAAGATGTTCTATCAGGCAGTAGCCAAATTTACACGAAATTCGCACAATGTACGTGATGACGGATCATGTAGAGTTAAAAATTGTATCAATTTGAAAAGTTGTAAAATCGTAAATTTCAATAAATAGCTTTTGTCAGTGATATATATGTTTCCTCAGTTGCGAAATATGTCGAAGCTGTTATGCCGAGATTCAGCCGAGGGTATTCTAGTGAACTATAAGCTCAAGATTCTAGTACTAAAATTAAGCTATTATCGGAATTTTGGCTGGCGAATGTCCAATCAAACTGCTATGCAAAGGCAGGTGTGAACGTTGATAACAGTATTCCAAAATCGGTGATAACTTAAGAGGCTTAAGCCACATTATTTTATAGTCGCTATTCATGTATCACGTACAATTTCCATGCTCAAACCCATGGTCCTGAGCTTTGTATCATGTGACTGTTTGATAGTAAGTCAGCTCGATTGCTACTTTACCAACTTATGCTGTTGTAGCTCGATGTTGTTGGCCTTCAAAACGGCAGTTGTGGTTACAAGTATATCCTTACTCTACTTTTTAACTTAAGAATCAAAATATAGTCATGGGATTTTATGTTATAATACGTCTACTACGAGAATAGGTACACTCCTCAGTGATTAAACATGCCATACGGCTCTAATTGTTGATAGTCCTCAAGTAGTAGGTACTTCAGATGAATGCGTTGTACTTGCTGCTTCCAAACGTCTATTTCTTTGACTTTTAGATAATGGGCAATATTGGACGGGTATCGCTTCCGCTTGCATCGGATGTGCTCGACGAACTCGTCAAAAGCGCGCTGCATATAGATGAACCTCAGTTCTTGTCCTCGATCTTCACCGAAATTGAAGGTGAGAGCTGCAGTTATTTTCTATTTATAGACTGTGTCTCTAACGTATACTCACCCAATGATAATATTGTTGTAATAAGAAATACCACACTCGAAATTTTCTAATTTTCGACTTTTCTGCGGTTCTTTTCTTGGGTTAGTTGAAATGTTTCTTTTCGTGGTCTTCCTGGTGATTTCGAAGCATTTACAATTAGTAACATTATTGAAGAGTTCTATTTTTATGATATATCAGGCTAAAATTGGCAGTATATGCCGTTCTAATTTCCTCAAGTAGTTTGTTTCGCATATTAATAGTGTTTACTGAACGCTCATAGGGGACATGATGCCAGCTTAACGCAGTATTGTACGCTTATTGTATTTTTGTAAAAAATGACCAGTGGAATCGGTCATAGTCTCTGTTCATAAAAGGCAGCCATTTTCAATAGAAACAACTGAAAACAAAATGACATCGATTATGGTAATAGCGGCTACCATGTTCCTAACAGATGACTTCTCTAAATGTCGCAATATCATATAAATGTTAAGAGTCACGATCAGTAAAGCTTACTAGTTTCTGAAATTGCACTCAAAATTGTTTGAGTCAAACTACTCGATTTCTTCTGTCTTAATATCTGTTGAGAAACGACTTCAGAAATCGAAACTTTGATAGACGGTTTTCTAGCTGTGATTTTCTGCCGAAATGAGCAATACTCTCTTTGTTGTTCCATAGTGGCGCTCTTATCCACTTTCGATAATCTAAGCGGTATGAGACAAATGTATGGGGATCCTCGAAAATGAGCTACCGCACCTTTCCTTTTCACGAATGCATTGAGCGTAAGGCACTGTACTCTGAACACTCTTTGCATTTTCGAATTCTTTTGTTGAACTTTCTCTTTAATTTTCGTAACCGCGCCCAGTGTGTTCAGTTTTGATTTGTTTTTTATGCGGCAGTGCACTCTAGAGTTTGATTTATTAACATCTTCATGTGTCATTTCATTTTGTTCAGGAGTTGGCGAAGCATGGCCTTCTGCACTTCGACCACATATTGAACTTTTGCGTTCGATCGGTCAAGACAGTAACAAACGAGTAATTGATAGGATCTTGGCCTTGGTTTGGTGGGTAAATGGGTTTTTCTAAACGAAAATCGGAATTCATTTATGAGTATTGCAGTGCTCGCTTATCAGTAATTCTGACGTTTATAAACTGAGACACAAGTTGTTGAGACATACTGGTATTGCTCTTTGAGCCCGAACATATATTTATTTCTTCAAATTCACCTAGTAAATATAATGTTTTGATTCACAAGAGTGCAAATTTTTCTAGCAACTCTACTCGTCCGTCCGTAAATGGTGAAGTGACGGTGATCTCAATAGCAAATGGAGAGCGAAATTCAAGCGATTCGTTATTGTCAAAGACCTTCGTACAGGTCAACAGTTCTGAGATCATCTCAAGGTAGAGAACCGTACCTTATAGTTCATACAATTCCAAGGCAACATCACTTGAAAAAAAAGTAATCTGTTTATTGAAATGTAATTGTTTATAGTTATCATCTATTCTGACTCTGTCATCATTTGCTCATCTCAAATAGTCGTGTTATTGTTGGTGAAAAACAACGGACGATTTCTTTTTCAAACCAAAAAATCACTTCTCAATTGAGTAACCTCCAAAAAGCACTTTGTTCTGTTAAATGAGACTTCACTTGAGTGTATCGAAAGCCAGTTTACGAACAACAATCTAGCCTGTGGTATATTTTGAACATGGGCCCAGTAATAATGCTTGTCTAATTATTTTTACTTTCTTTGAAAGAAGCTCATGAATTGTCTACGATGCGATACTTTGGATCGTTTGGAAGTCCCTTGAATTTTTCTGAAAAAAAGCTAGTTTCTTCTGACATCTTCTCTATTATTTAGTAATAGCAAATTTTCCTTTGTACGCGAAATGCGAGGTTTTGGTAATGCTAGGATGTGCAAAAAGTTAGTGCCGTTGTGGTTTTCTGAAATAATTTCTTCCGCTAAAATTGCATAATTTTGGTATCATTCATTTGCGCATTTTCTTGCGAACATCTTGGCATCTAACTTCCTATATTTGCTTTGACCTGGAACTGTTTTAGGAACAAATTTGCTTGCTATTCATGCGCGGTTGTCTTAGAGGAAAATGCTAGTGAAGCTGCGCGCAAGATTAATGGAGCTTGGGCCATTGATAAGATTGCGGAAAGGACGGCAGTCTACAGTCGAGGCGTCCATTTCTTATGTGGAAAGTGGCTGAAAGTTATTGACGGTTGATGGAAAATACTTTGATTATTAGTTTTGTTTTTTGTTTGGAACAAAGTCTTGCAAAATTCATACTAAAAATCAAAGAGCACGAACTTTTCATTTAACCTATTTCATTTTATTCGTTTAGCTGACGTTTAGCCGGTTTCGCCTTCTTGAGAGCCTGGATGAATCAACTAATCCACATCTTCATTCAAACACATGTAATACTTAATCAAAAAATATCATCAAACTTGGATTTCAGTTGCTTAAAGCAAAGGAAACTTTTCCACATACTCACCGCTTTGGAAAAGTTGTTTTGCGCTTGATGAAATTCAAATTTAGATTTGTGATTCTTCTATTTGAGTAATGGACAAGTTTGACTTGCAAAGCAAAATTTCTGTCATATTCAAAATGCCGAGATTACTAGGAAGTCGGTTTTGGGAATTATTATTAGGTATATCTACACAATTAGGTCGATACCCCTCTGTGTAGCATGAGACTGTAAGTGACGCGCCACAGCCAATTTCATTTATATTTAACCCCACGTTTAACAGTTTGACCTCCGAATAGGCGATGTTATGCGTGTCCAATATTCTTTGTACGTTACAGAATTACCCCAACATCAGAATGCTCGGCATTCACGTGTAGTAGCTAACTTCACTTTTTATTCATATAATTTCCATTACAGTGGACCCCGAACGGTGTTTCCAGTGTGTGAAAGTCCGGCAGACTGCTCAGCCCTCGAGCTGGATCGAAACACACACTCGCTTGCGATGCAGTACCAAAATCGTAGTAGCGGATCGTTGCCACGAAGGGCAGGTCATGCTAGTGCTTCTCATTCCTTGCAAGGGTTCGTTTCTCCAATAATTGATACTGAACTAATGAAAGCCGGAAATTGGTTTTTTCAAAGCGTTATCTCTTTCCGTTACTGAGCCATAAATCTCTACAGGATCTGTACAATTTTTTAATAGAAAATGACCTTTTAACTTTTTCTTCCATGCTCATACCTATTATCCGGTCTTTGAAACGTGATTTATGATCAATCATTGATGGATTTCAAAATTTTTCAAATTTAGATTATCTTCAACTTGCTTCTATCTGCAGCTTACTAACGATCACTTTTCTCTCGACATTCTAAACATATGTGACGTGCCGAGTGGTCGTTGTAAGCTAGTAGGGGTCATTCTTCTTCTTCCGATTTATTTTCGCTCGCGTAGCCTTTTTTCCTGCACTTCTGGTAGTCACCTGTATCACCCGTTGTCGTCCCGTTGATCGTCGAGCGACTCGAGCGGAGTACCAGCAACAGTTCCATTTTTCTCTATCGCGTGCAAGAGTAGCCCAGTGGGTCCTCCTCGCTCTAGGGATTAGCTGAGCATCATATCTTTCTTCTATAGCTTTCGTGAAGAAATCGCACCAACGGGTCGGTGGTTTTCCTGTAGAGCGCTTGATGAGGAATCCAGTCGGTAACGGCTCTCGTCCATCGATTAACGTTGAAGCGCATCATGTGCCCGACCCACCTTATTTTTGATATCCTGGCGTGTTGAACGGCGTCTTTGATTTTTGATCTTTGACGTAGGTCGGAACTTCTAGTCCCTTTCTTACTTGCGGGATACGGGACACTCCTAGCTTCGACCTTTCGACTGCGCGTTCAATAACGCCTTTCAACGTGATCTTTCATCCTGCTTACGTAAAGACCAGGTTTCTGCTGCATTCGTTAGGGCAGGGATAGTCGTCGAGTTGAAAAGGTGGGTACGGAGTCGGATGTTCTTAGTCCTCTTCACTACATCTTCCATGCTTTTAAACGTTACCCAAGTCGCTCGTTTCCTCCTACTCAGCTCTAGAGCTAGGTCGTTCATTATGTTGATTTCACGATCTATATAGACCTAACTGGTGCAATCGAAGATTTTCGTTCCGTTGAGCGTGAATGGGGTTTCCAAAACCCATCCGTTCCTTATGAACATCGTTTTTGTAAGATGTAGTTGAAAACCAAGATTTCCACATGCATTGTTCAAGTCGGTCAACATTTTTTCCTCTTGACTGATGCTTGATGTTATAACTGATTTAACACAGACGTTGTGACTATCTTTCGTCCAGAAAAGCTCTAATCTGCATTGAGGACTACACATGAAACCTTTTTTTTTGATAAATTTATTGACAAGTACGGCAATTGTCTGTTGTCCTGATTTTAATTGTTGTGATGAATCAGTCGTCGTATGTAATGTGCAATTATCGAAATATCAATTTAGTAACAACATTTTTCAGATATAGAAACATCAAAATAGAAACGACATAAGTTTTATAGAGCTTTCAAATGCCAATAGCAATGTTTTTGTAAGAAGGTAGTATTAATATATAGTAAATAGTACCATAGATGCCGCCCTATCCTTGGAGAGACAGAGCGAAGTTTCTTATTCAATTTTAACGTGTTTGGAAGCTGTCAATTCTTTTAATTATCAGAAAACCTTTGTCCATTTTCGGATGAGCACGCCCGTAATGGCTGAAAAGCAGGAGGTCCAAAGCGGCAGAACCGCTTAATCAGCTAAGAAGTTGCGACTGGACCTCAAAAATTGTATCTTTTTCGCTCTCCATCATCATGATTAGTTATCATCCACACTGACTTGAATGACTGACTGCGATTCCACTCTATAAAATGCTGGAAAAAATCTGATAAAGAAGAAAAGTCATCTATTTCGCAGTTAAAATGAAACTATCGATTGTGAGATATAACCTTGAAAAATCCAAATACTACGAGCCACCATTGATGTAGTTATGATGAATTAGTAGAAAATATCGAAATACAGAACTCTATGTTGTTTTTCAAATTAACCCCTAAAGGATGACGTGTACCAACTGAGGTACACGATTGTTTGAACGTCTTTCTCGCTGCAGGAAAGCTTTCTCTTAGACATTTGGTAGTGATTCGAAAGCTTAAATCTTTGCAATTTCAATGACATGTTAAATTATATAAAAGTTTTTTCATTCCACTGCGACAGCAAAAATAAAATTATGTTTCACTTTAAAATTTTTCATTTGCTCGGCTGGGATTGCTTGCAAGAAACCTTGCCCGCGAAAAAGTACAAAGTAAATCATGTGAAAGAATATGCATAAGACAAATTACCGACTAATTACAGCCACTTCGGGATATTTCGTTCCCAATTAAGACCATAGGAAGATTTGCGGTTTTTTCAAGACAGGAATTTGTCGTGAGAGTATTAGAGAGAATGAGGACATCGGATATCGGGGCAAGGTCGATTTGTTCTGAATAGTTGAGGTAGTGCAGGTCGAAGTCAGTTTATTGTTCCCACACTGCAACCTTTTGTTTTGATCAGCGAATATCAGGCAAATTTGACTTTATAATCTTGGTATGCATCGATGCTCTGCTCGAATACTCCATGATGATTCCAGGATGCGCTCGACAAGCGAGAATGCAGGCTCGCGAGACCTATCGCACTTGTCGGTTGCCGTCATGTCAGGCCACACACAGCCCAAAACTCAAACGTTGCCAGCCGGCTTCGCTCCGCACACGCAAATCCAGGTCGTTGCTTTCAACCTGTCAATATCTCGTAGAATCTCTTTTGAGCGGATTCGGAGACGATTGCCTTCGTTTTCATATATGTAACAATATTTCTTTCTAATTAGCTTATGGCAGTCAAAAGCTCAATAATTACCTTCGTTGATCGTTCCACTAAAAATTACTTTCAATCATTTAGCCGTTTGCAAAGTTGTATCTATTTTTAAAACAGCAAAATATAAGTGCATTCTACCTAAGGAGTGTACAGGAGCAAAATCTAATTGTATAATCTCATTTTTGTTAGTGACCAGTATATTCTGGTAAAAATACTTCAAACCTTGTGTTTCGTATATAGTACACTCACTTTGAGACTATAATCTCATATGAAAAATCAAGTACTATTAATAGTGTGATTTGTATTGAACTACAAATGGTTACAGATATTTTGAATTCATTTCTTTCTCCACTTAACCTTTTTGATGTCACAATTGAAAATCTGAGGGTGAGCTAGAAGATGAGACAGCCACAACCGGCTGTTGTACACTTTTAGCGGTACTTTTTCGTTATCGGAAGACATTTTTTATAGAGGCTTTTTTACTGGACAGAAATTTTTCACTCGATTTTCAGTGATCATTCGAAAGCCGAATTTTGATGATCTCAAAAGATACTTGGTTTTTGAAAAGGCCTTTTCAATAAACTGTAGTAGCAGTGTAAATTGAGTTGTTTTGTACTTGGCGCTCGTTATCTCGTGTATTTTTGTTATCCATTCGAAAACTTTTTCTTTGTTTCTGTAGATTTCTAGGTTTTCCCTAAAGGAATTGTAGAAGAAATATTGTTCCATCGTTTTTTTTTTAGTACGAGCTCTTTATTGTCATTCTATATTGCGAAATAAATCCACTTTTGAGCCCAAGACTAAGCCTACGCGCGAAAAGCATAAAATATGCAAACAAAATCATAGGGTATCAAACATATATATTTTATCTGAAGTTCTTGTTGAAACAAAGAAGAAATCATAAATTATGTAATGAAAACCACGCGTTACATGTGAATCGCTCTGCATAATCAGTCAAGTCGTTCAGAAATGATGACTGTGAATGTTATACGTGATCTTATTTACTGCTACAGCACACTATGAAGGCCTTTCAAGGAGAACTATAATTTCGAAAATTCCGAGATCTAAGCTATCGAATGGTCATTAAAGCTGAAGAAAAGGCGGAAGTGGCCTTGTCCTCATAAGGCAAAAGAATGTTTTACATTAACAGAACATTGCTTTCTTGTTATCTGTATTATCTGCCCCTCTCCTGGGTTGATCCTCTTCTCACTGTTTATCGACCGAGTAAAGCGAAATTTTCACCACACAACTATACTGTCAGGTTTTTGTTCAGGTTTGGATCTTGACTGTCATGTGAAACAAGGCATTAATTAGTCAACATGGTCCTACATCTACACCTGATCCTTTAGTGAATCCGTGCGTGCAAGTTTTTGCCTCTGTCAGATACAGTGCTTTAGCTCTAATATATGTTAGACATTGAGAACTTTCGCTTTGGTCCTTAGTGACTTTTTGCTCTCTTCAATCTCACCCTCGAAAAGGTGTCGACACCAGAGAATTTTCTTTTTTTCCAATTGTTGCTATTTGTTTAATTACCGTTGTTATGAGGTAAATTTTACGAAGAACTTCCCGAATTCTGTAGCAGGGAGACATCCTAAACACCATGTGCTAATAAGTACCCTAAATGCGCTGCTCATCTCCTTGCTTCTCAGCTTTTTTTTACGACAAACATCATTAAACCGTCCATTTTCTTATGCAGTTGGTATTTTTCTTTAGTTTTGCTTCGTCAAACTACAAAAACCTGTGCAATCACTTGCAACGAAGGCTTTACTAGTTATTGAGTGGTTTCTCTAAATAGAATGAATGAGAAGTAATTCCAGCTCCATTTTGACAGCAATTTAGATCGGTAGAGACGGTCGCGTTCGTCCGATGGGTGCTAATCGACGGGCTGCAAATTGGGCATCCGCTTACGAGACCACGTTCCCAGCAAATTCCGGTCCTGTGACTACTACGAAAATGCATCCTCTAGCTGAGGAAGAGGAGCGACAATGGGTGGTGAGTGATAACTTTTTCGACTTCTGATTTCCCTCTATAAATAAATTCACCAGATCGCTAAAATGATTGAGTACGAAACACGTGTGTCACGATTTGGCTATGTAGCTAATAAAATTTTCTGATGCAGTCCATAAATTTGAGTTATTATGTGAAGTGACTTGAATTTATCAATCGTATGTCTATACTGATTGAGCCAATAGCATAAGGTTGGTGAAAAACTTGTTTATTCGGCTGACGTTGACGCGTTTCGTCTCCAGAGCAGTTGATTCGAATCGGAGTTTCTGTCAACTTCGTGCTATTGACTAAATCAACAGAAACATCCAAACTTTTCATTTTCAACTCCTTAGAATTATTTACATTGTTCTTATTCAAGTTGGCTTTATTTCTTTGAAAACTTTAACGTACATACAATGTAAGCGACCAGTTTTCCCGTTATTGTCAAGTTCCTCTCCAAATGTTATCGCTAGTGTTTCGATCACCTTAACGTCCCGTAGCATATCTATGAGTTATTCTTCTATCAGTGGATACAAGAAACATAGTGCTTTTCATCTAAGTTTTTTGTAGATAAACCTAGCACTTGCTAAAAAAGCCGTGTAGAACACGTACTACAACATCGTGCTAACACTGAAATGGGACAACATGGGAGTGAAAACTAATGGTCGGCAATCACATCATCTTTTTTTTTGATTATGAATTCGGTGTTATGAAACCAAGCAAATCGAATGTTGACCAGTTTCAATTGCTTTTCTGAAAAGATTGGTTTCTGATCCCATTTAAACGATCATTATGAAGAACAGATTGGCGCTGAATGACTTTCACTGTCATTGGAATATCTATCTAACAATGTTTTGAATACACAACTTAGTAATATATTGAATGCCGACCTGCCTTTACTTCCATTTGGTTGGTAGTGCATATTTACCTAGTATCAAGGTCGTAGGAAAATATCTCTTTTCAGAAGAGGATTTCGTTCAGATGCTCTGAAATGCTTCATTGATCTGTGCGGTCTCCTGATTTGCGTAGGAATTTTGCATAAGTGGAATTTCAAACCCGTTAAAAATCTTATCTGAGGGCAGGCTAGCGCATTTGTTGGTGATTCACTTCTTTTGCAATGAATCTCCTGAAAGCCTCAGGAAGCACCCCAGCTTGGCTACTTCCAACAATGCTAAGAGATCTCGAGGAACATTTTACGACTTGAAGACTGTGGAGAATTTTTTTGCGAGGAAAGGAAATGAATGCAAACGTTGGGATCCGCGCAGTGATGCGCTGATTAATCCTGTAAAATAATCAACGAATGATAATTTTATCGTTATCTTGTGAAAGTTATATTTGCCCATAAAGCGATGGAGCATGTAGTCTTCTCTGATTATGTAAACTTCATAGTTATTTTGCAGAAGCAATGGCGGTGTCAGACCTTGAATTTTTAGAATCATCATTTCAAGCTCAAACACATCATTCTTAATCCAGTAAGGAACCATTACATTGAACAGACATTCTCCATCGAGAAATATGAAAGGATTTTCTGCATCCTATTTGTTATGGAGGCGTCTTCCCTGCAAAATTGTCAAGATGGTTGAAGACGTGCTAGTTCGTGGGTCAAAAGTCTGAGGAATGTGGACTAAAAGGCAAATCTTCATGTCCTAAATCAGTGAACTTTCGAAGCGTCCGTTGTGTAACATGTGGCTGCCGCCTGGCTGAATTGAACCGCCATTACTTGTGCAACAACCTTTTTCGTCTTTTCAACTTGCTTCAAGCAGCGAACGGTTATAGAATGGTCGGTGTTGAGTTCTCATAACATCTTAAACCTTTTACGAGGTCTGTTGTGGCACTTACAAAGTGCTATACACGTGTTTCGGCCTTTCAACGTGATAAGTATCACGGTGCCTTTCGTCCGTGCCAATCCCTTATAAGGGAATATACAGAGGAATCGACGACGAAGATGTTACACTGCACAGTCAAATGAAAATATCACTCCACACTGCAGAGATGACAAATCACTACATGTCCAGTGACAAGATGACCCGACATTGTTGTGATTAACAGTCGATTGTTCGTGTCTGACAATCTTGATAATGCCTTCGTCGTCGATTCCTTTATATGTAAGAGTTATGTACCCTTATCAGGGATTGGCTCAGTCAAAAAGTACCGTGCTATTGATGAGATTGAAAGGCCGAAACGCGTGTCTAGTACTCTATAAGTGCCATAACAGACTTCATGAAAGGCACAAAATATTTTACTAGATTATTCTGAGTGAGGTCTCAGAAAACCCGATCATGAAGATGTTTTATTCTTCTGCATTATCTCGTGCAATCTTAAGGGAATCAGCTTTGACGAATGCTCTCAGTTGATCGTTGCCATTTTCCCACGGCCGGCCACGCACCCTTTAACTTCAAGACTTCCGTTCCTTTTACAAAACGTCTTGGCGCGAGTTGTCTCTGCTGCTATACGGTCCCTTTTGAACTCACGGTTTAAAAATGCAAATACATTTGCACCAGGTAGCATCCTTTTCATGGTTTAGAATAAGTATGAAATAAACAGCAAACAAGACGTCATTTACAGAAAAACATAGAGTGACAAATGTGCCTCAAAGTGATATATAACATAGTCACATTTATTCATGAATTTATTCCAATATCAAGCAGCAAATTTCAACATTGCACAAACTGCCAATACTTTTGCACCTGTTCAAAAACTAATTGCTGTGTCTGTCAGAAAATTAGAGATCACTGTTGCTAGAAGCCAATACTGTGGTGGGGTTCTTGTAGAAGACTTTTGGCAATAGAAATTGATAAAAATGTTCCACAAAAGATTTCAGTAGTCTAACTTCTGGTAATGATGTGGTTCAAGAAACTGATAAAAGCTCAAAATCCATAGGAGGAAGACATATTTTTGATAGAAATACCATATTGTCCATAGCTCAAAGAGGGTAATTTTATACGTGCTGAGATTTGGTCATCGACTTCGAGATTATTAAAAGTGGTTCTTATGAATATAGCACAATTGCTGTAAACACACATTCACTCTGGTTTGTTGTTCTTGTTCAATTCTTTTACAAATTGAAACCAACTCAGCTCTGTGGATATACACAAAGTACGGTTACCAATCAAGCCATAATAGTAATCTATATGATAACGGACCTTTTTCATCTTTTCCGTTCGAAGGGAAGCGTAATTTGTCATTTCTTAGAGAACCAGTGCATGGTTTTTTTTATCCAGATATAGATACATATTTATGAGCATTTCTTTCAGAAATCCGTGGACCGATCGGACGTTGTTCTTCAATTCGTCGACCATCGTCGAAACAAACTCCGACGATATGTTTCGGACATTGCTTCTCGATTTCCGATTCCAATACAGTGCACGGTCGAAGGCTCTAAAAGTAGGTGTTTGTGATCCATATGATACGCGTACAATTCGCACATATCCTCAGTCTTTACTGTGACATATCGTATTTATTCTGCTTTCCGCTCTTCCACAATCGTTCAACTTTACTTAGTGTGCGCTGCGTAGTTCCTGCAAGAGTGGTAGATAGGTGTGATTTTTGTCAGACCTTGAGCTGTGTCTCAATGGACTGAAGCCAGTTGAGCTATAAAGTCATTTGATTTATCGTCACCACCCTTCTGATTAACTTTACGATAAGAGTGAAATCTGAATGACTTCCTCTTTTACTGCTCCCTATAACATTGGTATGATTTTAGGAATATTAACCTAAGAGTATAGTGTGGTATGCAAAGCATCCGACATCAGGCCGGAGTTAAACCTACGTTTTACCCATGTGGGGGCGTACTACCACTACACCACCGATGCAACTGCTCTGCTATCACTCTCAATATAAACTATCATGGATATCAGTAACCAACCTTTTGCGATTTGGTCGAGCAAGCAGATAGCGCCATTGAACCCAGTTCTCTTGACAACTATTCAAAATGTATAATTTGAATGATCTCTTTATTTCTACTGCTTCTAGGGTGGTATGTCAAACTAGAAAAACTACTCATTTACATGTCATGATCTATGCTATTGTGTGAACTCTTTGAGACCAAAAATTAGTATTATTGTCAATAAGATGATGTCTATTCATTATACCTTAACATCGAAGGCTCCAAGCACCGAATGATCGTGCATTTCTCTTGCCAAGTCCACAACACGTACTGTGCCTTCCACGACGACTATATGTTCGCATTTAAGACAAAATTTGCCGCCATCTGGTTGCACTTGATGTTTTTACAGGTAAGTAACAAGTGCTAGCTCCATTCGAATTAATTTTTTTATGGGCAGGTCAAATGATATCGCATAGTCCTATTTCGTCAAAAGCTATCCTGTTCATGAGCATTTGTCATGGTGGTGATTCCTCTTTTTTGTACAGTTTGTGACAAAGCGCTTTCACATCTATAACAGATTTTCAAGTGACGACTTGATTAAGTTAGTTCTACTTTGATTTTATAATGTTTTGACTATTGGAACCCTTCTCAAGGTTTGCCCTTCAAGTTTTTGAGAACGATCTCTTGCAAGGTGGACACTATAAAGGGATACAAATTTTGTTTCACAAGGATTTTTAGCCATATGTTTGAACTATTCAGTTTTTGCGGATATCATCTGTATCATGATCGCCCTCATAATCTAGTGATGTGAGCTGATGCCAGCATAGTCACTATGTGTCATTACGGCATGCTAAAGAACCGGCATCATTCGTTGGAGAGGAACTTTTGAGAGGAGTGTTAATAATCAATCGAAAGCTGAGACTTCAAGCCACAGCCCAATTTCGCCGGTTTCGAGAGTTAGATTTCTTGCGTTGCAGTCGCGCATATTTCTCGCCAAGCAGAACTGTTTTTTTAGACTGTTGGTTATCATACGATAGCGTAGTCGTTTCTGATTCTAATGCTGTGCTTATATCCTGCAAAGACGTTTCTATCAAGCACAAAAGGTAAAATAAGTTTAATTCCCATCTGTGATCAGGGGGATTTTCGGCCAATTCACGTTTGGCTGGCTCGGCAGTCACGGGCGCTGACATAATGTCGTAAGACCGATGTATGGTCTATCAATCGGCTTCTAGGATTCACCTTTCATCAAATGGCAGTGTGTCGTACAATTGTGAAATTTCGATTGTGAAGTTATTGTGTATCCCACGAGTATCCTTGTATACTTATCAGCAACGCCATGCTCATCCTTGTCATATCAGTACACTGCTTTTGATTATCTCATTTCTTAATCTATCATTCCTCTCCAAAATTCTCTTGCGCCCATTCTTTCGAACCTTTTATAGGGAATGAATTTCAATGAAATCGTTAGGAAAAATCATTTTCAGATGCAGTCAACATCGATTGAAAATGAATGCGGTGTAGTTTCACAGTCAGCTGCTCCATTTCTTACGTTAGCTCGATGTTGGCAGTGCCTTCCAGCTCGAATCACTAAGGATAAGGCATTTGTAACACTTGTCACCAGTGCGTTCCCCACAGTGAAGGTTTGTTGAGTTGGAGGTTAATTATCTCTACTTACAGTCCTTATATGTTGAAAATGTTTGGAAATCTAGATTATTAGTACACTTTACTAGAAGTCTGATATTTGAGCAAAGAGTATTCTTTAGTGTTCTGAAAGCAGGGTTGCTTTTTCCTAAAACGAGAATATTAATTATTTGCTGTTAGTTTATTTGTTGGCAATCCAATAATATTTCTTAGGAACAAGACAAGTTATACAAGGAACTCGAGGAAGCTTCATTCTTCGACTGTTTCTCACTGGATGGACCTTCGAATCGCTGGAGCTGTTTCAGTTGTTCCCATCCGGACCGTGTAAAGTAAAAACTTCTGTTATCCACAAGTTAATTTTTCTTCTTGAGCAGACACAAGATTGTTAATGTAAAATTTATTCACTAGTGACAAGCGTTTTAGTGTTTCGCCTTCTTTGGAGCTCGAAGCTCGATTATCTCGAATTGACACGTAATTTTCCACAATCAAATATTTTCGTATCGTAGCAGCAATCAAAAGAACTAGTACTTTTTGATGTAGAATTGACCCTTCTTTCTGAATTAGGCGAAACCATCGAAAAGTTAGCTTTTGCCTAATAAATCCTATTTAAACAGTCTCTTGTTTGTCCGGCAATGGAATAACCTAAAGATCTGTAATTTGTAATTTTGAGAGCAAAAACTCGTGGGATTTTTTTGGAAGTTTTATTTTTAACATCTTTGTGTTCTATATATCTATCTAGTTTATTAATTTTAGTTCCAATATGCTTATTGAGCAGTACGATCTGCGTGTGCTGATCCGCCATTATCAGAGAAAAAGTTTAACAATTCTTTGAAGCATTAAAGAAAACAATGAGGGTGAAGGTGCTTCTGAGGCGACGAAATTCACTGTAGGCACATGGTTTGAGCGATACAAAGAAGACAATTTCGATTTTGAAGACATGCCTCGCTTTGGCCGGTCATCTCTTTTGAATGAAAGTGACTTACAAGCCGCTTTGGATGCTAAACTTCATCGAGCACTCGTGATTTAGCTGAAGAGCTTGATGCTTTGCAGGGAACTTTTGTCAGCAAGTTGCACAAATTTTATCTTGTCCACAAGAAGAAGAAGGAACATGACAGAAAAATGTAGACATTGGTGTTCTATACTTTGAAGAATAGTTGATGTTGGTATTTTTCTTAATTTGCGCCCAAAAACGAACCTTTCAAGAATTTCTTAGAACTTTGCTTAAACCTAAGTATGAGAGAGGTCGTGACCTTTCAACGTTGATTCATAAAGTCATTAATAAGTTGAAGTTTTTTCCTGTAATCTTAACCTATATAGTCTGACGGTTTTCGCTTCCCAATCAAATGAATTAAATGACGAGCGTTTCCAAGTTTGAGCCATGGTATGGCCGCAGTGAACTTCATCAGCTGAAATGAATACTTCTTAGATATGCAAATATTTTTTACAGTAGCAAACTTTGCTATATTATCACGACGAAACGCTAATAATGTAAACCCTAGAAATTAGGTTTTGTCACTTTTTTGTGAGGGCTCTTATTTCGCACACGAAGACAGTCGAGCCAGCGTAAATTTATCCACCAAAACGCAGTGATCTCTCTGAGTGCGTCGCCAGTACTCACGGCTGTCAGTTCTGCTTTAACAATTACGAACATTTATATTATATTTTTCAGTTCTTTGGGAGTTTCATCACTCCGAGTTTGCGAAGTTTCTTTGATAGTAAAATGAAACTTATAAGTATGTCTTATGTTGAACAGTTAATATGTGTTTTGTAGAGCCACCAAAAGTTATTAGCAGTCATTAAAAAAGATTAAAAACTCTTAATGTGGGACAGAAATTCTCACTTAGCTTCTCCAGTTCTTAATCTGTATAACAGAAAGTTCTTTTTATAGGTCATTCGTTGAGGATGGAGGCTCACAAAGAGTTCTAGAAGGTCAGTTGAAGGAGAAGAAAGGACGATGGCGATTTTTACGACGATGGCACACGAAATATTTTACACTTTCAAGTGCCGCTCTTACTTATAGTTCAGATGAAGCGGTCAGCTTTTTTTACATACTTTACGTTCTACGTTTTCATCTTTGAGAATTTTTTGGAATCAGATATGTTTGAGGATTAAAGTAAAATAAGACAGTGTTGCATAGTGTTTCTTCAGAGATTTATGTAAAAATTTATTCACCTTCTTGATTTCCAACAAATCCATCTTCACTCGGTGTTTTTTGTCAATACCCAAAAATTCTAGCCTCCTCAATCACTCTGTTACCTTGCGACGTGGATTTCACGGTTCGAATAGCGTTATTCCTTGTTTTCTTTTTTCTTTTAGTTTTCCAATAGCCCACTGATCATATGGAGTTATCTATCTTGTTGGTCATTGCGAACACTTAGTTTGAACCTTTCTAAATATTTCATCTCAATAGCAAAAACCACAACGATTAGAAAATTTTGGACCCACTTAGAGTAGTATCTCAAAGCACTCTATAGTTTTATTCCATTTGATTATTTCTGAAATGTACTAGTGATTTTCCTCCTACGAGCCACATTGACAATGAATTCATTTAGAGCGAATCTAACGAAGTTGTGCCGGCGATTGACCTGCGATCAATCCGTTCTGTTCGTTCTTTGAGTCGCGGCCGAAAGAGCCGAAAATCTCTTCGACGTGCTTTCGAGATCTTTACGTCGGACAATACTTCGGTTGTTTTGAAGGTAAATTTTCTTAGTTTTTCAAACTAAATTTTTCCCCCAATGAACGTAATTTGTTGGGATCTGTAGCTTATAATTTTCCTAATAAGTAGCTTCATCTCTGAAAGTAAGATTTGCTTTTATCAATCGTTCAGAGAATTTTTTCTGCAGTAGAGTCAGGTTGTAAAATTACATCAGCGGTCGAATGGTTGTGAATGTATCTTCAATAACTACTGCATGACTGATTCAGTAGAAACAGAAGCGGTTATAGGAGGCTCTAGATAACCAGGGCGTCCCTACTCTGTACATAATGATCCTTCGTGAGCTTTATAAAGATTTCACGACCAAAATATCTCCATTTTACTACAATACACCATTGACGTAAGAAGAGGGGTTCGACAAGGCGATATAAATTCGCCAAAACTATTCACTGCCACCCTACAAAACGTCATGCGAACATTAGAATGGGACGAAATGGGAGTGAAAATTGACGGTCGACAATTAAACCATCTTCGCTTTGCTGACGATATCGATCTCATAACATCAAACATCAGCCAAGCGGAACGAATATTGACTGATTTCGATAACGCCTGTGGAAAGATTGGTCTTTAACTGAATTCAACGAAAACAATGTTCATGAGGAACGGATGGGTTTCTAATGCCCCATTTACGCTCAACGGAACGACAATTTCCGAATGCTCCAGTTACATCTATCTAGGTCGTGAAATCAACACGATGAACGACCTAGCCCCAGAGTTGAGCAGGAGGAAACGAGCGGCTTGGGGAACGTTTAAGAGCATCGAAGATGTAGTGAAGAGGACAAAGAACATCCGACTCCGTGCCCACCTTTTCGACTCGACAATTATCCCTGCCCTAACGTATGCAGCAGAAACCTGGTCGCTACGTAAGCAGGATGAAAGATCACTTGCCGTTATCGAACGCGCAGTCGAAAGGTCGATGCTAGGAGTATCCCGTATTTCGCAAATGAGAGAAAGGATCCGAAGTTCCAACCTACGTCAACGATCGAAAATCAGAGACGCCGTTCTACACGCCAGGATATCGAAAATAAGGTGGGCCGGACACGTGATGCGCTTCAACGACAACCGATGGACGAGAGCCGTTACTGACTGGATTCCTCGGGACATCAAGCGCTCTAAAGGAAGACCACTGACCCGTTGGTCCGATTTCTTCACGAAAGCGATGAAAGAAAGATATGATGCTCAGCGAATCCCTAGAGCCCCTAGAGCGAGGAGGACCCACTGGGCTACTCTTGCACGCGATAGGGAAAAATGGAAGAGTTGCTGGTATCCGCTTGAGTCACTCGACGATCAACGGGACGACAGGTGATACTGCATGACTTGGATTTTTTCTACTGGTACATGCTTTCTCTCCCCGCCTATCAATAACGAACTCCCTATGGAGCGCCGTTGCCTGGCTATCCTCGAGATTGCCAGATGTGCTCAACCAGTACTCTAAAGCGTTCATGAAGAAGACAAATAATCAAAAGATGGGAGCTAGGAGACGAACTGAATGGAGAAGGAGTGGGTTTCACCCAAAAAAATTGTGATGCAAGTCAATTGAAGTAATAGAGTTTATAATTTGGGGATTTCTCCAGATTTCTGCATTATCAATTGCAGATCCTTAATACAGTATCTGTGATGTGTACTGCCTGAATAGCAACAATTTTTCGTCGCTAAATGAACCTTCTCAAGAATTATTTTTTGTCAGATACTCAGTCTAAAAAGTAGCTGTGCACGTGCCACATTTGATACTTCTATGTGGAACAACTCATAGATTAGATTAGATTGAATATAAAAATGTTAGCCAAGATGCAGTGTGAGAAAATAAACCACTGAAAGGAGGAGCGTATCAAGTGTAATGCACTCCATTCACCTAATTTATTCCCACGCATACATTCCACGCAGTGCGCCTCGAGCACTTTGTACTAGCGAATTTTTTATTATGACTTCTTTGTTCAAAGCAGAAAACGAGAACTCAGTGTGTCAGAAAACACCTTGTATACCTTGTTATCTCTTTCTGATCAGACGATTATATGAAGGTACTGGGGAATCTGAGTGGTAAGTGAAGTTGAAATTGACACCGTGTAATGAAAGAGTTGGCCCATATCTATTATTGTTTTTAGCACTTTACACCTAACGTATAGCTTGCTAGGCTCTAAACGTGGGAGTTGAGCACTCACGAGTAGCTTGTGTCTTTCTTTCAGAGGAGCGCGAGGAGCTTATTTGTTGGAGGCGACTCCTAACCGCCTCCCACGTACTTCCCAACCGCTTGACTAATTTGATTAACCGGGCGGGATCGCTGAAGGAGGGAAGTCCGTGGACATGCTATATCGTTTTTGAAGAACAGAACAACACCCGGTCCAGCCAGGCCAGAACACCTGAAGAACCTGCCGCCAGTTTTTATCAACACCCTGGTTCGGCTGTTCACTAGCTTCCTCTCAGAATACAAGGTCCCCATTCCATAGAAAACCAGCAAGACCGTATTTTTGTTCAAAAAGAGAGACCTTCACGATATAGGCAATTATCGCCCAATCTCCTTGCTGTACGTTGTCTGTAAACTCTTTACTCGAGTCATCCTAAACAGGATTGACAGAACACTGGACGAAGGACAGCCATGCGAACAAACAGGGTTTCGAAAAGGATTTAGTACCATAAACCACATTCACACGATTACAAGACTCATTGAAGTTTCGCGAGAGTGCAAACAACCACTCTGTCTCATTTTCATCGATCTGAAGAAAGCTCTTGATTCAGTGGAAACAGAAGCGGTTATAGAGGCTCTGGATAACCATGACGTCCCTGCTTGGTACATAATGATCCTTCGTGAGTTTTCTAAAGATTTCACGGCCAAAATATCTCCATTCTACAACAATATCACCATTAACATAAGAAGAGGGGTTTGACAAGGCGATACAATTTCGCCAAAACTATATACTGCCACCCTCCAAAACGTCATGCGAACATTAGAATGGGACGATATGGGAGAAAATTCACGGTCGACGGTATAACCATCTTCGCTTTGCTGATAATATCGTCCTCGTAACGCCAAGCATCAGCCAACCAGAACGAATGTTGACTGATTTCGATAACGCCTGTGGAAAGATTGGTCTTTAACTGAATTCAACGAAAACAATGTTCATGAGGAACGGATGGGTTTCTAATGCCCCATTCACGCTCAACGGAACGACAATTTCCGAATGCTCCAGTTACATATATCTAGGTCGTGATATCAACATGATGTACGACCTAGCTTCAGAATTGAGCAGGGGGAAACGAGCGGCTTCGGGAACGTTTAAGAGCATCGAAGATGTAGCGAAGATGACAATGAACATCCGATTCCGTGCCCACCTTTTCGACTCGATGATTATCCCTGCGATAACATATGCAGCAGAAACCTGGTCGCTACGTAAGCAGGATGGAAGATCACTTGGCGTTACTGAACAAACTCAAAAGGTCGATGCTAGGAGTATCCCGTATCCCGCAAATGATAGAAAGGGTCTGAAGTTCCGACCTACGTCAAAGATTGAAGATCATAGACGCCGTTCTACACGCCAGGATATCGAAATAAGGTGGACTGGACACGTGATGCGTTTCAATGATAACAGATGGACGAGAGCCGGCACCGACTGGATTCCTCGGGACATCAAGCGCTCTAAAGGAGAGCCACCGACTCGTTGGTCCGATTTCTTCAAGAAAGCTGTAGAAGAAAGATATGGTGCTCAGCGAGTCCCTAGAGCGAGGAGGACCCACTGGGCTACTCTTGCAAGCGATAGAGAAAAATGGAACTGTTGCTGGTACACCGCTCGAGTCACTCGACGACCAACGGGACGATAAGTGATACAGGTGAATGAAAGAGTGTGTTGCTCTATGACTCTTTGATCTTCGATATTGGATATTCTAAAGTGTATATGCATGCAACTAGTGCATTTCTATCAACTATCAATGATTATATTGGGGATGAGATAGTCGAAGGGACGAATAAAAATGGATATGGGAACTACTAGTACTCCATTGTAAACAAGTGGAAAATGTTTTAAGAAATCCTTGATGTTCGGTATAGTTGCGAATTGCTATATTTTTCAAAATAAAAGTTCATTAGATTTTTGATCCAGCCTTTGGACAGTGGTGTTTCATCCAGAAATGGTGAATAACGTGCAGAACTCTTTTAGTCCCGTGTTAAATCAGGTTTAATTCTTACTGGGAGCTCTTGTTAATTACTGCACTGTACTAATGTTGTAATATTCATATGTTGAATAGTATGCAGATGTTTTGCTTATTTATAGCGGTTATGACGTCATCAAAAACGAGTGTTTTTTCAATATACAAAATGCCACAGAAATTCTGCGATGTATGAAGATTGTATTAAGAAGTAAAATTTTCATTACGGTCACTTGGCCGGTACGTTTTTCCCTCCATATTATTACTGTTGCATGCAAAATGTACAACTTGTTTGTTATAGGCCACCGATGAGAAAAAAGCAGAGGAATGGCTTCAATACTTACAAATAGCTGTTGCGCACGCTAGGAGAGACGCCAGCTGACAATATTTGAGTAGTTGGCTACCGACATATTACTGGTTTCTACGACTTTCAGTGCTTTTTATGAGATTTTAAGCATTTATATACACACCATATCCATTTGTTTACTGTTTATCTTCATTTGCTTTAAAATGTGATATGAATAATTGCGGATACATTGTGATTCCTACACCAACAAATTGGTGTTAGATTACCAACGTTTTTCGTGTCGATATCTTCATAATATGGCTGTATTTACTTCTTAGTTCATAGTTGGGTGCTTTTTGAAGTAAAATTGAACGAAAGCCCTATTTATGTCCTCAACGCAACTCTTGAATGTATAGCACCCTCAAATCTAAGGATAGATCGAGTACTCCTCAAAGAAATTGATCCAGTAACATTTAAAATGTAAGAAAACTGATAGGGTTTGCGTTTCGTGTCATTGTTGTTTATCGTCATGTGTGTTCTATATACATTTGGCTAGTGTCGAATTTGGTTGTGATGTGTAGGTCTTCATGTCTCACTTCATGCAGTTGTGTTACTAGCTTTATTTCGGCTGCCCTTTTATCTCATTGTGTTTCACTCCATTATTTATCTAAACTTTTGAGAAATGTTATTTTCTATAGATTTGGAATGTAAATCCGGTCAGTTGATGAACAACAATTGTTGATGTTTTGTTGACCAGGGTTACTACCGTCTTCCTGAAGGTGAGCATTGTGATAACACTAAGTGATTCAGTGTTACAGAAGTGTAAGACACTGAGATATTGTTCGCACTCGAAGAGTGCTATATTTTGTGACTATGAGTTCCCTTGTACCTGTCTCACCATACGTCTGCATATTTACGTTATACTTTTGCTCGGTGTATCTCATGAATATTTTTGATCGAAAGTATTTGTAGTGACAAACTTATTAAGCCTATTCGAGTTTGGTATGTTAGAGGCTTACGATTTCTCAGAATATTTCGAAATTCTATGACGAGTCTCAAAAAACAGTCGATTGAAAGGCAGTGTTTGTAGCGACGTCAGGAGGCTTAAGAGTGAATTTTTCATAGATAGAATGAAACAGTAGAAGTTTACTCAGGGATATCTGGAAATAATTGGAACATCAGTAAGAGCGAGAGCAAAATTTCACAAGGACTCCTTTGGTAAGAAAATCAAAGACCTAGCAGTGCTTTTTTCATTACTATGTCAATGTGATAGCCATGGGTTCAAGACCTTGACAATTTAACCCATATGTTTCTAGAAGTATAGATGGTGGTCAATTCTACCCACTGTGCTTTGTAGCTACGTGGTCTGTCAACAACTTCATAGCTCAGAAATCCTAAGCAGGTGTACTGAGGCCAAACCAGCACCAATTCATTAACAAGGCGCAGTGGTTTAATAGGCATTGCTACCTTGTGAGGTTGTAGTTACGAACTCGCTCTCATAGATGTATATGAGACAACACAACTAGCATTTGATACAAAAAAAAAACTGAAGAAAAAACATCGATAGCTCTAGAGATGTTTTTACTGAACGCATATTTGTTTTTCTTAGCACATTTCCGACGATGTTTCTTTTAAAGATCCATCTGTGACGAAATATCGTGGACAATGTAAGTTCTATAGAAGTCATTTTGTATCTAATGACTCATTTTGGTGCAAGAAAACCTTTCCTTACATTTTTTATTCTATAACTTGTGCCAATTCGAACGTTGTGGCCCTCAACAAGGAAAGAGTTTATTCCGTGCCTGGAAAACTGCAAAGACTTTTTGAACGAGTTCACTAACCTGTATATTAGCTGAAAAATCCTTGTTATTCCAGTGAAATCAGAATAATGGATTATACTTATTATATCAAATATAAATGATGATTCCCACAGATCAACCAATATTGTCTATTCTTTCTCGCTCAGATTTCATCTCTTACTCAAACCTCTAATTTTTTATGATTTTCGTATGCCTCTTACTTGCTTCAAAACATTCTAAAATATCCTTTCGGGACTTTAAACTACTCTAGCCGATCATGACAGTTCCGACCCATTGCAGAGTTGATATAAATTACAATAATGCAGCAGGAGTACATTGTTACAGTAAGCCAGCAGAGCTCATCTTGAAAAATGCCGAACTGTTTAGAAACGTTACAGGTATTTAGTACTAATTTTTTCCAGTCTACACTAACAAGATTTCGATTTTTTTTTTTTAGAAAAAAGAAGGAAAGAGAGGAAAGAGAAAAAACCAATTGAAATTGCACTATTCCGAATTCGTAAGAACGGCTTTTCTGTAGGGGCTTATGATTTATTTGAAGATTTAAGCGCGCTCAATATTTGTTATTTGGAAATGCAAAATCTCAGATTAAGTCATTGCTTTTCTCTACAAGTTACTAGTTAGCAGTATATAGCTTAGATCGCCCCATTAAGATGGTACTTGACGTTTTGCTTACTGAAAACACGACAATCTTCTTCATTTTTGCGATGAAGAACTATTGATAAATGCAAACTGCATATCATTGATGGGGTGCCTGATGCGTAGAGATTAGAGATTTCTTGCAATACACACTTGGTCGTTCTTCGATCTCGCACCCCACACTCATCAAACTCTTCTTCCTTTTAGAGTATGCAAATTAATACAAGACCTGTTCAGCAGTACTAACTTGATACATGAGTGGGCTACCACAAGTTATCGCAGTAGCAACATAGGCATCCCAGCCACCTCCAACGGTGTTCAGTGGAATCAAATGCATAGAGGCGCTTCTCTCAGGGACAGATCAACACCGCTAGCTTTATCCCTTATCCTTTCCAGACCACTAGCATTGGTATAATTCTTCACCAGAGAAGTTATATATTTATTGTTCAGAACTGCTAAGCATGTAGGCCAGTAAATTCGTTGGCAGTCACGTCGTTCAGATCGTCACCGTGATCTGTACGGTTAGCGCGGGAACTCCGGCTATGGTAAGAGATTGTTTCGTGTTTCATTTCACGTCTTTGCTCTGCAGTAATTTTGTCGTTGTTGAATTTCGCTATTACTTTATACTGTGTTCTTTAACATCTTGTTACTCCAACTGTTCTACTAATGAATCAAGTCATACTTCTTTCCTATTTTTGCGCTCTTCATGCTAATCTCTGCTCTATATTTCCCAGATGTGGTTTTCAATCCTGCTCATACTCCTTGGTATGGTCAACCAAGCACCTTGCGCTCCCTCTGAGGAAGACGTAAGTATTATTTATAGAGTTGTAGCGTATTATCCTATCACTTATTAACTTCCAGCTTATCGAAATGTTCAAGCATACGTCATCAAGAATACATCCTTCTAAGTGATGAATTTGCCCAGTGCCTATGCTAGCCGGATTATACGAAAAGAACACTACTTTCTCCCTCAAAAATCTTCCTAATATTTTGATTTTGACTGTCAGTCATTGTTGTTCGGCTGGGCGCCACTTGACATCCCCCTTGATCGTTGAGACTTCGTTGCTAACGACTCGTACCCACCGATTACTGATCTTGAGACTGATCAAATATCAGATTTACTTTGTCGTCGACATATTAGTGGTTTTGTGATAGAAGTCGTCGAGTCGAAGAGATGACCGCAGTGCTGAGTGTTCGTCTCTTCACTGCAACTCCTTCTGACCTTTCATGTCGCTAATTGCCTTCCTGAATCCCATTTAGTCTTCTATGTAGCTTCCATGGTTTTCCTACTATTGACAGCATCTGTAGTTTCCAATTATTGATTTAGACGAGACATGGTATCAGTCCTCAATGAATAAGCCATTAAATGAGTCGTGTCTAAGCCCTTGTTGTGATGCTGACGCAGTCGATTACTTTGTTGTTGTATAGTATTATTTTTGACCATTCGACGCAACATTTCAATGGTTTGATTTAAGAAGATGAACACCTTCCTGAATCTAAACTCTCTTAGAGCTAAATCACATCTATTTTTGGTTAATGTTTTATTCCTCTCTGAAGGAGGAGCACATATTCTCGCTATTGATTTATCATAGAACAATAATAATAGGCAAATCTGTGATATCGATATGCATATTAAATAGCTTACTCCCTCAAAATTAGGTAGGCGAAAAGAGGATAATGACGAAGCATTTTCAGGATGCTTGTTCATCAAATATTCATTTTTTGTGCATGTAAAAAGGGCTCGCTTCCATACAGTTGTCACTGCCGTCCGTCTAGCATTCCATTCATTTTCATTTGTAAAATGAACTCAACCAAGTGCAAGGGTTCACTTTCTAAGTATTTCGTCTATTTGTTTGTAGATGGCATAGTTAAGAGACTTTCTACAATTATTAGGGACACGTTCCATGAGAAGTCAATGCTTCAGAATGTTGAAAGTTACAAGATTACAATAAAGCTGATGCTCTTACATTAGCAGTATTTCAATTTTGGAAAAGAAGAAAAAATTAGTGTGAAAAGAGTCGTCTTGGCTGAAGTTATTCCGGGCATTTAGAGAACTGTTCCGACAAGGAACGCTTCATTCAGGAATGGACTCAAATTACAACAAACTAGTTAGAAAAAAGGCAATAATGCTCATGAAGATGTGTGACGGTTCAATTGTTGAAGTGTTTAGAAGGGCTTCGTGGTGTTCAGCTGTCCTCCTGAAGGTGTCTGCTACGCAAGTCCACGCAATTGCACAGACAACTGCAATGCGGCATTCAGTGTACGCTCATTCCTTGTCTTTGCAAAACATGGCAATCGATCGTTTGTTACTTTCAGATGCAGGTATTTGAAAAAAACGAGACAATAACTTTTGATGCTGCAATGATGTCGCCGCACAGCTACACTGCCGTGATATTCAAGGAGAACAGGGTATTTGTTGTGAACGAGATTTCCACTTCTGAAGAGTGGTCAATGTATACTTTGGAAAACCATCATCCAAAAACTTTTATTTTCAGAAGGGACCGCTGATAAGTGTTATCTGTTCTTTTCACTGGCCGAGAGGAATTCTTGCTGGTTCAAACTCCGGTCGACCAATCACCGACATATCAGTGAGCATGAATCACGGAAAATATTGCTTTTTCTATTGGAAACACCAACAATAAATTAAAGCGTGTAGTGGAAATAGTGATGGAAAGAGATTTTTTATCGCTCGTGAAAGGAAAATGAAGAGAAAAAACTTTTTGTAGCTTGATACCATTGAGAAAATATGAACTTTTCATCCGCATAATACCCGGTATGGACTGCCTGCGTACAATTCATCTTATATAAACTCTAGTTCAGACCAGTATACGTCAGCTCGCTTTTGACATCATTATTGGAATGAAGGCCATTCAAAACGATTTTTATTAACGATGTGCAAGTCTTCAATTCTATCGAATTGGGTACTATGATTTTCCAAAGCCATTTGTATTATTTCGCTTACAACAAAATTGTTATTTTGGTCTGTGGGTAACTGAGCAGCATTCCATGCAATGCGACGCCATGACATTGCCATTGCATCGTCGGTGTTAATATCTGACTTTTTTGCGTTGGAAGTTTTCAGCAGTAGAATCTCGTCCTGAATTTTCTTTATGTTCAATTTTTTTAAGTTAACAAATGCTGGATAGAAGTTAGGTGGATGGTAAAGGCAATAACGAAAATTCTCTCCATCGGATCTACGTAGTTTCCAACTTTTCGGCTCATCCAGTGTCGATAAATCATTTATTGTTCGATATTGAAATATCTGCTTCGGACGATATGCATGAGATCATCTAGGCTCGCTGTATCATTATTCGATGTTTTGTCATTACTTATCTATCCTTGATAAAAGTGACAGTGAGGGCAAAAAATGATTTGAGAAGATTTCCACAGTACTCTATTTTGTCAGCTCCGCAGCTCCTAATGTTTATCCAATGTCACTTATTTAGGCATTTTATATGAGTGTCAAAAATTAGTAAGTACACTAACTAGTTGCTTTCAAAAAAGGACACAAAAGGGAATGGATAGTAGAAATGGTGGTATTGGTATCTCATGTATTTTATTCGCAGGCGCCAGCCACGCCGCCAGTTGGTCACACAGACTCCAATCACACCCGTTGCAAGACGAATGTACTTATACCGAAATTACCGGCCAAAGCCAAATTCAAGATGTACAGTGGAACCTGGACAAGTGGTGAGCTTAATAGTTTGTAATTACTTCCTGAGTTACGAAAGAATGGTTGCTCGATGGTGATCGATATGCATAAAATACATTGAAATCGAACAACTAAAAGCTAAACGAGTTTCCATGAGATCATTTGACGACGATGGAACCGTTCCCAAAGTGTAAAATGTAAAATGAACGGTTGTTGAGTAAGTACATAGCTTGGTGAATTTTGAATTCTATTGAATTCTAGATTTTTGCGAGTACGCAAGGAAAAATCTGTCATAAAACATGTCGTTGTCAAACACCTTACACATTCCTAACGACGTCTTTTCCAAAGAAACGCGATGCCATTGCTACTGAATAGAAAACTGAACAAAAAGCTATGTAAAAGCATCAAAGGATGGAACCAGTATGGCCTCGTATGACCATACACAGAGAGAAAATTCCAGCGCATTTGAATTCATTGCATTTAGGCAATACAAGGCACTTGATATTCGACGAAGATCTGATATTAGATGTCTATCCGGCAGTAGAGAACGCCCGAATACTGTCCACTAACGAGGTACGATAATTGAACTGATGGGGAACTTATAGACAATCGTACATCTTTGAAGTTTTCTTTATCTATAATTAGTCAATATATTGTAATAATATGGCAAAATGAGCATATCGGGCGCGGTGGTTTGAGGTGCTCTGCGTCGCACACAAGACTGATGATTCGATCTCGCGCTCATAACTCACTAAGCTATCCATCCTTTTGGAGACAGTAAATTGGTACCAGACTGGTCCCAAACTTGTCTGGGACGATCTGCAGCATTGACTCGATACAGCGGGTGGCCACCGCGAGTCATTATGAAAGGCCAGATATGCATGAAACTACCTCAAACGAAGTTTGAGATTGAAGATGAGCAATTCCCTCTGAGATTGATCAACGTTAGAAGCTTTATCACTTATCATTATTCTTTGATATAGACAGAGTTCCCATTTTACCTTTCATTACCTTTCATTTGTCTCAGTCTTTCTCAATTTTTTATCTTTGAAGAGGATTCATGTTCTCATTCGTATGCATTTCGCGAGCGATTGTCTACCTAGATATATAAATCATCCCAGCAAGAAACACCATGTGGTGGTAGCGGCTCCTTTCCAAAGCAGCAAAATCATCCAATATATTGTATATATTGTGGTCATTCTGCCTTAGTTCATAACAAATTTCCTCAGTGTATTTATTACAAAAACTAGCGGAAACACCTGACATCGAGACGCTGAATAATTTTTTTTACTAAGTGCACCAATTCACATGGCTGTGGCTGTCATGAATTCCGCAACAAGCTTTAAGAAAAGCCTCCCTCACCGATGATGTGATGACTTTGTTCGTCTCGTGGAATTCGTTGAAATCGTTCGGAAAGATTGCAAAACAGAATAGGTCTTGTGCCACCTCACTCATTTATTTTCTATGAACTGTGTATCATTCTTGAACAACTTGTTCCCACCTCTCCTCTTCTCTCTGACACTGAGAGCAGATAAATCTTACTGTTTTTCACAAACGCAAATCAGCAGCACACCGTTGTTGAATTCTTTTTGAACATAGCTGATCTCATTTCGAGTAGTTTTACGTAAAACAAAATAGATGAGATTTCTTCGGTTTTCAAGAATGATTGTTGCTACCTTTGGATAAATAGCATTAACATTGACACATTCCGATATATATTCATTTCAATGCAGTTCTGCTTACGATTAGCTTCGTTGTCTTCTAAAGCCGATCTATTCCAGACTGTAGAGAATGGCACTATTTTTTTTTACAGAATTTCTAAGAAATCACAACTCCTTGCTATCAGGAGGCACTTTTGTGTGGGAAAGTCTTTTCTATTGCTTTTTTCTTTCAACGCCCATCCTTCGAACACGAAAACAACCGAACAATCGAGATTTATCAGAGCGGAGTACACTGCTGTTTTTCAGTCACACGCTGATGATTATGGATTCCGCCTGCGTTTAGATTATATGTTTTCCTACTTCAAATTTTTGTGGATTCCTATCGCAAACAAGTGTTGAGATCATTTTCCTGAACGATTTCATATCGTGCTGGTCCTTGCACTTCCTACGTTCGATGCGTTCTTTTGCATCTACCAGCTGCCAGCCTTTGAATTTGTAAGTTCGGCAAAACCATATTAGGGCATACCACTTCTTAGTTACGGCAGGCGACACCTCCTGTAAACTGGAGAAGGTCAGCTGGCCCCAGAGACCTTGGTACTAACATCCTAAGATGTGAACCACTTCCTATGGCAGGTCAGCCTTTTTTTGGTATCGAATCAGCAAAACCAAGAATGATATTTATTATCTATATCTTGCAGCGACAGTTTGAATTCTTCCATATAAGCCGACCAAGTTCTCAGGTTATCTAATAGTCGATTGACGTAAAGTCATCGGCCGCGATTGAAAGTAGTTTTGTTGAAAACGTGCCATTGGGTAAAGTGTTGTCTTTGCTTTGTGGTTGCAAAAGTTAACACGAATGTTGGAATTTAGCGACTGTCCAATAATAGCTGATAAATAAAAAAATGCGACTGTCCAATATTAGCTGGGAAATGAAAAATTGAGACAGTTGAATTTTTCGATCAAATGAGGACTACGAGAACTGAGAATTAGAAAATTTATTCAGCTTTTTTGTTTTCAGAAAGTCACATTTTCTTCAAAAAAGCTAGCGGTGAGTTCAATTTTTTTCAGCTTTAGCAGTTCCGTTTTTCAATAAATTTCATAGTATTCGTCAAGAAAACGAGTGATATATTAGTCCTTTGCGCAGCGGCAGCAATTTGAGGTCACAGGGGATATCAACACAAAAAGTAATGATAGATGGTTCAGAAGATATAATTCATAAATAATCGACTAGGGTACCGTGTCTTTGCGCTTTATTCAGTACTTAGCAATGTAGATTATTCTATGCAGAATTATTTCATTGGATTAGTTGACAATCCTAAACTTTTCTTGTTTTTTCATGTCACTAGTATCGACATATCCTCACTTCAGCTCATGAATGAGATAAATCGGGTTGCATTTACAAGTTTGCAACTATAACGTAAATGAATGCGAAATTACTGAAGCACCGCTCATCAGACTTAAGTAATCATCTGTACCGTTTGCGGCCTCCTTAGCTATCATCTAAATTGGTAGGGCCACTAAATTACATTTGCCGCCTTCGCGCACTAGATTCACAAGAAAGGTACGGATACTACTGCGCTCTATTTAGATGCACCAGTGAATAATCTGTTTTGACAGCAAAGTAACTAGAAAGGTCTTTTGCGCTCTGCCGAGACAGAGGTTCCCTTCTTGCTAGTCTACGCAATAGAATGTTGAACTCTGTCAGCTTACTGGGGTATGAACCAGGCTGTTTATAACCAAAAATTCTTAATAGCAACGAGACGACAAATCATTGGTAAACCTTTAATTAAGCATATAATACAAACTTCCTTTATTTAGAATGATACTCAAGCAGACTATGAGGACGAAAGCACTAGTGTAGAAGATTCGTATGAAGTAACAGAGGTTGGCTGGAGAATTTTTTGAAAAGAAATCTACAAAATTCCATATACACTTGGAAAGAAAGGAAAGGAGATGAAAACTCCAGTCTTCACTTTTACGCAAGTAATTCACAATTTCAGAGGCCGCGTTACTACACAGATGATGAGTACTATCCAAGGTGAGCTTTTTTTTGTTTGCGTTTAAGTAACTCATAATCCTTCAGCTCTTCTTATGTGTCCACCGCTCCATTTGTTGTTGCAGTCTTTTCAAATGATCTTTTACGCTGAATGGCCATCAGTATCAAAATTACCCCTTTTCGCAAGCCGAGAATTATAAGCCTTCACAATTTTTTTTTTGTGATTCGTTGTACGAATTTTACTTAGGGTCGAAAAAAAAATTTCGTGAGAACGCTTCATCACTTGCAGGCAATCAGATAAGACCTTTGACTTAGTTGATGCCTCAGGACTCCTCCAACTGGTTGCCGATTTCGATGCATCGGCAAACACCATGTTTTGAGGCTTTTTATATTAGTTGCCCAAGAACTTCAATTATATCTGTAACAAAGCGTCCTTCCATGATTGGAGCTGGTCTAATGACTTTTGAAATCCATACTCTACCCTTTCTTAAATCGAGAGTCTCAATGCTTTCATGAATAATTTTATTTTTCGATAGGTTGTAGTCGCCGAAGTATTTCAGCAGCACAGAATCCATGGATTTTCAGGACGAACTTCGTTATGTCATGTTACTCTCGATGAACTTTCTACAAAGTATACTTTATAAATCTGAAAGCGTTATGGACTAAAGTTTTAAGGAGATTCTTGCGAAGTTTGCTTTCGAAATTCCCAATGGAAAACCGTAGTCAAAGATATCGTCGATAGATTAAGCGACATTGTGTTGAATATAGTCCGCCGTTTGTTGGCTTTAATGTTGGAATTATGAGCTTTAAATCACGTTGAACATAAATCAGACGAAATGCCATGGACTACACGAAATCGAAATTTCATCGTCACAGAAGATGAGAAATTCTTGACGGCAAAAATTTGCTGATTCTTGGTTGTAAGCTGGAATATATTTAACCTTTGGTTCGGTCGTTGCTTTCGCATCGTATGACCCACGTAGTGTCACGTTATCGCATAAGTTCATCCCAGTTGAAGTATAAGTTAACTAAAATTGCTGGCATTATCTGGGGCGTCTTCGTTGAGAAGTACATTGACCACATAGCTCTGCGACTTGCTATTTTTCACTCACAATATAATAGTCGCAATCACCTAATGTTCGTTGTATCAAAATTTCTTTGTGGCCATATACTGCATTATTTCAAGTAATAATTTGGCTTTCTTATAATCTTCAGTCTTTTGATGAAATCGATTCTCGAAACTACGTTTTGTTTACATGGTCAATTGCTTAAGAACCACGTGTATGATTTCGGCAGATGTGCCGCTCTTACAGTTGCAGATTGGATCTTAAGAGATTTCGTCATACCGCTGGCGGTAAGAGTCCTTTTTAGTTTAATTGTATAGAGAATCCAGAACGATATTGCTGGAATTACTTGTCATTTTTGATATGTCTATTCTTGTCCAAAGTATCCTTGTTGACAGAGGGCTGCACCTTGTTTGGTTGTAGAAGCGTTCAGGTGGACAGATGTTTTTACACAAATGCTCTCATTGGAACAACACTTTCCGTCTCTTACAGTGACAAACTGAAATTGGCTTTCTCATTTTTGTAGATATAATACGGACAGCTGGTAGACAGAATTTTGGCAAAGCTTTGTGCTACTGCTTTTCTTACTTTTTAGTTCATTTGACGTGTATCACAGACTTTCGTGCGGGTCCCTGAAATTATAGCATTCGAATAGTTTTCTCACTTGCTTGAGAATTTCATATTCTTCACGAAGTCACAGAATACTGGTCGAGCACGTCTTGCAATTGGAAGATAGCCAGACAGAGGCATTCTGTAGGGCGCTTGCTATTGATTGCCGGCAAAGTGTGGAAGAGGTGGGAGAATAATAATGCGTCGAGCTGCCGAACATCGCTAACCACTCGGCCACACCCCCTTAAACCTACGTAATCAACCTATTTTTACCAATGGAAACTGCTTTTGCTACTACTTGCACCTGAAAAGAACTGCTGAAGAGATGAAATTGTTGTTGAATCTACAAAGAAAAAAGTCGTAGAGAAGTCTCCTACTGTAAAGGCGCGGCTGGTGTGAAAATTATGTAATTTGAAAAGTATTGTTCTACGTGTTTTACTTCATAGTGTTCATGTTCCTTTAAATGTTCGAGTTTTCTTTTTCAATCACTCTTTGAACGTAATATCTCGACGTCAATACATCATCATTCGTTAAATTTTCTTTCGCTTCAAAATTGATAACTTTCGAAGAATGTGATTAATTTAGCGAGGAAACGCATGATGACTACGATTACTCGGACGATTACAAACACAAAACCAACAACGGCAATAAGCCCAACAACAGCAGTCACAACGGCGAGGAGGGTAAAGCATATGTTTCAGCGACCCTGACCAGTGTATTTGTTACGTTGTCTTTGTTTTTCTACAATTTATAATGTGATAATTCCATTACTACGCAGTTTTTTTAATCTTCCAATCTGTGACGTCATTTAACACCAATGATCATGAATTACGGATACTCACTCACATTCGTCTTTAGTTAGGTGCTAGTTGACTGTGTGGTGTCAATGTATAACTATATCAGTGAGATACGTAATGCAATCTGCTGTGATACTATAATAACATGCACATTCTGGAAGTGTCTTTGTCTTCTCTTTGTAATGTTTGATTAGCCTTGCATGCCATTTTACTTTTGGATTTTCAAAACTGTTTTTGCTGTATGGAACTGTAATTGCAAATGCTAAGATTATCGCAAAAGAGATTAAGGTTTTTCCCAACTTTCATCGTTATGCCCATAATAATTAATATATGCGTCGTCATGTTATTATGTTGTTTTTCTATTGTTCTCCCAAACTCGGACAAAATTTCATGCAATTCATATGTATGATCGACTCGTGAGCAAGAACCTTTGGGTCTCCGGCTATTGGATCGGCTGTAATAAACATAGAGATACGAAATTTGTGAAACAGTGATTAAAGGGGGACCTGCGATGCACGTAGTTTTTAGTTCGCCGTATGGCTTGTGAATACCCATACTTCTGTGGATGACGAATCGATGCCACTGATGTTTGCCGTAAGTCGCTGTATAGGCGCGAAATCTATTTAACCCTTAGAGGACAGCGTGCGTTCTTTTTAATACACAGATTTTCGGAGGTCATTCTTTGCTAAATATGAGTAATTCACTACACTTTTATTTTTTTTTAAAATTTTCTTTGGTTTGATTTTGAAAGAGGTTTTCTTAATAAGCCGTAGCTGCGGAGAGAAAATTGCGTTTTGTGCTTTTTCGTTGCTTGTTTGGTTGTAGCCCATGTTTACGCACTAGACTTTTAGCGATCATTGTATAGCTCGTGAAGCGCCGATTTTGATACTGTGCTTGTTTTTTTTTTTTTTTTTTTGAAAACCTTTCTGTAAGGTATAGGAGCAATAGGCTACTCTTGCACGCGATAAGGAAAAATGAAAAAGTTGCTGGTACTCGCTCGAATTACTCGACGATCAGCGAGGCGAGAGGTGATACAGATGATGGTAACAAAAATAATGTTAGGCAAATATAATCTGATAACGTATTTTGAGCTTTTAAAGATCTGATATGATACTCCAAGTGCTAGACAAACGTTAGGACTTTTCTGTCAAACCTCATCAGTAACAATTGACATCCGATTAATCGAGCTATACATATAAGGGAACTGGTGTCAAAAATCTTGGACTATAAGCGAGGTCAACAGATTGCCTGACAATGAAGTGACAGTTGCTGGCTGATGAAATACATATAGCAATAGTCTGATAACATATTTCAAAGCAAACAGCTAAGTCTTTGGTACTTAGATAAAGGCAAAAAAGCACTATTTCCATTTGTTGAAGATCGGTCGTCCTTTGTTTATAAGACGCTTTCGCGGAGCGGAGCAATATCTTGTGTTAATGTATGATACGGTATGGCTTATGTAATCCCTTTGGAGCCCAACGTTATTAGGCAAGCAGCGTCGCGCCATGGCTTATACGACACTCCTAGAGGGTAGCATCTGCTTTTCTGCACGAGAGTGTCAAGCTGTCTGCGTCTGCATTCCCACGAGTGCCTTCATTATCACGACAAGAGACGCCGCCGTTACAGTAGCTGGATGAGATGGTGAGAAAATTGAGAGTGAGAAGGCAGAGGAGAGTACGCCGCGAGTATCGACAGCCAGATCCTGGGAACCAGTCAGAGGATTTAAACCAAAGAGAAAGGCAGGATTATGCGAAAACAATTACAAAACAAGAGACATGTGCGGTGGAAATTATTTTGCAGATTGCAGTGCACTGAAGTTTTTCGATCGATCCTAACTATGAACAATATTCATTGCTGCTATCTCTGTCATTGCAGCAATGAATGATGTTCATAGTTGGACTTCGTCCAGTTCTCACCTATACGCTCAATAAGACCACGTGTAGGCGGTTTTGAATGGCCCATCAGTACATGACCCTCCCTCGCCCCTTCCTGAGAAATGTGATAGATGTGGCCTTTACTAAATTTGCTGTCGACAGAGTCGACTAAATTATCGACTCATACATCTCTACAACTAGCATACTATTGATACAATGTAGATTACTTCATAAATAGAAGCCACAATATTCATTATAAGTTATTCATATATTCAACAAAACTTTTCAAAGAAATGGAGGAACCTGAGGAAATGACTTGAGGAAATTGGAAGGCGACGTCCTACGATTGTTTACTGTCCTGCATCCGTAGCATCACCGGGACATTGCCAGGAGCAGAGATATGTCAACGAAATGGATATGCTCGTCAGCATTTAGCGAGACTCAACGGTCTCCACCACTGAGCAAGCCGCGGTCACTCGCTCTCCGACACTTGATGGCTCACGGTCAAGCATGTCCGACGGCTTATGGTTCAAGGCGTTCGATGGTTCATGGATGCTCCACGTTTCTTCCTCATCTCCTAAGTCTTTACACGTTCCTCGTCACCCTATCCCGCTCATAGCTCATTAAAGTAGTCACACATTGACATTCCTACCACAGTGGTCGTTACCGCATCTACCACATTCCTCACGCATTATACTTTGTCTCCTTACTAGCATCTCTAATGATTTCAACTGTTGAAGACAGATCGATTATCCAACCACTAGATAGACCCATCGCGTTATAATCGCTGTACTTGTACTCCACTCAAAGGTCAGTGCCCCGTTCTCTCGTGTATGTCTCCAAGTTGCGTTGTACTGGGTGTATTGTGCACAATGCAGTGTAGTGAATATACCACATTGAATTCATCTTTATCCTTTGAGGCTTAGGTTGAATGTAAGACAAGATCGACGTTCGTTATGTCCTTGTGAACGTTCTTGACTGCTGACCGTACATTGTCTGCCGACTTTGGCTCACTCATGGCACATCGCCGTGTCTCCTATGTTGTACACTGCCCTCCACAAGTTCACATCTCTTACGTTTATGACAAAAGCCTCGTGTATCGCTGTACTGGCAATCTTATTATCGCCATCTAGCATATTGACCTACTGGAAATACTTACTTTGTATTGCACTTCCATATTTAGCACGCCGTTCTCTAACATCTCTCGTATAATCACTCGCACTCACTCTTTGACTATTACTCTCTGAAAACCCTCCCCTCTGCACTCTTCACAGTATTCGTACCATCGATGACAATTGTACAAATCCACTGAACCGCCTCCCTAATGCTTTTCTTATCGCTGCTGTTTGTTTATATCGCGTATCGACGTTATGCCGTTAATGTTGTTGTTGTTCAATGCGCTAATGGTATTGATATGTGAATAAAGGTTCAATTACCTAAGTTTGAGGTGAAAGCCAGTCAACACATCAATCAAGCCAATCGTCATACCTTCAAGACATTTACGGTGACCTACCAATGTATGTAAAGCAGTTCTACTAATTCCCCAGATAAGTCTGGTATTAATTTACACAAACGGTGGATGGCTTGCTGAGTTATGAACGCGAGATCGAAGCATCGTCTTCTATGCGCCGCAGCGCACTAACCACTGCCTCACATGCGCTGTTACAAACAGCTGTGCGTGCATGTCTTGGGAGAAGACAAACGCAGACAGCATGACATGCACGCTATGTGCGTCTGCTTTCTAACGAGACGCACTACCTTTCTCATGGGCTGTGGCGTCGCCATCACAATAGCTGAGTGAGATTTGACATCGCGCTGCGTAAGACGAAGCGTTCCACATGGTCTTGAAGGGATGTGGCTGGTGCTAATACATTCTTGCACGTATTAACTTTTCAAGTGAGTATCGAAAACTTAGCTGTTTTAGCCGCTGGGAGGTTTGCAGTTGTTGTCGTCGATTATGTTGTTATTGATGTTGAATTAGTATAGATCGCAGCACGAATCGTAGGCTGACTTTCTGGCGACACCGCCTTCTTCAAAGCCTGAACGGACCCTTTATCATTCGTTTGGGTCTATGAAGAAATCGATGCCTCGGAATCGCTTCTTGGACCAAGTTAGAAATCAAATGCACGTAAAGTGAATCTCGTGTTATATGACACATTCGTCCTTACTGTTCATGTATAGAATTTCAGCGTTTATTCAAAACGTCTCGTGAGTTCTTCGCTTTGATCTTTTTGACTCCTGTAATAGGATAGTGGCAGTTATTTTGAATTAATATGGCTATGTATTGCGCCCCATGCGTATCTAGAAAGGTACCTTGGTTGAAGTTTGATTTTCTATCTAAATCTTCTTTTATGCGCATATGAAGTGATCTACTCGGTTTGCCAATAACATCTCCGCATGCCTTACAAGTCATTAATTATATCGTGCCAGGACTCATACAATTCCCCTTCCTTCCAGTTGAGCAGATTTCAATGTAATCTGTGTAATGGAATCGTTTGATGAATCTTTACTTTTAACCAACGTATCAGACGACTCTGCATTACAAGCACTACTCACAGAAAATGAAGATACTTTTCCGTTACCTGCTCTCGTTTCGACCCTTTGTAAAAAACGTATTTCTTGTTCATTTTCGGCGCTTAAATAATTGTTCGATAGGACAAATCGAAAAAATTTTGAATGTATATTTCGTTTTCAAAAAAAGCCTTCTTATTGCACTGAAAGAGTTAGAATGAAATTTGCTTCTCATTAAAAGATTCCGCTGACCACAGCTCTTCGTTCGAAGTTTTAGTAATGAATCGATACAAACTTGAGAATTCTGATAAATTATATGGTTTCAAAATGATCTTCACATTATGCTATAGCAGCCAGAAGATTGGATTTCGCAGAATTGGGTCACTTCTATTATCCGCTCCTCACTTCGATAACTTGTTAAAAACGTATTATTCCGTCGTTTCTAATGTTCAAGTAGCCGTTCTTTGGCTCCGATCAAAGAAACCTGAGTGATGCATTTCATTTTCAAAAATGCCTATATAATGCACTTAAAGAGCAAAAAAGCTTCTTGTTTTTCATACAAAGATTTCTCGCTGAGAAAAGCTTTCTCTGCGGAGTTTCAGTAACCAGTCGATACAACCACATGCTTCGCAAAACTGAAAAAAAAGCGCTGAGTGCGAAGCCGAATTTTCTTTTGATTCTCATAAAGCACTAAGGAGTCCTCTTGAAAAACCAAAGTGATTTTCAGAATTTCTGAGGTTTTTACTTTTGTTTGGTTGTTGAAATCATAAGATAGAGGCCCTGGTTAGCGAGAAATATTTGGATGAGAAACAAAATCTTAGTTTTGCTCTTTGAGCGCAATAATAAAGCCTTTTCGATGATGAACTATATTTCTCATATTCTTTTGATTTAAGCTATCGAATGATGTCTCGAACATTGATAACGTCAAAGAATAGGTTTTCCCACGGTGTCGAACTGAGGAGTGGGTAATAGAAGTAATCCAGCTTTGCGAAACTAAATCTTCTGCCTGTTGCAGCGTGATGCAGAATCCATTTTGAAAACTTAATAAATCAATAGAATTAAGATTTGATCTGTCGACTGAATATCAAAGCTACGGAGGAAAAGCTCTGGTCAGTGAGAAATCTTTGAATGGAAAACAACACTTCATCTTTGCTCTTTCAGCGCAACAACAAAGCCTTGTTGGAGATGAAATACATCATTCAAATTCTTTGAATTTGAGCAATCGAATAGTTATTTGAACATCAAAAGCAATTGCAAAATGAGCTTTTTGTGAAGGGTCGAAACGGAGAGCAGATAGCGGAAAAGTGCTAATATGAAAAGTTGATCAAAATGTATAAAAATGGAAGCCAGTTCCGTTTCGGACCTTTTCTCGTAAATTTGATATACTCTGACTGCCCATTCAAAACTTCGCAACATTTGTTCATCTCCTCTCATATGAAAGAGACAATGAAACAGTCTTTTATCTATCGACAGGAAAGTAGTTGCCGGCAAGCGAACCTTATACATAAAGACGATGGCAGGGCTTAGTGCCAGAAGCTGATCCATTACTCACCCCCTGAACTGCACAAAATATTTTCCTGATCCCCTAAAGATAAAACAGCTATGACCTGCTTTTGGAAAACCATAACCTGTTAAATTGAGAAGCCGTACATATTGATATTCCGTTCATTTTCTATACGTAGTTTAGAAATGGTTCGCGCTGCAGAATCACTTGATATATTGATATAAAGCAAGGTACATCAAATGAATTGATTACGCAAAAGTCTATAACATCTGATCAATGATTTGGAGATAACTGTCTCGATTTTAGCACAGGAGTCCAGAGCATCAGCGCTGAAACTTTGAGCCGTTTTGGATAATAAAAAAGATAAAGCTCCCGGCATACTTGAGGAATGTGCTATGCATTCGTCTTCAATTTTTAACTTCGTTTGAAGTGACTGAAGCATATCTGGCCTTTACAATGACTCGCAGTGGCTTCCCGCTGTACAAAGGAACGGATGTTTATCCTCCCAGACAAGTTTGAGACTAGCCTGGTAACAGTTTACCGACCCCGGAGGTATGGATGACTTAGTGAGCCACGAGAGCGAGATCGAACCATTGGGCTCGTGTGCGACGCAGACTACCATTAACCAATACTCCACACGCGCTCACGTTAACACCCTGGATGCTTTGGACAAACGCTAAAAATCTAAAATGAACTGTAAGGACGAATGTGCCACTATAACGCGAGGTTTGAAGCCTTACATGTTCTTGATATATTATTTTGATCTACGGGGCGGCGCTGCGGCATCGATTTTCTTGATCGACTCAAACGAATAGTGACATAGTGTACGTCCGGCTCTGACGAAGGCGGTATTGCCGAAACGTCAGCCTACAATTCGTCTGACAGGAATTGGCTTTGATTGAGAATTATGGAAAGTCGATGAATATGATTTGTAGGATTGTTCAAAGCCTTACTGAGGTTGTTACGTCGGAGCCACACGTGTACCGGAGGTGCCCTCTTCGTCAGTGGCCCATGCCCCACACTAAGCCTACTTTGTAGCGAGTAGGCGGACGTATGTATATGGTGATAGCGCAACGTACAAAGAAATTTTGTTATCGTCACTTCTCAGTCGGTGAATTGAAGAGGGTGACACCTCCGAAACACGTGTAATGTGGCAGATATTGCATATATCTCTTTGCGGGCGATGGGAGCCAACATGACCCTCAACTGGCCGCGCCGCTCGGACGGGCTAATGTGATTCAGCACAAATTCGGGATAATAAAGCTCTCTGAAAAATACTGCTTTCAAAAAAACAATGTAATATCACTGATAAGACTCTTGTATGAATGGTTTTGGTAAGATTAACACTAATGCTGCCGAAAATCTTTTCTTTTTCGAAAGAGAAACCATTTGCTTAGAAAAGGATTATATTCCCAGCTGATGTTGGGCATTTTCTCATATTCTTGATGTTTTCGTAGTCAGTAAATATCTTGAGAAATTCCGACTCTTACATTAAGCTTGTCGTTTGGAAATAATCCCACACTACGATCTGATAAAGAATAAAAGAATAAAAGATGACGCATTGCAATCGCAATCCAATTTTTCTAATTGAAGGAGGATTTTTTGGGGTATTTTTAATTAGATATCGTTCCTATAGACTCTTATGCTAAAAATAACCTAGATTGTCATTTAAAAACTTTTGTAGACGTATTTATAAGAAGAACAACGCTTAATTGTCTTGAACATCCCTACTTCTGGAAATAAATTCTGTCTCATGCAACCGTGTTTCAGAGATTGCGCTTGTGAGCCTTTGATTTTTTCTACAAAAGACCTATTCCACTAGATTATTAGTATACATTCGATAACTCAAAAAATGGGAATTTTGGAATCAAGATTGGCTTTCAGGACATCTTCTGCTTATACTACTAGCGGAATAATAATAATATTTTACGCTTGGCGCAATCAACCCGTCTTTTTAGTTCACGCCAGAATTCTCGATACGTATATAGTAGAACTCTAATCTAAGAAAACCTTATTACTACGAAAATTTGGTGAACTTTTGATTTAGAAGGACTTCTACAAACGCAGTTTTAGTAAAAAAAATACGCTCAGTTGTTCCCAAAAATTCTTACTTTCCATTATGGAAGCTGCATCCTTGTGAAAGGCATTTTGAACTATTCTCAAAGAATGCATGCTTGTAAGCCATATCTTCAGCCATAGCCAATCCTAATAATGTTGGCAGTCTATCTATACATTCATCAACAATCGACAGTTGTAACGACAACATTAAACAAAACCAATCGAAAAAAATTAACACCACCGACATTCCTCATACACACGGTGACGATTTGTACCTGTGTGCCTTGTATACACTAACCATTTTGAACATTCTAAGAAACTGAACAGTCTTTATTTCCTAGAGCAGTCCATCTTTAAACCATCATAGTCTACATTATACAATACGAGATCCATACCTAGAATGCAAAATACAATCTCCACATTGATTACGAGACTCGTTCAAAAATACATTTTTCATGAGAAGTACAAAAGCAATCTGTACAAACGTACTTCTGACATTGGCTACGTGAAGACTTTTTCGGTTTTTTTGGGCATAAGCACCTTGTTCAGCCTCTGCAAATCTTCGATAACAATCTGTATAATGTCTACGTCGCTGTGGTGAGGTTGATGACCTTTCGAGAACGCAACTGGATGTCGACTAAGGGAAAGCGTCGAATCCTAAATGATTCTCGTACACTTTCATTTTGAAATTTTTAAATTTGATTTTGTGGACGTAGTCGCATTAGATCCACAAGCGTTGACCGTATTGACCGCACATATGCTTGTAACAAAGTGGAATAACAAACAAACATACCTTAACTAGCTTAACTAGATTGTGAAACAAAGAAACAACAAGATTTTCATACCATTTATTTGTCTTCTAACACTTCATATGCAGTCACAGGAGCACTAGTTATCTAAATTTCTCATTTTTTTAATGTTGAGAAGATCTTTCAATATATTTATTTAGGCATACTTCTTATGACACATTCGCATTCCTATCACAGTCTGCAAGAAATCGACCTTTCTTGTATGAAATTTAATACAATATCACAAATGCTATGCACTTTAAACTTTCAGTAGGACACCTGTAGTCATCGTCATCAGCTTCACAATGTCTACATCCTGCTGCACAATATAGATCGCGTCATAGGATACAAATTTCCTAAAATATGCGTTGGCACGGTATCTTGTTACTATGGTAGAACCGCCAAAGCTTGTGATCTCTGTGCAGCACCCAATAAACACCTTGTCAAGGTACTTGCGTCGATTGTGGGAAGAACACAAGTGTGTACCTAAACTGTGAGTAAGACTTGGTGGCTGAGACAACGGCAAAATGCGAATTTTCATTACCTGCCAGTTTTCCTGAAGGCAAATGTCTCTTTTTAAATAAATCCTTTGAAATACATAGGTATCCCTCCATCTCTTCTTTATGTACCATAGCTATGATCAGAGAATTCGAACGAAACTACGCGTTGATGTGAGAAATGGGGCTCTGAAGTGCACTAGTAATCAAAAAAATACTAAGAATCATTGATGAAGTGGGATGGCATGTAACGAGCAGCACTATTTTCGACGAATTATTGATTGTTTTACAACTTTCAGCCAGTACGATGAATTATATGTATTTTATACAATAAAATATGCGAACGCTGAAAGAAATAAAAGACAAATATGACTAGATTGAGGTTTACTATGAATAAAATAGCATAGAAATTTTTGATAAAGGTTATTAATATAGCCTTTACATAAATACTTAGCCCTTCCTCTTGCAGGTGAGGATTATTAATTGGCCAATCACGATATTTTGTATAAAAACAACCTTACTGAATTTTGTTCCATCATATTTGACCATTTATTGACACATAACCCTCATTTCGTGACTGTAAAACTGAAAATTTTAAAGAAAAACTACCACGCTAGAGTTGGAGCAGGTTCCGTCAGCCTCTCTTCGCAGACGTCCGAGGCGCCCGCCAGTCGAAAATGGTGGTCCGCGAAGGATTAACATCGTTTATCGGATTAGCATCCATTCTGCGCTGTGAAGCAGCATTTTGCGGAGAATACGATTCAAAGACGACGGGCTCAAACGTTACCTTACTTCTTGGCTTACCACCCTCATTTTTTCTTAGAGAAAGTAGTTTTACGTCATTAATCGTAACTGAGATTATCACCTGTATCACCTGTCGTCCCGTTGATCGTCGAGTGACTCGAGCGGGTACCAGCAACTTTTCCATTTTTCCCTATCGCGTGCAAGAGTAGCTCAGTAAGGTTCTCCTCGCTCTAGGGATTCGCTGAGCATCATATCTTTCTTCTATCACTTTCGTGAAGAAATCAGACCAGCGGGTCAGTGGTCTTCTCTCAGTGCGCTTGACGTTCCGAGGAATCCAGTCGGTAACGGCTCTCGTCCATCGGTTGTCGTTGAAGCGCATCACGTGTCCGGCCCACCTATTTTCGATATCCTGGCGTGTAGAACGGCGTCTCTGATTTTCGATCGTTGACGTAGGTCAGAATTCGGATCCTTTCTCTCATTAGCGAGATACGGGATACTCCTAGCATCGACCTTTCCACTGCGCGTTCGATAACGCCAAGTGATTTTGCATCCTGCTTACGTAGCGACCAGGTTTCTGCTGCATACGTTAGGGCAGGGATAATTGTCGAGTCGAAAAGGTGGGCACGGAGTCGGATGTTCTTTGTCCTTCACTACATCTTCGATGCTCTTAAACGTTCCCAAGCCGCTCGTTTCCTCCTGCTCAACTCTGGAGCTAGGTCGTTCATCATGTTGATTTCACGACCTAGATAGACGTAACTGGAGCATTCGGAGATTGTCGTTCCGTTGAGCGTGAATGGGCATTCGAAACCCATCCGTTCCTCATGAACATCGTTTTCGTTAGAATTAGTTGAAGACCAATCTTTCTACACAGGCGTTATCGAAATCGGTCAACATTCGTTCCGCTTGGCTGATGTTTGGTGTTATGAGAACGATATCATCAGCAAAGCGAAGATGGTTTAATTGTCGACCGTCAATTTTCACTCCCATTTCGTCCCATTCTAATGTTCGCATGACGTTTTGTAGGGTGGCAGTGAATAGTTTTGGCGAAATTGTATCGCCTTGTCGAACCCCTCTTCTTACGTCAATGGTGATATTGTTGTAGAATGGAGATATTCTGGTCGTGAAATCTTTATAAAGCTCACGAAGGATCATTATGTACCGAGTAGGGACGCCCTGGTTATCCAGAGCCTCTATAACCGCTTCTGTTTCCACTGAATCAAAGGCTTTCTTCAGATCGATGAAAGTGAGACAGAGTGGTTGTTTGTACTCTCGCGAAACTTCAATGAGTCTTGTAATCGTGTGGATGTGGTCTATGGTACTAAATCCTTTTCGGAACCCTGCTTGTTCGCATGGCTGTCCTTCGTCCAGTGTTCTGTCAATCCTGTTAAGAATGACTCGAGTAAAGAGTTTATAGACAACGGACAGCAAGCAGATTGGACGATAATTGCCTATGTCGTGAAGGTCTCCCTTTTTGAACAACAATACGGTCTTGCTGGTTTTCCATTGAATAGGGACCTTGCATTCTGACAGGTAGCGAGTGAAGAGCCGAGCCAGGGTGTTGATGAGAACTGGCGGCAGGTTCTTCAGGTGTTCTGGTCTAATCCTGTCTGGACCGGGTGTTGTTCTGTTCTTCACCGACGATATAGCATGTCGGATTTCGAAGGAGAGGACGGTGGAACACATATTCGTCCTTTTCATTTATATGACGGTAAGAGGACATGGCTAGCGAAGAGATCCGAGTAGTATTGGTGGATGATTTTCTCCATAGCCCTTCTCGAAGCTGTAAGTGTCCCGTCAGGGTATCGGAGTGCAATCATCTTGGTCTTATAGTTGGTGAAGCCTCGCTGGGCTTTGCGAATGCTCTTCCCAGCTTCTGCAGCTTCTGCCATAACTGCTGCTCTTCTCTCTTTGAAGGTCTTCTTTTATCGCTTCTCTGCAGCGTTTCGCAAGTTCGGACGTAAGGTTTTGGTTGCCTGTAGCTCGTGCGATTCCACGTTGACGTATCAGCTCGAGTGTCTGCGGAGACAAGCGTCTCTTCGTGACCTTAGGACTCTCGGCTTTCATAGCGCTAACGTGAAGATATTCAACGAGTCGATCGTATTCTTCATCGATGTTGTCGACAACGGTATCTTCCCAAGAGCCGACTAATGATTTGAATACATCCCAGTTTATGGTAGTTCTGGGACTTCGTTGTTTGAATTTAGCGGCTTTCTCTCCTCTCCTCGAAAAATCGAACGTTGCGCGAAGGAGGCGATGGTCTGATCCCGTGTAGAACTTAGGAACAACAGCGACATCGGTCAGGCAAAACCTTCGATTTACTAAGATGTGGTCTATTTCGTTATGGTACTCTCCATTGGGAGACTCTCACGTCCATCGCTGAGAAAGAGGCTTTTGGAATTGCGAGTTACCATGGATGGTTTGAGTCGTCATGATAAACTCAGATAGCCTCTCACCCTGTTCATTCCATTCTAGTCCGTGGGTCCCTATGTGACGTTCTTCAGACGTTCTTCTAGGTCCAATTTTTGCGTTAAAATCTCCGACAATGACTTGAAGAATGTATGATCTTCTCTGAAGAATTTTTCGAGGTCCATTAGAACGCTTCGACTTCGTCTTCGTCATAGCTTGATGTTGGTGCGTAAGCAACGAAGATGGTTAAAGCCGGCATAGAACCACGTCGTTTCAACCGTAATCGTCCGATACGGTTGTTAGTTGTTCAAAAGAATCAATGTTCACGGTCAAATTCGATTTGACGAGGACACCAACGCCGCCGACACCTCTGCGATCGCATGTTCCAAGGAACAGTTCTTCTCCGGTGTCATAAACAGCGTGAAAAGGATGGCGCCTTCTCGTCTCAGCCAGGCCAATGACGTCGTACCTTATTCTTCTTGCTTGAATCAATAGATCTTCTACAGCGGATTCGTGAGAAGGGTTCTTGCGTTGTAGGTACAGATCTTCATTTTAGTCCGTTTCGATCTTGGCCGCCTAGATTGGCTCTGAGATTTTAGCGGCCTCTCCGTACTCGTCCTACCTGGCGCTTATCGAACGAAACTGCTGAAAGATATCAAATGATTTTTTGGATTACTAACTCTGTCTTCTTTGATGTTCCAGCTAAAGTTTCACATGATTAGGAAGTCCTCTCGATGAACTTAAGACGTAGGTTTTATCTACTAATCTTGATAATCACATAACACCGTTAATAGTTCCGCTGTATAATAATCAATGAAAAAAATGCAGAAACTATAATGCTAGCGGAACTGAGTAAAACGGCACTCTCCTGCTCAATTCACCAGACAGCCGATAAAGTCCCCATTTCCTGAAAAATTCGAAATCATTAGTGTTCTCTTCATGTCATTGCGTTGGGATTTCTAATTCCTTAGCAAACCAAACACGTCGCTTTTGTGATATATTTCATTTGGGCAGCCGATTTTTCGATGCATTCTTACTTTAGAACACGGAAAGGTCAGGATGTCTATAAATAGGTCAGCTACATACCCGCACAGCGCTGGAGAACAGCCGTAAACTTAGGTATAGTCTCATTCGAAACAAAAAAGCTTTTTCAAACTACCGCTCTCAATAAGCGTTCACCAAGCTACCTAAGTGGAGATCCTCTGCGGAGAGTTTACATGGACTGAAGATATCTTCCTCTTTAAGGTCTTACACGCATATACTATTCCATATGTGACTCACCGATGTATGTAAGTCTGCCCTTCTATTTCCGTAGACAAGTCGCTACCAATTTATCAATCCCTCATAAATGGATAGCTCGGGATCGAACCATCAACCTTGTGTGCGGCGGAGAGCACCTTTTAACCACTGCGGTACATGCATACCTCTCATTGAAAAATGAGTAAATAAACGTTATTTGTACCTGAAATAATTTTACGAAAGATTAATGTCTAATATTCTGCATTTTCGTAGCGATGAAGTTTCCCAGTAACGAATTTTAACTATCTAAAATACTAAAAGGATCGTTATAAAATTGAAGCATCGCACTTCAAAAGCAAAACGTTTCCTCTTTACATTAGTAAAGCGTCATACAGAGGTCGAACCAAGAACCAGGCTTAGTATGAAAATCGACATTTCTTCCGTTGTCAAATGACTACGAAAACATCGAGTTGAAAAAATGAAACAAATATTGTCTAACAGCCAGAAATATGGTAATTTTCATAACGATATAGTTTTTTTCGTTGAAACATAAGCAATATAGAAGTAGTATGGAACATATGGATGCTATTATTACTAAGATTAACTCTGCAGAAGCTTTTCAATGAAGTTCATCATTTCATGGAGTAAATATTCCCTTAGAACGTGGGTTCGCTCCTCGCATTCATCGTACAAAGTCTTCAGCTACGCTGGCAGCTCTGCATATCTGTGCAGGGATGTCATGCTGTCTGTGTCTGTCTTCCCACGGGATCCGCCGCCTTTCTCACAAAGCGCGACGCAGTCGCTATAGTGGCTAAGTGAGATTTGACGTCGCGCAGCACGGCACGAAACGCTCCGCTCCGTCCCTAATGGGCTATCCTCCCAGACAAGTCTGAGACCAGTCTGTTACCGATCATGGAGGAGTGGGCGGTTTGGTGAGCCATGAGCGCGAGATTGAATACGTCGACCTTAAGTGCGACGCAGAGCACCTCTAACTATTGCCCACATGGGTGTGAGCATAACCGTGAAAATTCTGAGTTGCGGGTTGAATTTGCAATTTGATACTGTTGGAGCGCATTCAAACTATGATCTTGTTTGTGGCTCCGGCTTAGGCTTGTTGCCGATTGTACTCGATATATCAATCCAGCTGATATGTTTTGACTAAGAAAGCAATCAATGCGGTTAAATATAACTGGAAAATGACCAAGCAAAGGCCTTGTGATACAGCGCTCAACACACAAGCCTCCAAATAACTTCCTGGTTGTATTCTACTTCACGTCAGACCCCAAGTTTTGCTCGTATCTCAGCATTCTTGGTGCATTGTGAGCTATGTTTTTTAGGTACCATCGACAGCCTTCGGCTATTGTTTTGTTTCGCTAACGCTCGATGTTATGCGAGCAATGCTATGGAAAAGCGAATGAGCTTGATATTTTCATCATCTTTGTAATCTACAATAGTTTTTTTACTTCTCTGCTTCTATAGTAGTAATATGATGTCAACACTATATATCCAAAGATGCTGAGCGATGTGTGAAATTCTGAACTTTGGGGACTAGTTCAGCTTGGATTTCAGTCATAATAGGGAACCGCATAGGTCAGGTCAAAGCGAACGGAGAAAAAGTGCCTTGTCTCGCGCGCATATTTATTATTCTGTTCATTGTTGGAATTTTCATGCATTCAAGGCTCTTCAAGAGTATTGCTTGCTCATGTTTGACTTCTACGACAAGATGGTGGCAATCACTTCATATTCATTGCTATTGTGATTTTGGCTCTAAATCATTCAGGAGCTTTTTTATGAGAACGCAAAATGGACACCTTCGTTTATATATTCATGTTCGCATTCGTTGTACGGTATTGAATACATTCTACCTAAACTCATACAATCCCTGTCTTTTTCGTCAGAGCAAAAAAATACAATTTTCTTTGTTGGACAACTGATCATAGAGGCGATTGCGCAGTTGAAGGAACAATCTGTGAAATAGGTGTTCAATAACTGCCACAGAACTTTCGAAGCCACATCTTTTTGGGCCTTCTAATTACCGCTTCTTACTTTGTTCAACATAATGGTTAGTTCAGAGGGATCTCATTCAGGTGAAAAATATTGTTTCGTAGCTCAATTCTGCCTTTCATAGTAATCTGAGTGCCTGATGTTTCGTAACGATAAAAAATTGCTTTTTTTCTGCGAGTTGGGTGATTCGTTCTTCTCCTCTTCTCCTGTGCACATGTTACTAGCTGTTCAGTACATGTTTATGACTAGCGCTTTTCTCATGTGTGAAGAATGATAGAGAAAGTAGAGGAGTGGTCTATTTTTGCTACTTGGCTCAAACGTCTGATGCTGAGTGATGTGCAAAACTCTAGACCTCAGGAGAGTTGAGCCTCGTTTCGTCTTCAGCATAAGTGATGCTCGAACCCAGCACCCGCTCGAGATTAAGAGTTTTCGAGTATCAATCACCATCCCAATTTTAATTAAATGAGCGCATTACAGCTATTCCCTTCACATCGACGGTGAAGCCTCTAGGAAATACGTTGGCGCACGACACAGGATAAGCTTGAACAACTGTCATAACGGTGCAGAAGCGTACAAGTTATGAACAACAATGAGGTTTTTCACCCACTATCCAGTGTAAAATAATAGTTACGAGATCGATAAAGGTAACTGAATGTCGCTTACAAATTCAATCCGGTAACTGAGTGTTATTTACAAAGTATGGTATAACCTTAGCCGCGTGCACCGTTTTGCAAGATGGATTGATATGCCTTCTCAATAGTTTTGACCTCCAAAATCCTTATCGCGAAGTTATCGTACACCACAAGGGCTCGAAGGACAGCGATACATATTGGAAGCAATTCTTAGTCTATGGAAAACCAGTAAACTACGTTGTTGCACGAAACAAGGAGGTTTTTGCAAGGAAGAAAGGGGACAGGATATGTCATCCTTTATAATATGGTATGAAGTAAAGTGGACATATTTTTTGAATCGTCATGATTAGAACATAGCTGTGAAATGTCAGAGCAAAAGCCTTGATGTAGTGGGTATTACGGGCGATCGCGGAAAGCAAAATCACGGGTTCGAAGCTATACAAATTCTGCTCTCATCTCTACAATCACGTGAGGTGAACATAGCTGCATTTGAAAAGTTAGAAGCAGCCGTTTTTGATATGCGTCTGAACACAACTGTTTTCTTTTACTAATATCTCATACCGTCTTTGATCTTGAGCATACTTACCCTTCTTTGTCAGAAGAAGGGAATAATCTTATTCACGAGCATCCAAGCAAACTCATGGATAGGATTCGGTGGTCTGACTCGCTTATAATATAGCAACAATCGTGACATTGATTGAACAGAATCTGCAGTTGGCAATTATGTAGCCAATTTTGATCCTTCTACATTCCAGTTCGAACAATGGCTTCTAAAAATATGATTTTGTGTGTCCTTTGTTATCACAGGTAATATGCACAACCTCTCATTTTGTAAGATCACTTACATCGTATTTGCCTCTGTTTGAGGTTCTTAAGTGCTTGCGCAATTTAAAGCGAAATCCCTCACAAAGAGCCTTCTCAAGTTGTTATAAAGTGATGCGAGTTCGTCTCCGTCGTGCTCTCATACTGGTAAATACCATTTTACTATATAACTTGTCAACGGTTCACATCACTTCTGCTGTAAATGTTTGACTCGGCTTATTTGTTATTGAAAACATGAGACATTTTATAGGCATTTCTATGGTCAATTCGCATACGAATTGAGGAGAAACTTTTTGTCAAGTCAACATCGTAATTCAATGAGTGGTCTTTTTAGCCATTTACTATTTGTATATACAATTTGTCGAGATAGTTCTCTGACAAGGTTGCCCATAAGTCAATGGACACTTCATAACAACAGTTCCAAAATGGTACAGTTCGCGAACAGATGCTGAAACTTGAAAAATGCTTGGATCTTTGGATGGGCTTCGTACCTTTACTTACTCTTTTTGAGAACTCCTGTGTTATCCACTGCTCCACCATGACTAAAACTTTGCCTTTCTCTTAACCATGTTTTAGCCATAATGGTACTATCAAAGATTATCTGTCGGTGCTGTTGATCTGAGAAACACAAATCAAGAGTGAATGCACTCAAGCGAAGTTCCAATTCTTTAATTTTGCAACGGTTCAGTGCGCTCCTTTGAATAGGGTCAAAAGTGGGTTCGAATCTCAACTGATGCAAAAGTTTTTGCCCATCACTCTTTACCAATGGGTATATTATATCATCGTACCACACTGCATATTTAAGTTGAACACTGTTATACCTCAGCTAGAGCGTAATTTGTCATTAGAATTGAAGTAATCATTAAACCATAAAATTCAAGAATTGGCTAATGTCTCGAAGGTGTTTTCAGCACCAGCTTAGTAGTCTGAGATATTTTTTGGCAGTAGTCATCAAAATGATTGAGTATTCAGTGGCAAGCTATACATTACGATTACATGGTTGCTTCGAAATGATGATAGGTAGCTGGGGCGCACGGGAACCTAAAGCTCAGTTGAAATGAGATCTACATTTTCAGCATTCAACTTCTTATCTTAATGCATACCGTGCGCTCAGGAGCCCTTTTGCAAATCACCTTCTCAACTATATGAAAAATGTCAATTGACGAAAAAATGATGTTTCTCATCGAGAGAGTAATTTCACTCGGCGTAAAAAAATCGTATATACAGTGATTCATGGAATGCAGGTAGTCACAAGAGAAGCAAGTTTCGAAACAACCACAGTAAATGTGATGAACAATTATCGACCAATGATTGATGAATAATCAGTAATCGAGTTCTAATGTCAACCTCAACCGACTGCACTTCCTTCGAATGCTCATAATCCTTGAAACCGGCGACACCTTGAACTAAACATACTGAACTTGAACTCGCCTGCAAGTCTATATTCAAGTGTTCGAAGTTAACAGTGGCACTTTTGTCTCACAGTGGCAATAATTTTTTAGTTAAGAGAGAGAGAGAGAAAAAGAGGGAGAGAGAGTGGAGTGGAGAGGGAGAACTAATAAGGTACCGAAATCTTTCCTAATGACAGAAATAAAATTCATTTCTTCTGTCTACAACGCTTTAGATAGTGGAAACATTCCTCTCACATGGTCGCTGTTACGTAGATCTGTTTTGAAAAGCTGAACATGATTCATTCTGCACCAAACGACTTCCGATAGCCGCAACTGTTCACGTAGCAGTTACGGCGGAGGTTTTGCTTGACTGCAGTCACGATCTCAATACATTTATGCGCTCACAATGCATATATATATATTACATATATATGTATATATATAGACCTATATTGTGTCGCATACATGCGTAACATGTGTAAATACGTGTATCTAAGCGCTAGTGCGCTTGTACTCGTATGCCTGCTTTTCCTGATCTTTTGAATTCCTCGTGCTGCCTTCTGAATTTGCAATGTTTCCTTACCATCGGTGGTCGTCGCTGATTCTTACATGAACAAAATTCTTAAGGATCTTCTTTTAGAACAACTTCAAAATCTATAATACCCATTTCGATTTTGCTTATGAATGCCAATTTTGGCTTCTGGTTAGTTAGATCTGCTCCCCTATATTCTCTTTTACTCCCATTGAAATCATAGCCACATCTTTCCTGGAATCTTTTGAATATGTCGTAGCTCTGCAACATTTTTGCAAATCTTTTGAAAGTGCGAACAAATTTGCTTGGCTTAAAACTCTTTCACTAGTGATTTTTGGAAAAACCGAATTTCGCTATTTTTTCTCAGCATAAGTAATTAAATTTTCGCCGATTATTGAGCCTACACAAAGTTGCTACAATTCTGTCGGAGCTAATGTTTTGATCATGGGTATGTAAGTCATCATCTGAATAGAATGACCCCACTTGAAGAGGTTCGTTCAACGGTGCGCCATTGAAATCGACTCAGTGCGTCACAAAGACTACCATCAGAAGAATGAATGGCTATAGAGAATCGAATCATTGTGACTCTGAAGAAGGAAATGCGACGGACAGCTAAGCTACTCAGAAGTTTTCCTAACAGCATGATTAGTGATTTTGTGAATCGTCTCAATCGTCTCAGTTTCACTTTCCATAGTGGTTATAGAGACGAGCTTTTTACTCTACACCGAATGAAACGGCTTCGCTGATTGAATATCAAGTGCACATATTGATTTCCTGCGGAAATTCGCCATGTGGATTTTTTTTCTATGAATCATCCGGTTCTTCTGATATCGCTTGATGCTCTCCGCCGGTTGTATGGCAGACGATCCCATCTTCAAAGAGCAAGGGCCAGTCCTATTTAGCGCTCGACAGATTTCGTTGCTGTACATCACCCATAAGATGCTATCTTCGTTGGCTGATCACGTTGAGTAGGACCGGTTTGATACCGTCATTATATTAGTTGGTTGAAGGCTAGTTTCATCTATAAAAAACAAAAGCAGGCTTTTCGCTTTCACTTTCTTCGACTGAAAACTCTCAACTGAGTTTCACCACTTCATATCACTCTAAACGTTTAGCATATGTAGTAAACAGGGAAATGTAGTTGTGAGATTATGAACCTTCCAGAACAATTCTTTCTACTCCTAGCTCCTTCTTCATTTTTTGATTTTGACCTTTTGTTTGTGGTCTTATTCGGCTGATTTCTTTCTTTTCTTTTTCACCGTTTCTGCCAACACAAAGTCAAATGGTTTGTCTCATAATTAATCGTTTTCAGCGCAGCCAGACTTGCCTTGCTTTAAATCATTGGCGCTGATCTCAGTCTAGCTGATTCTGATTTCCTTTGAATAAAAAATTCTACTTTTATTACCGACGTTTCGATACGATCTATGATGTATTTTGTGGTTTTCTGCAAAATCACTGGTTGTTAAATCAAGTGGATTTTGTTTTGAAACTATCTTCATGGTGGTTGACCAACTGTCACATCGTCCTTTCTGCTGACAGTTCACATCCAAGATGTCGAAAACGTTCAAAGTTGTGCTCTTTTTAATCTCATATACTGGTTACAACTCTGCTTACCAATCCCCCATTCAGTGCTTCGCAATCTGTTTCTTTTCGACATGTACGATTTCCATGTTGGCCTTGTCCATTATGCGTTAAGGTTTTTCCAAGCGCTCTATCACATTGCGATGATGTTCCACTTGCTTGCACTCCATCGTCTGTCCAACTTCACCTTCAAATAAGCCACATTCTTCAGCTTTTCCTAGCGGATATTTGGTACTTAACTCGTAATAAGCTGTTGATATGTAGAGTGGCTGATCTCCAAATTTCAACTCAGTTAATATTTTTTGTTTAAGGGCATTGGATGTGTGGAAAATTCACTTTTTTGTGAACGTATATTTCTTATTTCCCAATAATCATTCCGGCCAGCTCTCCTGGAGTGAGTAGTCGTGGGCTAATTTTGGTGTAAATCTCACACATGCAACGGTGCCCATAGAATGATTTGCTAACTGTATTGCAAAGAGAGAGCCGTGAATTTTTTTTTCGAAAACTAGAGATTTTTGGAGCAACGGGATAAGAATGCCTTTCTAAAGATTACACATTATTTTTCTTGCGATGTATTTGAAAATGTAGGGGTAAGCTTTCAAAATCTGAATAAAAAAAGCATACACTTGGTGATCAGTGAATTTTGTACTCTTTCTTCTGCATATAGATACCGAAGGTCGGATTCTAGACGACTGCTCTAAAATATGCTTAGACTTTGGCGTGCATGCCGTCAATTTCGTGTTTGTTTGTTAAACTGCCGTAGGCGCTGGCTGCAGAGTGATTGGTGTGTGTTGATGGATCGCGTACTTATAGACTGCGTGAGCGATGTTGGTCTGGATGTCGATAGGCTAAGTGCTGCCATGATGTGTCGACAAGCCGTGCTGATAGGTCATGTGATGACAAGCGAAACTGTGATGAATGGATGTTTTATATCAGATAAATCTTCCTCTCAACCCCGGTTAAACATGTGTGCCAGCTGTCTCCACGTTCAGCAGACGATGTGCAGTGCCGTGTTGTCGTCACAAGAGCTCCTCCATATCTCGAATTTCTTCTGATCTTTTATTCTTCAGTTATCGTTCACAAGATAACAACATCAACGACTTACAAGAAAAAAAAATGATTTAGGGCAACGAAATATCATGCAGCGTTTTCATGCAAAACTATTTTTGCTAAATTTCAACAACCGTAAATAAGGTCGTTAGCCAAAATCATCCTTTTTTACTCTCGTTTTTCTTCCTTCTCTCCTTCTTCATGCTCTTCTCTGCATGTAATGCTGCGTTCTAATGATTGCATTATTCATTTTTGAATCTGTGAGGTCTTGCGTAATGGTGCTGCTAAGCTCCATTTGATAAACGCTACTTAAACTCTGATCCTCTTTATACAAGTGATCTAACTGCTAAAAAGAAAAGATCATCGATTAACCGAGCTGCAATACAACCTTACGACAAAACTAGATGTTTTTTTCCACTCTCTCTTTACGCTTTTAACTAACTAATCTTTCCTCTCAATTTGAACTATTTCAAATCGGCATGTTCATGAGATTACAATCATGGAGAGCTAAGTCACTTAATATGCTATCTTTCAGAGAACACCTCCTTTTAAACGAGATGAAGGGTGAGCGTTTTCTAATCGTCACGAAGTCACGGCAGCTGCCACCGTCAAATAGAAGTCCATGTGTAATCATCAATATATCAGTACATTTCAGTGTTGCTGTTGTTTGCGATAGCGTACGCTTTTGCGGATGACTCGAAAGATAGATCAAGTGAAGAATCTAAGGAGAAAAACTACCGAAAATACATTGGCGAGAGGGACTACGTGAGATTATCGGTGTTTATCCGCTGATTTTTTTGACATAAAAATGGTAAAATATAACATAATATAGTGACGAAGTTAGAGTAGAGCTGAAGTTTGGAATAATCCTGTAGTTGGGGAGGCTTACAGTAATTGTAGGGCATCGAAATATGTGAGGAAACCTTAAAGAGAATCAAGAAAAGATAATTAATAGTAGATCGAATACACCATTAAATAATAGTGACAGCGGGAAAAAATGCAGAAATGCATGACAGACTCCAAGTTTTTCGCTTTCAGAAACTTCCGTTCAAGACTCGTGTCAGTGAAGCGTTCGTTGTCGGACAGACTATTCACGCTGTCGGAACACTTAGCGAGAACCCAACTAGGTACGAATGTGACCATATGGAGTCTGCATGACGAAATACAGACATCCGGAAGTCAAACTAAATTGTTGGAGGCTCTGTGTTTTTTTCTTTTACAAGCCCATTCACTCATTAGCGACTGCAGCCAGTCCCGCGCGGCGTCCCCAAACTCCATGTACTTGGCACGAATTCGGATGCGCAATGTAATAAGCGCATACCTAACAATCAGTAATCAGCAAACACGCTGTGAACTTAGATCTTCACAGCATCATTCTTTTCTTCATTCTCCAAAATGTAAAAAGGGATTAAAATCTGGAAACTGAGCGTGTGATATGTCCTCTACGCATTTTTTGAAGACCTTTTTCGTTTGCCAGAACTTTTCTTTTTGACTTTACTTTCAAGTATGCTCTCTAAAAGCTTAAAAAGCTTTTCAAAAATGGTTTTTGAAGGCTGAATTTTGAAAGCTTTGTATGCCAAAATCTGTGCAAGCGCGGTATGATAGGTGTAGGAACTGTGAGCAATATAGTGTTCCTACAATCGCGGAAGTGTTGAACAAATCTCTGTAGTATACCTCAATGAGGAGTTTTATCAACAATGACTCCTATTTTTCGATTCTATCAAGTTACGGTGGAAATAAAATGTAAAATTAATCAGTTGTTCAAGACTTGCATATGAGCACAATGCGGTATTTGATCTATAGGTTCTCATTCTTTTGAAACCGCTCTACTCAATCGTCCATAGAATTTGCTAATCATTTAACAACATAATCAGTCTAGCAGCTCTATGGGCTTTAATCAAGAAGTTTTCTATTACATTTAAATCTTCGCGCGTGCTCTCTTATCCTTCGTCCACGCCTCTACTTCAATCCCCTTTCTCTCTTTTTCTTCTTAATCCTTATTTCCTACCAACCACAAATTTCTTCGCAATTTTCGCGATTCTGTTTGCTTTGTACCATGTACCTTCTTTCTAACACTTGCTGACCTAAATATTTCTAGTCTCACAAACTTTCCTGTCTTTTTCCTAGTAAAGTTTATGTTTTTTTTTAGATTTCCTTTTGAAAATTGTTTTCGTCTAGAATTGACTTCAATTTTCACAAAGGCGCTGCCAAGGATGCCGACCTACCGTTGCACTTCTCGATCCGATTTGATGAAGGTAAAGCTTTTGGTACTGTACTGTAATTGAGATTTAGTATGACAATTATATCACTTGTCTTCACATACCATATACCCTTCAGTAAACTTTTCATCCGCTTTTTTGCTTTGCAACAGTCCTTCACAATGATTGTCAGGCTGTTGTAGGAAGTAATCCATTACTTGAGGATGATTGTCGTTCTCTCATCGTTGGTCATATTGAATACTACACCAGTCCTGTTTCTACATTAGTGGCTTGAGTATGTTTCAAAGATATAGCCCTTTAGTCAGAGCCACGTGCCCAGCAGTCGATGAGGTAGTTTCTACTAGTAATCTTAATCCATCGACTGCAAAAAAATTGGTGATAAAACAGTATCACGTGCTACCATCTTAATTAACGTCTCCTTATCCCTTCTATAAAATAGGGATCAGCAGGGCGTGTGGCTTTGATGAACTCGACGATGCCTCTGAAACGTACATACGCCACTGACGTATCAACCTCGAAAAAACTCAAACTTTCTCATAGATGGCATTCATTTATATTGATAAATAAATAAATATAAATATACGCGTATATGTATATATATGTGCATATATAAGCGTATATATATATGCATATATAGGTATATATTCAGGCTTGATGCGGAAGTAAGTGCGGTTTTTAACTATGTAAAACCACAATAACTTTTAGTTCAGTTTTGACCAATGGCAGATGATCGTAGAATGGTCGACGTTGAGCTCTGCGGAAACATCTCGCAAAGTCTTTAAAAAATTCGGTTTCGATTTCCACGCCAATCTTATTTTTCGCTGAATTTTTCTTTTCCTACATTCCTCATCTTCAATGTACTCGTCTACTTTATGAGACTTCTTGAATTATCACTACTTATCACGCGATCAATGATGACGGGCTGTCTAATGCTTTATGAAACACACAGCCAGACTAATACCGAGATTGCAAGAAGATGTGCTCGCTCAGTGTTCTACGACATTCAAGAAGAAGACGATAAACAATTTGTTTGATAGAAGTAGTGAGATCTACACAGTGAAAAAAAAAACTGTGAAACAAATCAAATAAAGTGAAATTAAATCTATATATACATCTGCATCGGTTCGTTTGGGTTATCCAGCAATGAATGAAGAAACAACCTCTTTTGGTGGACAAGAATTTCTATGCGAGTGATAGTACTCAATCAGAAGCATAAATCTCGCGGGGATTGCTGCACATGCTTGTTAAGAGACCTTATTCTAGCGATGTAGCATTCAAGACAAAATTATGTTTCATACGCGCCGCCTGCTTTCATTATTATCCTGCTTATGTTTGAGGAGGCACGAAAAAAAAGGCATAGAGGTGATCTTGTAGCACCAAAAACATACGTTTTACCTGAAGTTTCTTTGAGAGAAGGACAAATCGTAAACTCATAACAAAAATCGCACTCCATGTGTGAATGGCGCCTCTGTGGTCGTTCGCTCACGCGTTATTGATCCGCAACCATCACACAACCTAGCGACATGTAATGCACGGCGTTATGAAACTCAATCTTCTTTTCTTTGTTACGCTGCAGTGAAGTAGTTTTTCAGAAAAAAAAAGAGTAGCCGTCGAATCGTCGAAACTTACGTTATCGAAGGACTACATGTGATTCAAGACAAGAGCTCTGTCCTGCAAAAAATAGGAGTGTGTGAAACACAAAATCTCCTTTTCGCTACAGCGCGTTCACAAAAGTTTTCTAAGAAGCGAGAAATTTTGAATTCTTCGAGATTCGATCTATCAGACGATCACTGGCAATCTAATGAAAGTGTTTTGTTTAACGAATTATGATGGAAATAATAAAAAAAAACGCGTGACGCGTGTGAAACATGTTTTTGGAAACAAGTGGCGTAGTAGTCTAATACTGAAGCTTTCGATTGATTATTGACACTCTCATGAAAATTTCCTGTCTACCAAAGAAGGTCGTCTCTTCATTCTCTGCCGGATAACCAAAAAAGACCTGTACTTATATATCTACCTATCTATCCATATCCTCTGCGGATGATGAAGATCATCTTGACCCTCAGCTGGGCGCGCCGTTCAGACGGTTATGAAGAATAGTGTGTGCTCCAGAAGAAATTCGGGTTCTCAAAGGAACATCATAATCAAAAAAAGAAGATATGTTATCACTGAAGAGACTTTTGTATGAATAATTTTGGCAAGATTGACGCTAATGAGTACCAAAATCTTGCCTTTTCAAAGGAAAAAACCGCATAACTGCAGAAAGGAATGTATTTCCATTTGTTATCGCACAATTCCTTCTATCTTCTTGATGTTTTTCTTGTCAGTCAATAGCTTGAAAAATTTTAATTTTGATGATAAGCCTCTTGTGTGGAAAGAATGATTCATTTCACTAATAGATAAACATGACGTCTTGCAATAACAGTCCATTTTTTCTAATTCAAGCGGATTTCTTGGGATCATGTAGTTAGATTTCGATTCTTATAAACTTTTTGCCAAAAATAATCAAATTGTCACTGGAATGACTTCTTTAAAAGTATTTCCAGAAAGAATTGTGAGTAAGCATAGATAAAATATCATAGCAGCGTTTGATAAGGGTTCAAAATACGGCTTTTTTGTAAATACGTGGTTTCTACCTTTGAGAGCATGGATTATAAATGGAGCAATTACGTTATTTCTGGAAAAATAGCCTTATTGAAGTCTGCTGTATCATATTTAGCCACCTATCAATACAGAAATTAAATTTATTGATGAAAAAAGTATAAATTTCATTGCAGAACTACCACACTAGCATTGAAGAGGACACCGATAGCCTCTCTTCGTAGCCGTCCGAACAGCGCGCCCACCCGAAAATGGCGCCGTCCGCAAAGGGATATATATGTATATACATATGTATGTGCATGTATACATACATATGTATACACATTCACATATATATATACACAAAAAGCACAAAGCAATTCATAACTTTAAGGCCGTTGTACATAAATAAATAAATAAATATAAATAAAAAAATAAATATATATATATAACATACATAGAAGCGCATGTGGCGCCGTGGTTAGAGGTGCCCTGCGTCGCACACAAGGTCACTAGTTCGATCTCGCGCTCATGTCACCAAGCCATCCATCTCTCCGGGGTCGGTAAATTGGTACCAGACTGGTCTCAGACTTGTCTGGGAGGATAAGCAGCACTGACTCGGTTCAGCGGGAGGCCACCGCGAGTCATTGTAAAGGCCAGATGTGCATTCAATTACTTCAAACGAAGTTAAAAATTGAAGTCGAATGCATGGCGCATCCCACAGGGATTGATCAACGCCGAGAGCTTTATCCTTAATACTTAGGGACGTGTGCAGGATATTACTGTTTTCTGTTAACTTCAGGAATTTTCTCGGGAAAGGTTGTCTACAACACGTTCAAAGACGGCAACTGGTCGGATAACGAACAGCGTATCTCGAATCCATTCAAAGCTGGCAAAGAATTCGACCTTCGAGTGAGAATCCTCGAAAATAAATTTCAGGTTTGTTTCAAAACATATTTTCCTCGTTTAATTCGTTCTATATGACCCTCACGTTTAGCGAGTTCAGTGGGACGTCTACCAGATTTGTTCTTGTTTGCCTATCACACTAAAAATAAACTTCGCTTTTGGTACCTTGTTACTACACTCATACACAATGAATGAAATGAACTTTAGCAAATGAAGGTCTTTCCACTTATATCAGTTTATTGCTGTTCTGATAGTTAAGGACTTCTTTAAGCTTCAGAATTTCTAATTTATAAATCTCGGTGTTTTACGCAATTATGAAGTTGAAGGAATGGTGACAAATTAAGTATCGGTGATGCAATTGGGTCAAAGCACACACTCTCGGAAAAGATGAAATGCGGGTTCGAGTCATATCTGACGTCAAAGTTTTGCACATCATGCAACACCATTGGGAAAAATCAAGAAATTGTTGATGATTATCGAAGCCTTCTGAAGATTTCCTCTATGAGACAGTCTTTGAAGTTTCGCATAAAGCCATCTTCTCGTAAACTTAGTATTTTGATATGCGACTAAGCTGCCAAAGAAATTTTTACCACTTTTCATAAAATGATATAAAAATTACAGCTACTACTTTCACCACCGAAATATTTAGGTATTCGCTAACAGAATAGAAGTCGGCGTCTTTGAACAGCGTCAGCCACTTGATGGAGTGAGTTTTCTCCCTTTTATAAAAATAAGCTGAAAATTGAAGCTTTTCTAGATATATTCACATTTAAACTCCATGGGACATATGACTTTGTATTATACCAAAGTTTTTTTAAGTTGCACTTTTCTATATTGAGATAGTGATCACACCAGAAGTGTTTCACAGTCGATTATCACACGGTTCAGGTGGCCGATTAGTGACTTTATAAACAGCAATGCTCTAGAAAACGGTTTTCTTTGCTCTTGCTGACAATTTGTATTGATCCTCTTTATTTCTGACTAGTTATATTTTGCTGCCTTCGAAAGCTCTATCAATCAAGCTATCTTCACGTTCGTGAAGCGCGTCTCTCAAATGTCTGCCAAGACAGAAAAACTACAAGGAATAAAAGAGGGTACAACGCATAACAGTGACAAATTTTCCATACATTCGGCTCTCATGAGCTTTCCATAGGTCACTGATTATATATTTTGTTGTAACACTGACTCGCTGGACCTTACCACTGTAGTAAACTGGTTAATGTCTTTATCCTCCTGACGACTTTGATACCAACTCGGCAACCTCAGAGTGAAGGAGAGTTCGCTTAGTCCAGGACGCGGAATTTGACAGACAATCGTGTTCAATTCAGAACACACCTCAAATCACCACGCTGCATGCGTCCGAGAAGACATGTGGTGTCGAAGAAGTGAATTCCGGGTATTTTAATACTTATTTCTCTACCAGATTCTCGCGAATACCTCTGTTAAAGTCTTCCCACTAAACTGTTTTCTCAGACTGTTGATATTCTTAGGGCCAAATCAAAGCCAACAGCTGCACAATGTTATGCTCGTCAATGCTTGACTGAACACTGCCTGGAAAAGAGCAGCAAGATATCTGCAAGCGAACGATCGCGTCCCATTCCGATTAGTGTATGATTCCGTAGATCGTATTCGTTGTCTTTGACCATTTTTGACATCTCGAACGCATCCTATTCAACTAGGGTAGTGAAATCGACGGTTGAGCTGAGATCTTTCGCCCTATATTCTGTCCACAATGATCCATTCCTGGTTAGTATTTATTGTATCAAAATTCTATGCTAAGCCGATGCTCTCGTGTCTATCTTGTATCTTATCGACTCATACCAACGACCAAACAGGTGAGTGTAGACATTGAATCAGCATTATTTTGTTAGTGCAAAAATAAAACTTTGAGAAGATAAAAGGACATGGAATCTTTTTCTTAGTTTCTTCACGACTCTGCTTTTCAGATCGATCATGTGTCAATTCGAGGTGATCTGGTTAAACTGCGTCTATTCCACTATGGCGGTCGTATTTTCCCAAATCCCTATATGGCAGTAGCTGAGCTGAAACCCGGAAAACGTCTTGATATTTCGGCTCTACCCACTGGTTCGTACTGTCTTCCGTGCAAAAAGCTGTTCCTTCTTTTTCTTTTAGTGGCGAATTAGCCAGAGAAGTGGTAATATCACCACTTTCACACTGAGCAGACTCAATTATTCTTTAAGCAAACTTGGTCCACATCTAAAGCAGCATCTTCTGACGTAGTCGAGAAAGGAAGCAAAAAGGAAATCTGATGCTGAACACACACAGCATTATACTTTTGAAATAGAAATTAGGCGTTAAAAAAGTTAGTGATTATTATTCCATCCACGACATCAGCTCAGTTGAGATATACGCGAAAATGTGCTCAAGAATCCATCTCTATTGTATCCATCATTGCTGACAGCCACCAAGTAGGGCCAGGGTAAAGGCAAAGCGGGAGCCTTGAGGGCCCAGTAGAAAGTTCAATGAGCCCGCGAAAAAGGTTTCACAGATTCGAAGCCTCATCAGGTTCCAAGCGATTCTCGTATCTCAGATCCATGTAATTATACGTCACATCCTGATTCAATGTATTCTAAAACTGTTATGTGTTTGTCAATTACACAAGTGAATCGATATTTCAGTCCAAATTTTATTCAATTTCAATTAAGAAAACAGATGAACAACATTTTTATTGTTAAAGATAGTCTCAATGATTTTTGTCTTTATTTGTTCATATATCAAATATATCATTGAAATTGATGGACTGATGTCTTACCTAAGATCCTGAATAAAAAAAGAATGGTGATAAAAGACTCAATCGACTGCACAGAATACCATTAATGCTTCTTCGCAGAAAGAAAATTTTTCTCACAGTCTCTTTCATTTCTTGAATCAACAAGTGATTGTTTCTAATTGAAAGCCCTTATTGCAAATTGTACGAAGAAAATTCCAAGAATTTGAATATTTGAGTTAAGGTGATTTTATTTGATACCAATATAATTACTGGTTTCGAATTGGTGTCCTAATTGTATTCAAAGGATATACATTCCATTAGAATTATTAAAGCATTTCCCGAGCTATACCGAAGCCGTATTCATTTTGCACCAGTACGAGGTTTTTTTCCTTTCAGGCAAACGTGTTAACGTCAATCTTTATCGCGAAAACAAAGAGTACGCTCTGCAGGTAGTACATATGATTTTTGTAAAGAGTGAAATATTTGCATAATTCACCTTGTATTATTCCTTGCTATAACTCGGTGTCGGATTCTGAAAGTAAATTTATCGAAGCAACTTTCTCTTTCGATTTGTCGCTCAGAATAAATGCAAACTCAAGGTGAAATAGATCAAAAGTTTTAGAATGGTTATAAATTACATCACGCTTATTCAGGTGTCGATCCGTTTCAATGAAGGTGCTATTGTTCGCAACGCAATGAACAACAACGTATGGGGTAAGGAGGAACGCGAAGGCGATATGCCGATTAGCAAAGGCGAAGTGTAAGTCCGCTTATCATCAGTGATTACTTCTTGCACATCTATGCCATCATTATTCGAAGTATCCACTATTTTCGTCCCAAGAAAGCTTACCTCTATTCACCCCATCTGAGTGGCTTAAATTAGTTCATTAAAAAAAACGGTCCTCACCTCGAATTCTACGAAAGGATGCTCATAATCTGTGGCTTATTCAGCCCTACAAAACACGCTGTCATTAGATGAAGGTAGCGCTCAAAATTCTAAGCAGTTTCCAGTGCATGTCCGACCTTTGCCTAGAAACATCATGCCCTTAGATATTTTGAAAATGAGCAAATTCACGCAATTCATATTTTTAGTGTTGGAGTAGTAACTTCATTGCCGGGTACTATTATTACATCTCCAACTGAGTTTCCGAACTTGATCTAGATAAAAATTTCCCCACAAAACAATTTTTTGCCTATTTTTTACCTATTATTTTTTACCTATTTTCTTTACCTATTTCTATGAAATTTGTTGCACATCGTTTGGTATATTTTTGCGCATACTTGTCCAACAATGGAGCCTTTGTGGGAGGTCATTCGCAACTTACTGCTTTACAAGTTTCAATTGGAGACAATTTTCAAACTGCATTTGACAACATCAATCGTGCAAAAGGCCGCCAAGTTGTGGATATAACTAAGGCGTATGAATGGTTTACAAAGCTTCTCAATGGAGATACTGATTTGGCCGATCAACCAAGATTCGGAAAGCCACGTGAAATTGGTGCATTGAAGTAAAATGGCTTTATGAGCGCGGAATTAATTTGCTGTTGGAGCGTTGGCAGAACTGCATCTAGACAAACAGAGAATAGTTCAATTAATGTTAATAAATACTTTAGATCACTTGGAAAAACGAATTTTTTGAATCTTTGGATCAAGCTCGGAAACTCAGTAGGAGACCTGATAGTCTTTCAAAGTAGGCTAAGCTGAACAAGTCGAATCTGACTTTATTGCGATGATGTCTTTAGGAAGTACTGAAAGGATTATGACAACGTGTCCTGCCCTCTAAAATAAATGACAATTTGGTCACTTTCTAAACAATAATGATTTCAGCTTTGACTTGACAATTATCAATGAGGAGTTCTCGTTCCAAATCTTCTTCAACGGTAAACGATTTGCCGCGTTTTCGCATCGCGGATCACCCACTGACATCAAGACGCTCGAAATTGACGGAGACGTCGAGGTGATTTATGTTTTTCAACTCTCAACGGTTGCCTTCACATATCGCAAACATAACTTTTTTGAAGAGAAGAAAATCCAACCCTGAAGAGCAGCCGATAAGTAAATGTAACTATCAGGTTGAAACGTGCTGTGAATGTAGTAAAATTTTTTTTTAAGACCAAGTCAAGCTGGTGAAAATCACTAATAGAAAATTGGGCTACAAAAATTTTTGCGCCTCATGTACGTCACCATGTTTGAAACAGACTGCCACCATGAACGACACTAGCGCGAGAGAGAAACGAATGTCGACTCTGCTGTTGCTCGCGCTACCCCTGAAGAGGGGACGTCCAAGTGTCCAAGTTTTGTCTTTTTGTGCTTTACATCTCTAAAATCAGGCTGAGGAGATTCTGAATGGAATAGAAGTGAAAGAACGAGTGGCGTCAAAAAAACGGGCGTCTTCATTGAAAACACTTCTTATTAACGCAACTAACAAAAGATAAGTACATGTATCCTATGTTGCTAGGTAACTAAAGGTCTGGGTGTTACCACACGATATAGGCAGACCTACAACATAAAAAGGTAAATTTCAAGGCGCACTACCAAGTCTACATAGTGTTTTTCAGACGAACTCAAAAGCACTTCGGCGGATTTTCTAAATATAATAACTAAAGCTTTCCTATTTCACATATAAGCAGAAAAAAATGTCATTTTTTCTATGTACTACTTCATTTGATGTCATTTCAATGTTGAATCATCATCTTTCAGAATTATTTATTAATTTTCAGATTCACACCGTCACAATCAACGATGCTCCAGGATTATGAAATCTTCTATGTATGTATATGATTTTTAGATTGTTCGACCATTAGCAGTGTATCTGTAATAAATATCCGTCACATAACTCTGCTTCCGTATTATCTATGTGAGAATGATTTGCTTTTTTTTTTGAAACATCCCGGACTGCCTTGACCCTCGTAGGCGTTGAAGGTCGTTTCTAACGCACGATTTTTTAGCGGTCTTTTTCGCTGGGCAAATCCTCTCTGACTAGAATTATAGTACTTATTCAAGAGCCTAGATCTCGGCGATTCCAATACTGCATTTGGTTTCCGTAATGGCTTTTTTAATGCCTGTAGCAGTGAAAAAAATATTTTGTTCGACATTCGGAGTACTTTGTTTGCACGACGAATGTCTGTGGACGGCTTTCTATTAGACTGCACTAATTGTCATGTACTCTCACAAATCTCGTTGATTACAAAACTAAATATGGTTTTCAAGCAAGTCTTCATATTACGCTATAGAAGTGAAACGAAAGTTACGTTTGACACTAGGAATTTTTTTCGCAGATAAGAGACGTAATATATGCACAAGAGAATATGAGCAGTTAGAGAAAATTATGGAGTATCTGAGTAATACCAAAACCCTAAAACTTTTCTTCGGTAACGATGAAAAAGCTCTTACTGAATAGTGGAAATCGCGCGCCGCTTGAAAATTGATCAAGAGCCGTTAGCGAAGGTTAGAAGAGGATTTCTTTGAAGAGTAGTATCTATGTGCACTGAAATCAATTTATACTTTACGCGGAACCCAATAAAAGTGAGCTCTTGGGTTTTTTTCTGAGACGGCTTTCTTATTGTCCACTTCCCAAAAAGGAAAACAAGCAATTGCGAGCCAGAAAAAGGCAGTTTTAAGAGTGAAACTCAGAGAACTGTTCAATTGTGAATAAACACTTTAACGTCCATACTGTGACGAGCAATCGCGCCGCAATCGCGTATGCTGTTCCGATCGGTGCTTTAAAACGTGGTCTTCATTTTCGAACTGGTTTTCATTCGTAAAATATAAGATTCGACAACTTCAAGATGTTGTCAGTTTGATTGTAAATTCGTTATCTCGATTATGTGAGCTGAAAATTTTCCAGAAAAGTGGGTTAAATGTTTATCTCAATACAATTGATCGAGGTACTATGTGGATTCGCTAGCATTCTAGTGATGGAAAACTAGGCTAACCTTTTCACTCGTACCAAAAGATTTAACATTATCATGTAAGTGAACATGAATGGCTCAAATTAGAAGATTTTCATTAGTTTTTGTTTTGCCTGCGTGGATTAGTTGCTGATTATAAGAGCCACCTTGACCAAAATCACAATAATGGGGAAAGAGCTCGTCGAGTGCTCAGAATTCCACATCCGGATTTTTTTTCATTAAAGCAGCCTGATCGTCAGCGGAGAGTTTCTGTAAACATATGTGATTCCGAACTCTACTTGCATAGCAACACTAAACATTGTTATTATCATTATTATTATTATTAATATTATTATTATTATTATTATTATTTATTATTATTATTATTATTATTATTATTATTATTATTAATTATTATCATTATGATTATGATTATTATTATTATTATTATTATTATTACTGGAACTCGTATAACTTATATTTGTTTGATTTTAATGCATCTAGACAGTGGTATAATGTTGAGATAAGCACCTGAAAAGATTCCAACCTCACGCGGGAGTTGAACTCGCGTTTCACCCTTACCAGATGAGCGTGCTACCACTATACCACCAAGACGACCGTTTCACTATCATCCTTTACAATCTTTACGACTACCTGTTAATATAATTGCCATTGTTATTTATCTGAACAATGCCTTAACAGCCGCATTCCATCGACAGGCCAATGGTTCAGATAACATTTCTGATTTCTAGTAATTGTCTGGTCCTAATATGCTGTGTCTATCCGTTCCCTACCATCTGTAAGAGTGACTGGTGACTATGTTAAGGCGCGAGACCGCCGAAACGTTCGTAAGCCACTGACATAGCAAACCACGAGAAAGTTCAAGGCACTCGTTCAGATTATTATTTATCATTGTTACAATTATTATTATTATTTGTTTCACTGGTGATTTCAAGTACTGGGTTGTCCCACAAATTCGTTTGCATTAATATTTTATTCAGTTTTTTCCTTTTTTTCGGATTTTGTAGACTGTGGTACGTTAAAACATGCTTTGGTAGATTTATCCAGTGATGTCTTGATGCGTGCTTTGACCGACCGACAACGACCACGCTGCACGCGTGGGCATCTGCAAAAGGCTTCTAGTCGACAATACAGGTGCGAGTTTCTCAAATTAATCATCACTGCTCAACCGAGGGCCAAATTTAACGTTCAGATGATTATGTCTCGGTTTTCTGGGTTTGACAGTGTGTGCTGTTTTGTGACCCACTCTGCAACAAGCAGACGATTGATACAGGCGTCTACGGCAAACAACTTCGGAAGTTGGTGGCAGCAGTGCAAGAGAAGCGTCTAAACGACTCAATGTTCTTTTTCGGGATAACGCTCAACCCTTGTACACTGCAAAGTTGAATCGGCACATATTGGAGAAATAGACTGGACCACGGTTTCACATCCACCTTGCAGTCCTGATATTGCTCCATGGGATTATCATCTCTTTGGAGCCCTGAAGCAGAATCTGCGGGAGAAAGAATACTATGACTACGACCAGCTCAAAATGGAGCTGAACGACTTCTTTGATTGCCAGTCTCGATCCATGTGGGAGGAAGGCATTAGATATTTGCCCAGCAAATATATGTATCTCATTGTTCATGCTGGTGATTATATTGATGAATGATTGTTTTCCAGATAAATAACATCTGAACTGACAAAAGTCTCGAAAAGCGATAGGACTAATGGGGCACCCGATGCATTTAGTTTATCAAATTCTCTAAGCAAAAATTATTAGCAGTGCACTGATTTGAATGATTTTGAGAACCCATAGAAATGCCTATCACTATTCTCTTCGAAAATTTACACAGAAATCCAATCGTGAGATGTTATCATGAAGTGGATTCTTATAATAGACACCGTCATAGGATTGCAGGCTGTAGTAGATCTCGAGGTTCTAACTATCGAGCTTCAGAACCTAACTATATATTCACCTAATTAACATGAAATTATATGATTTGAAAAGCCACATCTTCGTAATCAACTCCGCTTTTAGAAGGCGTAGCAATACTTTACCTGGAACTCATTGTGCAATTTGGCGGCCTCGTCGAGGCAGAACTGTTTTCCGAGAGTTATGCTGCACATTACGTGAGTGACGAAGTGGATGACCTGAATGATTTTTATGGAACAGTGAACATATTTTGTCCATAAATAATAAATACGTCCTAAAATTGTAAGAACCAGAGCAACATTAACAATATAAATCTTTTGAATAACGGAATATGTTGCTCACTTAACGCCGAACATATTTCGTTGAGTCTCCATCATTCCTAGAACATCAATAGAAAAGTGATGAGGCGAGGTAGAGCATCTGTGCTTTTACTCGGCAAGAGATTATACAACACCATAAATCCCGTTCCGAAGCAATAATGTTTACTTTTTCGAACGAAGAGCCTCCGGAATGTTATGCAATTTTAGGGATACAAAACTAAAATGGAATTTCAGTTTGCTGAATTACAGGACAGCAAATTCACCAATGAACCAATAGAAACTTTTGAATTATGAGGGGAAAATTTCCATGTCAATATACTTATTACTTTTCTAACACTTTTCGTTATGTTCAAGCAGCTATTTCACAACAAAAACAAAGTTATCTCATGGGAGAAAAACACCACAAGATTGGAGAGTCAAGAAAGAGCCATCTTGGATTTACAATGCCATATATGTGGACAACAGTCTGTTCTACAAACTAATTGACTGTTGAAATAGTACTAATAAAATGAGTCTTGTATTGATCCCAAAAAAGAAAAGGCAATGCTGGAGCGCCGGCACGCAACATGCTGCTGAGGGTAAAGCACAGATTGTGAAGATATGAAGGACCGATCAGCAAACTCATCACTTCCAATCATAACGGTTGCACAACACCGAAACAGGAAGTGAAAGAGACTCGCGCGAAGTGTCTAAAAAATGTCTGCGTTGTATAAATATGTGTATAAGCTTGTAACCAGCAATAGTGTGTAGCGTAAGTGTTCGATTAGTTTGAACAAATCCTCATTAAGCAGCAAGTCTCACGAGAAGTGGTTTGCATTTGACACTCATTTTATTTATTCAAACGACTCGTAGTCAGATGCAATTTAGATCTCAGCTTTTCGCCTTTTTGCACCCACTCACATCGACATTTAGTTTCGCACACCGCTTACTTGAGTATTTTGTTCTGTTCATGAACATCGTTGAGCGCGTTTGAATCATATCTACTGAGACAACTCTGACAGATAGTTCCCCAGCCTGTACCCACCACAAGCTATTCGCGGACGGGGTGGAAGTTTCTCCAAGACACCTGGCTCCATTTTTCCGAACACACAGAAACTTGGTTAGCCTAGGATGTGATTAAATAAGTAAATATACTGCGCGTAGCGCATGGCTCTTCTGCTTTTCAAGAGCCTTTGATGTGTAACCTATACTGTTAAAGGTGTGGGGTTGGCAAGAGATTCGCGGACTTTTTCGTTTTTGGTGACTATATTTTATGCATTTGAGTTTTCGTTTTCACCAGCGTTCAGGGCAGCTTCTTGCGGTCATTTTGAGATAGATCACTAATACATTTGTTCTAAGATGGAATTTTTCCAAAACCAAAAAGATTGCTGATGCTACAGAAGTATTGTTTGGGTTCGAGTGCTGTTTTGGCACGCAACGACACTCGTTCAGCATGAACAAACGTTTTTGCTGTCAGGACAATTCCATTTCGAAACAAATGTGTAAGTATTATATATCAAAATACGCAATAAGCGCTCTAAGCGATAGTAAAAACAAAAACTCAAATGCACGAAAATCAATCAATAAAAATAAAAAAAACTAAATTTTCTTGCCAACCCAGTATGAACAAGACATATGATTTATGGAAAGAAGATGACTAGAAAAGCTTATAAAAACATATCTTGATAGAGGATATACTACAATGTTTTCTATACCATCACTCAGTATAATTATTCTTACTAAACAATAACCAACCTGATGGATTCAAAGCGCTTTTCAGATCATTTGAGTATCAAAAAATCTGCCAGTTCAAATCACCGCATGAAATAAAAAATTTTTCTCATAAAGCTCTCCATTACATAAGCAGCACATATTGTGAAATTATAATGGCTTTGAATGCACTAGAGGTGAAAACTTGCAAAGACTCGTATTGGAAAAATCACAATGCTTCGGTCCCTTCTATGAAACAGCTTCAGTAAAGTGCTTTGTCAATTGAGAAAGAAAGCAACGCATCGAGTTCTGGAGTAATCTTAAGCGCAGTTCTATCACCTACTCAAATAAATCTTAACGTAGCCCATCTTTACAAAAGTGTCGTCCTGAACATGTTCTGAGTTGATTCTCTCTTGCTCTAATGAGATTCATGGTCGGTTAGCTACGAACACATTATGTTACTTTGAGCTGAACACACAAGCGTACCTAATATAGATGATTACTATTGCATATGCCAATATCTTCTCAACGAAGCAGTTCTGTTTTTCTTGTTAAGCTGCCGTCAGCTGTACTCAGCATGCAGATCTCATCTTCATTTCTTTTTCACTGTGTATTCCACCGTATCTCGAAGATAAGGTGGTTTTTAAGATAATTAGTAGCTTACTTCACCGGGAAGTGGCATGAGTCGATTACATTTCAAAAAAAACCTTTATGCAATCTTTGGATATTCCGTAAAGTTTTCGGCGTGGATGACAACGTGGGTTCTTCATGATTTTTTGTTTCCTCCTAACCCATGCGCAGACCTACTTCATTCAAATCACTCTAGTTTCATTAACTATATATTATATTTTATATTTTATACAATAAATTATGCTAATAAGCATTTCTGGAAAGATGATGTGTTGCCATTGAGACTCATCAAATTGCAAAATTAAAGGACTCGTTTGAACGAGATATTACACTATGTTTCTGAAGTCTTTACAATTCTGAAGACGATGAAATATTGCATGAAAAGCTAATTTTATTAGTTTTTGTTGTGAGATATCTATCCTTCCAAGGTTGTTATTTTGAACTTAGTGACTTAACTTAGGCTGTGATTAGATTCAGTACTGACGGAGTAGCTTACTGTCGTTATACGGCGTAAGCTGTAATTGTAACGGCCGACTCCGATAAGAACATATTTTGGCGGGACAATTAGAAAAGTAAGAAGATAAAAAAATTAAGATTATTAGAAATGAGAAAGCTTTTTTCTCATATTAAGATATTGAAGTGCATTCAGATTCACTTCTTATGAAGATACTACTGAGGTTTCTATTAGATGTAACTGGCAGGTACAGTATGCCACCTTCGCACCGTATACTTGCTGTACACTTCAAATTGAATTCAAACACTTCAAGTTGGAGTTAACTAGTATCTTCCAGAAGAACATCCAGCATTTTCGCTGTAATCATTGTGATCAACTGCTAACGGGAAATTGCATTGGACATTCACCTTTTTGCTGTATTCGACAGCAGCCGGACTAAGTCCATCCAAGCGAGCGCAGTTCTCGGTCAGCACGACTCGCATCCGCATGCCAAGCTCGGGCGACTTAGCCGTGACGGCGTCGATCATTTCGCCAATCTCATCGAAACATGAGTGCTTGTTGAACACCTTGAAAAGCCCAATTTTCTTCACTTTTACACTTGATTGGATCATTGACGTCATTATTAGGTAATCTAGGACTCACTGTAAATCCCGTCTCAGTTCACTTCTCAGTAAATTATCAGATATAGAATAATTGTGACAAAAAATTTTTGAATGAAATCACTATCTGCATCATTTTCCTTTTTCAAGAAGGTGTTCAATAGAACGGAAAATTAAAACTGTTGTTCAGTCATTTGGCCGTAATCTTACGTTTAACTAATTTAACCATGTTTTCGCAAAAGGGAATAACAACAAAATTAACCGTTTCTAAAGGAACTGAGTTCATTGAGTAGAGCCTGAGAGGCAAAACTTTAACAATATTTCAACTGAACTACTCCCAATCGTTTTTACTTTTTTGTCTGTTTCTTATCGGCTAACTGTCAATATTGCTTATATCTACGGATCTATTTCACAGAGAAATCTTGGTCTACAGCGGCAAAAACGCACTAGGCCGGTCCTGCCCGCAACGGGGAAAAGTGAATGCTTTAGTGGCACCTGCATAAGTCATTTAGCGATCCAAGGGACGGCAAGCGATACAGATTAATGTTTCTTTTCAAAAGTTTCTGCTATTTCGTTGTGAATTTATAGAAAATGTGACCTTAGCACAAACCTCTTTCAAAATCTCAGACTCCGCTTTCGTGATGCTTCCGGCGAAGTCGAGGTTTTCCTTCGGAAACAATTCTCAAATCATCAAGAAGTTATATCTATGCTATTTGCAAAGAACAAAAATTCTTTCAATCTTCTTATGGGCTTTTCGATGCAAAATGCATATTGCCGTTACACGCTTATCACGTTATTCTGCTTAAAACACGACCTTTAGTGATTTTTGAAAAAAAAAACAAAAAAATAACTAACTTCTCACGAGTGGTGGTAAAGATTGAATCATTTCAAGTTGTTGCTTGCCTTGATGGAAACCTGATGAGAAGAAAAAGTTGCTTGCAACTTTTGAGAAGAAAACACTCTGCTGAACGTTCTAAGTGACAAAATAAGATTAACAACAGAGGAAAAAATTCAGAAGCGTCTATTAGCCTTGAAAATAAAAGCGCGATAAGGATGTGCCTCCTACTCTTTACATAGGAGCAGATGACAATGAAATAAAGAGAAGTTCACGACATCATTTGAAATGTTTTGATATGTTCGTCGCAGCTGTTCAAACATTTACAATATTACGTTTCTCGATGGGCAGTGAGCTCTGTGAAAACCTTTCGTGTAGCTGGATAATTTCATTTGAAAGACATAGGACTATGTTTTTATGGCAAAAAATTGCTCAGCTTTCGATCCAACGTCTGACTGCCTTCTTTTTCTATAGCTGAACTCTCATAAGGTTGAAGGAAGCGAATATCAACATTAAATCTGCAACAGTATTGAAGTTGATATGTCAGCAACATAAATAAAGAAATTTAAACAGAGAGGAGGGTTCGGAAAATTCTAATTGAAATTGATATTTCTGTTGTATAACGGATTGTCACCGTGAGAACATATAGGGCAATCTAGTAGGTCAATCGACCTAGAACCGTTCCGAATCTAGAGAAGCTGCAGTGTCAGGTGAATTTTTCCAGCGACGTAAACCGCTAAGTATTTGAACTAAGTGATAGGATAGACGATCTTCCAAAGTCGAATCCACAAGGACTATGAGAGTCCACATGGCAAGAAGAAAAAGTTGCGGCGGGCGCTATATTCAAATCATCGTCACCCTGGAAAAGGCGAAATAATTGAACCGTTAAGCACAACCAGGATTTCCAAAGGCGTCGTGTAATCTTAGCAGTTAATCAGAACAGCGAATATCTCGAAGACATGCAAACGCATTCAACATCTAAACTTCAACTTTTATAAGAGGTGCTTGTGAACGTCGGCAACGCTGTAAAGAATTTAGAAAATTACGGCAAAGTTCTCGCCATATTCAACGCCTGGACTTCTTAATAGGCACATGACTTCGCCGCCGTTTAAGCGCTTCATTTGATTAGTTCCCATGACTGGAAACGCGTTTCTCCTTTCCTTCACACTTGGCCGAGTTGACTACTTAATTTGCTGGTGCAGTTGAGTCACACGAAAACACATTTTGCAGTTTCTTTCGCCTTTTTCTTCTGCTGATAATTTTTGCGAGCACTTTTCAATAAGCGATTGGATCTGCGAAAGAGAGAGACAGTGTGTAAACACTTGGCAATTATGATGAACAACAAGCTTTAGAAAATAAAATCAAACAGAGAAATGACGACTAAACTCATTGTCATTAGATTTAGATGTAGTCATCAATCAACGGAAAGATTGTGATCACCTAAGTGGAAGCGAGGTACGTACTTCTCTGGATTCAAGGGGGACGGACGATATAACATTAGACCGCTCCTATGTCGACCAACCACCTCTGACCTTCATTGTTGATGTTTATTAATGGGGAAGGATGATAAAATTCTCAATCTTTAGCAACGCAAACTGCTTGACAAGCCATTTATTTGATTGAAAGATAATTTTGAAAACAACGCATTCAAAATTGAATGTGTTTCTTTTCTGTTGTAACTAGAACCGGTATTTGGAACGTTGCCACGCATTCCGTTATGCATAAGATTGACAAGCGACGAGCTTATTAGAAAGCGCTGTCATTCAACATTGCGGAGTAAGTCACATTTTCTTTCACTTACTTTCCAACGAACAAGCTTAGAGCAAACTCTTTGCATGCTAAGCATATTTTATTTTGATCGAGAGAAAAAGTACTAAAAGAAAACATCTGGCTCATTGGAAATGGACCATTCCAGAAACGAAGGAAAAAATTGAACCAAAAATTTAGTTCAGCGAGAAAGGGGAAAAAAGTGATATACGAATCAGTATTAGGTGAGATAAAAAAGAGCAGCGCGAAAATCGCATAGAGATACTTTTCGCATGGAAAGATGGTTCATAATGGTTTTTTCATATCAATTACAGTTTACTTTGATGTGGAGCTACCGTGAACCACTGACAGCGCGGTTTCAATATCGGCATTCTTTGAAACTTTGCAGGAAGAAAACTTGAAACGGCCCGCAACAGTGATGTTTTCAGTAAGTTTTAAGAAGAAAGAATCACTGTCTTCATGGAACGCTTTCGTAAATTTGGAGAATGCCATAACGCTGATGTTTGTTCCAGTTTGTTAGAATTCTCCACGGTTATAGAAGACGCTGCGAGTGGATCGATGATTATTACAACAGTTCTTCATCAACGAGTATCTAATTCGCTATCTGATAGACGAAAATAATATCATTAAGGAATGTCGCCGATGAAGATGCAGAACAGACAGAATGACGTAATACGACCGCAGTAAACACAGCTTTCGCGTTACGGTATGCCAACGATTCGAACAAGGAACGACAGCGTTTGTTGAACGAAACGACACTAATGAATCGGACAGCTCCAGTGACCAAGAGTTTATGGAAAATCAAAAGCCATTCACTGCAGACAATGAGTTAGTGAGGTGATATTTACTACTTTAAATTTATTGTTTCACATAATGGTCATCATATTTATTGTTTGGATCCCACCATTTCCTGCATTCGATTCGTCTCCCCTCATTCTTCGTCCACGAAGATCTTGGAAAAATTTGAATGTTCTGTCGGCCGATGCTTGAGAATTTCGTCTTTCTGAGGAATATCGGAGACTGCTAATCGAGCCGATTTTTCTTGCACTGTTGAAGATAGTCGAGCCAAGGCGTTCTCACGTAATTTGCGAATGTTGGGAAGGGCGGTGAGCGAGAAGCTTGTTTGACGATAAACTGCATCGCTAATCTTTATCGCTGTTCAACACATTTCATTGCAAAATATCACTCTTGCTGAGTCGAATTAATGGTGCAAGATGGTGGCTTCAAAAGTTGTCCTAATGGAAGATGTTGAGCAGAAATCTTGAAATGATTACGCGTTCCGAGATATCTTTCTCGTCACCAGGCCGTCAGCAAACATTCGCATAATGTGATAAACTCTTAGCGACAATTGAACACACGTACCTGTTTATGGTTCTTCTCAAGCATTGTATCGATCTGCTATGTGGGAACTACTGATAGAACTATATCTACTTTCATCGCCAGTAAATTTCTTATTTACGTTTCGGGCCTTCTCTTTATAATGGTTAGAACTTTTCCGTTACCAAAATGGTTTATTGAAGAGCCTTTCTTGATGGACAAAGATTTTCCAATAGATTTCCAGTCAGTACTCGGTAGCTTAACTCTCGGAGAATTTGTATATGTACATTTTTTATAGCGTTTCACACGACACGAACGTTGTTGCGCGTATTTTTCGCCGAACAGAGGTCTTTGCCCAGACTATTAGTTATTATTCAATAATGTAAACCTTGGCGAACCTAACACTATGTTTGTTTTCTGAGAAATTTTCTAATTCGCTCTAGCGGTACGAAAATAGAAGGTTATTGAAGCCTATTCTAGCTAAATTACCTTTATCAGTTTCATTTGAGTAGGTGCTCAGCTTAACTCGTGATATTCTTAGTAATTGATTGTACACAAACATTCCAGAAAGTTTAGCAAGTCAATTCCTAGACAGCCATGGTTTTTGCTTTTTCTGCTACTTGATTGAAAACTATTTTGAACCGCGTCTATCAACGCAATGCTTCGTAGATACACTGCCGACAATGGAGATGGATATCGACTTAAATTCCACATACTTTAGTGCTATGAACTCTGCTTTTTTGAAAACTGCGCGGGTTTGGATAGAATTCCATCAGGCCTTGCTGTGGAAAAGATGATGCTGTACTATCATCAGTTCCTAGTAAAGCCTCTCCAGTGTCATGAACAGGATTTCATGTAATGCTTTTCTGTTCGCACACTTAAATGACTTGATCTTCTCAATCCCATCATGTCATCACTGAAGCATTTCAATGCTACCGCTTCGACATCCTCATCATCACTTGTCGTTTCGCTGATCGTACTAGAGACTCGAGCGGTAGCCAGTATATCTCACACTTTTCACTTGTGAGAGTAGCACAGCAGCTCTCTTCGCTCTAAGGAATCGTTGAGCCTCATATCATCTTTCGAAGGCTTCCAAGAATGACTCTGACCATTGAGTCGGTACACTTCTTATTGTGCTTTCGACAACCGGAGAATTCAGTCGCTGACGGCCTCTTCAGTTTCAGCAAAAATAGGAATGAATGTTGATTTTCCAATAAGAAATCTCATCGTGCCCTAATAAATGCAGATCTCTTGCTCAGTTGCTTTCATTTCCGAAATATGAAATCAATGGAAGAACAACAAAGAATTTAGATTCTAGCGGTTTTTTACATTATAGTTGAATTTTGGATGGGATCAAGTGGTTTAGATTTGAATGGTCACTATCATCGCACAGAGAGGATCACCTCACGTCGAGCCCTATGTGGCAGATGGTATACGGCATAGTTAAAATGATTTATTACTATTCAAAAGCAAAATGTTCCATTTCGATAAAAAACGCAAAGTGAAGACAAGAATGACGACTCACTTGACTTTGATGAGAAGTCATCTACAAATGGGATCGGTCGTCGTCGCACCAGATGCATTGTTTCACCCGAAAAAGAGATCAACGAAGCTATCGACATTACTATGCAGTTTTAACACGTAGCTTTTAAAACTGGCAGTTTAACATCTGACGATTCTCGATTTGAAAATTTATCCTCTTGCTTTGAGCGCACAAATTTGTGTAGAAATTTTTGCACCTCTGGATTTGGTAGGTTTTAAATACTTCATCGTTACTTGGAGAACTTAGAACTTAGAGTTTTACATTTTCCAACGCAAGCGCCGCTGCTGAACATATCAACGGTGAAATGAGAAATAACCATGAATCCTTTTGGAAGATTTGTTTTAACCTTGAATGCCGACTTTCACTAAACCTTAGTGTGAATGATCAAAGGAAGAACATTGATTCAATGATAATCTTGTTAGGACAAATTAAATTGCGATCTTAGCATGCAGAGATCGATCAATTCTAATGGTCTTCGTGATCAGAAATCTCTGATGGATGCGCCACCTTTTTAATCTCTTCAAGCATCTCCAGAGGTAGGTGAATGGATAGTCGGCATGGCGCATTAGTCAGAGCTTGCCTGCAGATTCGTGAACGTTGGTGAGATCCTCTGCTTGATACTCACGAAGCCTACAAAACTAGCAGATTTACACCAGGATTGTCTGCCGGAACTAAAGTACTAATTTGATACATCGGTGCGACCACCTCAAATTATTGTAAAGGCTAGATATGCATTCAGTCATCTAGAATAATGCTCGATGAAGTTGATTAGATGGCGCATACCTCAGTATTAATCATGTTTCATCTTTTTATCATTGACTTCAAGGGCACTGTTTTCCTCTCGTGATTTTCGCAGGAAATCAAAAAGTTAGAACAGGTCAGTTCAGTTGTGAGCTAATTGCACTTCTGAGAAGGGTGAATTCGACTGTAGAAAGTATTTAAAACCACATTTATTACCAATCATTCTTTAAAATGTCTCCAGTAGCTGGTGTCTTTTTGTCGCAATTCAGGATGCTCTAAGATCATCCATATTACACAGAAAAATGTGAATAAACTTCATATCCATAATCTCTTTGATCGTCGTTAGAGGCTTCTAAAATATTCCTCGCGTAGGAAATTGCATAGATGCCCGATGAAATGATAGATAGGATGTAGTTTCGTAGGCAAACTCTTTCAAATAACATTGCATCAGTAGTGCGACGTTTCACCTCGCGTTATAATGCAAGAGTTATCCCTTTATTAATGAAAAATCGTAGGCATATACGTCAAAGTTTGTAGTGAATTTAACCGATCTTCTGGACGCGCTCATACGACCTAATCGCTTCACCGGAGTTCAGGAAGCTGTGATGGATAGAACCTACGTCAACTATCAAACTATCAGCATGGCTTTCTTCTGATGCAATCTTGACTTCAGAAAGTGCTGCGGAGGTCAGTACTGGTCCACCTAATGAACGGATCATCGTCAGTTATCATAGACAATTGACCCCCTCGTCGCACCTCACACCACGGTCGAGAAAAGAGTTGTTTTGTTGAACAACAGAGGTGCCGACCGTTTTCCAAAACAGCTGCTTCTTTTTGTTTTTCGTCGCAATTATACGGCATCCATTCGCAAAGATTCTTCGACTTCTAAGTTCACTAGGATGTTCTCAAACAGAAAAGACATTCAGATTGAGAGCTTTTTCAGGTTCTTGTATCAATGCGTTAATATTCGCTATCAAAAGTGTCCTCGACTCGTAGGTCGTCATTAACAGGCCGTTCGTGACCGTCATGATATCCAAAGTGGAAATCACCAAGGCAAAAATTTCCGGACTAATTTTACACTGTGCTCGCCAAGTGTTCCTTGACCCCATAACTCGTTCATGCTTGAAGCAGTGTGCGTGCGCATCTCTGAGTACGACCGAGTTCGAATTCATAGAAATATGTCGAATATTCTATTTTCTCACTCAAAAAGCTTACTTTATCAGAATTTAATCGAAATTAAGAAAACGCGTCTGGGCGCACAGATTAGAGATGCTCTGCGTTTCACATGTGATCGATGGTCTAACCTGCGCTCATGACCCACTAAGCCTTCCGTCCCTCCTGGGTCGTGAAATTGGTACCAGACTTGTCTGGGAGGATAGCAGCACAGATCTGACATATCAAGAGGCCACCGCGAGTCATTGTAAAAGCCAGATGTTCATTCAATCACCTCGAACAAATCAAGAAATTGGAGATGAATGCATGACACACCCCTCAAGAGATTAATCAGCGCCGAGAGCTTGACCTTTTTTTTTATCTACTTTACATGATAATTCACTTATACGGAAAGAAAGCGCATAAAATGAGTTTACAATGCTATATAAATAGTGCAGTATTCAAAAAGATGTTGTTATAACATAAACGGGAAAACCGACATGACAAATTCGACATTGAATTTCGCACGACCTAATGCATCAACTATGCAAATTTCAGTAAAACTGCAATTACCCGCAAATTTCTTGCCTTCATAAATTACTATCCATCTCCTGACTTGAGCATATGTCAGCAATTTCTGTGATATAGAAACTTATTACCGCTTATATGTATCAAAATTTGGAAGGCGGTTATCCTCCTCATTTCAAAAGATTAGTCTCTCTCCCCTGAGTCCAAAGATTATTTTTGTTCAATCACAACTAATGATTGTTTTTCGATAAAGTCCTTCTGCTTACAGCATTTGAATTGCATAACTTTTTATTACAGATATAAAAAAGCCAGCACAGAACATTTCTTAAGCAATCATACTAAAATCCCGCCGAGCAATCAATTCAAGGCATTCCACACGGCATGGACGCTATAGTATTCATGCACGGTTAAACAGTGCTTTAAGTCGCCTTCTGAAAGTTACCTTTTTTGGGGGTGAAATTCTTTTTTCTACTCTTGTTTTCTTTCTTGAAATTGAAGTATAGAACGACTGTGTCAAAAAACTCCAGTCGGTGGCATCTTCTTCGGGTCCCACGGAAAATATGGACTGATTTCGGTGTGCATGGCTATTACGTCCCAATTGAAGGTAAAACGTGCCGTCTGGAATGCGTTAAAGAATGAAAGTGGAATCGAGATAAGTAAATCATACGGGGAAACAATCCATTGACAAGGGATACGAAGAAAACAATCAAGGAAAACAAGATTATACACCATAGCGTCTTCACAGAATTTCGGAATGTATGCTGCTGAAGAACAGGATTATTAATCATCATTATTCCAAAAAATCTACACAATCATCAGAAAAAAGTCCATACAACTAGAGCGCATGGAAGGGCAGAACTGAGATTAGGCACCAATAAGCAGCAAAAGTAAATAGCAACCTTTCACATCGAGCTGCGCAGTCTTGATTCAACAAAAATGCAAAGATAAGTTAACTTCGCAAAAAAAGAGAAATCCTAGAAATGTACAAAAGTTATTTTGAGGTAGTGAGTTGAGTTTTCATTTGCTTCACTGCGTCCATGACAAGGGATATGCTGGGATTCGCATCGCTTGATTCAACCTGAAAGTTTCGTCCAGGAGTGCCAATCTTGGTCATGAATTCTCCATATTCTGTTACTGTTCGTTCAATCTCCGAGTAGAAACGTAAATGGAACGTAGATGAAAAGTCAGCCTTCATTGAGTACGATGCTTTTTCAATAACAAAAAAGAAGGACATAGAACCTGATTAGGCTTGTAGATGAGGTTTTATTCTGCCGTCTTACAGATACAAATTTATTTTTTAATTTCTTGGACTTGATTTCAAGGGATGGTCTCGATATAGTTCATAGGAAAAGCGAACAACGATATGATATGATAGCTGCAAGAACACTTCCGGTTACTCTTTCGAAGGAAAACAATCATCCGCGCAATTCGCTGTTGGTCTTATGCCCCTTCTTTCAAAGACATGTTTCAAGATAAACTTCAAGAGCGACCGTTGTTGATTTATTCATTTTGCTTGAAAGTGACAATGATGTTCGCTCAAGAATTGTGTCTCTCCTCATGCTCTTAACATTTTTTAAGCAGATTCAAAGAGGTTTCGTTAAAGGTGGACTTCTTGAAGCACTGGTATTATGTAGTTTTCGAGTGTTTACGAAACAGAAACAATCAGAGTAGAAGATTTCCAATATAGATGCCGTAGTGTGCTGGCTGGTTCAGATAACAAAAGGAATGGCGGTCAGCGGATGACAATACTCCCAGATCACTCGTCATTTCATTAGATTGGTACTTTCTTGAGGTTTATTCAAGATTTATTTCTTTTTGTAGCGCTCTCAGCCCTCCACTGAAGGTCGCCACAGATTTTACTCCAAAAGGCATAAACTTTGTTAAAGTGGAATCCTTTCCGCGTATCCTTTTCTATAACAATAATAAACAGAACAAGAGTTATGAGTAGTGGTCATCCAACACTGCTCTTCAACGTTCTGACCAGCAGCTCTGAGTCCTCAATTTTGTCATCTACAACTTCTAGTCAAATTAAAGAACGACTCCAAAACATTCCCACCATTCACAACAAGTATACAGCTTCTTTAGCGATGAATAGAGCTCCTTTCAAAGTTGTGGGTGACCTAGATTCCTTGCACAGACGAGGCGATAATCGTATGAAGTTACGAATATTGTGACCACTATGAGGTGGACAGATTCCAACTTTACACGTGGAGGTATGGCGGATTCCCACAGAGGCATCTCTTTCCACGTAAAGTCGTAGGTACGCATCTATTTGTTAATACACGGGTTGTTTTATGCTATGAAAAACTCTTCCATGTTGAACGATGAGTGTTGACCAATAAAGTATATTTGTGCCACTAGTATACTTTATTACTCACTTGGCACTTTCTTATCCGCGTTCACGGCGTTTTTTTTTTCACTGCACGAATCTCAGTACTGCTAGAATTTAATTTCTTTTTATTTTCTTCTCGAATGTCAATGGAATACTGGTTGAGCACGAGTCCTTGCAATCACGCAGATGCCTGGCTGTGGCGTTCCATAAGACATTCGCAGTGTTGACTGCCGGAGAGTGTTAGGGGGCTGGTAGTCCATGCGCGCTGCGACAAGCATCACAATCAGTCGGCGAAAGTGCCCCCGACATTCAGAAATTTACTACTCAGTCTTGATGTTTTTTTTTCTTGAAGTGAATTTCTGAGAAAAAGCAAACCGAAATTCTTTTATTTTATACATATATTGATTCAGCTTTCCTTTTCAGTCATTGAAGCTTCTGAAAAGAAAGTCATAGAGATATTGTTCACTAAGCAACACTTCCTGCGAATGCCTTCACAATATTTTGCGTGATAAGCGTTTAACGACAAAGCCTACGCTATTGGAAATTTCATAACGAGATGACCACTTCATAGAGTAACTGCCGTATACATACCATTTCATTGATTACTTTTTTATAAGGCCAATACTCAACTCAAACTGCGACCTGTAGAATGTCGGAAAAATCGGTGTCAAGAAACCATGTTGGTGTTGCATTTTGAGAGCAAAGACTAATCTCCACATTGTATCTGCTTCGTTTTTTTCTCATCCACGATCAGTGACGTCAGCGGTAACTAATGATTCAACCGCCTCTTCAGCCACAGTCTCTCTTGCTACTTCAAAGCCCTTTGAACCTTGCCAGTATGTCTCTAGCTCAACAATAATAGGCGTTCAGTGGTCATTTTGAGTCAGGGAGATTTCTCCAACGTACGTGATGTTTTCAAAAACATTGGCGTCATGATATAGAAGAATGGAAACAATTCCTAATGTGGAAACTGAGAGGTAATGTTATTGCAAAGGACTTTTATGAATACACATACCTCCTCATATCTAGCAAGTATCTTATCGGCAGCCATTCCACCAGCAACCACTAAATTTCGTTTCTTTTCTCCTCCTGAGCCCTTCATATGACTAGTTAGGTAAGTAGAACACTAAAAAAAAAGAGAAATAAGTGGTAACAAATTTCGTAAGAAAAGAAACGTGATTTTCATCGCTTACAAGAATAATCCCGTATAAGGCACGTAGATCAGAAGGATTTAGCTTAGCCGCTTGTTCATAATACGAACGTGCCAGCTCGATATTCTCCACGCCGCCTTGACTGTATCGTATATCAGCCAGACGTCGAAGATAAAGTGTGTTGAGAGGCTGCAAATCACTATACAAATTGGTTTGAAATAACCACTAAGTGCTTTCATTGCGGATAATTCATCCATTCGCTGCGGAGCCTGAAACACTTTTTCACTGGACTTCTATCAGCCATTAGATAGCCTACATCTCAGCAATTTCCTTTAGTAAATTTGGATTAAAACGCTTTTTAGTGCTCTGTAGCACAAAAAAAAAAATTACTGTTCGCCTTCCGCGCGCATTTTTGCTCGAATAACCGTTTCGAACGGCTAAACGGCTAAACCGAACGAACGGATAACCGTTTTCAACAGAATTTCAATACTTTTGACAACTCAAAAAACAATGATTCTGAGATTAGGTTTTAGGTTTGGATTTTAAATAGGTCATCATAGCGCAAATAAACATTGCGCGATTTAGGAATATAAGCACCAAGAGTATATAAACGCAGGAAAAATCGTGGAATATCAAAATTCAAAGAAATCTAAAAATGTTTCTGGAACAGGGAATAAATTCCTAGATTTATCGTGTTAGGATCGTAGAAGTTTGACTCTACCATACTGTAAGTATCTGCTTTATTTTTATTCAATGTTGCTGCTAGGAATGCATAGAGAACCCCTTATGAAGTTCAAGCGACAGGCTAGCTACTTTGGATATGAAAAGTAATCTTCTTTTCGGTCTTACAGCGTTCCATAGAGACTTTTCGAGAAATCGAACTTGGTCTCAGAATTAACGAAAATTGAACTAGTAAATCAGTGCTAAAAGTCTGATGAAATGCCGAACAAAAAGCCAGAGGAGCAAAACAAAGCGAAGATAAGAAGAAACAAAATTTTATTTTCGCTGCTACTGCGCAATGTGATAGCGTTTTCAGAAACGAGGTGGAGTGTTGAAATTGCCGAGATTTAAGCTATCGAATGACTGCTGGTAGTCTAGGAAAGAAGCTCTTGTCCTGCAAAAAAGACCTCGAAATAGTCGTGTTTCCTAGAAGATATACGCCGTCTCCGAAGGGTTAAGTCTATCATATATGATCTGATTGTCCTAAGCTAAGTTGAAAGGTTAGATTATCCTTCAAGAGGCATGAATCATACGCCTTATGTCCTCTAACGAAAGCATTCAGATATCTAAATCATAGACTATAACTCACAGCAGCAAGAACGCATTCCTCTAAACAGTGCGCAGCTTTGGCAAGATCGGATTCGGCTAGAAACAAGTCACTAAGTTGAAGCCAGGCCTCAGAGTCATTAAGGAAAATCTGAAAACTCCTTGATAACTTGAAACAAATAACAAGACAATGACAAGAAAGTTGGCGATGTAGAATAGAACAGCATACCTTCAGGTACTCATTGAGTTCACGAATAGCTTCAAGTCGCATTCCCTTGCGTCAACAAAAGTGCAACCTTTCTTTTCGGAACGACTAAATGTTCTTAATATTATAGTAATGAAGGAGCAAACTCATCATGGCTCTAATCTCAGACAGGTGGCTGGAAAGAAAAATGAAAACTAACGTTATTGGTGGGATCGTCCTCTATAAGGCGCTCATACAAAGACAAAGCAGTGTCATACCTAAATAATCATATGATCAAAAAAGATGGAACTATTCAGAATGTAAGGAACAGAATAAAAACAATCTATTCAGTATAATGCTGAGTGATATGAAAAACTTGGTAGCGATAGCTTGAAAAAAAAAAAGTTGTAGGAGAACAGAAGCCTCGATAGTGCAGAGGCTAGCATGCACATCTCCAAAAGAAATAGACGCGAGTTCAACTCCCGGCTGAGCTTGAAAGTTTTGCGCATCACCCAAAATTATTAGATGTATAAGTCGCATAACTACTGGAAAAGCTGTAACTGAAGAATTTTTGTCAGATATATCTAAAGTCAACTCTTCAGATCGCCATTATATCTACAGAAATACTTGCAAAATTTAGGAAAAAATGCTCAAAAAAGACAGTTCACAAATGAACGTACTGTTCAGCCGCCTCATAGCGCATAGCTTGTAGTCGTAATATACGATTGCTTCGGGGAAAACGATTATTCAATGCTGATATGCATTCACCAGCCAGATCTAATCTTGCACAATCCAGAGCGGCCACACAAACCTAATAGATATATTGACTTTACAGACGAAAACAAACAATAATAACAAGATTTTTTGAGGAGCAGAACGCTAACCTGCTCATATATTATCCAGAGCTCATCGCGAGGAATGATAAGGACCGACTTACGACATGTTCCCACAATTCAACAACTTCTTCACTTCGTCTGCTGTTACGTTCTCGCCATTCTCGAAGTTGACGACGACCAGCGAAAATGGAAAGATGTGCATGGGCAAAAAAGAAAATCGTTGATTGAAAAAGACAGGGTTTTGAGATGCGGAATACTAATTGACACTTTAGGTACCGCATTGAAATCTAGTTTGGCATGCGGCGCGGTGAACCGACAGTTGGGGCGCGCTTTTATCAGAAAACATAGTTTTCTAATAAAATTCGAAATTTTATCTTCACTATGATAGGTTTTCATGGTCAGTAAAAGACAGAATATCACTGAAGACATCAAGGCTATTGCTAGTAGAAATAGTGCCGATGCTTCCTAATGAACAATAGAACAATCAGTTTTTTTTTTTTGCCACAACTGAATTTTACGCTAGACGATTCCGTCGTTCATTGTAAACCTTTTTTGAAAGTTCTGAATATATTGTTATGCAAATTTTTTGCAGATTATTTTCTCGTAGAGCTTCTCTTTCTTGCAGAGCTACTAGCCGTAGATCTTGCAAATTTTGATCGAGTGTAAGAATATTGATAATAATAGCAATAATAATGACAACAGTAATAACAATGATAATGGTCCATAACGAGAATAGCAACAGGTAATAGTATTCAGATAAGTACCATGTTGGGTATCGCAGCGCACACCCGCCACACTACCCAGTGAGCCGAGACGCCGCCGCAGCAATCAGTGGCCCAATTATAGGTCACGCGGTACCGAGCGGGAGGTTAATGTTGCTGGACAGAATGTTACACTCAACTTCCTACATCATGCAAACATTTGCCATTAATTTTAAGAGTTATATCGATCCAAGTATACCGGTAATAAACAACTTTCCCACTCCAGGCAGTGCGGGTGAGACGCAGATTAGACTCCCGTTTGGGTCCATGGTTCTATATATCACTCAGCGTCCTTGGCTATATAACCATAACATTATAACGCTGCTTTCAAATCAAGTAAATACTCCTCGCAGATAAAATCGGTAATACGACAAATTGTCTTCAGGATAATGAATCACTCAAAAATGCATTAGAGCTATGGATTAAGTGAGAAAAAATTAAGATCGTCTCCAAATTTTTATATTTTAAAACTCACTCTCGAAAGACACATTACTCCAATCCTGTACGGCGAAACCCATACTGAATCAAATCAAATTGACACTTTTTTGTAATATAACTTCGAAAAACACAAAAAGCAGAGTTAAAAGCTGGTGTTGTACAACCAAATTAAGAAAGAAATCGAGATACAAACGGCTGATAAAAGATTTATTGTTCATGTCAAATAACAAAATTTAGCTTAAATTTACTAACAACAGGTCATAAACAACAAGACGATGAATTGGGGTGAGACCTAGCCAAGAGCTATATTGTGAACAGATCTCATTAGAAACCGGATCTAAGCCAACTAAAGCATTATAGACTGTTTACTCCACCGTATAATACTCGCATTACCTACGGGAGAAAGAATAAAACAATCAAGTGATATAATAATTATGTCAAACTAAACGGACGCAATAATTTATACCTTCAACAATGTCCTTAGTATCACAAATGACGTCCAGCAATCTCAAGTATTCCTCCAGAATCATCAATCCATTGAAGGGTAGCGCCATTCAGTAAGAGGCAACAGTTGTTTCCTTGATCGTTAAGGGAGATGACCATCGAATGCCGTAGTGAGGTCCTCCTGCTTTGTCATTAGTTCCTAAAAAAGGTCGATATTAGCTCGATTCATAAGTTTTGACACTACAGCATAAACACCAAATTTATTAACTAGTACTAATTGAAACTACATAAGTTTGGTACCGTTCAAAATGAGGAATTTCTCAGAACATTTTGCTATACAATTTGCTTGAACTTGCTTCAAGAAGGAGCTGTCGTGTGAACCAATTCGCTTGCTACTCAAGCACGAATGTGCGTAAGGAATAGGGCGATTAATCAGTTGCAGAGAGGCCGGCTAGGAAGTGGTCCGCAAAGTTAAAAGCTGGAGAGAAGAGCCCGGACGATCAGTCACGCTCGGGCCGTCCAGAGGAAAGTCCACTGAGCTGGTGTGCCGCTTCACTAGCAATATCCCCGACGCGCCATTCGTGCACGAGTGGCAAGCGAATTTGCTCCGACGACACCTCCAATTTAGAGCAAGTCTATGTAAGTTATATACCAAAATGTCAGCAAGGAAATGCGCAATCAAAGACACCAAAATCTTGCAATTTTTTTTATGGCTTATAACTATGGTGCTTACTGCTTCAATGCCAGAACTTAAGAAACGACTTGATATCAAGCAGCAGCTCACGCCCAAAAAAAGAAGATACGCTAGAGAGAAGTACATGCAGAGACTAACAGCGGAAGAGGAGCCCCGGTAGTACAGTGGTTAGCATGTGCTTCCGGAAAGTATGGGACGCAGGTTCAACCCCGTCCGAAATTCAGAGTTGTGCATATCACTCAACCACTATTGGGCATAAACAACAGTTATGTACATCATATCACTGATGAAAAGCAGTTGAAGAAAAAATTCCTGTCGACCACATTTATAGAGGGTGCTTGAAACAAACTCTCACCAGACATACGAGCTCCTCCGAACGGCTGTTGACCTACAATTGAACCAGTGGACTTGTCGTTGAGGTACATATTTCCAACTGCATCACGCAGGACATCACGAGCACTAAAAATAACAGAAAAAAAATCTATAAAAACTTAAGACGAAGTTGGTTAATGAGTAGTGCTCTTAAAAATAAAACGTACTGATACAAGAAATCCTTATCCTCCGAAAATATAGCACCAGTAAGACCATATACACTGTGGTCCTATATAAAAAGCAAAGTATATTGAAAAATCACTGATTTAGAAAAAAAAACAAAGGAGGAAGTGGTGATGCAGTAGCACAGTGGTCAGCGATGGAGTGTATCGGAATGCTAAGCGCTGGTTCGATCCCTTCCCCAACACTTCCCTGCAATGACGCAAAGATCGCCTAGGAACGCTTAAGCTCGACTACCTCAAGACTGCTAGAAAAATTGTCTTTACCTGCTTTCTACAACGTATAAGATATCTTGAGGTAGCGGCCGAAGTAATACGTGATCCACTCGTAGATATTTGCGGAGATGAATATGAGGAAACGAAACGAATGTAAGAAGTACTGGGATCCCACTAGCAGTTGTGAAAACGGGTTATGTGAGATAAAGAGAATGAAAAGGTAAAGTTCTTGGCGTTCATAATCCCTGACGGGTGCTTGATGCATTCGACTCAATTGAACATCGTCAGAGGTAACTTATCGCATATTTGGTCTTTACAACGATTCACAATGGAGCAACGATATATGAAGTGAGTGCTGATATAGTCCCGAGGAAGCTGGTACTTATTAGCCAACCCTAGAGGGATGAAAGGATTAGTGAGCTTTAGGCACATGCAGCTTCATTTTATTCAGCAAAGAGGTGTTTAAATGCCGAACGTAAAAGAAGAAAGATAAAAACTGTAAGTCCAAGGTGGCTTAAAAAGTAAGAAACAGAAATTCAAACCTTTATGGAGTAAGGATATTTTCCACACCACCGTCATCGTAAACATAGGCAGTCAGGATGGGTCCAAAAAATTCCTAAAAACTGTGCCTTAATCTCAAATTACCGTTGGAGAATGAAAAGCTCCTACCTCGCTGATGAGTTTGCTCTTGAGATTTGTAACCTTAATGAGTGTAGCATCAATAAAATATCCTCTTGAATCGTCATATTTACACCCAACAGAAATTTTAGCTCCATCACCACCTCTTTTTGCGTATTCTGAGGAGAAAAAAGAACTTAAGATATCACCGGAAACCAGAAATCGACGCCTAAACGAAATTAAAAACTTACCTATATAACTTTTGATATTATTAAAAGACTTTTTATCAATCACCGCAGAAAAGAAGATCGTTCCGTCTCGTACCTAAAACCTCATAGATACTTGCAATGAAAGAAAGCTACATTCTATAGATTCCCAATAAAGAATAAGGAATAAAGCCTTAGGTGCTGATCGATCTTTGAAGTAGGGCGTGCCATGCATTCAACTTCACCAAGCGTCGTCGGAGGTTACTGAGTGCGTATCTAGCCAATACATGACTTGCAGTAGCCTAGCAATATACCGAATTAGTGCGGTTACTCTTTCGCACAAGTTTAGTACCAAATCACCGACCCACAGATATGGAAGACTTGGTGGAACATGGGCATGAGATCGAACCATCGATAACGTGTGTGTCGCACGGCACCTCAAATCACTGAGCCACAAGTGCCGCCAATAAATTTATTTATTTGATGATCAGCTTACAGAATGACTCGTGGAGAGCCGTGAGTTTATCAGGTCAGAGCTGTCACTTTCCAGACAAATAACAACTTGCCAACCCAAAGGTATGAAAATCTAGGGGGGGGGGGGGAGTGGAGGGGGGCGGAGGCAACTGAATGACCCAACAACCCTGTTTGGGTTTCAGGATACTCTACCCGCTGCGCCAAACTACATTTCGCATACCCAAAAGTAATAGAATAGATACCATGTGCTACTATAATATGAATGATCGTCTACTCACATCACCGAGTTTGATTGGCTGTGGATCTCTTTGATCTTTTGGAAAATTTCGTTCCAGCGGCTCTTGGGGACGTAGATACGCGAACAGGCAGAACACTTCTCGACCACCATACTCCCAAGCAGATCGAGCAGTGCCCAAAAAAAAAGGAAATGTAAAGAACAATGCCAACTTTATTTAAAATAATGAGGAACTATGGCACCTATTAAGAGAATAAATCACACTGGAGAAGAACCCTAAAAAACAGGGTATTTGATGAGTTATGCCTCTCAAACGAGGCAAGGCTCTATTTAAATTCTTGATTCAACAGTTTGCCGTCTGTGTAAAAAAAAAAACAAAAATGAGGATTTCTCAAAGAAAACACCTACCAGCTGCCACTACGTCAGCATTGGCCGAAGGATGCACAAAATGAAAATTTTTTCCACCAACACTCTAAACAATTTATGTTTATATATTGAGGGAAAACCAAAATAACATGAGCAGAAAATGAGTCAACCAAGGTAAAGGATATGGAACTCAAGTTCTCACTCTGATAAATCTCTGAGGAATGCGTCAAGCATTAATTTCCGTCTATCATTCGCTTGAGTTGATTGAAAGCTTACCTGGTTTTAAACAGTAACTCACGGTGACCTTTCCCATAAATCGAATTAATGCTGCTATTTCTCCCAAAGAAGTCAGGTACCAATCCACCGAATTAAGAGGGATGGAAGGCATTGTGAGCCTTGATCACGAGGTCGAAAATTCGACTAACCGACCATGTGTCGCAGACCACCTCTAACCCAATGCGCCACTGCGCCCATTAACCCTTGCGGGACCATGGCCCAGCCCTTTGCGAGTCTGACCCCCGAGCGTGTTGCGTTCAATAATGGCGTATAACCCCAGCGTGTCACTGTTAAACGCTACACGCAGAGGTTTTGGTCGATGGTCGCATAAATGTTAAACCATTGTACGGATAATAGGGCAACAGCAGAATGTTACGGCACATTTTCTAAATCATTTTTCTTTCAAGAAAAAAAAAGTTTGTTTATCTACTTCGTCTTTACCTCTCTTAAAATTATAATTAATTAACCCTAAATTTTCAATCCCAGGTGGAATGAATCTGCGTTTCACCCACACGGCAAAGCGTTCTCTTCACTCAAGTTCTTTACATAAAATTTCTCCTGTGCTTTTATAACCAATCAGCTCTTCAATTTTGTAAATTTTGAACTTTCTGATGCTCAACTACTCGGTTGATAAGAACATCATTTATCGCCTAACCGCATACAGTTGCTTTCGAACGAGCAACACAATTAGGCTCCTTTCCGTTAGACGGCACGGGATAAGAAAGGACCTCTTTCGCTGGACAAGACTTTTCATAAGAATGTTAGCAGTCATTCGAAAGCTTAAGACGCTAACTACTGCGCTACGTGATCGTTTTTTGAAAAAGCCTTTTCAAAACGCTGCAGCAGAAGAAGGAACATTTGTGCTTCACATACGAATACTTCTCGCAGAATACAACTCTTTCTCCAAAACGTAAGCAACCATTCGAGTTCCGACGACCCCAACGCTGTGCTTATTTTCTCCATGGACCGTTACGCGGCACGTGTGTTTGTCGGCTAGTCTTTGGGCTGGATGTCTGCTAGCCATGAATTCAAAACGGAATTCCCCTACTGATCGACTGCGTTTGTCCGACACACAGTGGAGTGTATTTTCTGTTATTATTTGATTCAGAATTTTTTCTCCGCTTTAAGATGAACTCCAGGTAAAACGTATGATTCTGATACTATAAAATTTCCTCATATGTTCTATGTTTCTCTTGTTTCTGGTAAAATATTAGTAAAAACGCGCAGCCGATGTCAAATATAATCTTACGTTAAATACTACAGCGTTATAAAAGAATTTTTTCCACCAAAGGAACACGTAAGCGCTGTAGCCAGAGAGTTAAGTTCTCGAATAGTAAGTAATACTTTCATGAGAAGTTCTTGTCCAACAAAAGGGGATGTTTCTTCATCCCGTGCCGGCTAAAGGATAAGTACGCATAATTACACTAGCGAAAACTGCTCATCTCATTGCCCATTAATGTTGCTAAGTGGCCTCTGCTCCCATTAAAACGAAACAAATGAATCACCACCACTTAAAACTTTGTTACACAACAACTTTTAGTTCTATCGCTTCGACGAGAAAACGATGAGAAAACAATAACGACTCGCTGAATTCTTTCTTAATAAAGTTGTACTTCTAACTGGAATATCAGATGGAACTATAGAACTCGCCAACTGGTCTAATTCTGCTCTGTAATTGGGACATTCAATTTTGCTAAAGTCTACCCTAAATGCTGAAGCTTTCCTCGATGAGAAAACGTGGGAAAGCTTCAGGAGCTCGCACAGCCAACAATCGAACCATATCTAACAATACTGAGTGGTATGCAAAACTTTCGACCTCAAGCAAGAGCTGAACCCGCGTTCCACCCAAACCCGGGGCGCGTGCTACCACTACACCCACCGAAGCTATCGCTTTGCCACCACTGCTTCAATATATATCATATCGTAGGTGCCAGCAATCAACCTTTGACAGGTTTGGTTAGGTAAACACATATCGGCATTAAAGTCAGGCAAGCTGATACACCTCGGTAGTCGTAGTGATAGCACACGCCTGCGGTATAGACACGCAGGTTCAATTCCCGCCAGGGGTCGAATGTTTTACATACCATTCAATAATTTTAGACGTATATTTAGGACATTATAATACAACTAAAAAGCAGTAAAAATAATATATTCAGATAAAATCATATTATAATCACAACAGAATGATATTTATCCATGACATACCTCCAATAAGTTTCGGGAATGTGATGTACTTATCCAGATTTTCAGCGACCTTTCGCCAAAGTGTCTTGAAAGTCGGAACTGAACCAGTGAAGTTGATGGCGCTAAAAACAGACTCCATTAATTTATTAAAATTAGACAAAACTGTATGCAAATTAATGGAAACTACCTTAGATTTTGGTTCGAAGTGATCATTTCGCCAAAAACGGGACCACAAGAGGGTAAAAATGAGATCACACCAGGTGGAATGCCTGAAGGGCATCATGACTTGAGTATATATCGCGTATAATTCAACAAATCAAAGCCGGATAGTTTCAAAACGACAAACCAGCTTCTTCTAATAATTCATAGATGATGTAGTTGCTAAGCACTGCAGTATCCGATGGTTTCCATAGCACAACATTACCCTGTAACTTTTATTTTGTTCATAATAGACCTCGACTGAGACCGAACTGCTGTTTTATACAAGGAAAAATGAAAAAAATCAATATTTCTAAAGGTATCGATAGCATGATAACAGTTGACATCAGGGCGAGTTGTACCCGCGTTTCACTTTTACCAGGTGCGCGTGCTACCACTACACCACCGTTGTCACTGCTCTCCTATCACTCTTTCTTCAATATATCCTATCGTGGCCGTCATCAAGGAACCTTAACGAGATTCGGTAAGAAAGGGTGGTAGCAGAGCGGTGACGAAGGTGATGTAGTGGTAGTACGCGCTCGAGACATGAGCTAAATACGGGTTCAAACGCCGAACCGATGTTTAATATCTTGCGTACCAATCATTACCGTCAGATGCGCATTTAAAATATTATAACGCAGCTAAAAGGTAGTAAAAATAGAGAGTTCAAACAGAAGTTAGTACTGACCATCAAGGCCGGAGCAGATGCCAGATTTCCGCCAATAGCCGTTAAAATTGAATGGTGCAATTGCCGCTACAAAACCCTGAAAGTAACACTTCCACCACAGATATCCGACAATAGTCGACATGATATGCGGCTCGATATGTGGCCACATAAGAGTCGGAATTCATCAGGAGAAAGTCAAGGTACCTCCATTCCTCGATAATACATTCTATTCGTGCTAATTTTCGTACTGATTGGCTCGTATTTCTCCAATTCCAAAGCAAACATAGCGTTGAAACGAAAAAAGTCGATTAGTTCACATGCAGCATCGATCTCAGCCTACAAACAGAAGTGCATTCTTTACAAGAACAACAACAACCGTTCAAGAACAACTACACTAAAAAATTTGCAATATTAAACCTGATAAGCTGAAAAGTTCAACGAATGGTGATATACAAAAGATTCAATCCCAAGCGGGAAGGAACCAGCGCTTCACTTATACCAATAGTGCGTATTACCACTACATCGACGGCTATTAAGGCTAGTGTGACTCCTATTATCGTGACAGCACTTTTTAAAATTCAATTTATTAGGTTGGAAACAAAGTTCTGGACACTTATATAAAACTAAAAATTTATGCATGGATTCGAAACAAGACAATGATAACTATTCTTCGAAATAAAGGCCGTCGTATTCTACAAGTTTCTGCCATCAGTCCACGAAGTTTCGGATCTGGTCGAGACACCATTCTTTCGACTTGGCAGTTCCCGAGCACTTGACAACGGCTCATCTTCCAAAGCAGCGGGAAAATCATCGTTGGACGTCCTGAACGAGACTTTTCTTCGACGAGGCCACAATCTCCGGTATCGAAGTGTTAAAACCAGCGTCCAGCAGCAAATTTGCTTGTTGTGCCTTCCTATTTGACTTCGCTCATTTCATTGACTGTAGCTCGCTGTTGAAGACCGTTTTTCCAACGATGACGCAAAAAAACACGAGCTTCGATTGTATCGTTAAACATGACGGAGACTTGTGACAAAGTGAATATGAAAACGATTAATATCTAGGCCTTCATCGTGAAAATCCCACAAAAGGAACTGTAATATTCCTATGATATGCATGGGAATTATCTCAAGCTTATTAAAGTGACCCAAAATTTTCTTTCTCATCGTAGTAGTGTACACGACTCGTCATCACAATCGAGTGTCCAGATCCCATTATTTCTCACATTAGATCTTTCCACATTTTCGTTCTCCAAAAAGATCTTTCAACATACCATTCGTTTCTGGCATTTTCTTAGGACCATGCTTGAATAAAGGTAGCCGAGCTAGCGTTCCCTAGCGATCCCTAAGGCATTCGCTGAATGATTACAAAACAGTGTTGGAAGAGGGAGTCGAACCCGCGTCCTGTTTACCACTTTTGCCTCCTGGTACACCAGATCATTAACCACTGTTTTGCTTTGCCTGTCTCAGTACTCATGATAAACTAACAAATTCAATTCCAGATATCAAATTATGACCGAAGTGCGAGATACATGAAGAGTCTAAGGAATTTAAGGAAAAGAGGAATCTAAGGAAAAAATACCTGCACGATACTCTTTCCCTGTCCAAGCATAGTTGCCGCATTCAGCCTCATGCGATATTTTCCCGCTGCGAGATCGGCTGCGTGAAGCAGAATGTCGGCACGTTCCCTTAAAACACCAACAAAAGGTAGAAACCAGCGAAAAATAGTCGACTACAATCAGATCAAACTTCCATTTCCCTATAAATCCAAAAATTCTTTCAATTTATGATGGTTTGAGATGCTCACGAAGGCCCACCTTGACGGATAAAGGGTAAAGCTCTCGGCGTTGATCAATAATTGATGGATGCGCCACGCATTCACTTCTACTTAACTTTTACTTGATATTGATTTTAACTTCGTTCAAGGTAACTGAATACGCATCTGGTCTACATGAAGATTAGCAATGGGCTGCCGCTGTACCGAGTCAGTGCTGCTTAGCCTTCCAGACAAGTCTGAGACCAGTGTGGTTCCAATTGAGCGACCCCGGACAGATGGATGGCTTGGTGAGTCCTGAGCGTGACTTCAAACCATCGACCTTGTGTGCGACGCAGAGCCTCTTCAACCACTATGCCACATGCACTCAAGACCCATCTGATTGAGTGAATAACAGGGCAACTGCCAAACGAGAAAATCAAACTTATTCCTTACAAATAAAACCTGTTACTTCAAAGACTTCCTTTCCCATGGTATCCGAGCCTCCAGAGCAACTTCAATTGCCTCGAGAATTTGGTCAGCATTCGCGTGGGCGTACTTCGCTATTACCGTTCCGTGATCAGACGGCTAAACTTAACAGAATCATAAGTGTATAGAAAGTATCCTCAATATTGTATTTTTTGGCATAAAATAACAATTAAGCAAAAATAATAAAGTAATAGGCTCAATAAAGGGTGAAAGGATAAAGCTCTAGGTGTTGATCAAGCTCTGAGTGATGAGACACGTATTCACTTTCGTCTAGCTTCGTTTGAAGTGACCAAATGTATACTTGGCCTCTACATTTACTCGCAGCGGCTTAATGATGTATTAAGATAGTGCGGCGGTTCTCCCAGACCAATATGGTACCAATTTATGAACTCCGGAGGGACGAAAGTCTTCGTGAACCTTGAGCAAGGGATCGGACCATCGACTATCGACTGTCGACCCCGTGTGTGTCGCAGAGCACCTCTAATCACTGCGCTACAACGCTCTCGTTGAGTCGATACATACAGACATTCTGCTTGATCTAAAAAATCTTATAAATATCCCCAAATGAAACGTGACAAAGCGAAGAAAAATTGTGGCAAAGCGGTGGGCCCCGTGGTGTAGTGGTAACATGCACCTCTAGTATTGGTGAAACACAGGATTTCATTCCATCCTGAGATCGAGATTTCTATGCGTCAATCAGCTTATCTTCAGCATGATACGACATAATGCACACTGGTACTCAAAAGACAGTGGTTGCTGTACAAAGCTATGGCTCGCTTGCTTCCTGAAATTCCAGAAAATCTTAAAAGCTAAGTTCGAAAAGACTGTAAAGGTCTTTCCATGTATTCAGAAGAAGTGAGATCAAAAGCAGGAGCTCCGGTGGTACAGTGGTTAGTACGCATCTCCGGAAGGAGTGAGACACGGGATTAAAACCCGCACCAAGTTCGAAGTTTACCCCTCACTCAACGTTATTGACTTTCTCCTCTTCAGTGGAAATAGAAGTTCTCTTTGAAGAGTGATACTATGACTAAATTTAGAAGTTCGAGCTTCATATGAATGATGAGCTAAAATCGCCATCGTATCTCAATGATCACTACAAAGTACTAAAAGGAAATAGAAGATGAGATAAACCCTAACTAGACACTCACCATCACTTGGGTTTGAGCATGGTCGTTCGTGATCTTCTTTGAGCCAATACAAATCGGTACATTAGTGGGACGCTGTAAAAATAGGGGTTAACTCATGGATATCAATAAACTACTGCCTTCAAGGACTGAGTATAATTGTAACTCCGGCATGAAAGAATAACTAGATGTTTTCTTGACGAAAACACTGATGGTCGATAGTAGATATAGTATATAGTATTGATCGTCGGTAGTAGGATTAATGGACTAAGAGCCATGGTCGAGTGGTTATGATGCTGGTCACGGTGTATGCGGGCCGATCCTCACTTTCAACACTATCCGGCAGTTAGCAACGAACGCCTTATGGAGCGCTAAGTGAGGCATCCTTGAGATTGAAAAGAGATGCGCTGAAGCATTATTCTACGATATTCAAAAAAATAAGAAAAATCGAATAGAATGTTTGGAGTACTGGGAGGGTGGGGAGGTGGGAAAGGGGAGGGGGGTGAGCCGAATGGCTAGTAGTACTCGATGCGGGGTTGATCCCTCAACCCAAACACTCCCGTTAATCAATCAGTGAATGCCTTGAGAAACGCTCATCGAGGTTATGCTCCAGACTGTAAGTCTGCTAGAGCAGTATTCTACAAAGTTCATGAAAAAGATGAAGTCCGTCAGGAAACGACGATCGCTAGAAGCACTGGGATCCGTATAAGATAGAAAAAGTGTCGTACACAACAATATAAAAAAGTAGAAATGTGAAAATTTTATTGATTACCATTCAGCACAATAAGACAATGGCGTTGATGTTCCGGAAGGTTTGGGATTTATTGAGAACCGTTTAGATGTTTTTAAATCTTGCAAATATTCAAAGGGAACAAGCCGTACTTTCTTACAAAGGAAGAGGGAGGGAAAGAGGAAGACAAGGATGAGAAGAGGAAGAGAGGGAAGGGTGATGTCTATAAATGGGAACAGCTGAACGGAACGACCCCGAAAAAGGCAAAATCATCGATAGATACGACGGTCGTTATTTCATTTTCCTGAATAATTATATCCAATAAATCTTACTACTAGCAAGCTCACATCTGCTTGTTTTTCAGGAAAAACATTGGAAAGACTATTTTAAGAATCGAATGTCCTTTAACTTCAGCATTATCAATCAGTCATAGCTTCTTTTGTGATTTTGCTGATATACAAGGTTAATAAATAAGATTTATTCGGCTAACGTTTCGACGTATTCGTCTTATCCATGATCTGGAACCAACAAATCGTTAGCCAGATAGATTTTATCTCTCAATCGCGTGACATCAGCTCAAATATGGAAGGAAACTATAACTGAGAAGATTCTATGTCAATTCAAACTGATACTACCAACTTTACTCATCGAATCCAACTCCTTTTCAAGTTCTGTTCTCTCTCGGCTGCCTCGTTTGTATTCCAATACCGGCTCATTCGTCGCTTTCTTCATGAACTGTTCAGATGTTAAGCCACTGAAAACAGAAATCATCCGTACTGTTTTGATGAGAATTGAAGTGAGATAGTGCAAAAAAAAAAACGGTTCCGTTTCCATTAATCATAGTGGTATGTACAGTACATAAAGATAAGTGAACATATTCGGTGTACAAATGAACAGTAACTCCTTGTTCTTTCTTTTGGCTGAGCTTGACACGAGGTTTCTATGATATTATTTATTCAAACTGCTGACGTTTCGGCGGTTTCGCCTTCTTCACAGCCTGAAAAGATAAGGTTGCTCACAATCTAGTCATTCAAACACTTCCATCTTTTCTTAGGAAAATCACCAAACCTAAATTTCAATCGCATCAAGCACTTAATCGACCACCACACGGCTTTGTTGAAGTCTTCCACTAGATTTGCCGCGTGGTGACCATCGGGCAATAGTCACAAGAACTGTTAATGTGCCTTCCTCATCAAAACATGAAGTTATTTTTCATGCACAGGACTCCAACTTTATCCAATGAAACCGGAAACAATGGGGTTTACTCGGCTTCCGTGAATCCATCCTGACTTTTCAGTGTCCCGGAAAGGAGGAGAAAAATTACCACTAGAAGTCTGATGAAAAGCCAGGCACAATTACGAACAAATCGAACCGTTGAGGAACGAAATATTTTTGCTGCTGTCGCGCAGGAAGGTTTTCTAGAGAAATTAAGTACACTATTGAAATCATCGTTTCCCGAGCTATCGAATGATTACTCAAATTCTAGAACGGGAACCACTGTCCAGCAAAGTAGCCCTCTAGATATTGCGCATCTTTGGAAATGCACACCTTTCCGTATGGGTCAACCAGTACAAAACTATGTGAGTTGTCCTGATTTTACTGCTTATCATGACATGAGATTAGAATCACTTCCATGAAGTTTTTATCTTCTACAAGTCACCGATTTCGGGTGGTTTTGAGGTGGGGTCAAAACATGGGGTGAGTTTTTGATGAGGGAGATACCTTACGAGTCCATGTGATTTCTGCCAGGTGATCTCCAAGCGAATAATCCAATGGAAGATTCATAAAGAAGCGATGAGTATGTTAGTCGATTTTGTGCTTAATCAACTAAAATTCAAGATTGGTGATTTCTTCTAAAAAAGTATTGGAGGTGTTTGACTGACTGGGTTGTGGGCGGCCTGATCTTTTCGGCTCCGAAGAAAGCGAGACGAGACTTCCGAAGCGTCCGCTGTCTGAATATATGATATCATAGAAACCTCATGTCGATCTCACTCAAAAAGAACAAGGAATTACTGAAGATTGCCAAAGTCAAGATATAGTTGGGCTTGAGACTTAATGAACAGCAAATGAATGAAGAAAGATGTACCCCGTATAGAGAAATATATCACCTATAAAAACAAAGGTACAAGTCGGTTATCGCACTTCATTTTATAGTCCTTTGGGGAGAAGGTCTTTTCCGCCTTTTCTCAAACCTTTTGTGAACATTTGATAGCTTAGATCTCGGTGACTCTTACACTGAATTGATTTTCTGAAAAAGTCTTCTTAGTGCGCTTTGACCATCTAGGGACGGCAGCTGATCGATCGCACAGCGCAATTTGCAAGAGGCACGCGATTTTCGTTATTTGATTGGAGTTTTTCTTCTATTTGGAAAATCTATCTTCAAATTATTGTGTTTGCTCTGATACTCCATGATTTTCTCTACATGTTCATATGTATTTCGCGTATAAATAACCTTTCCGTATGATAAAAAATTCGAGTGCAAAACGTAATCTTCTTTTCGTTCTTACAGCACTCTACAACAACCATTCATAAAACCAATTAAAGCATCGAGATCTTCGAGGTTTGGGCTATTGAGTGACTAGTAAGAGTTTGGCGAGGTGCCATATACAAGCCCCAACCGAGCAAATAAAGGAAACTGAGTGTGAAACATGATTCTATTTTCGCTGATACAACGTAAGAAAAAGGCTTTTCCAAAAATCAAACATATTGTTGAAATCGCAGTGATTTAAGCTTTCGAATGATCACCAAATCCTTAGAAGAAAAGTTTTGTCTGGTGAGAAAAGCCTTCAAACCACCGTGTACCTCATATGACACATGTCGCCCCTTAGGGGTAAGGCGGAAAAGGCCTTGTCCTTGAGGGTTTGAAAAATGGATTGCGATGAGCGACTTGTAACAATACAAACAAAAATGAATAAAATTAACAAGTATTGGTACATTTCATCTAGATAAAGATAAATCTTACCTGAACGTTGAAGCCGTTCGACAAGCATCGAAAGTCAGGGAGCATAACCTCTTTATCAGCATGATGGTGCCTAAAGTGCTTGCTGTTCTAAGAAGGTCAAAGATCGTTTGCAAGTGGCTAGACGATGGGAATAAAGAAAGAAAAAATAAGAAAATTCTAACAAGTTGTTGTAGAAATGATTATGAAGGGAAAATAAGGAAAAATAGGAAAAATGGAAAAAAAACCAAGAAGAGTACGGGGGAAATTTCGCATTCGACAGTTATCATATAGGGGAATTATATTAGAGAAAACCCAATTTCCTAGGTTTTTAGTTGGAAATCAGAATGTTCTTTGAATTCGATTTTCATAAAATGAACATTTGGTAAATATCTGGAGGAAAACAGAGATTAGGAAAATTTCTGCAAAGAGAACAATAAGAAAAAAAGTAGAAGTACAAAAAAAAAAGAAAACACGAGAGGCGTAGGTGTAGTTTCGAACTCGACTGCCAAAAAGAACCTGTTGTCAGAATTTAGTTTCCCAAGTTTCGGGTATAAAACCATGAGGTTTTCGGGATTTCAGCTTCATGAAGAAAATATTTGGGCGAATATGGGAGGATAAATAGAGGAAATTGGCACCTATATAGCACTGGACCTATCGGTTTAAAACCGTTTTAAGAGGGTTTGTAAAAAACGGTCGGTAGCAGAGGCGTGTTTCATTATAAAAGCCGCAAGCACGACTGGCGGTCACCACTACGTCAGGTAATACCACCATCCGACTTAGGGTGATTATTTTTAACTCGGTGTCGATTCCTCTAGAGAATAATTTAGCCTCAAAGGATCGACGGAACCGAGGGAGGGTGCTACTGGTGAGTCCCAATAAGACGAAATAGGCGCCTATATAGCACTAGACCTATCGGCTCAAAACAGATCATATCCTTGTCGGAAAATAGAGGGTTAAAAAAAACAACCTCGGTCGGCCAGAAATCTTCCAGAGACACCGACGAATCCCAGGTGGTGCTGCCAAGTCAATTGTTTCTATGGATGATTAAAAATAACAGGTTTCTAAGGGGTAAAAGAAGAAAAATCGATAAGCCTTTCTTCTATTAAATGACAGGTTTTTACTTATTCGACTGACCTCATAAGGCTTGGACGTTTTTAGCAATAAAAACAAATTTAAAAAATAACCCTTATGAGTTTAAAATAGCAGAAAAAGAAGATTTTGTATAAATCATCCTTTTTTATGCGATTTTTTGGCTTAAAATTTGGGGCTTTTCGGCTTTTTTTCGGGAAGATTTTTTGGGATGAGACGTTACTTGGCGGAAAATTCTCATAGGATATACGACACGAGAGAGTTTTTGCTCAAAAATAGCTGGAAACGAGGAGCTCGCACCACCGTCGGCCCACCAATCAATGTATTATTTTTTTACTCGAAAAAAAAAAACATATCGATTTTGGATGGAAAACCTAAGAGACGGCAGGAATAACAGAAAGAGCCTCGCCGGTACGTAATGATTCAATACGACGGACGGTTGGCTACTGGCAAGAGTGCAGAGAGTGCGCCGCTCCGGAAGGATGTGCGAGGCGGGAACGAACTCGGACACCACCTCTATGAATCGTGCATATTGACGACTACGCCACAGACGGTCACCGAGAAAAAATATCACCCTACCAGCCCGATGTATCAGTGATTGCAATACCGACAAGCTGGGAATCGAAAACATATTGGTTCCGAACCTAAATCCTTCCCTAATTCGAGAGGAGTTGTACCCGCTTTCAGCCTGTGACTGCCTTATCCGGGAGTCACGTGATATCCAGTGCAACATCGAGCTCCTGCACGCTGATGTCACGTGACTCGACGGGTACGACAGTCACGTGTTCGAGTCACCATTCCCGGTAGGGTGCACGGAGCGGGAACGAACTCAGGCACTACCTATGCGCATCGTGTATATTGACAACTATGCCACGGAGAGGTCACCTGGCGAAATTATCAGCCTGCTCGTCTCGACCGACTTTGACCTTTGACTTTGACTTGACTTTGACAGTGATTCTGACCCAGATGATACCGACACGTTGGAAATCGAAAACATGTCGGCTCCGCGAATCTAAACCCTTACCTAATTCGCGAGGAGTTTTACCAGCTTCGAACCTGCGACTGTCTTTTCCGGGATCGCGTGTTAACCACTTCACCATCGAGCTCCAACACGTGGATGACACGTGGCTCGGCGAGTTACGGCAAGATCACGTTGCGAAATTTGCTCGTATCGAACTTTGTGGTTGTTCTTTACATCGCACCTTACTTTTGCAGAAGAACAGGCTGTGATCAAAAAGTTTCGAAACATTTCTTTCCTTATTTTAGCCATTTGAAACGTCTTAGTGCGAGGTAGCGCAGTTGCTAAACATGCAGTGTATCACAAAGCGATTGATGAGCGATGCAATGGTTCGATCCCTTCACCAATACTTTTTTAAAATCAGTCAACTAAACGTCGAGGAACGCCATAACTCGGCTAGCTCCAATACTGCGAAGTGAATCATTTTGACTAACTTTGATGACATTCGTATAAGATGAAATGCTCAAGTTTGTGGAGGGTAAATACGAGGAAACGATTGCAATACGAAGTGCTGAGATCCGCACACCATATTATGATGAACGGACGGCGCAAAATTTTTTTTATTTTGCGTAAAAATTTTTTCTTACTCATTTAGAACGTATTTATATATTTACGTCCATTATCACGGACATTGTTTCGTTTCTGAGTAGATGTTGGATATTTTTTTCTTTCCAGAAAGAATGGGTATGCTGGGTCTCGATAAGGTTAGTTCCGATCCAGTTAGGGTTGTCGAAGTTGGAGCAGTTTTCCAAGAAATTTCTCAACGATCACAATGACCGACAGCTTGATGGCGGTGTTCTTGATGTGTGAGATGCTTCAGAACAAGAAGTAGAAAAGGAACTGGGTCAAATGTGAAAAGAATTATGAATTGAAAACCAACGACTTCTGTGCTTACTTGATATTAGAACTTCTAAAAATTTTGGTACCAGAGTAATAAACAAAAATTTCATAAATCAGAAGAAATTAAAATTGCTTAATAACACTATTCAAAACTCGAAAGACTCACTTTCTTGAGACCTCGGCAAGTTATTAATATAAATTGTTAAAAGGAAAAGAAAAGCTTAAGAACTGATCTTTATTTTTAGCTTTGCGAGGTTGGTTTCTTTTTCCCGATCGATTGTCCTTCTTTTCGGTCGGCGGGTTTTCATGGTTGCTTGTGGCTGACGTTTCCGCAAATACACCTTCTTCAGAGTCTGAACGTATCATACATTGTAACATTACTTATATTCAATATATCATATCTTTTGTTTCGAGTGTTTTCTTGAGACCACAACTCAAATTTCAATATGCCTGGTAATCATTATTTGAGCCGCGCATGTCAGTGGTCTGTCAATGAGGGCTGACTTATAGAGCCCGATACACGTGTTTCGATCTTGCGATCTCGTCAGTCGGGCAGTTGCCCTTTCTCGTCTTTTGCTAATCTCTGTGGGTGCTCCAGTCCCCACAATAAGAGTTAGCGACGACGTACGAATTACACTCTATGTCCAGTAAAAAACTCACCAAACACAGAGTGTTGTACACTCAAATACTCGTGGCTAGTATATTCAATATATCATATCTTGACAGACCCTCATTGACAGACCACTGACATGCGCGGCTCAAATAATGATTACTAGGCATATTGAAATTTGAGCTCTGGTCTTAAGAAAACACTCGAACCAAAAGATATGATATATTGAATATACTAGCCACGAGCATTCGAGTGTACAACACTCTGTGTTTGGTGAGTTTTTTACTGGACATAGAGTGTAAATCGTACGTCGTCGCTGAACTCTTATTGTGGGGACTGGAGCACCTACAGAGATTAGCAAAAGACGAGAAAGGGCAACTGCCCGACTGACGAGATCGCAAGATCGAAACACGTGTATCGGGCTCTATAAGTCAGCCCTCATTGACAGACCACTGACATGCGTGGCTCAAATAATGATTACCAGGCATTACTTATATTATTATGTACTGTGGAAAAATGAAAATGCAGGGCATTAATAAGCGATAATTGATTCATAGAAAAGCACTCACCGCGCAATCTAGTCTAAGGACTAGGTATTATGTTAGCGTAGGGTGACGTATGAATCCGTTCCCCATGTCACTAGGTTAAAAGAACAATAGGTGTCAGCTGATATCCAGGCTAGAAAATCAATCTGAGATAAGGTGCCATGTGATTCGTAATGTTAAGGCACTCTCCCTTTTGTTCACTTGCGGTTTCTGGAATTTATCCAGAAAGCTTCAAGGGTTTTTCGCGCCGGTGTTTTCGGTTCGTGTTCTCAGGAGTTTGACTACTACCTCGAAGTCGCCACTATTGTGCCTTTGCATCCTGTGTGATACCTAGAGGTTTAATTAGATCTATCTTTGTTTTTCCGTCTAGGTGTTCTTTAATGCGGATGTGAAGTGGTCTGCTTGTTTCGCCAATATATTCGCCACCACATGTCTTACAAGAGATAAGGTATATTGTACCTACGCTCATGCTGTCACCGTCTTTACCGTTGGGATAAATAAAGCAGTCCTTAGTATTACATAGACGGTCGTACAAACGGTTTCGGACTAATTGACGACGCCAGTGTTTTAGGGGGAATTTCTATCAACTCCTACAGAATGTTCTAGACCGCTGTTTATTAGACACTTTGTAACAGCGACGCTTACTTCGTCTGTTAAAAAATGCTTTAGAGAGGCACATTACTATTTAGGCGTGGCACCCTGTTGTTATCATTGTAAGGCCTTTCGCTTCTTTTCGACCTAATGTTAGCTGGTGCTTTTTCTTTGTACCCATTAGAAATGGCTATGGATCGGGAAAAAGATACTAACCTCGTGATGCTTTGAATAAAGATTAGTTCTTAAGCTTTTCTTCTCCTTTTCACAGTTTTATATTAATGACATGCTGAGGTTTCAAGAAAGTCGGTCTTTCGAGTTATTACAAAATGTATCAGCTGGACATCACCGACTTGTCAGGGACGTATTATCATTAAGACAAAAGATAGTCTCACTTAGACAAAAGACCTGTTTTCTTAGCCGCTGCATAAAAAACAAAGTCATTCTTAATTTTTGTAAAACATAGGATGATTCCACGGAACGGTTGCTGCTTCTCTGAGCAGTTGAAGGGCGATTGTGGAAAGAGACTTGTGGTCAGGGATATCGCTGCGGGATCTGAATGATGGTTGCACCGCCCACTTCAGCTGGGTGGCAGTCAGTCTCGAGTCGTGCTGGCGACCTGATCGGTCGTGTGTCCCCTTGCCCTACTCTACCACTCTTCTCCTCTTTGGTTCCTCGCCTCTGTTCTGACTCTATATCTCTGACTCTGCTCCCGTTACTATGTATGAAGTGATCGTGGTCCACCTTATCGAGTGACTCTGTCTTCGATTGATTATCACCATTCGTATTGTTTACGATGGTCATGCATCATGAGCGGAGCTATCGACGACGCGGCCGGCCAACCCCTTGTACGCTCTGAATGACCCGCCACCGGGGGATGGGTTGGTTCCACGTAGAGAGGTGACATTACTACCACCTCCTTCTCCACGAACGTTATTCAGGCAACAACAGCCTGATAGTGAAATTGACTCAATTATCCATGCATTTTGGCCGAGGTTCTGGAAGTTAGTATGCCGTAATCCTTATCGAAGGAGATAGAAAACATTAGATTTCCCTGTTCAATCATATCGTTATTGAATATGGAGAACTCAAGGAGCTTTGTTCCTACTTTTTCCTCAGAGCTCGGATATTTAACTATGATCTGATTGTCCACGTACAAAACTCTACAGAGGAAACAAATTCAGCTCAAACCTAACGAATAGAAACATGGTGACAAATTCGAGAGATGATAAACTCAAAAAAGATCCGGTTATCTCTAAGCGATTAGGGCAGGGAATTTGTAGTTGTTCCTCGTCAGTTGGATGTTGATATTGCGGAGAAACATTTACAGGATGCTGCTTCTGTCGCTTGCTTCCGAGGAGTTCATCCATTGATCGAGACTCTTCACGCAGTTCACAGCACAAACCATTCATTCTCATAGTTTTCGAGTTTGATCTCACAATCGTTATGGAGTTGTAATATTATTTCTCTCTAATTTGACACGCGACAAAGACCTCCAGGATAGTTTTCCGATCTGAAAGTGCTGAATGAGAAACAACATCTTCCATTCTCATTCTGTTTATGGACCCTTTGATAGCTCACTTGTTGACGGTTGTGCAAAATACCGTAATTCATGGCGCTGAGTTCAAGTTGGCTACCGCTTAGCGTCACCCGCCGCCATCCAGCTCGCTACCATCCACGGCCACTGATCTATCGACGCCGCTTCTATCGCTTTTCTAGGAAGGCGAAAAAGAAGCGAAAAGCCTCACAATCAGTACAACAGGTTGACACATCTAATTAGTTAGGTGCATCTTATACTGCGTTTTATAGCGGACGTAAGCGCCGCTATTAGAAGGTGCCGAGAAACAGTGGTCTAGAAGATTCTGTAGGAATTGTAGAAATTCCCCCAAAACCATGGCGTTGTCAATTAGTCTGAAACCGCTTGTATGACCGTCTATGTCTAGATTGCACGGTGAGTGGTCTTTCCTGAATCAGTTATTGCTTATTTGTGCCCTAGATTTTCATTTTTTCCCACAGTACGTAGAAATACAAGTAACGTTACAATTTATAATACGTTCAGGCTCTGAAGAAGGCGTATTTGCCGAAACGTCAGTCACTGGCAATCAAGAAAACCCGTCGACCGAAAAGAAGGACAATCGATCGGAAATATATACCAACGTCGTGAAGCTTTGAATAAAGATTAGTTCTTAAGCTTTTCTTCTCCTTTTAACACTGTTCAAAGTTTGCACCATCAGCATGAACACATTTCGTGTCATCTCTCAGGAAATAAACTAATACCACTTTGTGTAGAATTTTCTGAGCTTTGTTTTGGAACCAAACTTGCCCATACTTGCCGCATCATGGCCTCATTAAATCATAGCGAAATTCAGCAAAGAATCGTTGTTGAGCGATTCTAGTTAATTTTGGTTAACAAATTTAGTGTTTATTGCTTCTGTCACCTTTATAAAGACACAAACTATCGCACAACCTTGTACAAATTTCGCGTTACAAACGTAGCGGGAGTTCTATAAGGACAAACCAGTGACTGCTCACATGAAGCTGTTTCTTAGCGATTGAGATCTATTTTATGAGTTTTCTGCTGATATTATCGAAATGTTTGGCTGAGTGAATTGCGTATCACAATAGGATTTTTCAAGACCTTGAAGGAAGTCAAACCACTGACGAATTTTGTGTTTGTTCGAGAAATAACTGTATCTCATAAACTCTAGAAAAGCTGATCCAAGATTACTAGATTTGAATTATTGGTTTCCTTTCCATATCTAACATCTGAAGTAGTACAACTATTTGAGTAGACGAAATTCAAATGCTATAGAATATAAGATTATGTGCTAGATCCTTACTGACCGTCACAGAGGGCGACGACGGCTTTTCGAGTTACACGATCAAACAAATTCTTTTGATTTGACGCTTTTTTTTAGCGGTGGTACCAAAAATGCTGTGGGAAGTACAGGACGCTTTCGTAAGGCAAATTATTATTTGAAATCATTACTGGTGGAGCAAAAACGTCAACTACCGACACAGCTAAGGATAAAGTGAAAAAAAAGAGGCTTAAGACTTTATAAGAAATAAGGAATGTAAGTTCACACATAACCCAACTTTACTTCAGGAAGAAACAATAACTGCTACATTCATTTAATACATGTTGATAAAGCATGGTAAGAATGATCAACACTTTCAAAATCACTGTTACACAACCGTTGGAAAAACGGGTACTAGGACAAAAAATATCTTGTGAAATATGGAGCACTACAAAATCTACACTGGACAGGGCCAGGAGCTCTAGTTCTTGTTTGTTTTTTTCAGAAGTCAACAATGACTCAAGCCAACGGCTTATGAAAATTTATGAACTCAAGTGATTCGAATTCAGATAACACAACAAAGCATACATTTGCTAGACTGGCTACGCACTGGAAATCAAAAACGTTCATGTGTCCTGGGTCTTATACGGACCGAACGAATCGTCGCAAGAGCCTGTTGTTTCACAAAAATCTACAAAAATACGACATGGCGACCATAAAAAAGAATTTCATATGACACAAGTGTAAGGAGTGAACGTAAAGCGGGATAGGATGAACATGGGTATACAACCAGTCAGACAGGGATAAGCAAGATAATGATGAATAAATTCATTAATGAATAAATTGACGGCCTAAACACTTCCTAAGTCAGTATAAAGCAAATGTTTCAAATAGCATAGCGTTGTTGATTTCCCAAATCGAATAACATACATATTTTGGGTATGTTGATTCTAAAAAAATGTTTCTTCCGAAATCATATCAAGGGTCCTTTTGTTTTACACAGAAACTATGTCGTTAAGAACTACAATAGAGAACCACTTCCGTGAACATACTCATCATGATAATGTACGTCGACCTACAGTGAAAATGTTCGTATTCTGGGTCTGGATAGCTTACATAGCTGAAAAAAATTTGGGAGATAAGAGAAAAGGAACCTGCCAACTATACTATTAGCTCGTTTGCAAATATGTCAGACGTACATAGGAATAAGTAAGACGAATTACCATCGATCACTTCTGCGATGGATGCCAGAACTCAGCTTTATGATCTTTGTTCTTTCGATAACAGTCAGCACCATACCTAAAAAAAGTTTACTATTCCTCCAAATATGTTAACTGTGTCAAACCAGTTGCTATCAGCTCTACTGCATGGCAGTATCAACATAAAATCCTTAAAATTGTCATAAAATTACAAATAAAATTTCTATAATTCCCTTGAACTGTTCCTGTATAACACTCAGAGCACAATCTTTGTGTGCAAAGTCATTATTTCATAACCCTTAGATTCGTTCTCATTCATTCTGGTTGAGATGATGCTCCCACTGATTTATCATCTCGTCATAAGAATAAGGGGTACTCTTCTCTTATGGCGGCGCCCACTTAAGGCCTTCGATAAAAACGTATTTCTTACTTTTGCTAAATGTTTCTGTAGTTTCTCGATAGCTCAAATCAAGTGAATTTCAATGGCATGCTCAATTTCTCAAATAGCTTATTTTTGACGTCGTAACAGTCAAAATAAGATTTTGTTTCTCATTTGAATATTTCTCACTGGATAAAAGTTTTTTTGTAATGAACTTTCAATCGTTAGACAGAGAACATCTTTCCGATTATAATGGTATACTTGGTTTTCGGAAAGGATTTCTTCCAGATTTGTAACTACCGAAAGAATATTGAGTTTCACACTCATTGTGCACTTCTAGACATTCTTTCGATCGTTACAAAGCTAGAAGAAGTCCTTTCCGAAAAAAAATATACCATCATAATCGGTAAGATTTTCTCTATCTAACGATTAAACGTTCATCAGAACAAAACTTTTACCCAGTGAGCGTCGCCATGATAGAACAGTATCAAATGAAGTTTCACTAATACCGAACCTTATGCTCAAGCACAGCTCAAACAGCATTTCTGCCCCTTCAAGGCAATAATTTCCCGTAGGAACACCAACAACAAAAGAATCTGTGAGCAAAACTTGTTCAAAAAACGCCTCTCTGCAATCTCGTAAGTGTAGAGGATAGCTTCCCATGGATTCTTCGCGAGCAAAATCAACGCCAAATAGCCGACTGGATGTAAGAGATGCATTAAATGCAAAGCACTTCGTTATTGTGCCCACAACGCACGCATTTCACGATTCATCCAGAAAGCCACACCGCAGTGTTACAAGTGTTACAGCCGAGGTGGAATCTTTCTAATTATGCCGCACAAAATCAAGGATCCTATTCGCATTGTCTGAAAAGATGATGAAACTTCATATCTTATTTCTTCATAAACTATCTCTTCTCCGAGCCGCGCATGTCGTGTGGTCTGTTGAAAAGGGCTGCCTTGTAGAGCCCGATACACGTGTTTCGACTTTGCAGTCTCGTCAGCCGGGCAGTTCCCCTTTCTCGTCTTTTGCTAATCTCTGTGGGTGTCCCTTTCTCACACTAAGAGTTAGCGACGACGAACGTTTTACACTTTATGTCCAGTGAAAATATCACCGAACACAGAGTGTTGTGTACTCGATTGCTCTCGGCTAGTGAATTCAATATATCATATCATTCGTTTCGACTGTTTTCTCAAGATCACAGCTCAAATTTCAATATGCATACTGCAAGGTCGAAACAAGTGTATCGGGCTCCATAGTCAGCCCTTTTTTGACACATCACACGACATACGTGGCTCAAAAATGATTTTATGGCATATTGAAATTTGAAAAGTGGTCTTAAGAAAACAGTCGAAACAAATGATGTCTCTTTTACATAAAATATGAGGGTGATGTATAAATTCTTTAGATATATTTACCGCTTCAGGCTGTTTGACCTTTGAAGGCGCGTCACTAATCGTTTTTTTGGGTTAACAGGAATTCTATCAGTGCTAGAAGCAATGACGTTGATAGTGAAAAATCTGATTTCAATCGAGAATTACTACTGTAATGATGCAATACGTTTGCAGGTGTCAAGCTCAAATATGCGCGAGTTGAAAACTTACTTGCATGGCGTTTTTCCCGCTGGACATTGCTCAGGTTGTTCCTTTTTTGGCTTTTTCTTAGGCGGCATTAGCGATGCATCTTCGGTATCACGATTTTTCCCATTCGAAGTTGAGCATTCATCGTCTGCATCCATTGATTCCGCATTTAGCTCCTCTGCTTTTTCAAAATCACCTTGCTCCTCCACTTTCTTCGCGTACAATGGCGTCTCATCTTCATATGAGTGGTCGATATCGCTTTTAGTTTTCGAGCACTCGTACAGCTTCTAAAAATCAGAAAACAATGACGGTGAAAAGGAAACAAAAAGTGGATACATTATTACAACAGCGAGACAACACATGACCAACCATAATAACGGCGGATTTTTTTTTTCAACCGTAAAAGGTTTAACTTGAACTCTATTAAAAACAACTATGTGTGCGCAGTATTTGGATTTAAATGCTATGTCTACGATATTTTGTGCTTGATCACCATTAGAATGTCTGAAAGATAATTCCAAGTGTTTTTTTTTATTACGACGTATTTAGCTTGTCCTTGTGTCACTCGTCTTTCCATGTTGTTCTCTGATATTTCATCACATTTTGAAGCCGAGATTTCCTTGTACAATCCCATGATGCTGGTTTCTTTATGGACTTGGGTCTAACGGAATTAAGGGATGTAAAAAAAAATTAGAAGACTTTACAAAGCCAAACGCAATTATCAGTGCTTTGCTCAACATAAACCACTGACGAAAACAAAAAATTATAACTTAACGGATATGTAGATATCATAAGAACACAACAACAATTCTCTTGTGCAAATATCGCCGCGTAGAAATTCCTTCACGGTGGTGGTAATTGCTTTTTAGACTAGATAAAATTCTCGAAATAAAATTCAGCAACAGACAGAAAACGCCCTTCTGATTTTGTGAAAACCCAAATACACCTTTTCAGACTATCTTGAAATTACACTGAAACCAAAGATCCACATTGTGACATGCAGAAAAGGAATATACTAACGAACCCAAAAAGCAACGATGCACCACAATATGTCAGAACACTGTATCAAACTATGTACATACAATACAAATAAGTTAATACTTTGAACCATCTCCTTCATGGCCTGGAAGACGTGGATCGCATCAAATATGATGTTATCGCCTTACATGGAGATAGGAATAAGAAGGGCATCACCTGCCTAGTTAACGAAATAATAGCCAAGTACCTCAAATCTTAACTCAAACGCTATTTATCAATAACGAATTGGGAGAAGTTGGTATAAAAAAACTGCAGAGGTAACCGTTTTCCGACCCCGAATTGTGAGCTCAAGCGCCTAATGCAGCAGTTCTACAGCTCTTTTTGTGCAAAGGAAACATGGGCTAACGCTTCAGCCATATTGAAAAACTGGCGTGGAAATATACAGAGTTCTCGAATGATGTGTTCTGGATATGAACCGGTGCATCTACACCAATCCACGATTTCCTATGTCTGATCTCGGTTAATCATGCAAAGAAGAAGAGAAGACGGCAGCAGAACGATATGTATATCAATGTGCAATTCAAGAAATTTTTAATATCACAAACATGGTCACCAAAGGAGTAGTCCGATGGATTCAATTCATGTGTAAATTAGCTATACTCACACAACTTAACCCATATGTGAATATCAGTGTCCATGGAGATTTTGGCGTGATCATTCTCTCAGAAATAAGACACTTTCGAGAACAATATATTCAGCATCGCAGAAGTGAGTGAATGCATATCTGGATTAAATATCGACTTGGGGCTCACCGGAACATCGAAACGACGATGACGTATGTATCACAAAGCACTTCTACTCAATGCGCTTTGTAAGCATCCGTTTTGAGAGCAATCACTCACAAGAATTGAAGCATTTTCACAACTTCTATGAGCGAATTTCAGAAAAACTATCAAACTGATTGAAAGTATTCAAAAGCATGTGAACAGTCAATTTATTCGAAAACTTTACAATAAAGGATGCACAGCAGATTTTAGCAATTTCCTCGAGTAACTCAGCATCTTTCAACATAATGCCTTTTAGCAAAGCAATTTAGCAAAAATTTTAATTCTTATTAACAAAAACTTTTCCTCCACGCCAGAACCAAAGTATGGATGACTTTTCTAAATACGCTTGAGAGGTTCTACAATTTCACTGAAACGCATTTGCCTGTCTCGTTAACCCTTTTTCAGCTCAACAGCAACGCTTTCTAGGTTCAATTAACCTTGAGATAATTTGAATAAATAATCAAAGAGTTGATTGGTGAGTAGAAAAATTTGTATTCAGTGCAAGACATTAAGAATAACCTTCAGCTCGGAGAGACTGGTAGCGGTCTTCCAGTCTTTGTCATTCCTAATGCGTGTCACACGTGGAAATCGAATAGAAATACCATCGGCCGTGTGTTTGTCTGATTTTGAGAACTCAGCGCCTGAAAACAAAGACACGTGAAGGAGTATGGCTTAGTTCATGACTATTAGGTTGTTCAAAAATGGATGCACCATTTGTAAATTCGTTTTGCTTGTCTGTGCCTTAGCACCACTTTTCTGAATGACGATGTACTGTTCACCTTCACTGTGCATAGATAAAAAAGAAACTTTTACGTTTGAACGTCATGGTAACGAACATCTTCATACACTTCTGAGCGACTCTTTATTGTCATACCAAACTGTGATAGGTTTTTGTTTTTTTTTTTCACTCCACTCGGCACTTCGTTTTGATGCTTAAGGAACATTACCCCTACCTTATTTGAGAGCTCTTCATCGCACACTTTTTTCCTACAATAGTTCTACGAGTCACTTGGATCTGTTAATCTCTACTGCATTCTGACAAAACCCAAATTTGGTTTCGAAAATTAGGAAGAGTTATTTGACTGCGATGATTTCATTTATAATTTGATTTGATGAGTTTTCACAACTAGGCTGAACCGTGCAAATCGGTCGAGCAAGCAATGAAGAGGTGCGTTAATGGAATGTTTGCGGAAATCAAATATGACGGTGAAAGAGTGCAGGTAATACGAATACATTCATCTAAAAATTTTTTGCAACACTTAAGGGACAATGTAACTACTTTACGAGCCACAAGGTGCGAAATATTCTGCCAGTCTGGAACCAACGTATCTCAGCTCAGAGTGAACTATATAAATCGCCATATAAGCTACTGTAACCTACAAATCTTTGCTTACAAGTTACTAGTTCCTACACTTCCCTATAATATTAGGTCGTTCCATAAGTTTTGGCAGTAGAGTAATAATCACCAAACTTGTTAATTGAAAGTGGTTGAAATTGCTTGATTTTGGTATCTTTAAGTTACGCATTTTCTTGTGAACATTTTGGCATACAACTTGCCTATACTTTCTTTGAAATGGAGCTATCTTGGGAACAAATTCGCTTGCTACTCATGCACGAATGGCGCGCAGGGGAAAATGTAGTAAAGCGGCCCGCAAGATTAATGGAGTTTGGGACGATGATACGGTTGTAGACAGTATACTATAGATGCGGTATTATTTCTTCGTATTATAAAAAAACAAAACCATCTTCTGAGGTCCTTAAGCTTTTCTCAGGCCCTTTTCCCAATTGTAGACCGAACATTAGAAACACATTCTAAGAAAGTAGTTTGCTGCGATAAAACATCATGATTACATACGGAATTCACTTCACCAACCAATCATGCTGTAACTGGACGGTCACCAAAGTTCTGAACTTGTACTGTACTATTATATCAGATCAGCACAATTGATTGACGTATCCTAATAAATTGGTTGGTTTTGACATCAACAATTTTTCCCAAAATCTAATGGAAAACATCAAAAGAGTCACTCATGAAGTTTTAGGTGCACAAAAGTGGATCTTCTTATTCATATTATTCTCGCAGCTTGAAGCCCGTACAGCATCATAAGGTCCGGTGACTTTTTCGTTATTTCATAAAGTTACTTGTGATTATACGTTCCCTGTGTAGCGTTCATAGATCAAAAATGTGGTAGCTAATACTTTCGTCTAATCAGACGGTTCAAGATTTCTCATCTGGAAAATTCCATACCGAAGGCATTTCCCAAAGGAGTCGACTTCCAAATCTAGCTTATCGGATACATTAGGAGTGAAGCTCGTTTCTGTTGAATGGGGACAAATAAAGAAACGAGCTCATTCTCTGGACAGAACTTTTCATAAGTGTCAGTAATCAGACAAAAGCTTAGATCTCTGGCTAACCGGTACGTATCCCTTTTTCAAAAGAACCTTTCTGTACCGCTGTAGCAGAAAGAAAACATTCATGTTCCACACATATAAGTAACCATTCGATAGTGTAATTCTAGACGATTCCAACGGTGAGCTTACTTTCTGCAAGGACCGTTCAGTTGCAGTGTATCAGGGAAAATGAGATTGAGCTCCACATAGCGGTGCATTGCTTGTCAACTAGGAAACCTGTAGAGAGTAGGTCCAGGATCAATACGTGACCAATCGATCGCGCCGGCGCGGCACCCATGTGTAGGGCGATTTTTGTTATTGGATTTAGGATTTTCTCCGCTTCGATAAAAATTCTCGATCAAACGTATGACTCTGATATTACAAGATATCCTCTACACATCCAAATGGTTTTCGTGCTTCCAGTGAAGTAACAGCAGAAGCACTCGGCGGGTGTGAAGCATAAGTTTATTTTGAATGCAACAGCGCTGTAAAAAGACCTTTTCAAGAAACTAGCACGTAGCGCAGTAGCTCGACATTTCAGCTTTTGATTGATTGCTGACATCCCTATGGAAAGTGCCCTTTAAAAAAAGGAGCTTCTTCATTTTTTTCCGTCTAGTAGAAGAGAACCGATAATATCTCGAAACACCTCGCTTGACCATAAGCCTTCGCAAAGAGATGCGTCTTTTATTTGTAACAAACAATTAGGCAACATTTCCTGACATAACCGAACTTTATGGAGAGTAAAGTACAACATCGCATGTGCTGCCGCTGGTAAAAGTGAGGATGTGATTGAAATTCATCTCTTCATTGTATTGTCATCTGTTAAAATTCACTGGTTTTCCTTTTTTCTTGAAAAATTCTTCTCAAATAAGAATAGAGTAATTACTATGGGCTTTCCATCTATCTTATGTTCGCGTATGGTCTTTTACGATTGAATTAGACAGCATTTTAACAAGAAGTTGGATAACGGCACAAGGACCATACCTGTGATTTCCCACACAGGAGCATTTTTCGGATCAACAACTACGAAATCCGGCACAAGACTGCGTGAACATCTTAACCATTTTGGTAGACGATCGTAGTCACAGTCAATACGGCTCACCTGAGATTGAATTGCGACTTCAACTTTTACATGTGAGCCATAGAAGGAAATATAAGGGATGGGCAATCTTGGTAATTTTTGGTTGAATTGCCCAACAAATTAAAGCACCTTTTTCTCTAAATCTTTATTGATTGCATCGAGATCTTCGTCTGAGTGGCCATTACCACATTTTGTCACTGTACGATAGCTCTTCGAGTCGGAGTCGTATACGCCCATGAGGAATACCGACATGATACCACCTGAAAGGTACGATAAGAGTAAAGCGGTGGTCAAAACGCAACATTTTAATATTAAAAAAAGGGAAAAATTGAATAAAAAGAACGCGTAAAAAGGAACAAAGTAAAAAATAAAGAATAACAGTTTTTCAGTGTAATGTTCAAACATTTATGAATTACGACAAAGCTTTCGGCGAGACTCAAGTTCATCGCTGAGGAAAGAAGTGAAGAGCGGGACGTAGTGCTGATCCATATTGTCAAAAATTATTCCTCAAGGGATGTGCCACTCATTCGCCTTTATTGAGCATTGTCAAAGTTGGTTGAATGCGCCTTTATAATGACCACGGTGGCTTGATGCAACAAGTGAATGCTGCTTTCTTGCCAGCAAGTCTGGTGCCATCTGGCAACTTCGCAGTGAAGGAAACGTGGAACTACGACGAGGGACAGACCCGATGACCATATGCTAGATGGTGTATTGCTGATAGTGCATATTATTTCTTGGTTACCTGACGTAACCTTGCAGGGCTTCTTCAGATCTTCATAATGTCGTTTCCAAGAAATGGGCTTTGGAGAAGGATCCTAAGCCGAGCTTCCTACTAGTTGATTCGGAGATGGTGTTAGGCCGAAATCAAAAGCAGAGGTAGGAAAGAAAATCAACCGACAGCTCACGGATGATGTAGAAACCGAAATCCCTATATATATATATATATATATACATATATATATATGCGTCTGTACACACATGTGTAGACATATATATGCACACACATATGTACCTGTATATGTATGCATATATACGTATATATACGTATATGTATGTATATATATATATCCATATATACGTATATATACGTAGATATGAATATTTAAGTACGAATAAGTAAGCAAATTTATAGAATTGAACACAAATACATATATACATATGTATATATATATATATATAATATATACATATCATATATATATATATATATAATTGAATGCACATACATATTGTATCGAGTAGATCTTGCTGCTGATAAGCCTACTTATAAAGAAAACAATGAATTATTCCATCAACACCGAGGTTACAGTATTCCGTCGTGCACGATCATCATAGGTTCTGGGGCTACAGTACCATGTCCTTCAAACCTTCTTCACAACCTCTTGAGGTTTTTGAAGACTTTTTCTGATTTTTGAACCGAAGAATAGGAAGATATACATAAGAAATTAGCTGGCCACGGTCAAACTAACCAACGACTACTAAGTGATAGCTGAACTCCTGCGAATTGATTGAATCAAGCTCGTACGAATCGATTTCGTTCAGAACTTATGGAAAGAGTAGGTACTCGTCGAACAAATGGCCATCACGACACAGTCATCGCGAATAAGCTCGAATACGACGAATTCATGTTTATCGTCATCTCTCTTACGGCACTATTCCTTGTCCGTTGGTAACAGAACTAAGGCTAACCTTTATTACCAGTTCCATAGTATGCTCCAAGAACAATAAGATCAGCCGTGTCGGCCATTCGCCCATCCTCCAAATAATCCTTCTTTACCTTCAACCAGTGTCTTTTTCCAGGTTCGTAAATTGACTTAGTGTCCTGAAATATAGACTCACACAAGATTAGGAAATCAAGATAACAAAAAATAACATTGGATTATGTGAAAAACACCGCTATTTCTTTACTTTCAAAACAAGTCCTTCCAAACCCTCATCAATTGCTTTCCAAATCATCGTCTTCAAAGTGCCGTTGTCCTAAAAAAATCTTTGATTGAAAAATCCGCGGAAATGAAAAAGGATGAGACCTACTGAGGTTCTTTTCCGCTATCTGAGAACAAGTAAAAAACGAATCTTCCGCTGGAAGAAAACTTTCCATAAGAGATTTAGTAACCATTCGATAGCTTGAATATCTGATTACTGCGCTAAGTAGTCGTTTTTGAGAAGACCCTTTCACAACACTGCAGCATCAAAATAAAATTATGTTAAACAAAGGTCGTGCGCTTTCATGACTTGGTTGGAAGCACGGAAAGCATATGAACGTGCAGAGGAAATCATGTAATATCAGAGTCATATCTTTTATCCAGAGTTTCTTAGAAAGCGGAGAAAAAAATTCCAATTTGAATAACAAAACTGCACTACACGTGTGAGTCGCATCGTTGGGAGCAATCGATTGCCGTACGTAATCCATGGCCAGTAAGAAATGCCTCCCCCTTCCCAACAGATATACTAGAGAACAAACAAATGCGCCGCGTATGTGAAAATCAACCATATTTTTCTTGCTACACTACAGTGAAAAGGTCTTATTAGGAGGTAAGCACAGCTTTGAAATCATGAAAACTTACGCTATCGAATGCTTACTTATACTCCTGCGAGAAATGCGCGCATGTGAAACACAAAAGTTTCCCTCCTATGACAACTTTATAAAAAGGCTTTTTCAAAAAACGAGCATGCAACGCAGAAGCCAGAGAAGTGCAATGGAACTCTTTGTTCAGAGAAAGAGATCATTTCTTCATTTGTTCCGGGATAATGGAAAAGAACCTGTAGCAACATCAAAGTACAGTGTCAGGATTAGATTGGTAGTTCAAGATTTGAAGCGAAAGAGAATTACAGTGACTTACACCCATTGCGGATTTGTTGGTAATTTGACATCATAACATGATTCTTAATCTCTGTCATTTGTGATTCCAATAGTTTCTTGCGTTCTGATAAGGGCCTAAAGTGCCTATTTGAAAACTTCAATATGACAACTCACGCTTCAGCCCTATACAAATATCTAGCTGATCACTAGTATATTTGTATGGTAATAATCGTAGAATGTATCTGGCGGGCTACTTAAAATGATTTTGGTAAAATCGGATGAAAATACCATTTAACTTACTACGTATGTATTTATTTATAAAGTGACTTAATATGTGAAATTCAACAGGGAAGATACATTGATAAGAACTTAGGATAGTTGTTAATAACTAGCCTCATCATCAGATCTTCGTTATTGTATAGTAGAATATCGAACACGAACAAGCACACGGACGCATCTTTGAACTGTAATAATATCTAATTGTTTATGAAATTTAGATTTCAGACGATCGACATCGAACTGATCCTAGATTTTAACGGAAACTTTTTCTATTTTTTGGTCACACTACGGTAACAAAGCAATTACAGTTTTCCAGTGTTTTCGTTTACACAATACTACATACAAAACAAAATTCATCTTATCTTTTCGTTTTCCCTTGCTTTGAAATGCCTATAATATTTTTCAACTCAGTGATCGAATATCTATGGTTTTCAGAGGTTGGAAGCACAAGTTTCGAGTTTGAAACAGTAACAAATTTTCTTAATATCAATCTCTTTGGACATAGTTTTTCGAAACTTGATTTACAGCAAATTCGCAAGTTTACATCAATTTTGTTCACCCAAAAGCTTAGTAAATGTAATAAGAAATGACCTTTTCTTTCTTATGTACACCCAACGTCCCAAACGGCAATGGCTTACCCGTCGCATTGTCAACAAGAAGAACCTAAAATGTAACAATTGCACATGTTCATGATATTCAACTATTCAACTAAAGTGACAATAAGATTACCGGTAAGCTGAAAGACAGTTTTTGAAAAAAAAACCGAAGGTTTTCATCAAGTTTAGAGGAACTCTATTACTTAATAACACACCTCGGCATCAAGTATCAAGTCGACTCCTTTGGGAAATGCCTTCGGTATGGAATTTTCCAGATGAGAAATCTTAAACCGTCTGATTAGACGAAAGTATTAGGCTACCACATTTTTGATCTATGAACGCTACACAGGGAACGTATAATCACAAGTAACTTTATGAAATAACGAAAAAGTCACCGGACCTTATGATGCTGTACGGGCTTCAAGCTGCGAGAATAATATGAATAAGAAGATCCACTTTTGTGCACCTAAAACTTCATGAGTGACTCTTTTGATGTTTTCCATTAGATTTTGGGAAAAATTGTTGATGTCAAAACCAACCAATTTATTAGGATAACGTCAATCAATTGTGCTGATCTGATATAATAGTACAGTACAAGTTCAGAACTTTGGTGACCGTCCAGTTACAGCATGATTGGTTGGTGAAGTGAATTCAGTATGTAATCATGATGTTTTATCGCAGCAAACTACTTTCTTAGAATGTGTTTCTAATGTTCGGTCTACAATTGGGAAAAGGGCCTGAGAAAAGCTTAAGGACCTCAGAAGATGGTTTTGTTTTTTTATAATACGAAGAAATAATACCGCATCTATAGTATACTGTCTACAACCGTATCATCGTCCCAAACTCCATTAATCTTGCGGGCCCGCTTTACTACATTTTCCCCTGCGCGCCATTCGTGCATGAGTAGCAAGCGAATTTGTTCCCAAGATAGCTCCATTTCAAAGAAAGTATAGGCAAGTTGTATGCCAAAATGTTCACAAGAAAATGCGTAACTTAAAGATACCAAAATCAAGCAATTTCAACCACTTTCAATTAACAAGTTTGGTGATTATTACTCTACTGCCAAAACTTATGGAACGACCTAATATTATAGGGAAGTGTAGGAACTAGTAACTTGTAAGCAAAGATTTGTAGGTTACAGTAGCTTATATGGCAATTTATATAGTTCACTCTGAGCTGAGATACGTTGGTTCCAGACTGGCAGAATATTTCGCACCTTGTGGCTCGTAAAGTAGTTACATTGTCCCTTAAGTGTTGCGAAAAATTTTTAGATGAATGTATTCGTATTACCTGCACTCTTTCACCGTCATATTTGATTTCCGCAAACATTCCATTAACGCACCTCTTCATTGCTTGCTCGACCGATTTGCACGGTTCAGCCTAGTTGTGAAAACTCATCAAATCAAATTATAAATGAAATCATCGCAGTCAAATAACTCTTCCTAATTTTCGAAACCAAATTTGGGTTTTGTCAAAATGCAGTAGAGATTAACAGATCCAAGTGACTCGTAGAACTATTGTAGGAAAAAAGTGTGCGATGAAGAGCTCTCAAATAAGGTAGGGGTAATGTTCCTTAAGCATCAAAACGAAGTGCCGAGTGGAGTGAAAAAAAAAAAACAAAAACCTATCACAGTTTGGTATGACAATAAAGAGTCGCTCAGAAGTGTATGAAGATGTTCGTTACCATAACGTTCAAACGTAAAAGTTTCTTTTTTATCTATGCACAGTGAAGGTGAATCGTAGAAGTATTCCATCCCTGGTAATTATTTATGAGCCATTTATGTGGTCTGTTATGGGCACTTATACAGTGCAACGCGCGTGTCTCGGCCTTGCTAGCCTCCTCTCAGTTGCACACTGCCTTTCGTCTTAGCAAATTTCTCTTGGGGCGAAGGGAGGAGACCCTAGCCCCTTTCATAGAGGGAACGCAGACGTACTAATACACGAGCCATCAACAGAGACGCGGACAGCATGATGGATGCAAGGAGACGAACCTAGGTTCTGAGGGAACATTATCATGACGGAATGATGGAATCTCATTTGAAAAGCTTCCACAGAGATAATGTTAGTAAAAAGACATCTATGTCTTCCGTATTATGTCTGTTTTTCTTATGTTTCAGCGAGAAAACTACATTGCAGATGTTAACGATATGACAGTGACTAATGACAACGATAGTGACAATGACAATGATAGAGATAACGATAATGATAGTGTTACTAAAAGTACATTTTCTTAGGGAAATAAATTACTTTTATCCACTTGTAACCGGTTAAGAACTTATTCTAGATAGAAGAGATGTAACAAAGATGTCCAGATGGATTAAACGAATTTCTACCATAAGCTCATCAATTACTCACCAGCATAGGCAATACTGGAGTCCCCAGGCGAATACTCACTTCAACAACAGATGGTACGTTGCTGATGTTACCCTCTTTGCATCTAAAACATAAAAAGGGCTAATATGCAGAAATATGATAGCTATGAGCCCATAAATTAACTGCAGTAGAAGTAATCAGACTTGAGACTTCAAGTCGAACACTTGCCTTTCGACTATTTCTGCCAAGTCACGACAATTCTGAAATGCCTCGTAGGCCGAAGAATGTAATCCTTCTAATATATGCTTCACCCCTGCATTGATGCGAAGGTCCTTCATAATTAAACGAAGAAGGTACTGTATTTCCAGTGGAGACAACCTTAAAGAGCATATGCAGAATTTTTCGTACTCCACAAAATTGGTTTCGGATCAGATTTCGATTGTTTGCAGATCTTGATGTTTTCATTTTTGGAACACTCAGTGCATGTTTGAAACAATGCTTGCTTTGCCACTTGAATTGAAGTTCTACACCAGTTTCATCAAAAAACCGGATGCCTTTTTCTATTAAATCGAAGAAGAACGTAAAACTCGCGATGGAGACACTATCCGGAAAATTATCTTTCGTAAAATTGACCACTTCCATTCCGTTTTTACTATACTAATGAGTGGGACTAGTAGGAAATGATACCGATAACTAACACTGTAACACAAGTATAACGCTAACCTTTTCGCAGCGAATTTCAAATGTGTGATTTGCTCCTCGTCCTTACTGAACTCTGTAAGCTTATCCAACCAACGATCAACCTTAAATTCAATCTCAAAGTTGAGCGAAATGTCACAGCCTTGAAATTAGATTCAAACCTTTTGTATACTCCAATTCCCTTTGTTTACTTTACTCAGATTGTTTTTCTCGATGAAATCTCGCACAGTTTTCGAGACATCACCAGAATTTTTGTAGGAATCGAGTAATTCATCAGCAGAAAAATCGTAAATCTGGAGTGCACAAAGATGATAGGGACCGATAAGACCAAACAATAAGTTGGATTCTACAGCACTATAGCAGCATTATTTCCAAACAAAGAGCACTGTGACTCTTTGGGAAAGCAAGATAAGAGATGAAAAGTAAAAACAAGAAAGCCATCAACCATTGCAAAATGCTTGATAATTTGCTTCTCCTTGATGTTATAAACTCTCTGATCTACACCAGGTAAGAGAAGACGTATGAGCGTGAGCATATCACCGTTGTAATCATCTACAATGACAGCCTGTTTTACAAACACAACATATGTAACCACTGGAAACTACAACAAAAGGTACAATAAAAACGCATTTCATTAGTAGGCAGAATGTGGCCGAATCAATTGGAATGAAAATTAGAAGTCATAGAACACATAAACCTTCGCCAACGAGGTTCAAATGAACTGGTTCTATCAAATGTACCACTTCCCGTTGAGCGTGGAGTGACTCGGGTGCGTGCCATTAAGGTTTCCATTGTCTCATCGTGAGCAAGAATAATGACTTCTACCTGCTCAAAAAGTGACCGAGCACCACATTTTTTCCAGTATGTTTGTGAAAAATCCTCACAGTCGGGTAGGTGATTTTCCTGTTAGTTACTGAACGTCAACAGATTCTACTCGCTAATAACTTTTATATCTTTTCGTTCATACATAATACGGCTGGTTCACTTGATTTCCGAGGTTTTGGTGCGCACAGCTGCGTCTCATATTTATGACCAATGACTTCATTAAGTCCATCGGAAGCACCCTCTCACCCGTGTGATAGAAGATACTTCCACTACCCCTTTTTCGACGACACGTTAAATAACACAGAATGACGCAGAGTCCTACTTGCTTAGGCAGAAACTAAGTTTTTCAAGCGTATACTGTGGAAGGAAGAAGAATGACTAGGCCGAAAAGTTAAGTACAGACTGGAGAGTTCGTTATCTTCCTCACTATATGCTGATATACTGGGTGGATCATCTAGATAAATTCATTTCGCTGAGTCTGAATGGAGAGCCAGAAACAGCCGATTCCAACAAGTATTGTGTTTCTGAGATTTATCCGCAGATCAATCTCTCCTCAAGAACTATCGAAATCAGCCAGCATTCGTCGCAAAGGTTGCTGGTTGGTGTTATGAGAATGACTCCACAGCAAAGCGAATATGGTGTAACTTTCGACCATCAACTTTCACTACGATGTTGTTCCATTCGAATATTAGCACGACGTTCTGGAAACCAGCAGTAAATAATTTTGGTGACATCGTATCGCCTGATCCAACCCTCTCTTTACATCAGTGGTGATACTCATACAGAACTGCGATATACTAGTATGAAGAATTCTGTTATGGCTCGCGAAAAACTTTTATGTTCTAGGTGACAATTTCCTGGCATTCAACACCTCTTACGACCTTACCGTTTCGGTTGACTCTTACGTCTTCTTCTAGACTGAGAAATTGAGACAAAGTGGCTTATTGTGCTATCCCAAAACTTCAATGAGCCTTGTTGTCGTGTGGATGAGGTCTACAGTTGCAATTCCTCTTAAACCTCATTACTCACATGGCTGCCTTTTGCCTAATGTACTGTAAATCCTCTTTAGGAAGACTTGAGTGAAAAGTTTACAGACGTCAGACAGCAGGCAAACTGGGCGAAAGGTGTTAATGTCGCGAAGATTTAGTCAAGAAGCGGACCCGTGTGTTCATGCGAAAAGGAGAAGTGATCGAAAGACACACCCACCCTTTTTAATTTTTCGTGGAGACAGGAGGATGTGGTGATTGAAGCGATCTGGGTAATATCTGATATTTACTTACTTGGATACTTAGGCGGTCCGTCTTCACGAATTGTGCGGACCCAGCACATCTTCCATTCGTCTCGTCTTCTCGCGATTGTCGACCATGGCGGTGGTTTCATGGTAGGTACAAATACAGCTGATGCGAATATAGATATGAATACAGCCAATTAATTCTTTCAGTGAATACGTCCGCCCAACGTGTAGGTGGTCGTCCTCGGGGACGGGTGTATTCTCGTGGCGTCCACTCTCCAGTTCGTTTCGTCCATCTGTCGTCTGATCCTCTCACTATATGACCGGCTCATCTGTGCTTCGCTATCGATGTGAATTCTTCTGGATCACGAAGATGAGATAAATTCCTGAGAGAGCTGCGCAAGCCGGCTAGGTGATGTGAGTGCCGACTAGTTTTCAGAAGACATCATTCAATCGCTCTGTGAGTTGTTCGTAGTAGTCTTGACGTGGTCGAAATATCAGTCCACGTCTCCGCTGCATAACAGAGTGCTGCAGGACTATTGAATCAAAAAGATTAGCACGTAATTCGGGATCCGTTATTTGGTCGGTGGCTTCTTTCAGAGGCCCGATGTGGCCCACGCTGCCTTCCTTCTTCTGTCAAGTTCCTCCTTCATATTGCTTTCCACATTGAGTGAACGACAAAGTTACACGTACGAGGAGGTCTCCGTAATCAAAGATCCATCCTGTCTGACAATTTCATCATTGCACCACTGGTTTTTTATGAACTGAGTCCTCATGCGACTTATGCGTAATCCGATCTTCTTCGCCGTTCCCTTAAGCTCATTGAGCATTGTCTCTGCTTCAGTAGTGCTATCCGAGAAATAACACAATGTCATCCGCAAAATGAAGATTTGATAGGAATTTTCCATCGATGTGTATGCCTTTCTCGTCCCAATCAGATGATTTCATTACCCACTGCAGTACGGCGGTGAATAGCTTTGGCGATATCGTATCGCCTTGTCGAACCCCTTTTCAAATGGGTATGGTCAGGGTCGATGAAAGACCTGTATTTTCGTGGACATTTTCGATAGCGGTCTGATAAAGTTCTTATGCAGGACGGATCCCCTCCTTGATCGACAAGCGCTGATAGAACTGCCTTTCTATAGTCGATGAAAGTGAGGATTAAGGGTTGGTTGTATTCCTAATAGAGTTCTATGAACCCTCGATACTGTATGGATGTGGTCCATGCAGCAGAATCCCTGTCGAAATCCTGTTCGCTCAAGTGGTTGTACCTCATCCAAAGTTCTTAATATGCGCAGTAGGATGATCTTCGTGAAAAGCTTGTAATGTATGCTTAACAAGCAGATTGGACAACAGTTGCGAAGATCCCTTCGGTCACCCTTTTTATGGATGATGACTGTGCGCGACGTCGTCCACTGGTGTGGAATTCTTTGTCTATCTGATAGAATATCTGATAATTATTTTTTTTAGCCAACATATCATGTGGTCTTTTATGAAAAACTTATAGAGACCGATACACGTGTTTTGGCCTTGACAGCCTCGTCAGCTGGGCAGTACCATTCGTCTTAGCCAATCCTCACGAGGGTGTCCTACTCCCACACAGAGTAGGCGCGAAGGGTACTGTCCAACTGACGAGGCTGTCAAAGCCGAAACACGTGTATTGGGCTCTAAAAGTCTCCAATAGAAGACCGCTTGACATGTTCGCCCAAAAAAAAATTACCAGATATATTGAAATTTGAGAATAGTCATAAGAAAAACGCTCAAAACGAGCGGTACGATCTGGGTTATGATTATGGGATATTTCCACTGTTTCCGAATGCACTGAGCAGCATCAACGTCGGAGTGCGATCATCCTTATCTTGTAGTTGGCAACGTTCTGATGGGTACTGTGAATAGTCTTCCCAACCTTTGCATTCATCCACTGATGATACTGTTCTCCTCTTAGGACTTTCTATGACTAATCTACACGTTGTGAACGTGGAAACGTCACCTCATCATCGCCTACGGTTCGCGCGAAATCAATTCAGCCTATTGAGTCGAGGTTTCTGGATATAGACGCTTCTCAAAGAGTTCCCGAACTCTCAGTTTTCACAATGACGACATTAAATGTTAAATCAGCCCATCATAATCTCCATCGATGTTGTCGACTACGGTATTTTCACAATAACCTACTAGTAATCTATGTAAATCCTAGCTCGCAAAATCTTTGTAGATTCGTTTTTCGAAATTGATAGGACTCCCCGTTTCTGTGAAAAATGAATTCTACGCAGTGAAGACTACTACCTAATTGTGTATAAAATTTTGAGATACAGCGGCATTGGTTAAGTTGAACATTTTCCCGTAACTTCCGAATTCTCGTGCTCAAGTATGTTTTAAACAACTCCAATCCATCGTCCAATGGTTTGGTCGGTTTTTCACTACCCTCCTGATCTTCAGTGTTCCAATATTTTAATGTTATGATATCTACGAATCCAGCTTTGCATCATATGACCGCTGCGATTTCTTATCGAAATTTAAATTTGTAGGAAAAGAATGAAATCGTGGGCGACAGTGCAGATGAAAAATGATTTGGGAAAAGTGTAGAGATATAAGGTGTTAAAATGTTAAAAAAAAACTAATTTGTTCTCTGCTCAATACAATAGCCCTGGTCACTGTAAATCAATTCGATCATGACGGCCCCATTTCACTAAGTACAAACGCGAAATGCGCAAAAAACGACTGCTAACCACAACAGTCCATTCATAGGAATGATACAGCTTTTTCACCCAACACCTTCTATATTAAATTTCAGCTTTCAAGTGCGATTACTACAAAATTACCTTTTCAAATATTTGATGGCTTAATAAACGAATGAGAAAGTTACACAGAACTGACCTCGCGAGATGAACATTTTCACAGCTGCAGACTTATCGGTATACTTAGACACTGATGCAATAACATCGCATAACTTGGCAAACTGAACCGTAAATTTTATACTTACAAGAAAAAGAAAACCTATAGTTGAACTGAACTGAGAAATAACCTTATGAAACGAGTTATATTTTGAGTCCTCATTGGGCTCTCCACTTTGTTTACTACTGCCACTGGCGTTCTTTTCCAAAGCAACTTTCTCCAATTTTTTCTTGCTGGGTGAGCGCCCTTCTTTCACTTCTTTACTTTTTGACCCTTCTGCCGTTTTCTTCGGAGTAGTTTTCGCCGTTGAACTGGGACTCTGAAGAAACTTATTTCGTTATCACGCGAAGACTGAGATGAAAAAATAACATTCACGTGGCCAATGTGACCTTAGCAGGTGAGCTGGTCTCTGCTGCCTTCTTTGGAGACTTTTTTGTTGTTCCGCCCTCTTTATGAGCACGTAACTCGTCTAATTCTCCAATGAATTTCACTATTACTTCCTTGTCTTCGTCCTTGAGATCTTCGAAGCCTAAAAGGTTACTGATTACTCAGAGGATGAACTCGATGCCACATCTCTAACAACTGACACTGGCAAGAAATGACCAAAAGAATTTCATATTGAACTTTTATATATTTCAGAACGAGACCTATGGGCGAAGGCAAACTCTGTGAACGTAATTAACGTTAAATCCATATATCTTCGCCATCATCATCACACCGGGCTCCCGCTTAGTTAATCTAAACACTCTTACAGGTATCACCTTCAATGTCATCCGAGCTCTCAACAACCTTGGTGTTTGCACGTGCTTTAAAGAACATTTCGAACAAACAGTGAGGATGATAGTACTGTTTCATATCTGGCGGTGGCCCCTCTGTGTTCTGCACAAAGTAATTTGGTATGATCTTTGCAAGGCGCATTTCCTGAAACGATAATAATTGGGTAGAAAATGAAGCAAAAAGAGTACAATCTGCAAAGTGTACGCTCAGATTTAGAAAAAAAAAAGGAACAATAACCACAAAGTTCGTAAGAACTGCTCAATTGATGAACTGTAAGTAGAGTATAAACCAAGTGAAGTTATTCTCACCAACGAAAACACCAGAAAACTGCTGATTTAGATGTTTAACCCCTAGATTACCAAGGTAAAGTGGAGTTCCTCAGGTAGTCGCCACATTAGAGCAGACGCCAACCTTGGAGATCAGAGCGAGATTACGACCTTGCGACTAGTAGCTACCAAAACGGCATTCTTGTTACGGTTTCACTCTGAGTTAGGCTTTCCAGGTGGAAACGTCGAACACTTTTACAGCTTGGGTGACCGGCTGAGGGAGCTGAACCCACCGGTGTAGTACTGAGTCCGACACCCAGGGACACCACCTCAGCCAGGATGAGTAGGTGAACCATCACTAAAGGAATAACGTCCACGATATTGTGAACTATGATGTCTTTATGATCAGTCGATTATAAGTTCAGCATCGTCACAATCCAGGAATCACTGTGCAACTTCTCAGCCTTCGACGTCCTGGCATTTTTTACATTTTACAATTACGTGATTCGTTATTACATTTGACCGTGCCGATCCCAACACTTTAAGCACTCAAGTCGCTTCTTCACATTCATCCCGCACAATGATCTTCAGACATTTCACGGTCATTTCGGCTTCCACCTGAAAATTCCGCTGTCCTCATGAATGTCATAGAATGCTCGTCGAGTCGAATCTCTTCGCAATCTTGGCAGCTCGATCAGCTACGACATTCTCACGTGGATTGTAAGAGAGCGTGCGGAAACGGTTCAACCAGCACCTTGTTTCCTAGTAGAATGTATTACAAACGACTTCGTTTTTTCAATCAGCTCAGTCAAATAAAGGATGATGCTGTCCTTCAGATCGACCATTGCAAAAACCTCGTTTTCGAACTTCGATATATTCTAATAGACTTTCAAGCCTTTTCGGGGTTTTGTAGGTCAGTGGATTACAGTTTCGGCGGTCTCAACCGCCTTATCAGAGCCACACACCCCACCGTCAACCCTAATAGTAAAGAAAGGAAGACACAGTGTTAAGATCAGGCAAAATACAATGTAATCTGGATCTTTGACATTCGATGACACGTGGCTGTCATTAATTTTATAGACAATGCTCTTCATTCGACTTTTCAAAACCACGTTCTCCAGACGGGACGAGACGGCCGAAACGCAGGCCACTGACCTCTAACACTCGAAAAGGCTTAGAATCTAGCAGAATAAAGGGTGATAGATTAGTATCCGTATTGCTAAGATCACTAAGCCAAAGCAACAAAGAGGAAGTCAAGACGTTAATCCAGTAAAACCAACCCCTTTCGGCAACTGTAGCTTACATTTCTTGCATCCGGCCACTCTCTTTGCATAATCGGCAGCAAAACGCGTAGTTGACGTAGTAGACATATGTGATACTGCATAAGAGTTACGGAATAAATAATACCAAAGCTCATTAAAACAGTAAATCTTCAATAATCGATATTTCAAGCGAAAAGATCGACTCTCACTAAACCTTGGCATTGAAAAGTGAATTAAGAATCAGGAACTGTCTTTTTTTGAACTTGTGAGAGGTTAATTATATTTTTTTCAAAACGAGAGCCGACGCAGCGATTTCGTCTTTCTTGAAGCCAGTAAGCTAAGTATATGGGAGAGTACTTCCGAGGATCGACTATCGCTCAAATCGGCACTGTTCGAATAAATCTGTAATTTTTTTCCCTAGTACTTTCCTCCTGTCCGCACCCATGTCAAAAAAAAGTATTTTCTGCTCTTTACACACATTCTAATAGTTCAATAGCTTAGATCTCGAGAATTTGGGATGTTCATTTCATTTTGTGAATGACCTTTGTATTAGGCTGTAACAGTAAAAATAAAATTTTATTTCACACTCAAGCATTTTTCACTGAGCAAAGCGTTTCCTCAAAAAATGTTCACTACTAATCTAGACACACATTGGATACCCAGAAAAAATAATAATGAATAATTTTGGCTCATTTCTGTTAACCGACGACAAATGAATATTATCTATTTGCTGGACAAGAACTTTTTATAAGTGTCAGTAATCATTCTGAAGCTTAAACAGACCCTTTTATAACGCTGTAGCATACAAAATAAAATTATGTTTCACATCCGCCTCGCGCCTTCATTTTTATCGCGCGTATAATTCGTTGGAAGCACGAAAAGCATATGAACGTGTAGAGAAAACGTCATAGTATCTAAGTCAATCGTTTTATTTGTTACTCTCAAAATGGACAAAAAATTCCCAGTTGAACAATAAGCTGCACCCGAACGATACTAATAGTCTATAGAGCTCTTTCTGGCGAGGTATAAAACACAAATGTTTTCTTACTCCTACAACGCTACCAAAAGAGGTCTTCCAAAAAGCAAACACCTTTTTCAGTTCTTCGAGATTTGTGCCATCGAAAGAGTACTGACGGTCTAAGTAGGGAGTTTTGTCCAGCCAATTATAAGCGAGAGCTCTTTCCGGCGAGGTGTAAAACACAAATGTTTTCTTACCCCTACAAAGAATAAAGAAAAAACGCGTAGTGCATGTGAAACATAATTTTATTCTAGATGCCCTAGAGCTATAAAATGATTCTTCCAAAAAAATAGCCAAGTAAAGTGCTAGCCAAAGTTTTAAGTTTTCGAATAATTACTAACACTCCTATGAAAAGTCGTTGTTCAGCAAATTGGGTCAAACATTCATTTCCCCCCGCTCAACAGAAAATTACCATAATTGTGACCTCTCCCACATAAATTAGTGATTCTAAAAAAGGTGAAATCGCCAAAACGTTAGCTATCGTTTTCGCGGAACATACACCAAACTCGCGCAATTATTTTTCAAAAAAAAAAAAAAGATTAACTTGGTAAATATTCGACAGTTAGTACATCTTTGCTAGAAAACAAAAAAATTATAAACAATTCCTTTCTAGTACCTTTTGAAATAAAGTATAAGAGAGATTTGATCTTTTATAAAAATACGGTTTATAAGAAGATCCAATTACTTCATAAATCATGTGGTATTGGCCATTCAACAGATAAAATTGATTTTCAACATTGATTTCCCAAAAGGTGTCAAAGCGAATGATCATGACATCACATTCTTCTTGTAAGCTGTGATAAATAGTCACAAATCCTCGAAACGGTACCAAATAGTCCTCGATAAACATGCGGACTTATTTTAATACAATTTTCTATAGCTGTATCACTGTGAATACCACACTAATATCATGCACATCACACAAGAGAATCATTTACTCGTCTAAGCTTGCTGTGAACAGACCCTTTTTGCTGGCATCGTTTAAAAATATTTACAACTACACTCGAAAGAAATCTAGTGCATTCAGTAATATAAACAACTATACATGTGATGATAGAGAGGAAAAAACCATGATGCTTGATTCGTTGTGTGGCAATATGACAGCTGCCCTAAGATCAAGCATTCAAGAATGTCCTGATCATCACCTCTGATGCTAAACCAGGTGTGATTTTCCCTTCACGAACGTCCTTCTCCAGACATGGGGCAAGTGGCACAATTCGTGGATGCTGCTTGAAGACTCTCAATAGCTCGTCTTGTACATGATTCCACATCCATTCCGCCATCTGCTTTTCACGTCGTCGTTCCAAATCTCCGGACTCCATTATTGTGTGCCAATACTCGTACATTGTGTCGCAAACAGCTGCGATCGACTTGCGATTCATTATGGATGAACGAAGGACCTGAAAGAGTGCGTTGGCAACAAAATGATTGTTTCGTGATCGGAAAAAACGCACACACTAGAATTTGATACTTGAGATTACTTCAATCCCAGCTAGGTTCGAGATCAATTTGAATAGATCGGAGTGATGACAGGCTTGGCAAGTCCTTAACACGTGGTCGAACCAACGAACATGTGGTGCATTGCACTGCATTGCACCACCAACTATTGCGCCACATACTTGTAAAAATATTGACTCCCAAGATCTTTTCATCAGACGCAGCATTCATAATCAAATTAATGTTCTGCTGACGAGTACAAACGATAATGCCCAGATATTAATCTCAAACCGACTAACAAACACCAGATTTAGACTGTTTGAGAACTAAGAGAAGAGAAAATATGTGCTGTCTCTTAATCAGATGTTTCCCAATCTATTATCTGAAAAACAAGCATGTTTCTAACCTCAGCGTCTGAAAGCCTGCTGAGCCTTCCAGAATTCATTCCACAGATTCCAATAATCAAAAGAATTGTGACACCAGCACTGTTGGCAGGATCAATAACGGTGAATATCCTCTACGTTCTCTTTTCGACATCTTACCTCAGATTTGCGTGACTGACCTTGGGAGGAGATGGAGCAGTGGTAACGATACCGTACGTCAGCGAACAGCCCAACCTACCTAGCCGCTAGCCGGCCACCAAGCCTATCATCCCTCCTAAGTTATAAAACTGGTAAAAACTTGTATGCGACAAGTCTACTTTCCTAGCCCATGTGGGGTGCTCTAGTTGTCTATCCTAAAACTGGAGAAACAATCAACTCGACCAGCATTCAACAATATTTTTAACGAAGATGACAAAGCTTACGAAACATAGAATGAACAATGTGGTCTGCAAATGGGCACTCCTACTGCGTTGCATCACCGCAGTAATTTTGTGACGGAAATGAAGAGTGTATGACCTAGAGAGTATATCCAACGAAAGGCGTAGAGTTCATGTAAGAATCGGCATCAGATTTGGCTGGCAGCTTATTGGTTGCTCGTTTTTATTTGGAATCGTGTTTCGGGTATTTTCTGGGATAAAAGGATTTCAAGACAAAAAGGCAAATATCGTAAGTTTGCTCCCTCAAAACAACCACCCTCATTGAATGATGCCTTCAAATGATGTTCTTTGTACACCCAAATCACGTTCCAATTGCACTCTGCAGTCGCGTTCCTATGACATCCCGTCATCCAAAGATGACCACGGTTTCGAATGGGTTAACCCCACGACAACGAAGTTGAAATCTTAAACAGCATGTGACGCGACCGCAATGCGAGTTACACGGGCAATGAGCTAATTTGTGATGAAATTTGGACGTAATGGTAAGTAAATGTTGAATTATCATGAAAATTTGAGAGAAGAGCAGCAGTTATGGCAGAAGCTGCAGAAGCTGGAAACAGCATTCGCAAAACCCAGCGAGGCTTCGCCAACTACAAGACCAAGATGATTGCACTCCGATACCTTGACGGGACCCTTACAGCTTCGAGAAGGCCTTTGGAGAAAATCATCCACCAATACTACTCGGATCTCTTCGCAAACCATGTCCTCTTACCGTCATATAAATTGAAAGGGGACGATTATGTCGTTTCACCGGTCCTCCCTTCCGAAATCCGACATGCTATATCGTCGGTGAGAACAGAACAACACCCGGTTCAGACAGGATTAGACCAGAACACATGAAGAACCTGCCGCCAGTTCTCATTAGCACCCTGGCTCGGCTCTTCACTCGCTACCTGTCAGAAGGCAAGGTTCCTATTCAATGGAAAACCAGCAAGACCGTATTGTTGTTCAAAAAGGGAGACCTTCACGACATAGGCAATTATCGCCCAATCTGCTTGCTGTCCGTTGTCTATAAACTCTTTACCCGAGTCATCCTAAACAGGATTGACAGAACACTGGACGAAGGACAGCCATGCAAACAAGCAGGGTTCCGAAAAAGATTTACTACCATAAACCACATCCACACGACTACAAGACTCATGAAGTTTTACGAGAGTATAAACAACCACTTATTCTCACTTTCATCGATATGAAAAAAGCCTTTGATTCAGTGGAAATAGAAGCGGTTATAGAGCCTCTGGATAACCAGGGCGTTCTACTTGTACATAATAATCCTTCGTGAGCTTTATAAAGATTTCACGACCAAAATATCTCTATTCTACAACGATATCACCATTGACGTGAGAAGAGGGGTTCGACAAGGCTATACAATTTTGCCAAGCCTATTCACTGCCACCCTACAAAACGCATGCGAACATTAAAATGGGGCGATATGGGAAAGAAAATTGACGGTCGACAATTAAACCATCTTCGCTTTGCTGACGATATCGTTCTCATAACACCAAACATCAGCCAAGCGGAAAGAATGTTGACCGATTTCGACAACCCCTGTAGAAAGACTGGTCTTCAACTAAATCTAACGAAAACGATGTTCATGAGGAACGGATGGGTTTCGAATGTCCCATTCACGCTCCACGGAATGACATCTCCGAATGCTCCAGTTGCGTCTATCTATGTCGTGAAATCAACATGATGAACGACCTAGCTCCAGAGTTGAGCAGGAGGAAACGAGCGGCGTGGGGAACGTTTAAGAGCATCGAAGATGTAGTGAAGAGGACAAAGAACATCCGACTCCGTGCCCACCTTTTCGACTCGACAATTATCCCTGCCCTAACGTATGCAGCAGAAACCTGGTCGCTGCGTAAGCATGATGAAAGATCACTTGACGTTATCGAACGCGCAGTCGAAAGGTCGATGCTAGAAGTATCCCGTATCTCGCAAATGAGAGAAAGGATCCGAAGTTCCGACCTACGTCAACGATCTAAAATCAGAGACGCTGTTCTAAACGCCAGGATATCGAAAATAAGGTGGGCCGGACACGTGATGCGCTTCAACGACAACCGATGGACGAGAGCCGTTACCGACTGGATTCCTCGGGACGTCAAGCGCTCTAAAGGAAGACCACAGACCCGTTGGTCGACTTCTTCACGAAAGCGATGGAAGAAAGATATGATGCTCAGCGAATCCATAGAGCGAGGAGGACACTGCGCTACTCTTGCACGCGACAGGAAAAATTGAAGAGTTGCTGGTACCCGCTCGAATCATTCAACGATCAACGGGACGACAGGTGATACAGGTGATACGATTGCTGAGATCTCACTAAGACTATCGATTGCAGAAACAACGCTAATACTCTTCAATGAACAAAGCAAAATAATTAGGTTGGTAAATTCTCTTCGAAAGTGTTTATGCATACTACTAGGAGAATTTGTTATACATTGCATGCTGCCCATGAAATGTTTTGTAGGGTATTGTGTACTGCTTATTGTGGGTTTTGTAACAATTATCAAATATCTGAAACAAGAATAAGAATGACGAAATAAGTTGACCAACTAAATACTAGATCTGCACGGAAGCGCGCCAACAGATAGTTACTATAGATAGATAGTTACTGCGAGACAGACGACAGGGACAGAGAAAGAGACAGGTGAGCTAAAAATCGAGGCACGTCGTTGTCAAGGGGTTAAAAAATAAATCTTAAAACTTGAAATTACGGAGTTAAATCCCAAAGACTATTCATTAACCTCGGTATTCTTCAAAATCACTTGTTTTTTATTTATCACGAGGTTTTTATAACACAATTTAAACTGACAGCTACCGTTCCGGCACCTCGTCTTCTTCAGAGCCTGGAAAGACCAGGTTGCTCACAACCCAGTCAGCCAAAAAAAAATTCCATTACCTAAACAGAAGAAATCACTAAATCTAAATCTCAGTCGCATCCAGCGCAAAACAACAACAAGCGGTGAGTGTGCTGGAAAGTTTCAATATGCCAAATGATCATTTTTGAGCCACACATGTTATGTGGTCTGTTAAAAAGGGCTGAGTTATAGAGCCCAATACACGTGTTTTGACCTTGCAGTCTTGCCAGTCGGGCAGTTGCCCTTTCTCGTCTTTTGACAATCCGGCGTGGGTGCTCCAGTCCCCACACTAAGAGTTAGCGACGACGAGCCTTTTACACTCCATGTTCAGTGAAATTATCACCAAACACAGAGTACTGTACACTCGATTGCTCTTGGCTAGTATATTTAATATATCATATCTATATCGAAAGGTTGTATTGTGCTCAAGGTGACTGAAATCTACGGTTCCTGATTTCCTTCTTTTGTCTGAGTAATGAAGGAATTTGGCCGACTGAGTTGTCGGCAAGCTGATCTTCCCAAGCTCTGGAGAAAGCGAACCAGTAACGTGTCAGCTTTCACGTCAACAGCTTGAACTGCATTATGAAAACTTGTGTTTAGCTTATAAAGAAAAAGCAAGGAATTTAACAGAATATTTCAACCCTTTCAAAGGATTGATTTGGCATCTATAGATTAGAAGTACGTTTACATGTTCTCGCACATCTCATCAGTAGTTAATGCCTTTCGGTCGAGCCCACAATCAAGGGTAGCGGCGCCGAAGATGTAATACTCAGTACATGGTCGAGTGAAAAGAAAGCAAGGAATTATAGAAAGTCATGTTGAAATCACTCTGTGCAAGCACATCCATGGAAGTTCTTTTTCGAGATGTTATGTGGCGTAAGTCGTCCCAGTAGATCATTTTAAACATTCGCCGTGAAATTCAATCAGACGAATAAACTTGTTCTAGATCCACCATTGTGCTCGACAGGAAAACTATCTGTGGCATAATTTTTACTGAAAACGACAAGCGCTGAGGTCAATTGATATGTGCTAATCACAAAAGATAGTAGTAACAGTAATCACTGAAAGTTGAGCTCGAGGATAGAGAAGGGTGAAAGAACTTAAACGTGTTGGGAAGTAATTCGCTATAACAAGATAAGTTCATGCTTTTCTGGTACTTTTCCGTTAAACGGCACGGGACGAAGAAACGATCTCCTTCCGTGGCAAAATGGCAAAACTTTTCATAACAGTGTTTGTGATCATTAACGCTCAAATCTTTGGCTAATGCGTTACGTGGCCGTATTTTTAAAGTCTTTTTACAACGCTTCGGTGAAAGGAAAACATTATTTCATGCGCGAATATTTCCTGCATAACAGAGCTTTTCCTTCAGACTTTCAGTAGTCATTCGATAGCGTAGAATACAAAGTATCTCAAACCATGCTTCTTTTGTGGAAAAACTGATTCTCTGTGATGTAGCAGGGAAAATAATATTGTTTTACATACGCGGGCATTTTTCCTTTGACTAGTCTACGGACGGGAGGTAGGGGGCTGCTCGCAGTTTCAATACAGCGATCGATCGAAGGCGCTTAGCGGCTCACGTATGAAGTGCGATTTTTGTTGGTCAATTAGGTATTTCTTCTTCGCTTTGAATGTAATTGCATATAAAACGTATGACTTTGATAGTAAGACATTTTCTCTACACATTCATGTGCTTTTCGTGCTTTCAGCAAGATAACAGTAGAATTGCACTGCCGATGTGAATCATAATTTCATTCTAAGTTGTACAGTATCATAAAAGGAAGTTTTCAAAAAACAGCCACATAGCGCAGTAGCCAGAGATATAAGCTTCTAATGATTACTAACACTCTTATGAAAAGTTTTTGTCCAGCGAAGGGGGTCGTTTCTTCATCCTGTGCCGTCTGACGGAAAAGAACCCCTTTTTTTTTGGAAATGTATCATTCATACGACCTGACCTTCGGTTTCCAGGCATCGATTCGTGGTCGTACATATCTTAATGCTGATACATATTCTGAATGTGTCATCTTTGCCTTTGCTTTCAGATCACCATCGTCTTTTGTAATGACGAGAAGGTCGCTTAGTTCCACTATTCCTCGTTTAACGCCCTCAAACCATATCCGAATCAGACACAGGCAAGCAAAAGATCGATTAGATTAGAATACCCTAGAATCAATGCAAATGAACCTGCAGCTCATCTCCGTGAGCCGGTGACAGAAGGAGGCAGAACATATCACACATGTCAACTACAGAGACTTCAGATTGGCCGACTCCTGTAGGCAGTACTTCTCTATTACAGTCACATAATCATTATGAAGGCATTAGTTGGCGTTACAGACACGACAGTGCACTCACCGACAGTTTCAATCACAACCACGTCGTAACCGGCTCCTTCACAAAGGATTATTGCTTCGTGGATCCCTCTAGCAACACCTCCCAACGAACCTGACGAATAGTGAATCGAAGTTAGTAAAATAACAGCAAAAAATATTAAGAATTACAACAACGGAAAGATTCAGACGGACACCTACCACTAGTGGGCGACTGTCTGATAAAAGCCTTAGGGTTTCGAGATAAATCTTGCATTCTGGTTAAATCACCCAGTATAGATCCTGAAAAGCACATGTATGCAAATATATATATATATCATACATATGTACATATATACATATGTATACGTGCATCTATGCACATATGGGTGTGTACGTATACGTACAATTATATATATATATATATATATATATATGTGTATATGTATGTAAATATGCATATATATACACATATATATACGTATGTATGAATGTAAATATACGAATACGTTTTGTATATGTACATTTGAAGAGACATCTTTGTTAGCTTTCCTTCAAAAAAGAAAAAATATACCTCCCGTGACTGCACTTGAGGGATCAATAGTTAACACAGCAATCTTCAAATTGCGCCCTTCCGTAAGCTCCTTACCTAGAGCTTCAATAAAGGAAGATTTCCCAACACCCGGACTACCCGAAATTCCTGAAATATAGAGCCAAAATTTTTTGTTGAAAGATAACGTCAAGTCAAACAAATTGATGCTGATCGCTAAGATTTTGGTAAACAACACAAACCAATACGGAATATCATAGCATCTTTTCCTTTTTCCTGATAGCGTCTTCGTTCGGCAGCAAGCACACCCTGAGAACAAACATTGGATTATATGGGACAGATATTCGAATTATTCAATAAGACGACTGATTGACGCCATTAGCACTCAAAATCCAGGTCTCTATGCCTTGACGCACACTGATGTCGTCTTCTAAGTACGCGTAAAAGCGGTTCCAATATTTCTTTACATTTCACTCAATAATTCAGTTTCTCTATATAAATCGCTAGTATTCCGTCTTTTATTGCCTGTGTATCCTCTAAGTTCCTCTATGCATTCTCAGATGTTTTCATTATATTTTGTGGAAAAAAATCACACGCTATGCAAATACTTAAGCGCTTTTATTTGGGTAGTCGGATAAACAGCACATAAAAGTGGTGTTCTGATAAGCTCCCATAAGATAATAATGATCCATTACAGTGGTTGGAAACAAAACTACAATCGACTACTGATTTAGACCTACTTCATGAGCTTTACACTCAACGGACGATTCTGGTATTGCAGCCACTCCCGATAATTTCGACAACCAAACTACTTCGACAGTTGAGAAATTGGTTGACAACTTGATATAACAGACATTACTCTATCGCTTCAAAGGGATGTACCACGTCTCCAAGTATGTCCAACTTCTTGAAATGCTTATCGCAAATATAATTTTTTTTCCAGAATCAAATCCTTTGAAGTACAATCTGGCTGTGGACAATCCATTCGAACAATTCCGGCACTGAAGACGAATAGTCGAAATAGCCTCTTATACACGAGTCGCGTTAACAAATCGGCGGAAAGAAAAATCCTTGACTAACCTTCAAAATTATTGGTTTTTTCTCTACTTGTAATCACAATAATGACTCCCAGCCATGAATAACTGCCCCATTGTGCTTGCAGTTGCTCCTACATGCTCAAAAGTTATTTAGATCTTTCAACTTGGATATCTCAGCTCGTAGATGATTCAGAATTTGATGGTTGGACAACAATCAATAAAATAGAAGGATCTTCGCCAACAAAATATAATTTCTATTTAAAACTTTGACCTATGGAGCCACGAAACAAAGTTTTCCGAATATTCAAGCTCGATTTCCGGATAATTTCGGACATTGGAAAGCATGAAAAGGTGAGTTTTTCTTTCTACATCTCACAATGAATATAGTGTCTACTGCTTTTTTGGCCCGTCTTGGTTTGATGACCCGTCTTCGCAATGATTTTTTCACTGGCTTTTTTCTCTTCTCCTTGAACGTCGCAGAATACTGGTTGAGCACGCTTCTTTGCAATCTCAAGGATAGCCTGGTCGCTGAGTTCCATAGGGCGTTCGTTGTTCACTGCCGGATAAATGGGAGGGGTGTGTAGCTCGGCTCCGCGCGCGTCACGAAGAGCATCACAGCTACTCGGTCAAGGCAGCACCCCGAGTTTTGCCACTGTACTAATTTCAAGACTAGGATATTGAATACTCCGGTTTTCTGAAAAGTCAGCTTTAAGGAGAATTCCAAGTTGAGATGAAATTTTGGAAAACCTTGAGTTTGCGAGTTTTGGAAAACCCTCACAGCGAAGGAGTAAAGTTACTTTCATCAGTTGGCCAGTCAAGTTGTCAACTGTTAAGTGATTCGAAAGTCACCAGAGATTGTCAAAAAACTAGTCATGTCCGTCAAGTGTCAAGCATCAGCTGATGAGGATAGCTTTTCATCAGTTGCCTAACAGACTGAACCCGATGAAACCGGATGAACATATATGATCCGATAATAAGCACAGAAGTCTACTTGTGCTCTAGTCCTAAAAACTACTCACGTCATCGCTGTTAGAGAGATTCTAGATAAGTATGAAAAAAATATGATTGAAGAAAAACACAATTGTAAGTTAAGTGAAAGGCTATAGATAGATTTAGTAAAGCATGACACTAACATGTAGTAGCATGTTCCCTTGAGCACGTTTACGGGATGTCTGGACTCCACCAGCGTTATGGCGGATGCAAGAGCTGCTCGTGAACCTGACAGAATTTGCTCGAGCAGTCGAGTAACCTAAAATAACCAGTAAAAAACCTTATCAATAATGTTATACCATTCCTTTAAAGTGTTTTCTATACACCTCGCTGAAAGTACAACATATCTCTTGATGTATTTGAGTCGACATGTCATGTGGTCTGTTTATGAGCTCTTGTAGAGCCCGATGAACACGTTTCGGCCTCGACAGCCCTGCCAATCGGGCAGGCCGTTAGTCTTTAGCAAATCCTCTCGTGATGCTTCAGCCCCTCTACTTAGATTGGCCGTCGACAAACGATTTACACTGCCGTCAAGTGAGATAAATCACTAGATCGGCAGTGTTGTACACTCGCTTGTTCTTGGCTGGTATTTTTGGAATATTATACCGTTTGTTTCAAGTGTTTTCTGTAGATCACGCTCAAATTTCAACATATCTGATATTATTTGAGCCAATATGTTATGTGCTCCATAAATGCCTATAACAGACCACATGACATGTTGGCTCAAATAACAATTATCAGATATATTAGATAATGATTATATATACTGTGATACATACCATGTGGTTCTACTTCCTATGAGAAGAGACTAAACCTGCCGCAAAAACTTCTATGAAGCGGACCGCTTGGATAATACAACCGTAAGAAGCAGTATTCAACGTTTCCCCATGTATCGCGACTTGCTGCTTGAAGCTTATAATGCCTTAGACTTCATTCCCGTTACAAAGCGTCATTGCGCCATTTGCGGATAGAGCAACGTTCTCTCTCTCTCTCGTTTTTGTGCATTAGCCTTTTCGACAAAAATGCGAGTTTTCTCGATTTATTTCCATTGAATATGTTCTAATAAACTTCTTCTTGAACTCACTGTAAAAACACGTATTAGTGTAAGGCTTATCTTGGGCATTTTCGCTGTGTCAAATATAATTGTAACGTAAATTTTGTTATTGACAAATCTTACAGCTCAACGATTGCCATAGGGCGAACGTGGCGAAGTGGTTACAGGTACCTTGCGACGCACACGTGGTCGATGGTTCAATGGTTCGCATTCAAGGCCCACCAACTTTTCATCTAGTCGGAGTCGGCGAATTGGTACCAGATTTGATTAGGAGAATAGTAACACTGATTTGAAACAAAGGCAACCACCGCGCATCATTCTAAAGGTCACATATGCATCCAGTCACCTCTAACGATGCTTTATGAAGTCGATTGCATGGCAAATCCATCAGAGACTGATCGAGCGCCAAGAGCTATATCCTTTACAGTTCTGAATACGGAGACGTAAAAACGGGAAATTTGACGAATTTTTTATTTAGTCTTTGACCAGATGGCTCGATATCATTTATCACACTAGGCGAATTTCAGTACATCGATTCATTTGCTCAAATTCACCATCAAAAAAGGTCTTCGAACTTTCTGGCGTTTAGGGCGCGGCTGCTACTTGAAAAAAAATTTTTTTCGTATATGTCAGAAATGTCACTGAATGCTAGTCGAGTTGATTCTTCCTGGAAATCCCAAATGGTTTAGGTGGGGTGTTCACGCGTGGATTAGAGTGATCCTGCCCAGTCAAGCTTGATAACAATTTCCCCATCTCGGGATGTAGAAGAGTCTAGCTAAGTTGAAACATCCACACAGTGAAAGGAATCGCTAGTAGTACTTGTTCAACGAATTTACTTTCATCACTTTCAGCTCGGACGCATCACAGCGCAACACTGATGAAGTATATGAGATATAACAACAAGGAAGTGTTAACGCACCGGCACAAGGTGGTTCCATTGAATTTCGTCGTTGCGAATTTAAACTGAAGATGAGAAAAGTGGTCCTTCTTCTACTGATGACGATAGATTTAAGGCAGTGGAAGCAAATTATGCATAACTGCTCGAGAAATTGCACTAGATATGGTATAGGGCATATTAACTGTTTTAGAGCAGCCAGAGAAAACCTAAAAGTCGAAATAGTCTAGCAAATAGATGCCGCACGACTTGAATGACAATTACAGAGTCCACCATTTTCAAGCACTCATGCGCTTATGCGTAACCAGAACGATCGCTTTACGACGCTATTGTGATGTGTAACGAAAAATCGATCATTTTCGGAGAACCCAGAATAACTGGAAAGTCAAAAGCGATAAATCAACGTCGTGTTAATTTAACGATTCTTCTCCATGACAACGCGCGACCACATACCGCGATACCGACGCTACAAGGAAACAAACTGACAACAAAACAACGAAACTCTATGTCATCTGCCATACTCGCCAAACTATTCGCCTGCAGGCTATCATTTCTCTAAAAATCTCTATATTCTTCTAAAGTTGCTTCAAAGAGCAAACCGAAGACGGAACTGCCGTCAACGACTTTACTCCTCCCCCAACTTTCCCAGAAGACCTTGGAACGTTCTACCCCGGTTACTGGAGGATTTAAGGAGAATCGTTTCGAGCGGTATTAGAGCACATCATGATGTAGAACGACAATCATAAAGAAAATGATATGCAGATATGGAAACCTTCACGGATTACGGATGCGAAGGAACAAATCGAATGAAAGTGCTGAGATCCACACGTGTTATGTGATGTCGCACAAGTGCACAGATAAATAGATAGTTGAGAGGAAGTCAAAAGTAGGTCAAGTGAGAAAGTTCTAAAAAGGATAATTCATAAACAAGTAGCACATGCATTGGGTATGTGAGCATATCCTCCATAAATGTGAAAACGTAGAATTTTCCTGGAAGAGAACCACCCGAGAATTTCAGTTGATATGCATTGACATTTACAAAAAATCGTGGTAAAAGTTCTTATGCGGCAGGTGTGAAAAGAAAATACATTTGGACATTTTCAGGACGATTTGCTTGAGAAAACATGCATCGAAAATCTTCTTCTTTTTTTTTTCTTCATCTCTCTTTTCGTTTCTCTCCCTCTTCCTTTCAACGCTTCACAAATTTTCATGTCACTGATGGAACATAACGACACACCAGACATGCATCAAGTGCGACTTCTCTCAGCATCACTGATCTGATCCATTTGTTAAGTAACCTACTCAAAAAAAAACCTTTCGCTGAAGCATAACATGTTGGCATGTGTATCAATGTACTCCTATGTATGAAGTTCGAATAAGAAACATCTCGTTCTTGAAAGAAGAACGAACGTTCATTCTACAAGAAATCTCCTAAGCTGTCAGAACCCTCATGCGACTCCTATATCTGATTGATCGCCAAACGAAGGGCTATCACAGAAATGAACTCAAACAAAAAGGAGGGAACTCTAATAGCTCACCAACGGATCGCTTTCAGTTATTGTGTCATCCCATAAAATTCTAGCATAATTCTCCACAGCATGTTCAATTGGTGCCGTCTTCTTTACACTGATCACTGGTGGGATTCGGCCCGACATATACCTCAACGAAATAGAATTCAAGACAACTGAGAAAAGCTCCAAAAATGTACCAATCACACCTCTTCTCTGTGAGCGATAAAAGTGACTTGATACTAGAGAACCGGGCAGGTAGTCGTTGATATGCCACAGCAAAACATCTGAGCCATAGTCTTGGAAATCGTGAGAACACATCGCTGAGCGGAATACAAGCAGCTACGGTAAAACCGACCATTACGATGACGTCATGCATAGTTCGCAGAATGTCTTTACTCCTATCGATAAGTTCATAACAAAACACTGTTCAAATTAGATCTACACGAAGAAAACAATGGGATTTATGTGGATTGCAAATCGAAAGGAGAATGGGTTGATGAGAGCTTGTAATAGACAAATAAACAATTAGCACGTTCGTTACAATGTGCATAGCGAAATAATACATGCGTGCTTACCTCGCTCCGCCTTATCAGATGGCTTGAAAGGGGCACGACCTCAGAACAACTATGAACAAATATAAACAAATCGCATGTAAAAATGCATCAAGGGTTCGAACTACGACCTTTCTTTAATGGAAGGTTCAAGGAACCATAGACGTTGTTTTGACAAACCACGTTCCTTGAGGCTTCCCCAACGATATCCTAGTTTCTAGTGACCATAAAAAATCTAAATTTTATTGCAAAATTACTGAATTTTACGCACCGCCAGCTGCTCTTCGTTGCCGATCGGGCTGATCAAAAGGGTTGATAGCAACACTGAGTTTTTTGTTGGCGATGGATAGATTAGATTATAAGCCGATTTTCTAGACCGAACACTGGCGCCGCTATCAAAAATATTCACATTACCATCTCTGTGGAAACCCGAAGAACTCGCGTGCTACACTAGTATATTCATTGATTAGCTCATTCGATCCGTACCACGTTTTTTGATGCGAGGCTCTCAGTTCTTCCACATTGATACTGACTGCCGGCAGAGTGTTCAGGGGTGAGGATCGATCTGCCACGCAACATCACAACTAACTCGGCTACAACCCCCCCCTCCCCCCCACTATGTACAATAATTAACAGATTCAGCCATGATCAGGCTTGCGCTTACTCCGAGAAACTTACAGTAACCAGTTTTAGCCATCCTAGCTACAAAGTAGATGACTTGATAAGATCTTGATGAATACACTTTATAAGTACTTGCACATTTTTCGCACATAATATAGGATAGTATTCGGCATGGAGTTCCATAATATTGCGCTCTTAACGCGAAACGTTTCTCTTAGGGAAGTGACCTTATAGAAAAATCACCCGATCATATTGAGTGGCAATGGATGGAGCAAGCAAATTTACAACATTTTGAAGTATTCAAAATCAACTACTGCGCGACGTCTTTCGATAAAGCGATTCCTCTTGTATTCATCAGGAGACGATTCCAATCAATATTCCGCTTCAGTACCTCATCTTCCATCCATTTCTGATAATTACTTTTGAACCTAAACAGCAGCCAGATAGAAAACTGATCCAATCAACTGCACTTCAAAATTTTATCGATAATGTGAACTGATCTCAATGAACAAGAGCACATCTGAACACCACCGAGCTACTTTAGTCAAAACTAAGAAAACTAGCAGAATAAAAAGAACACCAACCTTTTTCCAAGCTCTGGCTGTTTCCCTAGAACGGAGTGAAGACAATTATCAACCGGTTCAAAATCACGAAGATTGACTCGATTCAAATAATCGTCACCAGGCATTGGGGCATCGCTCACTTCTAGAAAAAATGATGAACAGAACAATCAAAAGGTACACCAGTCAATGATAACTCTATGTAGAAGACTATTTGAACGGAAGAGCTTTCAAATCTATAGAAAGAAGATATCAATGGAAGAAAGTGATATGAACTCGCTTCAGTGAAAAAATAGTCCCAAACAAATCGGACGTCAGGAATGGAAACTGGAAGAGTAACTTGACTTTCTAACACAATGATCGACTCAACTTTGCATCGTTCTAATAATCACTGAGTTAATTGAGTATGAGTTTGAACATTCTAGTGACGACTGGTAGCTATGACGTCATAATGAAGTTGTGGCAATGGCTAGTATGACACTATAGATGCCACAAATTCAACACGAATGAAAGTAGGGCCCTAGGTTGTAGCCCAACGCCATCAAATGCTGTACTATGCTCTAATATAGGGCTGTAAATTATTGATGGTGAAGAATAGGCATGACAATGGGAAGGAAAGTTGTGAAATAATGCAAACTGCTGTACTTGAACTCACCGATGCTGAGCTGTGGATGTAACCACGAATATCTCCGACTGTGAAAGCGTCTCAACTGCAGCTTTTAGTTCGCTTTCTTCACTATGGTAGTCATAAGACTTTCGCATTTCGTTGGCAAATGCCCAATCATCGGTCATGCGATGTCGGACTTTATTATAAATCGCAGACATTATTTCCATATTACTTTTCCTCCACTGACGACCCAGATAACGTGATTGCATCTTCAATGCTTTCAACACAAAGAATTGGAATAATCCCTAAACAAGAAACACGTTGTATATCGAAACGAAACAATAAACAGTCAAAGATAGTTCGAAAAGTCGGACCAGACGAATTTTCAAAGGAACGTTTAAGGATCGGAGCTGACTTGAACACCATCAACATCATCACACGAGACTGCTTCCCTTTTACTAATTTGTTAAGAACTCTGAACAAATAAGTACATATGAAGCAGTAACGAAGCAGTATCGAAGAGGATTTTTCTTAACATTACCTGATAAGATTTATCGATGAGAACAAGTTTCTCCACATATAGTACATACCTCTTCTTACAACATCTCCATTTTCAACGTTGTCAGGGTTAAGTGTTGGCCACTCTTCTGAATATAAACTGACATTTCACAGCAACAATCGTAAATATAATCCATGTATTCAAACTTACGACTCAGAAGTTACCAATATAGATCTAAGAAAGTTGAGTGACTCGCAACATTCTACATCAGGCAGGAGTTACATTCTACATCAGGCAGGAGTTGAACCCTCGTCACACTCAAACGGGGTCGTGCTACAACTACACCACAACGGGCACCGCCACCGCTTCCCTACCACTTTTCATAGATATCTAAAAGCTGTCAGCGTGACTGAGTTTATGTCGACCCTGAAGGTTGACTCCTGGCAGCAGCTACAATAGTTTACATAGAAGAAAGAGTGGTAGCAGAGCGGTGCACCGGTGGTGACGTGGTGGTACGTGCCCTTAGTATGGATGAAACACAAGTTCAACTCCCATGTGATTTCAGATGTTTTTACATAACATTCAAAATTCTCAGATGTATACTAGTAACATCACATCAATGCTGAACAACAATTAAATTGAAATTTTCATTGATTACAATTATCAAGAGTTATCATGAGCAATTTGAAATACACGATAATTTTGAACTTTTCTTTCAGCATGTGTGCCCAAATTTGAGATATGTCCGTCATATTCTCCTAACGAAGACAAATATGAGACTCAGAAAACCTACTGGATATCACTCCCAAAGCATTTCTGTCATTTTAAAAAGGAGTTTCTACCAAAAACTCAGGTATCTCACCTCGATTTCTGACATAATGCAACGGTGCTTGAGGATAGTTATATGCATGTATTTCATAACGCGACTGCACATATCGTATCATATTTTGGTCAAGGAATTTTAACATTAGTGGGATTCCATTGCCATACACCTGAAAAACGAAAATAAATGTAGAATCTCTAATAAATGACGAGGTCGCCACTTACTAAACCTCGTCACGAAAAATGAAAATCATCACACAAACTGTGATTTTTATATTAATCTTGTGCGGGGTTCGTTCGTCTTCTTCAAAACGATGGCTAACATTTCGGAGACTTCACCTTTTTCTTCCTTGAGGAAGACGAAATCGTCGGAACGTGAGTCATCGTTTTCACTAAGATATACCAACCTCGTGCAAACTTTACATAAAAAACAATAATTTCTTCAATCTATATGCAACATGCACTATAATTTGCTTACAGTGTCCAATAATGTTGAGCGTTATGGAAAACATCCGACCCAAGGCGGTAGATGAACTCGCTTTACACCCCTACTGACGGCGTGTGCTGCCTACCTTCAAACCACACAAGCCTTAACTGGGTTTAATTGAGACGTGGACTTATCTGGTCAAACCTATGAGAGATTGGTTGTTGAGATCTCCTAAGGCCTTATATCGAAGGGAAAATGATAGCCGAAGTTGCGTGGCTTGTGATCTAGTGGTAGTAGATGTCTAGTGGTAGCACGCGCTGACGGTATGGGTGGAACGTAGGCTTACCTGCTGCCTAGGATAGGCTGTTTTGCATGTCGCTCAAAATTATTGTTTATATAATTATAACACTACAACACTGCTATTAGAGAAGCAAACATTTTCGTTGAATTACTTACAATGTGCTGACATAAATATTCATACTGATAGATATGATTCAGTCGGAAATGCTTCATAAGAAGCAACAAAATCGACGATGTTGCTTTGACCATAATCTGTAACAAGACGTCTTTGAACTATGCAAACAAAAAAAAAAACAATAGAGAAGATGTTAAAACAAACTTCTTTGTGTCTATTTATGTCAATAGCAAGGCGCACACTCTCTTCTAGTGGGCTACTGGTCGAATGATCGAGGCTTATTGAATTCGAAAGGATATCACAACCTTCTGTTTCCGGCGTCAACACATCAATTAAAATGTTCAAAGCATCATTTTTTGCCTAAAATGGAAAAGCTGAAACAAATTGTTGCAATGCTCGTTGCTGCAGCTCCTACCTTATTAGATGGTGCAGCGGCCAACAATATTTTCAGTAAAGCAACTACGTATTGACATAGATTCGGCAAAAGTAGGCGATAAAGTTCTTCAACATCATTCATCTCAATAACTTCCTTTCTTGAGAAGATATACCGGTTATAATCCTCATCCTGAGCTGCCTGAAAAGTTAGCTAAATAAATCAAGATCTCAATAATTTCATCTAAAGAACCTCAACATTCTGCTCTGTGCTTAATCTGAAATAAGAACCACAACGTCTACTTGTATCACAAAACATCTCTCAAGAAAACGTGAACTGGCAATATGCAATGTACGCAAGCACTCATCGCCGAAAATAATTGCGTACCTTGATTCTAAACAAGCATATCTGGGCTAGCAGCGAAATTTTTGAATGAGATAAAACTCACCCAAACCTATAAACTTTTCTTTGCAATATGAAAGCCCCTATAACCTACCGAGATGAGAATCACATCTGGTTTTCTTGACAATGAAACAAACTCTGTCCGGTCTGTATGGGATGGCTTACATGCCGGATGACGAAGCAATTGGAGACTTGGAATCTCATAAAGAAAGCATACAAGGAATCTGCCCTCCATTTCCCCAATGCCTTCTTACCGGTATCGTGTTTGCTTTGACTTTAGAACCAGTATATCGCTTTCATTGATTCATAAGTTTGCGGTTGCGAAAAATTCAAAATCCACTTATTGAAATATCAGCATTTCTAAACTGATATCATAAAGCCTCTTCTCTGAAGTTATCAATTTCCAAACTCCCCAATAACTCTACTTATGGGGATATCACATGCACTGACCATCAGTTTTGGGACCGCGAACCCACCTCCTGTGTATTTTTAACCCCTAGCTCGAGAACGCACTAAATGTAATATTGTATCAATCCAATTGCATTCTTGTTGTTATTTTCCTATGTTATATGCAAATGTAATATGCTATTATAAATGGAAAAGTAAGAACAATAATACAGTCGTAATGATACAATAGTACATTCAGTGCGTTCCAATGCTGGGGTTTAGAAATGCAGAGGAGGTGAGTCCACGATCCCGAAAGGGCTAAAAGATCAGCCCTGTCCGTTTGTGTACTAACCGCGGGCAACGCTCCCTTCTCAACCCTTTTGTGAAGACGTGCATAGTTTTTCATAAACGATCATTTGGAAAAAGTTTTCCACCGGACACAGATCTCTTTAGTAGACTTTCAAGAGTCATTTGACAGTTTAAAAAACAGTGACTTCAATAGTGTGTATCTAAGGACTTTCTAGTGCGCTATAGCAGCCAAGAGAAAATTGTGCTTCACCTCAACGCACAATTTTTGCATGGCTGACGTCTATCCCTATCTTTTCACCAATGCTTTCGAACTCAACTGAGAGCATAGATTCGGTGATTCTGTCGGGAATTTGATTTATGGAAAAGTCTTCACAGAGCGCTGTAAGAGCGGAAAAAGATTACGTTCCACACTCAGTCGTATATACAGTTTCTGCAGCAGTTCTATATGCACCGAAAACAAAGGAGGATGTATAGAAAATCATGGGATATCAAAGTAACCCCGGGGAATCTAGTGTTTTTTCCCAAAGCGAGAAAAACACGCGATTAGATGACGAAAATCGCATTTGCGCTGAGCGATCAATCAAAAGCGGTTCCAAACGGGCTAAATGTCTGAGTTAGAGCGAAAAGCCGTTTACTCACCTGTAACTCTCCTAATGAGGTGTAGAGGTGTTTTCGCAACGTTTCAACACTACGATGAACAGGTATCGGTAGTGCGAACATTGTATCGACATCACCAGGTAGTTGATAGGAGAAAAATTTCTGCCTGAAAACCAAGAAAAGCTTTTACAAGAGAAAGTCACCCGAGCACAACCATGCAATGGCTTCTGAAAAAAGTTCAATTTGGAACGACACCTTTCTTGTTGGAGAAAATTCTCGATTTCCTGCTTCGACACCTTACTCCGCCACGGTAAACATTGCTTCGGTGGTTCCTGAAGAGTAGGAGAACCAGCTCGTGGAGTTCGCTCTCCACTACATACATGTCGCAGCTCTGCGCCTGCTTCAAAGGAATAATATATGGAACAACTCCAAGTTACGTTTAAAAAACATATCTACACAATTTTTTAGTAAGAAGGAAAAACATTGAGCATAAATCAAAAAACCGACTCTCACCAAACCTCAGCATGTAAAATATCTCACAAACTGTTCTTTTTTTTATACGAAGTTTGCGTGAGGTTGTACCTTCTTGAAACCAGTGGCTAACGCTTTGACGTCTTCGGCCCTTCCTTCGCCTTTAGCCATTTCCCTCGGGAAAACTCGACCCCTACATAGAGTAGGCGCAGATGTACTACTTACACGTGCCGTTAAGTGAGAATATCACTGAACTGGCAGTGTTGTACACTTGACTGCTCTCGGCTGGTGCCGTCAAATAAAACGCACCTTTCGCTTCGAGTGTTTTCTTGGGACTAACGTTCAAATTTCAATGTGCCTGGCATATACTGCTTGAGCTATGCATGTGTTCTGTAATGAGCAGAACGACCTGCCCAACTAACAAGGCCGCCAAGGCGAAACACATGTATTGGGTTGTACAAGTGCCCATAACAGACCACATGCATGGCTCAAAAAATAACTATCACGCATATTGAACTCTAAACGTGGCCTCAAGAAAACACACGAAATTAATGTATACCGTATCAAATCTGAGTATTCTGCTATCATGTCGTATACGCAAAGTTAAAACCTTATGCAAAATCAAAACAAATGTCTAGCTATGAAATAAAGATCCACAGTTGAATGCTGAGAAGGGATAGGTCAGCGAATAACTCAGACTTATTTCCTAGTTCGATTGAAGTTCCTAATTGAATGATGAGCAAAAATTCGACGCCAGGAGGGATTCGATCCCGTACCTCACGCTTAGCAGGGGTGCGTGCGGTAAGGGAAGTCACGGGTACAACTCCCTCCTGCGGTCGAATTGCGTGCCTCTTAATGTTCTTGCACTAGAAATGAAGAATTCATGAAGGTTCATTATTCATGGCGTGGACAACACATCTGTGACTTCTCCCATATATGTGACTTACCGGCAGATTACTACGAGGTTGGAAAAAAAAGTTCGGTGCACTCTAATAAGCATGAGATAAGTGCCATACATATCTTTGGAATATTACAGCTTCTTATGTGGGATTTCCCCACTGATGGTATAGATATTGTTCGTCCTTAGTTAGACTTTTTTATAACCCTCCGCCATGTCCGACGTTACAATCGAAGTTCGTGTTTTACTGCGTCATTATTGGAGAGAGGGTCCTTCACAGCGCACACTGCCATTGATGAACTCAACGAAGTTGAAGGGAAAGGCACAACAAGCAAATCTGCTGCTGGTCGCTGGTTTCAATGCCTCTAAATGTCGGAGATCCTGACCTCAAGACAAGGCATCGTTCTGGACGTCTAACAAACTTGAACAACAAAGATTTGATAGCTTCTTAGGTTGATGAACTATCGCCAAGTTCTCGTGATTTGGCAACCGTTTGATGTTCCTCATAGAACTGTGCTAACTTATCTCCACCAGCTTAACTTATCAACTTAGCCTTTATTCTGAAGAAAAGTTATTATTGCTTATGTTCGGAATTCATGCATAAATTATCAATTTTTTACATCTGCCCTAAGACTTCCTTTTCAACCTACTATATCATAGATAGGCGTTTAAATCAATTTTACACTAAATTTTACTCGCATATATCAGATATTAGTAGATTAGTTGACCATGATATGATACAGTGCGTCTAGGCTATGAGGAAGGCGAAATCGTCGAGACGTTATTCATGATTTTTGAGGGAAAAAGAGAAAACGTGCGCAAAGTTTTTTCAAAAAAAAAAAAAAGAAAAGAACGGTGCTTAACAGAAAATTTATTGATAAACTTACGTCGTTTTGTTGTCCCATTACAATCTTGTATCGAATCGTCACAAGAAATCGCACCTTAAGTGACTCATTCTACAGAACAAATGATAGATACGTGAAAGAAACTAATCAACCCACTAATGTCGAATTCTTCATCTTTGACTTCATCGCTACCCGCATAAGCCAACTGTCGTGCCATCACTCGCCCAATCGGAACAATACGTCGAGCTGCCATTCTTGCACCTAAACGTATATTACTAAAGAAAATGACATTCAAAAACTTCATCAGGCGGGAAAAAATCCTTTGACGGCTTGAATTCACATTAATTTCGGTTTTCGCCGAATCGAAGCGCAACGTACATCAAACCGCCAAGATTAGGAAAATTCGATAGAGAAGTATTGAGGACCGACAACCTATTACCCTCAAAATTGTTCAGTTCATTACAATTTTCGGTACATTTCCGTCTAGTAGTACAGATTTCCAAGCCTATCCCTTACGCTTGACAAGATGCTTTCATAAAGAGTGTTAATAATTATTCGAAAGCCTGAATCTCCAGCTAGCGCTGTAAGCGTTCGGTTTTTGAAAAGACCTTTTTATGACGCTATTAATTTCAAGACAAAATTATGTTCCACATAGGCAGCGCAATCCAACCATTACTTCGTAGGAAGCACGAAAAGCACATGAACATGTAGAGAAAATCTTCTGATATCAGAGTCAGACATTTGATTCGGAGTTTCTTCCATAGTGGAAAAACATTTACCAATCAAGTACACCACACTTAGGCGCCATCGATCGATGTTCGCGTCAACCCACCCTGCCCCGCCCCACCGCCCGTGAATTGACCATTAAACACCTGTTCGCGCATGTGAATCAACCTTATTTCCCATACTGCGTTGCAGAGAAACTGTCTTTTCAGAATATAAGCACAGCGTTGGAATCGGTAGATTTCACGCTATCGAACGATTGCCAACAGTTCTGAGAAAGAGCTATGTACCACGAGAAATATGTGCGTGTGAAACATAATCTTATTTTGTACTGTTCATCGTGATAAAAGGGGCCTTTTCAAAAAATCGGTCATGTTCAGCGCTAGCATGGAATTTAAGCTTTCGAATGACTCCTAACACACTTCTTCAAAACTCCTTGCCCAGCGTAGGGTACAGACTTGAAAATCTGCGCTATCACACGGAAAAGTACCCAGTCTTCTTCATGATAGGTCAAGTCAAAACAATCTGTCGTTATGATACCGATTTCAATAGCTGACGTTTCGAAGGCCTTGTCTTTTTCACAACCGATATAATACGTCGATTGTCCACAGTCGGTTCGTCCCTTTGTAAATCTTAAACTTCGAAACAGCCGAATGAACTATGTTTCATCAACCTAGTGTAAGCTTGACCATTCGAGAAAACATTGTGTTATGCTCAGTATAAACGTGTAATAACCTACCACTTTCATTGTCGTTTACAACAGTGGCTGGTAATGACGAAGCAACTGCAATAGTATTTTCCATCACTGGAAGTCCTAGCGCTGTTCTCTTTGCGGCTTTTTGTGCATCTAACTCACGCCAACCACCCAATGTTGCTAATAAGATCTTCCAGATCAAGAGCAAAACCTAAACTATCCCGAATGAAATTGCAAAACAAAGTGTAGTCCACTTGCAATGTCAAACATATATACAGGACGAACAGCCTAAACACAGACGGAAAATGATGACTTTAGAAAACTTGATATATCATGCATGAAAACTCTAAAAATGCATCGAAATTCATTGGGAAATTCACCTTTCTGATAGGAAGATGCGGTGATGAACCAGTGTAGAACTGAGGGAGCATTTCGAATAGTACTAGGAGCAAAGGCTGACCTACGTGGTCCAGCGGTTCTTCTAAACTGGCCATATTATAGCAATTTCAAACGAACTATGCTGCATAGACACTCACTCAGCTCAGCGAGGAATGCAGTTCTCCTATGTGGCAGATTAGAGTCTCCGCTTGACAGCTTATCGGTAAGGTCTAGATTACGGATTAATTCCACCATATGGTAAAGCGAGGACAACACCGTCCTTATGGCTTCGTTATCCGCTATCGTCGCAGCTCGACGGTTTCGTCGATCTGAACAATTTTATACTTATACGGATTGTAGGAAGAAATTTGATTGCGTAGGTTGAAAATGTAATTCCAAGTTAGCAATGACATACAAGCAAAAAAAGCGCGCGCATGACGCAGTGGTTAGTGGTGCTCTGCCACACACCAACGTGGTCATTCATTCGACAGGCGAAGGTTCAACCCTGTGCTAGAGGCTCACTAAGTTTCTCATACCTCTGAGGTCGGTGAAATTCGTATTAGGTTTGCTCGGGAAATAACAGCATTGATTTGGCACATTGGTATGTCACCATCAGTCATTGTTAAGGCCAAATGCGCACCCAGCCACCTCAGACATTGCTCGATGAAGAAAAATGCGTGACGCATTCCTCTGGTATCGACCAATATCAAGAGCTTTAGAGGTCGTTACTCAACCAAAAATATACGGCTTACCGTTTTCTGCTAAGTCGGCACTGCTCGGACAACGACTACTCCGAGAACTAGCTTTCGATTCCCGTCCACCGTCGCTCACAGCACCGGGGCCACTGTCAAAAGGTTCACATATCTCCGTCATCAGCAAGGTACAGAGAGCCTGAATAGGAACCAAATCGTTCGATAATATTGACGATGTATCACGCACAAAATGGACAATTCGCACACTTATTTCGAAAATAATATGTTGGAATGGTTTTCTAAAAAAAAGTCCTCATTAGCTAACTTGATAGGCGCCAGTCTTATAAGCCAAGTGAGCGTTGAGGAACGCACTGTGCAAACATCCCATTTCATGACCACCTGTGCCCTTGTCGAAAGTCGCTGTTAGTAACATACCGGCCTCAACCTCTTCCTCCTCACAGAAATCTAGATAAGCACCCTGAAAACAAAGAACAAATGAAAAACGGACATTCTCAGCTGAAAAAAAACGCCGAGATTTGTACGCAACATTGCAAAAACTAGCAAAGATCAATCAGTAGAGATACGAGTGGAATCAGAGGCACAGCTTCTGCCTGGACAAATTCTAAAATTGAAATACTTTTATTCGGGCTGGGCTGTGCCCGACTGACTGGAGATGCCCAATGCAGGCTTGAGCCCTCCACCAAAACTGCGACAATTAACGAACGCCCCAGCCTGGCTATCCTCAAGACTGTAAGGAGATCTGCCCGATCAGCATTCTATGTTTTTTATGGAGAACAGAAATCCCCGAAGAAGTAATAAATGAGTGGAGACGAATGGAATGCTAAAAGTACTGGGATCCACAGAATAGATGTGATGCGGGTCGTGCAAAATAATGATTATCAGGACTTATGATTGAAAATGTCAAAATTCCTCCTCTCAGCTGAGGGTGGGCTGCTCGACCTCGATTTACATGTGGACACAATTAGATGATAAACCATTAGGGGAGATAACCAAGGTAGTAATGACAACAACAACGATGATGTTAATAACAATTAATTTTGTTCAAGATCAATAGCTGACGTTCGGCGACTTGGCTATCATTAGAACCGCTTTGTTAGGTCACCACTTGGTCTACCAATAGTTAAACTCAGTTAGCAGAGATAAAGTCAAAAGCAAGGAGCCTTAAACCGGACAAAACGGCGCTGAAGAAAAGCAAGTTGCCCAAATCTTAGCGCCACTAATTTTGAACAACATATACCAACCACGAGTAATTCATTTTGTATGCCGAGACTCAGTGAGAGTCAGTACTCTGATTTCACAGTAGCAATCTTTTAACTCTAAATAAGTTTGAAGATATTATGTCGTTTCACAAGATTTGCACCAGAGCAATAAACATCACACTAATTGATCAGAAGCAATTAAATTGCATGCTTTTGGTATCGTACATATGCGTATTTTCTTGCAAACATTTTGGTATACAACTTTCCTATATTGCTTTGAGATTGAACTGACTCGGGAACAAATTATTTAATGCTCCTGCACGAATGGCGTCTAGGGAGAAACGCTAGTGAAGCAGTGAGCAAGTTAATGAGCTTCCTGTGAACAGTCTGAGCGCCACTGATCCTCCAGACTATTTTCTACAGCTTTGAACTTCGCGAACCATTTCCTAGCAGTCCTTTGTGCAACCGTTTCATCGCCACAAGCTTCTTTAATCTTTGCCACGCTTCATTAGCATTTTTTCTTGCGAAATATTCGTGTATGAGTAGCAAGCATATTTGTTCCAAGGACAGCTCCATCTTTATAGACAAGTTGTATACCAAACTGTTCGCAAGAAAATATGCAATTGAAGGATATCAAAACCATGCAGTTTTGATTACTTCTGGTTAATAAACTGGCGCTTACTGCTCCAGTACCAAAACTTACTGGACGACCCAATAAGAAAAAGATAATTAAGAAATCGACCTGAAGGATATAGAGCATTATACGGGCACTTGCAAGCCGCACATCCGGTTCAGCACTCTCCATCCTTGCACAGAGATCTTGCATAATGAACACCTTCCTTGACATTGGTAAAGAAGAAAAGTGGAATGGTGGCAAAATCTGGAAACGATGGCTATGAGCAAATCAAATAAATAACAGAGTCGATATCTTCAATCGCAGAGAGAATGTTAGCAGAATGGGAGCACCGATGGAGAAATAGTTAGTACGCGACCTCGGAAAGGGCGAGACGCGAGTTCAACTCCCAGTTGGAGTCCAAAATTTTGTATATCACTCTGCGCACTTGGATAGAAAGGTAAATCCACATAACATGTGAGAAATAAACAATCTGTACAGTCGCGGGTGAAAAACTTGCCTCGTTATTGTCAGCATAGACTTTCCAACACTGAATGTTGCTGGCAAAATCTTCGAGTTCCGAGTACGTGTAGAGTTCTGCGAGCTCATTGAGAAGACTGTCACAATCATTATACTCAAATTCAATGTCACAGTCGTTCTGAAACATCATTCCATAATTAACTACACTGATGAGAGTGGTGTTTGACTATTAGTTAGTCTGGAATAGCCTATAATCGATTATTATCAGAGAGAACCATGACAATCGAGAAATAGTCGCTGTCAAAGGAATACGTGTAGAGTTAAATACCATCCAAACTACCAAGAAACATGGTAATTGCCTATTATAAGGTGACAAATAAAAAACTTATCTCACTCGTTGGACAGGACCTTTCCAAAGGAGTGTTAGCAGCCATTCGAAGACTTAGATTTCTGCGCAGAAAACCACATGGCCGGTTTTTTCGAAAAATCCTTTTACTGACGCTGTCACAAGCGGGATTCCTTGCGTTCCAGACGCGCATATTTCTCGCCGGACAGAGCTCTTTGTTTAGACTATTAGTAATCTTCCGATAGAATGATAGTTGCTCATTCCAACGATGTGCTTACTTATCTATATAAACTGTTTCTCTGCAATATAACAAGGGAGATAAGACTTAATCACATACACGAGCAAAGAGGTCCTTGGCCAATTCACGTGCCAGGCGTGAGACATCCACGTGAATGTTCACGCGATACTTCTCTACATGTTCATATGCCCGTAATCGATGATCATCTCGCCAGCGCATGTGTCGCCTTAGCCAACGGCACACGAATTGGACAAAGACGCCTTTTCTCGCGCACGTGAATTCGATTTACTTTTCTTGTTGCATTGCAGAGAAACGGTCTTTACAGAAAATAAGCACAGCGTTGGAATCAGAAAACATTGCTACTGAATTATTACTGATAGTCCAAGAAAGAGCTCTGTCCGGTGAGAAACATGCGCGTCTGAGACATAGCTTTATCTGAATTTTGCATCATTATAGAAGGGTTTTGTTTTGAAAATCGCTCACGTAGACGTTTATCCAGAACTCTAAGCCTTTGAATGATTATTAACAACCCTATGAAGAGTTCCTGTCCCGTAAATGAGGTTCGCTTTTCATTTGTCCCCGTATAAATCCGAAAATTTTGATTTTCAAATTTAAAAGGCCAATTCGTTCGAGAAAGGACATATAGCCACAAGAAACTGTCTCTATAATCTATAAAAAGCTTATCATGTCTACACTCTCGGCTCGATTCACAGGTACGTCGGCGGTGGTCGTTCCATTGGAATCTTTAAGTTGTTTGAGTTTAACCAAGAGGGCAGACCGCCGCTGAGCCAGCGATGATTCGCTATATTCGACCTCATCACTTTGTGTCAACTTCTTATCACCATAGACTGAAAGATCACTTGTCAAAATAACAATAAACAAATGAAAGACAGTGAAAAGTAAGAGAAATGGTTGAGGTACAAAGAAATGAGAGAAAATACTTGAAAAATGTAAACAATAAAAGATATTAAGATCAAACTGTAACGCTACGGCTATTTTTCCAAAAGAAAAAGTTTGTCTGGAAAAAAGATTAAAGTCTCAATCACAAGGTGAAAAAGTAGCGGTTGGCGATGGTACGGTTAAAGTAACCCTTTGAACCTTAACCCTTTCAATATAAAATGACCAAACTTAATTGGAAAATAAGCAGAGAACTGCAGGAGTTCCCCTCCCATGACCTACCATCTTCAGCGAAATTCGGACGTACGGCTCGTCGTTTGTTTTCCAGAAGATCTCTTTCAGCTGAAGAGTCTCCCATATCCTGAAATGAACCAATTACATGTGAAACGCCAAAAATCTATGGATCATTACTGTCGAAGAAGCATAGAATAACGGCGCCAACGTAAAACTTGGGTAATACAACATCACCTCTCAATAAATCCACTCATTTTCCTTTGTGATTACTGAGACTAAACGAATGAAATGATAAACTTGGGAGATTTCTTGAATTTCAACGCTAGCTCTTACTTTATGAGTCTAACCTCCGGTGGGCAAGTAAGAAAACTTTCCCAAAAAGGACTGAGCGATGCACAAAAAAGCGACCTCAGGCGGGGGCGAGGCCGTGTTTAACCCTTATCGAGGGCGCGCGCCACTATTACTTCACCAAGGTCACCGTTCGCGACCACCTTTTCTTCGCAGTGAACTACAGGAGCTGCCAGAAACCAGCCCTCAAAGGAAAGGTCTAATTAGCACATATTGGCATCGAATCCAGTTGAGTTGATAGCTTTTTCTATACGTATAACTCAAAGTTCTTCAATTCACACTGGCTACGCGGTTTCAACTCCCGCCTGAAGCCGATTTTTTTTGGTACTACTCAATCTTCTTCGGTGAAGGTCTGAACAACATATCACTGTTTCAAAGCAACAAAATCAAAGAAATAGGTTACTGTCCATTTTGACGGGACAAATGAATATCCGACTCCATTTGCTGGGCAAGAGCTTTTACAGGAGTGCTAGCAATCATTCGAAAGCTTAAGTCTCTGGCTAGAGCCGTACGCAGCGGGCTTCTGAAAAAACACTTTTATAGCCCTATAAAATTCAAAACAAAACTATGTTTCACATCGGCCCGGCTATTCAACTATTGCTTCGCTGCCCCTCCCCCCTTCCCCCCCCCCCCCCCCCACACCATAGAATAGCCAAAACCCCTTGCCCGCATACATGAACTTGATCTTATTTTCCCTGCTGCAAAGCAGAGAAATGGTCTTTTCAGAAAATAAGCTGAGCGATGAAATCACTATAACATTTGCTCTCGAATGGTTACTGATAGTCTATGGAAAGAGTTCTGTCCAGCTAGAAACATGCGCGAGTGAAACGTCATTTTATTTTGGGATTTAGGGCGTTATAAAAGGGAGTTTCAAAAAACCGGCCCCACACTCCCCTAGGCAGAAATTTAAGCTTTCTAATGGTTACTAACACTTTTGTAATCCTTGTCCATCGTATGGGGTCGAATATTCTTTTGTCGCCTAATATTGACAAGTAGCAGAAGTATAGATTATAAGGTTTTCTAATCCAAATTATTAGACATTCGCATGAGTTTTGGCACTACAGCAGTAAATACAAAACTGATTAATCACAAGTAATTAAAATACCCAAAGTATGCGCCATCAGCCTGAACACATTGCTGCCATCTCTCAGGCCAACTCAGTACCGCGCTCAAAGAACTCGTCATAGTTAGATTCAAAAAAAGTTGTCAATCCTCGGAGCAAATGATGGATGTCTCGTAACTTGTCCTTGTTCAGGAAGTGCTGCAACGATCTGGAGAGGTGCTAGTTAGGCGGCAACAAGTCAGGACTGTACGATGGCTGATCCAGCAACTCCCAGCCCTAGTTCGATCAACCTCCTTATTGCCGATTTGGCGACATGCAGCCTTGCAAATCCATCGACTCTTCTTCACCTTCTTGCTGCCGCTTTTGATATTCCGCTAGGTCTTAAATGACCATAGTCAGATTCGTCGGCCAACTTCTCATCATTTGAAGTCGGTTTTTTTTTCAACTGCTTCGATGATGGCCTCTCAATCGACTTCGCATGGACGTCTGGGGCGCAGGTGGTTCTTCAAGTTGATTGCGCCGGCACGAAACTCAGCAAAGATTCGAAACTCTGTTCGCCTGGACAAATCCTTGAACCTTAGCACGGTTGATGTTCTCCAAAGCGGTCTGTGCACTGGGTCCCAATTCGTACTCGTAATGCGACAAAAAAAGATGAAGGCTTTCGTTTCGAGTGTTTGCTTAAGACCACAGCTCAAATTTCAATATGCTTGATGATCATTTTTTAAGCCACGCATGTCAGTGGTCTATTAAAGGGAGTCTCTCTGATAGACCACTAACATGCGTGGCTCAAAAAATGATTATCAGGCATGTGATAAAGGCTTCGTTGAGCGGCTATGATGCAGCAAGTATGACAAATTTCGTACCAGAAGAAACCCAAAAAAATTCTGTACACAGCGCATCGATTTGTTGCTTGAGAGATGGCGGAGATGTGTTCGGGCTAATGGCGCATACTTTGAACAGTATTGCAGAGCAATTTTAATCATTGTAACTAATAAATTTGGTGTTTATTTCTTTAGTGCTAGAACACATGAGATCTAATAGAACATTACCTTCCAACGATCTCGAATGATTTCTTCATAACGATCGCAAATGTTTGAATCAATTCGATGGCAGCTAACATATATCAAAGTCCATCATGCAAAAAGTTACAATAAAAATTTTTTGAATGATAAGAAAAGTTTGAGGAAAGGGCCACGATGACGAGCGAATGGCTTGGAGGGGAAAATCACGTGGCCATCAGTGTACGACCAAAAAATTCAGTGTGTAAAGTGCAACTGCTTCGTCACCACTGAAGAACGTCAACGAAGGCCATCTCATGAACGCCTCCCTTCAAATTGGAGCTAACGCGATGCTGGTATATTTTCTCGTATTTTGAATTAAAGAACGTATCTGGCGAAGTGGTCAAAGGTGCTCTGCGTCGCAAACGAGGTCGATGGTTGGATCTCGCGTTTATCGCCCACCAAGTCTTCAATGCTTTCGGTGAAACGCTACTAGGCTTGTATGGGAGGATAAGTAACACTGAGTTGATAGATCGGTAGGCGACCATTAAACGGTGCATGATTGAGACGAATGCATGGCGCATTCCTCAAGGATCAACCAAAGCCGAGAGCTTCATCCTTTATCCTTCTAAGATGGGGTTATTTCTTGTTAAAAGGGGACAGATGAAAAACCGATCCCATTCGCTGGAGAGGAATTTTTCATAGGAGTGTTAGTAACCATTCAAGAGCAGAGATTTCTGGCTACAACATAACGTCGCCGTTTATCGGAAAAGCCTTTTCTTTGGCGCGGCTTCAGAAGGAAATTTCTTGCGTTGAAGAAGTGTACAGTTCTCGCCGGATGGGAACTCTTTCCCTGGACTATTGATAATCATTCCATAGCGTAGTCGTTGCTGATTCCCACGCTGTGCATGCGCGTCTGAGACATAGTTTTGTGTGGATTTTACAGCGTTATAGGATCGCTTTTGGCGAAGACGACGACGTGGAGCTGTAGCCAGAAACATCAGCTTTCAAATGGTTACTAACGCTCCTATGAAAAGTTTCTCTCCAGCGAATGAGGTCAATTTTTCATTTGTGCCCTTATAATCAAAAAGAACCTTTGTTGGATACAGAAGAAACACTAACCTCGGGAAAGCTTTAAGTAGAAGAATAGTTTGAGAGGCATTTCTATTTCTTACTTTACATGCCGAAGTTTAGTGAAAGTCGGCCTCTTCGACTTCATACGAAAGAAGTCAGCGGCCATGATCAAACACCTCATTCTTCACGGCTTTTGACAGACCACAGGCTTCTTAGCTCGACCAAATCAGGTTCATCACTCCGTAATGATGATGTCGACAGATGTGAGCGACATGGTGGGCCCAACTTGATCGTATCTCACCGTCAACAAGCCTCCAGACGCGTTCACAACGATGATCAATGGAATGCTCTCACTTTGTACTCCGCCCTAGCGACATTATTTCCGTATTTTTTCCCTACTGTAAAAGCTTTATTCTCTCTAAAATTAGCCATATGACCTTATATCATGTACAGAGCTTCGCATAATATGCACCAGTGATACGAAGCTCCTCCCGGAATACCTTAGGGACTGCTCTTTTTCGAAAAGAAGACTTGTCGGTGAATGGGTTTTCCTTCGAAATTGATGGCTAGCGAACACTGGAAGTGGAGCAGAATGGTGACTGCTTACCACTATACCACCAAGGCCATCGCTTTCACAGCACTTCTTCTTCGATATGAAGAACAACTGAAGGTGAGCAACCAATCCTTAACGGATTCGGTCTGATAAGCAGATAGCGGCATTGGATCCAATTGAGCTAACAGCTTTTCCTACCTGTATCACCTAGATTCCGTCGATGTTTCTCCCTTACAGCAATGGTAAAATGTTAATACGAATGTCTAAGAGATTGAGTGGTACGCTGTACAAGTGTGCTGGTGCAATGGTAGAATGCGTTCCTCGTTTGGGTGAGACGTGGGTTCAACTCCCTCCAGCCCGAGGTTGACTTTCTGAGTCAGCCCTCTTTAATGGGCTCCCGCCGCATCGAGCTAGTGCGGCTTATCCTCCCAGACAAGTCTGAGACAGTCTGGTATTCACCAACCCCGGAGGGATGGATGGCTTGGTGAGACATGAGCGCGAGATCAAACCATCGACCTTGTGTGCGATGCAGAGCACCTCTAACCACTGCGCCACATGCAATCCTACTCAAGGGCTTAATGCTACATAAATAAGACAAAAAACATCCGATCAGCAAAAAAAAAGAATGTCAAGGACAACTTACGCCGGTGAATTGCGTGTCGTTTGTGTAGTCACAACCTGTGCGACGACTAATTTTTCCTCGCTGCCCTAAATTTTCAATTGAAAAAATGTTTTATTGTGTCAATTTGTAGTTATTTACTATCATTTCTACCATTCATTATGTTTTTTATTGTTAATCAATGTGCCTCATTGATAGGCCCCCATGGCGCAGTGGTAGATGTGCCCGGCATTGCACGCAAGGTCAATGGTTCGACCTCGTGCTCATGACCCTGACACCAAGTCCTCCATCCCTCCGGGGTCAGTAAATTGATACCAAAGTTGTCTCGGAGGATAGCAGTAGTGACTTGATACGTCGGTAGGCCACCGCAAGTCATTGTAGAGGGCCAGATATGCAGTCAGTCACCTCTAACGAAGCTCAAAATCTATGACAAATGCATGGCGCATCCCTCAGGGATTGATCAACCACGAGAGCTTCTGGATCTTTATCTTTTATGTTGAATTATCACCTCGTTCTATCATAGACTGACTAGTTTTGGCGGTGAGAGCAGTGGAGAGTTCGGTGGCCCCCGTGGTACAGTGGTAGGATGCGCGTTCGTTACCGTGAAATACAGGTTCAACTCTCGTCAAGCATCGGAGAATAGTTACTTTGTTGCAACTATTCGAAGGAAAGGCCAAGCTGAGGAAAAAGCTCTTAACAGCCGCTGAAAATTCAAAGTATACAAAATTCCAATCAGGAACTGCAATAATTATTCGGGGGGCGCCGTGGCCGAGAAGTTGAGATGCTGGTCGCGGCACGTGTGGAGCCGAGTTCCACCCCAACATTCCGCGGCAGTCAACAAGAACGCCCTACGGAACGCCACAGCCAGGCTACCTCGAGATTGCAAGGTGATCTGCTCGGGCAGTATTCTACGTCATCCAAGAAGTAGAAAAGTGAATTGGATGCTAGAAGAATTGGGATCCAATTGTGATCCCAATGAAAGTTGTGATGACGAGCTGTGTAAACTAATAAATAAAAGAATTATACTTCGAAATAAAGACCACCATTATCGCCGATCTTCTACTAACGATCTGCGAACTTCTGGATCTGCTTGAAACTCGCCATTTCTGGGCTCTGAATCAGAAAACTCCTGAAACCCTTCTTCAACTTGATCAAATCTCGCGAATGGGCGTCCACGCAGGAAATGTTCCATCGAGTAGAAAGGGCCATAATCGGTTGACGTGTCATCTGGACTATAGGCTTGGTGGTTTTCCTCAATCTCCGTTGCGACGTGAGGTTTGTCATTGTCTTGCTGAAACAAGGCCAGCTTTTAACACATCGATGTCGGGTACTTTCCCTTGAAAGCATTCAAAACGCTTTTCCGCCTCTTCTGGACCCCCCGTCGTCATGAATCCTAGCGATTTCAATACTGTGTTTGATATCTGAAAAGGTCTTCTTAATACGCTGCAGCAGCGAAAATAACACAGAGGTTCACACTTGGCGCGCATTATTACGCGTATTTTCGTGGTTCATTTGAGGTTCTTTTTTGCATTTTGTGAATTTTTGTAGCTTTTTGAATCAGAATTATAGAAGAAAGTTTGTCCTATCGTCATATGAGCTTAGGTTTTCTTTTCATAATATATCACCTAGAAATCCGCTAGCAAGCCTGAGCCTAATCAACCTAGGCCTGAGAGTTCGCGTTTCCATCGCACTATGAAGACCTTTTAAGGAAAAACTTAACTGAATTTCAAATCAATAAATCTGTATTACAAAATGACTACTAAAATCTCCACCAAACTAACCGCCTCGATGCCGTTTGTTGCGAATGTTGTGAAATCGCATCCACACAGTCATTCACACACCGTGGCCGAACGAAATCTATGCGCTATGTGTGAGACTAAATATTATTTACTCTGCTGCAGCGCAATGAAGAGCCCTCTTCAGAAAGCAAGCACAGTATTGAAATCTCCAAAATTGAAGCTATCGAATGATAACTAAAAGTCTGAGGAAAAGCAGAAAAGGCCTTGTCCTCTAGAAGTGTTGAAAATTGGAATATAATAACTGAATGTACCGTCACTTCGCTCTTTGACTCTTTCTTGATAAATTGAGGAAGACTCCAATGGTTTATTTTCTTAGGTCTGTTTATTTTCCATCTACGTTCCTTGATTCTTTTTTTGACAAAGCTAGATCTCTAGTTTAACTTATGCTTCTGTACTATCGTTTGATTCGCATTTTTATTTACTGGTTTCATCATCATTTATTGAAGATGTGATATGATATCCGGGCGTTTTCAGTCGCGGTAATGACAACGACAAAGGACGCAAAAAGAGGAAAGGTCACCAAGGCACTTGTAGCCAAACAAAAGGTGGTAAGAGGACAGAAGACGATGCGTAAGAAAAAGGTTCGCACTTCAGTGCACTTCCGACGACCGAAGACTCTGAAGACGCCGAGAATGCCAAGGTGGGTGGAAGCAACAGATTGTTCGATGATTGAATCGAGTGCTGATTCTTTCTAGATATCCTCGAAAATCGGCGCCAGCTCGTTGTAAACTCGACGCTTTTGCTATCATCAAACATCCGTTGACTACCGAATCGGCTATGAAGAAGATTGAGGATCACAACACCCTCGTTTTCATAGTTGATGTGAGGGCGAATAAGCACCAAATCAGAACAGCTGTGAAGAAACTGTATAACATCGAGGTTCAGAAGGTGTGCCTTAGCTTTATTTCAATTTCTAATACAGTTGTATTTTCTTTCATTCAGATCAATACTCTCATTACTCCCCTCATGGAGAAGAAGGCATACATTCGTTTGACAACAGATTATGATGCGTTGGATTGCGCCAACAAAATTGGAATCATATAGATAACTTGTTCTTGTTCTGTTATGGCACATTGATAAAGTTGTTAAGATTAACTAATCGATGATAAGTGTGATATCAAAGATCAGCATATCCGGTCTTAATCACTACGAAGCAGTTTCAAGAGGATGACTTCTCTCGGATGTAGGAGTTGTACGGAAAAATTTCAGAACATTGATGAAAAATGTGAGTGTCTGCCCTAACCCCTTCGCTACAATGTACCAAGCCCTCTGCGTCTCTAGCCACCAGCACATTGCGTGTAACATTGGTACGCTGGGTGTTAAACGCAACACGCTGGGAGTTAGAGACACGGAGGGTTAGGTCCATGGCTCCGAAGGAAAGAATAAGTTCGAACACGCAATGTGACAAAGCATATTAGAAAGCAGCTACTTTTTGATGCCTATCGCTTCTTCCATACACTATTTGTAATTTCGTTACATTCAATTCTTTTTTCTAAGTAAACAGCATGTGTAAAATCCTCTGAAAGGTTCTAACCTTACGTAGAGCATTTTCCGAAGTGGCGTATTTTAGGGCCTATCGTCGGGTAATGGTTTCGGGCGCAAGGAATTTGCGTAATTTATACAAACCCACAGAACAATGCTTGGGTTCTCATTCTCTTTGTGGATTTCCTAGCTGTCGATGTTCGGCGTTTTTTTTTTTGGAAAATGACGCCTAATTGTCCCAAAATTTCCACTTTTCATTACGAACTGTGCGGAATGCATTCCTGTTTTGTGGAATGTTCACGTGCTCTCTTGCTTTTTTTTGGTCAACACAGCTTTTTCACTAGGCTATTAGTAACCATTCGATATCTGAGAATTGAATATTTTATCAAAGGGCTTTGTTTCTGTAAACGCCTTCTTAGTAGGGCATTGTTATCACTACTGATTGCTTTACTGAAATATCTTCTATCGTATCTTGCCACCTACTAACCTCAAATCTCCCATCCTGACGTTGAGACTCTGAAGTTCATCACGAAACTACAACATAGTTATGATAACGCGCTCCATATGCAGATCGATCGCGCCGACTGTTGCGCGAAAACCCATCGCGGCGCGGCATCCTATCGGCCACGGTACCCAATGGGTAAGAATGGTTCTTAGGCAATCAGACATAGATAGGAATGTGGTCACCGTATACTTGAGAGAGTCATAATTTGAAAATGTTATAGGCGGCATGACCCTTTCGACGGCAGACCTTCCATCGTACCATTGTACTTGACTACTTTCTGTATAGTTTCAAAAAAAGAATGTTTAAAGCCTAAGCAAGGTTGGTACGCCAGGGCCATACACCGGCGTTTGGGAGGTGTCGCCCACGTCGTCAGTAACCCACGCCCCACATAAGCCCTGCGCTGTAGCAAGGAGGGAGGCGTATGCGTGACGGCACAGTGTAATGACACTGTGCCATCATCACTAGTCGATGGATCTCGGCTGGTAGAGCAAAATCGATCCGTGGCATCGACTGCTGGATCCATCGACTCAGAAGTGGTGACGAGCCAGTGTCATTGTACACTGTGCCGTCACCACATACGCCTCCCTCCTAGCTACAATGTAGGGCTTCATGTGGGGCGTGGGTAACCGACGAGGAGGGCGACACCTCCGGAACACCAATGTATGGCCCTGGCGTACCAACCTCGCTTATGCTTTGAACATTTTTTTTTGAAATTATTCTGATTGTTTATTGTGAGATTTTGAAAACAGTCGATGCCATGGATCAATTTTCCTTTCTGTATAGTAAGAACGACCGTCCAAAACGTATAAATACGTGGACGACAGCATGAGTCATATACGTGATAACGGATGTGAGGCAAACAACTGGCAGTGACGATGAAATTCTCAATTACATCAGAAGGCGCGCGCATCGAGCGCGCTCCGCCAGCCTTCGACCGTGCGCGTGCCAGGCGCAAATCAACGCGTACCGAAGGGCTCAAAATGATTTATAAGCAATTAAACGTCCATAAAATGTTATTTGTCACCGTATATTTGAGAGAAAGTGAGAACTTAGGAATGTTATAGGCTGTGTGACCTCGTTCGTCAGCGCAGTTCGTACCATATTCTGACTACTTTCCGTACGGTACAGCGAATGGACACATGTATCCATGCCATCCGAAGCGTGTGAATATCCGGTTGACCTCCGCGGACCTAAGACTCCGCCTCCATTGCACCGATCAGTCGCCGACTACAGTACTAGTTTTCGTTGCAGGAGCACACCCGAGTTGATCAAAAACTTAGCTGCCGGTCTTGTAACGAAAAGTGATACTCAGTTGGCGACTATTTAGGACAGAAGAGGTGGAGTCGAATGGAACTGAGGGACACCCAACGTGGGTCTGCCGAATTCAACCGGATATGTTAGCGATGGCATGAGTCTTATATGATTCATGTTGTTACGGGTCAAACAGGTATAGTGGATAACAGTTGTGAGGCAAAAACACTCTCAACTGGGCTTTTTGGTGGTAACATCGGTCTCCCTCTCAGCATGTGTGACCCTGCTGAGGGTTGAACAACCCCGCTGTAGTCCGCAGACCGGCACCCAGGAACAAAGCCGGCCACGACGAAGCGGCAGGCCTTCTGGGAAGTTAGGAAGGGACAACCCAAATTAGCACTTTATTTGATACCTCATCCCAGTGTGTAGAATACTGGGTGAAGAGTTTTGTGGAATGACGAGAGTGAGGGGTAGAGCTTGTCTCCACGCACGCCGCGACGAGCATCACAACCACTCGACCACGGAGCTCCCTCAGTAGCTCTTAGATCTCTTTACTCGGTGTCTAATTCCATCGTGTCAGCTATCCTTGTATCCCGTTGACTGTTTATGAGAATTTTCTGCAGTGGTAATTTGCAAAGAGTTCACAAAGCTTAGGATCATTGTGAATGACACGTGGATGTGGTGACGTGATCACGTAGTTCGACGGGAGCAGCTGGTAGTGCAGTGGTGAGCACGTGGCCCCGGAAAGTGAGGCGCGAGTTCAAATTCCGTTGAGGCTCAGTGTTTCGTCTTCACTCAACATTTTTGGGCACTTTCACTTAGTTATTGTTAGTCTTCGATGATAGATTTGTTCGCGCAGCACCACTCGCTCGAAAATTCTCTCTTCAGTGCACGTGTATTTTTATGGATGTCAGGATATTTAAGCTTTTCGGGATCGTGGACCCACCTCCTCTGCATCTCTAACCCCCTAGCGTTGGAACGCAGTTAATGTCTATTGTATTATCACAGTTACATTTCTTTTCTCTTATGTTATGTTATATATATGTTTATTATGTTGTTACAACTATGAAAATAAATACTATAATGCATTGAAATAATACAGCAATTTATCTGACCATTTCCACGCTGGGGTCAGAGATGCAGAGGAGGTGGAGTGGACCGCTCGACGTTGCCGCTTCGGGAGTTAGAGACACAGAGAGCTGGGTCCGCGGTCCCGAAAGTGTTTGGATCCTTCGTAGTTTTTTGCTAATATCTTTTCTTTATAACAAGGGACATGCGTTCGATGATCTTTGGTTTTCTGGCTTTTTCTTGTGCTTATGCGATTTCACTCATCACTTACTGGAATGAAGACGACACAAATCGACTCTCGAGACTTTTCGAGGTTAGAAATCCAATTGAATTCATCGATTTATCCTGAAATAATTTTGCCTTTTTCTCTTTCAGGATGTTCTGAATACGAAGAGAGACAGGATTGATTCGCTGCATTATGCTATCAGTGGTCTTAAGCTTCTCAATGCTGCGCCATCAGCTACATTAGTCGAGGTGATCGAACCATTTTTTATTGAGTTAATCCTCTTGCAACCTTAAAAAAATCCGATACAATTCGGTTAAACGGCGGCAAATTTTTTAGGCGATCTCATTTGCTGGTCAGGAATTTTCGAAAGAGTGCTAGTAATCATTCGAAAGCTCAGATCTCTGGCTACAACTCTAAGTCACAGTTTTTTCGAAACACCCCTTTATAAAGCCGTAGTATCCAAAATAAAATTTTGTTCCGCACTCTCCTTTCGCCTTCATTTTTACGACGCGTTATATTCCGCTGGAAGCCGAAAAGCATACCAATTTGTAGCGGAGCTTTCATAGTGTCTCAGTCAATCGTTTTATCAGAAGTTTCTTACGAAACGGACGAAAAATTCCCAAATGAATAACAGTATATAAATTGTCTCACGTCTCCCGCCCCTGCCACACCCTGCCGCGGCCGTCGCCTTGTTGAATATCCAGTAAACGATCTGTATAAAATATAAAACTCGGTCTTCATTTCCCTGCTAAACCGTATTTCCAGTGAATGAGCACATCGCTGGATTTGAGGAACATTATGCTATTGGATGATTACTAATAATCTTGAGAAAGCGCTCTATTCGGAGAGATTCGAAGCAGAAATCGAAAGACCAGAGAAGATCGAAGACCAAAAAGGTTTTTACAAAAGGCACATTTTTCAGATCCTCCAAGCTTGTGCTATAAAATGAGTATTACCAATCTAACGAGGAGTTTTGTCTAGATAAATATAAGCGAGATAAGTAAAAAAACCATCGTGTGATACTCAGATTTATTTTAGATTTTATAGCGCTATAGAAGGGTTTTTCGAAAGACGACCACGTAGAGCTTTAGCCAGAGATTCAAGCTTTCAAATGATACTAACACTCTCATGAAAAATCTCTGTCCAGCGAATGACATCGGGTTAAGAATTTGTTACCGTCTAACCGAATTGTACCAAAATCCTTTGTTTTACCACTCTTTCAGCAGTGTTATGGTGTTACAACAATACATGCAGGAATATTGAGTGATGTGCAAAACTTCGAACCTAGGGCGGGAGCCGAACCCAGATCTTATCCTTTCCAGAAGTGCGTGTGATAATCACAGCACTATCGGGGCTCCTGTTCTGCAGTCACTCGCCCGAGTTTCAGAGTTTTGCCCACCACTCGGCATCCTTGCATATATACAGACCTTTCAATCGACTATTTTGACATCTCGCTCAAATATTCAATGTAGTCTGATAGGATGTTTTAACCCTTTAAGGACAATGAAAGTTATTTTGCTGCTTATCGCGCGACGTCAAATCTCACTCACCTACTGTAAAGGCGACGTCGTATCTTGTGGTAAAGCGACGGCGCAAGGTCTCCTACGTATCAACGCTAGTCCTCAAAAGGTTAAGCCTTTCATGAAGTCTGCCTTGGCGCCGTTAGTGCTAGACGTACGTTTCGGATTTCTAGCAAGTCTCATCAGTAGCACATACGGTTCGGCTACTCGCCCCTCCTATAGGGATTCGACGCCGAAAAACTTACACTCTGCATGCGACCGACTATCAATCACTTCGAAAAAACACCACGTTGGGTGTTTTTTCACTTGACGTAGAGTGTAACTTATTCGGCGTCAATTTCCTATAGTAGAAGCGAGTAGCCGAGAGGCATGTGCTTCTGATGAGGCATGCTAGGAAGCCGAAATATGCGTCTAGTGGTACCACTGCCATAAGAGAACTCATGAAAGGCTTAAAACATTCTTTAAGGCTATATTCTTGGATAAAAGCCGCCTATAAATCGGTACTTGTCCATTATGAGGCGACAAGTGAAAAATCGATTTCATTTGCTGGCGACAAATGAATAGTCGATCTCATCTACTTAGTCGCACATGCGAATTCAACTTATTATACCTGCTGCGGTGCAGAGAAACGGCTTTTTCAGTATATAAGCACGGCGTTGGGATTTGCAACGATTATGCTATCAAATGATTACTAATAGTCAAGAGAAAAAGCTCTGTCCGGCGAGAAATTTGCGCGTGTGGGCGCAAGGATTTTCCTTCTGTAACAACGTCAAGAAAGGCTTTGAAAATCGGCCACTTGGGGCTTTAGCGAGAACTCGAAACATTCGATTAATCACTAACACCTTTATAAGAATTTCCTTTCCTGTCCAGCGAATGAGATCGGTTTTTCATTCGTCGCTTCATCATGGGCAAACACTTGAAAAACTTGTCATCTTTTAGGAATTGTGTGAAATCGCCAAGAAGGCTGACTTGACAGTGCTGGAGACGCTATATCATGCATCTGCTCTTTCTGGCGACCTGCCCAACTGTACGATTAGTAAAATCACCGAGGCGCAAGTGAGTGCAGTTTGCTTATACGTTCCAGGTTTACCTACAATTTCCCTCATATCTGGTTGACTTTTTAGGATTCCTTGTGCTTCTTGCTCATCAATTCATCCTCACATATTTGACTTATACCACAGTTTTTCATTGTACGAGTCCCAGTACTTTTAGCATTCTAGTTGTCTCTTCACTTGCATGAGCATCTCAACTTCTTCACGAACGTCGTAATACACTGGTCCGGCACGTCTCCTCGCAATCTCGAGGGTAGGCATGCCGGGATGTACGATAAGGCGTTCGTTGTTGAATGCAAGAATGTTGGTGGTGGGGACACACCTCGTGTCTTGTCGCAACGAGCATCACTAGCCAGTCGGCTGCCGACCCCTACTTGCACATCATTGTCAATAAACGTAGAAGGATAAAGCTCTGAAGGCTCTTGACATCGATAAATCCCTGTTGGATGCAGCATGCATTCGACTTTATTGAGGATTGTTGGAGGTATTCAATGCACATCTGGCCTTTTATAAGAACTCGCAGTGGCCTATGCGATGTATCAAGTCAGTGTTGCTATCCTCTCGGGCAAGACCAGCACCACTTTGTCGACCCCGTAGTGATGAAATACTTGAAGAGCCATGGCTAGGATTCACACCATCGACTACGTGTGCTGTGCATAACAGGGCACCTCTAACCACTGCGCCATACACGCTCACAGAGTTCTGTCAGATTGTGTAGCATTGATTGCATTGATTAACTAAATTGTTTCAGTTCATGCTAATATGAAATGTTGTAGGTTTGTTAATATCGAATCGAAACCCTCTTTGAAATTGGCTCAGTTTTTCTTGCATATGTCCCGGTGTTCCAAAAAATAACTGTACAAAAGTGTTTTTAGGTGACTATCGAGAATGTATTAGTGCATTCTAATCCTAATGGTGAAAAGATCACACAGGCGCTACGTAGCGCAGATCGCCTGGGCCTGAAAGTCAGTATAGATCGAAGCTATGGAATTTTGCTTATTTGTACTCACCCTCACCAACTTTTTCTAGATCAACAAAGCTGCCTTCGATCAACTACTAGAAGCATCAATGAAAGCCGATGACTCTCCCAATAAGTAAGGTCGATGTTTGAATTTTCCGAAGTCCTCAAATTGTCAGTCATTCAGCCTTGCATGGGTATATAACGCAGCCGCTCTTCTTGATAGACCAACGGCTGCTGAATATTTCGATAAGATCAAAAATCTCGTTTCTCAGGCTAACGAGATCGACCAGCGTTTCCTACAGGTGAGTTTCTCTTACTATTTCATTCACTCCATGCTCATAACGAATATGAAAGAATTTAAACCTTGAACGAGAGGCGAATCAGCATTTCATTCCTTCCGAAGCTGGGAAGCCCTTGTATTGCAGAAAGAGCGATACCAGATCAGGAGCTAAAGTGTTACAATTGGTTAGTACGTGCTTTTGGAAAAGGTGAAATGCGGGTTCGTTTCCTTCTGAGATTCAAGCGTTTGCATGTCACTCAACATTATTGCATATATAGTTGTAGTATTATACCACGATTGAAGAAACTTTATTTAGTTTGACGGAGGCTTGATTACAACTGCAAATGCTCTTCATGGAATTCTATCATTGGCTGAACTTCAAGGGAAACTTCCAGCTGTTACTAAAGTACGCTGCTGTTGTTGTTTATTCGATTTTCCATTCCCTTGTAATTCTGTGTTATCTCTCTAAATTTTTCAGGACCAAATGTCTCTATTCACGAACTACCTTCTTTCGCGTAAGCGCGTTTTCACAGAGAAATCGGCTTTTTTCCTGCTTAGTGCATTAGGAACTCTAGCAAATAATCATGGGTTTGTTCCTGTCACAGTATCACTCGTCGATCCCATCATGGCTGATCGTTCAAAGGTGTGCGTTATTTTTGTTATTACTAACATCTGCTGTTGTGGTGCTGCAGTGAAAAATGATGTATCGATAGTATAATCTGCCACTCAAGCTTTTCAGAAGACACCTGAAACTTGGGACATTGAACATATGCGCATACATATACAACGTTAACACAACGGTGGCGTGAAAACAGTGAAATGCCGAATAATGATGCGACGAGAGCCAGTGAAGGGCATCGATGAAGCTTTGCCTGGGCGCCGTAGTCGGAGACCAGCAATGAATATTGTCGCTTATATACGCATTTAGTGGAGACCAGTCCTTGGATATTGCTGGGCCATCGCTTTCCGTTTGTCTCTAGCATACCCCTGAGATATGATGGTTGCGTGTTGCTGAGCATAACGAGGGCAATGCCTTCCGTAGGATCTGGCAATACCCTTATTATAGAATTCCTACAGGTTGACTTGCCGACATTTGCCAACCGTCTCTCAGTTAGTCGTATTGTGATTTAAGAGTTCGCAGTTTGCATACACGTCTATTCTACACATTATCGCGTGCCAGCCGGTTTCCTGTCAAGTAACAGCTTCTCATTTTTACAAGTGTCTTTGACTGTTTAAGTTTCTTCCTGTGGAACCCGACGCTGTACGCCAGCAGGATAACATGCGGATAAGTAGAGGGAGAGCCATTGCGAGTGTAGATCTTACGTCCCTTCTGTCATATTGTGGCTTGTGGACAAGATAGTTGAAAAAGTCGGACTAGAAGTTCTAGATAGTTTTCACTTCTACTTTGTAGGCGATAGTTAAAGTTCTGTGTTTTCGCTGCACTATCCTTATTTCATTCTCATAAATAAGAAGGTCCAGGTCAAAGTTGTGGATACTTTCTCCATGCTTTCTCATCTAAGGCGATTAGTGATACTTTTCCTTCCTTAAGTCCTAGGCTTAAACTCATGTTACAAGTTGATTTGAGAAGGAAACAATCAGAGTAGCCATACTGATCGACATTCGCACTTCTGTTGCTGCGGGCGACAACGGAATTATTTACCTAGACTCGCTTATATATCAAAGTGAGGACTGCGAGTGGTGCACTGGTCAGAGGTGCGCCGATACACACACGTGGTCGATGAATTGATACCACACTCATGGCTCACCAAGCCTTCCATCATTCTCAGGTCGGCGAACTAGTAGCAAACTTGTCTGGGAGAGTAGGAGCAGTAACTTGATAGATCGGTAGACTACCACGAGTTACTATAGAGGCCAGACATGCATTCATTCACCCCAAACGATGCCAGATTAAGACGAATGCATGACCTGTCGCTCACAATTAGTCAACACCGAGTGCTTTTTCCTTTCAGCTGTTATTGATGTGCGTCTATAATTCTGAGATAGACGCTCCATTCAGAAACATTGC